>CAVLGL010000080.1:30488115-31708949 GCA_963668995.1 Parnassius mnemosyne
AAAAAGGCTATCGCAAATTACGAGTATTTTTATATCAAAATGTGATGTATGTGCAACATTCAACTATTAAAGTAAACTTAGTGTTATAATTTAATTTTTAATAATTAATTTTTACCAAATTTTATATTATATACTTATACATTATAAGAAAAAGTATTTAAAAATTGCTCAATAAATCTTGATATCGTTAGAGTAACAGCGCTGTGGCTGTAATAAATTGTCCGGCATTATCCTGGATCAGGTGCATTTTTAGAGCTTCGTTGTCAACAAGAAATCCTTATAATTTCGTTTTGTCCGTTCACCCTAATGTCTTCCTTTAGATCAAATTATAGATCTCAATTTTAGAAAAAGAAATTATTACAATGGGTTTTTATGTTCTTCTCATATATCACTCTTTCATTATAGACGTTACGGTTTTTTGTTTTCGAGCTCGTCTGAGTTGGAACGTACCAACCGATTGCTCATTCCCGTCGCCAAACAGCAGTATAAAGCCGTATTTTGATTGGATTTGTGGCATTTTATCTATCAGGTAGGCTTATTTTCCTCCCTAACTTCACGAACGGATTCCCGCCATGTTGTGGCGGGCCTACCGCCGTAACTTGGTCACCCGCGGTGAACAAAGAGGAATTCCACTCGGCTGGTCCGAGCTGGCCACTCCGAGTGCGCTTGGCGAGCTCACTTCGAAATGCGTTGGTAGGCTGCGGCAAGAATGATATCCTCTCCCTCTACCGTTGCAGCTGAGGTGGAGTCGCGGAGGAAGAGGAGTGGTAGTATGCAATGCGCCACTCTACCTACTGCGTTGGATGCGGTGATCGTGGGGCTACGGGGGAGATGAGTGTCGGTATTGCGAGGCGCCGCTCTCCCTATCCCTCCGCAGCCGAATTTGGATTTGCGGCGGCCATAGACCAGATTCGCCGCTAGGGTCAGATAGGCTAGTGTTTCTGAGTGCTCGTTTTTCCTGGCCCCATAGCTTTCGCGCATCGAACATGGAGCCTCTGTTGTGCAGGTGCAGTAGGAGGTCGTGAAGGAAGGCACGCCATGTATTCTGGTGCGCCTTACCCGAAGAGGAGATGGGTGAGGAGTCGTCCACTCTCGAGAACTACTTTGCGACTGCGACTGTAATCTATTTATTTTTTATGGGAAAGACGGGAAATCCACGTGATGGTAAGTGGTTGCTATGGTCCATATACATTTATTTCTATCCTTAATTAAAAATCAAGATGCGTTGTCACCCTTGAGGACTACGATTAAACATCTCGTCAATCATCATACAAAATATAGCCGAAATATGCTTTTAATGTTCTATGAGAAAGCGATAATTTGCCCTTAGTGCTGCAACTATGGAACTGGTCTGAACTGAAATTCAGGTTAAGCGATTTTTCACAAATATGCGTTTTAAATAATGAAAAAATACTATTGCCACCAACGGTTTTACTAGTGTCAACCCGTGCCCGAAAGATTTATCTCCCTCCAAATATCCAAACACTCTATTTGCAAAGTTCATTCACTGGCAAGTTCATCAATCTTGCAATGTGTCACTCTCTGAACAAATATTTTTATACAACCTAGTTTAATCTAAAATAGGCCTTAACGTACAGCAGTAAGTACATTGCACGTGAAAAATTATGTTTGCGTAAATATCATCCATTGCCCAAGTGTCACAAATGATGACAACGTGCTCTCGAATATTTCCAGAAATTTCACTACGCTAAACAGCTGACCTACAAATGTATTAATTGAGTGAAAGTGCTCGTGTAATCCAAATAATAAACGCTAATAATATTTCACATACAGGTAAGTATGCGTCAGCAACCAGTTTTTTATCAAAAAAAATGTAAAACTACTTAAAAGTCATAATTATTACGGCCCATCACAAGTCTACTGCTGAACATAGGCCAAGGAGTGCCACAAAGCAAGGTCTTGAGCCACCTGCATCTATCGCTTTCGTGTATCTCTTACCAGGTCATCACTTCATTTAGTGACGTGCCGCCTACTTCGCTTACCAGTACAAGGCTGCTACACGAGAACCTTTCTTCTTCATCTGTGTCCGATTCTTCAAGGTAAACGGCCGGTCCATTGCCACTTCAGCTTACTGATTCGTTTCGTTGCGTCGATTATTCTGGTGCTACTGCGGATATCCATTAAGAAGTCTATCACGCAGAGAAACTTCGAGCATAGTCCTGTCCATGCGGCTAGCAGTGAACATTAAAGTAAAACGTAACAAACACTGTCATCGTTATAACTAGATTCAGTTATTTCACTAGGAATGCTCACGTAAATCTCATAATAGACATTGAAAGCTTATGGAAAAAATAGTTTCTTTAATAGTTAATAATATATTGAATTAATTACCTAATTTAAAGAATACAACCACAGTAGGATCTTTTTCTGTAACGTGTAAGCAGCTTACAAACATAAATTCCACAAAAAAATGCATCCAGACTCGGAATAATTATTATTAGTAGGCCATACACTTATTCCAAGTGATATAGAACTTATTAATTATAAATTATTGTATCCTCTATAAAAAAAAAATGTTGTGCTCTCGTTACTTGTAAAAAACACTGAACAGATAGATATTTATCCGTACCGTGGTGAAAAGGGTCTACGGTTCCCTCCTTACGTACTGCAGCGTGGCTCTACTACGTAAAAGAATGGTTGTCATATTAAAAATTATAATTATCAAACATATTTATATGCATACTTGCATGTTCAACGAAGAAAGTCCGTTAGAATCACAGACGAATTTGGAATGCCGTACTGTGTCACTGTGGCAACAAGTTCAAATTCCCCGTTTCTGGGCATTTACCAAATGAAGCACAGCGTTATTCTGCTAATACTTTTCACTCTTATCTTGTTGGCGCTTGATAACTTCCCAGTTGATTAGGTATCTATTATGAACCGATTTTTCTGATAAGTTTTTAATAATTACTTCATAATTCAGAGGGGATCTCATATCATTTAAAGAATAAAATGCACACTTAAAAGTGAGAAAATAAGGAAAGAAATTTATTATGTAGCAATTTAGAAGACATGTATTATGTTCCTCCTATCTATGTACTTTCACGGGAAAGATAAGAGTAGAAATCATAATGTAACAATTATATTTTTCGCACACAAAATTTCTATATTTTGGTAAAGACGAGGGTAACAATGCCACAAACTATTTATTATTATCAATATATTAAAACGTACCGTGTAGTGAAGGAGTTAAAGAAAAGTTGACTTTACTGGTTATGAAGAACGATTAGAGACTTGATGCTACTCTGATTATTTCCTGTTATATAATTTCAAGATCAAAAAATTAAAAAGAACAATGTGTTTATGAGAGTGTAATGTTGGGCGATCTCCCAACCTAGTGTTTAATCAGTAACGACCTGATTAAACACGCAAATAGTCGAATGCAGGTGGCTAAGGACCATAGTAATTTCTGGAAATCTATGGAGTTAAAAAATAACAGCATATATAGGTACGCCACAGCTAGGCACAGGCCTCCTCTCATTTCTGTGAGGTTAGAGCAATTGTTTCGCCGTGATAATCTAGCGTGTGTTCACAGCTAACTTCACTCTCATCTAAATATTTTATGCCCCATACATACAGGTTTCCTTACGATGTTTACCTTCACCGACGGTCACGTGGTTCGTCATCGCTTAAAATTGCAATTAACAATTTCATTGCTGCTAGCGAAGATCCAACCAGGTTTTCTTATTTACTGTGAAATTCATGGCGAGCGACTAGCCTTGCCTACTCTGTTTTGTTTAAGACAAGCGATGCGCTTGTATTTACGAGTACTGTGTGTATCTATTGCGTTGTTGATAACTTCTGATCGCTCGAAAGACGCCGATATGATCAAAAGGTCGCCCAGAAGAACGTTTATACGAGGGTGGATTGAAAAGTACTCGGCCTAACCAAGAAAATAAACAAATACTAAATCAGTTATATTTTTATTTTTCTACATAATCACCATCAAGTTCAATACACTTTTGCCACCTCCCCTTCCAAGCATTTAGACCGTTGAAAAAAAATGATTCTTCCTTAGAGTCAAAATATGCGTCTACAGCTGCTTCGACCTCGTCGTTTGTCGAAAATCTTTGACCTCCCAAGTGCTTTTTTAGGTTAGGGAACAGAAAGAAGTCTGATGGTGTGGTGCCAGATCAGGTAAATACGGCGGATGCGGTAACAGTTCAAAGCCACAGTTGTGAATTTCAGCCATTGACTGTACTGACGTGTGAACACGGGCGTTATCTTGATGAAACAGGACTTTTCTTCTGAGCATTCCTCGACATTTTTCTTATATTTCCTCTCGTAAACGACGTAGTAAGGTGCAGTAGTAATCAGAGTTTATATTCTGACCCCTTTCAAGATAATCAATCATAATCACACCTTTCGAGTCCCAGAATACTGAAGCCATCACCTTATTTGCCGACAAAATCGACTTAGCCTTTTTAGGGGGTGGTGAACCAGGTCTTCTCCACTGTTTTGATTATTGTTTTGTTTCCGGTGTACAGTAATGAACCCATGTTTTGTCCATAGTAACAAAACGATTCAAATAATCATCTGCATCGGCTTCAAATAACTCCAAACAGTCGCGTGAAATAGTCAATCGCGTCCTTTTTTGTTCAACTGAAAGCAGTCGCGGAACCCACCTCGCAGACACTTTGTGGAAACCCAACTCGTTGACAATGATGTTTTGAGTTCGTTCATAAGAGATGCCTATAATCTCGGCTATCTCTCTAATTTTTAATCTGCGGTCTCCCATTATTAAATCAAGTACTTTTTTAATATTTTCGTCAGTAGTTGACGTCGAAGGCCTTCCAGAGCGGGGTTCATCTTTCACTCTCTCTACCACGCTTAAATTCTGCTATCCGTTTTTTGACGGATGAATATGACAGAGCACAATCGCCTAATGTACTGACCATGTCATCATGGATGGCTTTTGATGATAGCCCCTTCTTATGGAGGTACTTAATGACGGCACGCTGCTCGATTTGCTCCATTCGCGGAAATTATGTCCGATTACTTTGTTAATAAATTTATAAAATCACAACTAATTATCGCACACGTTTCGAACTTCACACAATGAACTAGTCTGAACTGAACTAAATAATGTGGGTAGATTTGATTTTTAGAATTGAATGGATCTGTGTTAGGCCGAGTACTTTTCAATCCACCCTCGTAAATGATTATCGTAAAACAAAAATCGACGATAATATACATTTAAATCTACAGAACAACTCAACGTTAAAAGAATCCTGGAATTTGGGTTAATTATATGACATAATATCGCGATATATAGAACTGATTTGACGTAATAATTTTTTTGAATAGGTAAAAATAGTGGCTAATGAATTGGGAACTGTCACTCAAACTTGGCTATATTCCAACAAATCGTATCATTTCGCACTGAAGCGGCGACCGATTTTATTCCTGGATGATATTTTTGCATTATACATGTCATTAGAGTATTTTAAAATAGGTTTGTTTTGTAGTTTTCTTTATCGTTACCATTATAAGCATGCGCTTAACTACTATCCTACGTGATAATAAGTTCTGATGCAACCGGAGATGGTAAAGGGCACTGACTTAGCTTTACAAAAGCAAATTCACTCTTGCCTTGAAGACACCTAAAGTCTTGCGTTTAATCATAAACACTTAGGTTTTTTTCGGCCTTATACTAGAGACACTAAACGGAAAAATGCTAATGTTATGTTAAGCATTTGTGTAATAATTGAAAATTTTTTTTTTTACAACCGACTTCTGTATAAATTATTAAGAATAACTTAAATAAACTATATGGGACGACATGAAAAGCATCAGTTTTCAAATAAAAAAAGAATAATCGAAATCGGTTTACCTAGAACAAAGTTATGAGGAAACATATATAAAAAACATACAGTGGAATTGAGTACTGTCTCCTTTTTGAAATCGGTAGAAAAAATAGATAATAGTTGTAGTATGGAATTGTTTTGTTTGATTAAAAAAATATTTATTTAATCTCGTTTAAAAAAATGGTTAAGTTTAAGTGACAAAGATCTTTCTTTTCATCTTGATAAAAATAGAACTTAAAATGTTTCATTTGAAATCATTGTCGCATTTTTTTTTCTTTTTATTTTTATTCTTTGAAATAATGAATGATAAACGTCTTTATTTTATCGAATATAGTTAACATAAAACTAAACCAGTCTATTCTAAATTCTATCACGTATGCTGAAACCCAGGCCGAAGTAATTAATGAAGTCGTTGTGAAAGAATTACGCCATTAATAGCTAATAACACCATTGTACGAGTAAGGAAGCCTGATTTTATCTAATACATGTAATCCCGAGCTTCGCATCGCGACATCATGCCAGGTAATAAGAAGTTTAATTTTGTACATGATTTTCTCGTGTACGTTGATTAAACTTGCTATGTAATTACAACGACATTTCCTTTTAAAAGCAAGCAAACTGATACTAAATGCATGTCACAGCATCATTTTATTTTTAAATAACAAATTTTAGGTACAGGGCATATAATATGTGTTCTTAAAAGACGGAACGTGCACAGTGCACACACTCCGAACTGGTGCTGCATTACGAACAAATCCAGCAATTAGCGTTTACGTGCTGCATTCAATGCTACGTTATGTATATTTACTAATATTATGTATATTTACTAATACTAAGCACGCAGTCATTTACTCAGTTCTTAAATAGTAAACTTTCGTCGATATTCTCTTTTGATAAATTGTCCACAGATTACATTCTAATTTTCCAACTTTTTGTGTTATAAGCAAATAGCTGTAGTTCGTACATATATAGAACGCACGGTATCATATTTTTTGTGTTTATTTTATATTTATACTCTTTATTGCACACATAATACTACACAACACCTCAAACTAAAGTTTATAAATGTATGTACAATTAGGTGGCCATATCGCTAAACAGCGATATCTTCCAGGCAAACCATGGTGAATGAGATAATTTTCATTTAAATATAATTATAGAAGTTTTAATTTTGTTACAAAAAAAGTTTGTGCGAAATAAACTCTTTAAATCATAAAACGTAATAGGAACCAATAAATATTATAGTAAGCTAATTAATCCAACTTAATTTAAAAAAAATTAGTTTGGTAGAATCTCTGGCTAATAATAGTTCATACACGTCCTAGTGATGTAGTAATTAAAATCGTGTGTAGCTGCTTCGTTGCGCTTCCCGAATTACATTTAGAGGCAACTAAACTATAAACCTAAATGTACTGACATACATATTCTGTTTCTTATATTGATAATTTTTTTTATAGCATAAGGTAACAAACGAGCACACAGTCCACCCGATCATCATTCATAATTACACAGCCCTTCACAAGTCCACTGCCGAACATAGGCCTCCCCCAAGGGTTGCCACAAAGCACGGTCCTGAGCGACCTGCATCCATAGACATCCTGCATGTCTTACCAGGTTATCATTTCAACTAGTGGGGGACGCTCTACATTTCAGCTACCGGTACGAGGCTGCCACTCGAGAACCTTTTTCCCAAACGGTTGTCGGTTCTTCGAGCTATATGGCAGGGATATTGCCACTTCAGCTTACAAATCCGTTTAGCTATGTCCGTCACTCTAGTTCTACTGGGGATATACTCATGTCTAAGTTTATCACGCAGAGAAACCCCGAGCATAGCCCACTCCATATTTCACTGAGCGACCTTGAGCGTCCTCATACGGCCAGCAGTAAAGGACCACGTCTCAGATCCATAATAAACCACTGGCAACACGCACTGCTTGTACAAACTTGTTTTCAGGTTTTGAGGTATACCTGACGAGAAGATGTTTCGTAATTTCCCGAACGCTGCCCAGCCGAGTTGAATTCTTCGATTGATCTCTCGGTCGAAGTTGGACTTACCTAGTCGGACTATTTGTCCCAGTTAAACATACTCGTCAACAACTTTGAGCTTAGTGCTCTCAATAACTATCGGCATAAGACATTAAACATGATCTTTGTTTTGTCCATGTTTATCTTAAGACCAATACGTTGGGAGACACCATTGAGGTAATTGAGCATAGTACTTAGGTCCTCCAGCGATTCTGCCATAATGACTATATCGTCGGCAAATTGAAGGTGAGTGATGAACTCGCCATTGATGTTGATACGGTATCCTTTCCAGATCAATAGCTTGAAAACGTCTTCCAATGCTACGGTAAAGAGTTTCGGTGATATAACGTCACCCTGTTTTACACCTCTCTGCAGTTGGATAAGTTTCATACTCTGATTCTTGTGCCATCGTAATCGCACTTTAAAGCACTTCAGCACTTCGGTATACCGACAGTCAACTTGGCACTGCTGAAGGGACTGCATCAACGTCCAAATTTCGACGGAATCAAAGGCTTTCTCATAGTCCACATACGCAAGGCGAAGTGGAAGATTGTACTCTTCGGTCTTCGGTACAAATTTCCGAAGGGTATGTATGTTGTCTATGGTACTAAAGCCCTTTCGTAAACCGGCTTGTTCGGGAGGCTGGAATTTGTCAAGTCTGCGTGCGAGACGATTGGTAATAACTCTCGAAAACAACACTTTCTTCAAGAAAACGTTGTCAACTTTCTTGAAGAACAAGAGCACTTTTGCTCCACACCTCCGAAGTAGCCCCACCATGGAGGACAGAATTAAAGAGCTTATGAAGGACTTCAAGTACCCGTTTTCAAAAGCTTCGCTGTAATTTTATATTCTCACATGAGGCCTTGCCGTTTTAAAGGTGCTGGAGACCCATTCTAATCTCACTCAGACTGACGTCCGGGATATCATCGTAATAGTGTCGAATAAGACTTGATCGTTACTCACACTTGCCTGTGGCTCCAACGATGTGTACAGCTGCCCATACAACCTCTCAATCTCACTCAAAATCTCAGGTGTCCCGGAAACGATGCTGCCACACTCGGTCTCCAAATTTGACAGTTGGCTTTTTCTGGTAGGTAGATCTAGCTTCATTTCCCGTCTAACAGCCATAATTATTAGAGAGTGATCGGAGAGTTTTTGTGTTCTTCTGCGGCGGGTTTTGCAGAACTTAGCTCCGACCGCATGGACAGTTTCCACGAGCTTGTCATTCATATTGTCCACTTCATCGCAGTCTTCTAGGCACTGAAAAAGGGTTTGTAACTCGAGCTGAAAGGTTTCGGAATTTGGGATTAGAACACAAGGGGGACTTAGCGTTCACTTCATTAGACAAGACCTCTCCAGCTTAACGTTTAGGTTCAATCAGCCTCTAAACATTCGGTGATCGCTACCAGTTTTCACCCTCGCGATCACTGAGACATCACTAAACAGTTGTCGTCTGGTCGTCATAATGAAGTCAATTTCATTTTTTGTCGAACCGTCGGGGCTCAACCAGGTCCACTTCCTGTGAGATCGCTTCTGGAAGAAGGAGTCCCTATTTCTCCATGAATTCGGCCAGCTGTTGGCCTCTTGGGTTCCGTTGCCCTATTCCAAATTTCCCTACTTTTAGTTCAACGTTCTCTCTTGTGCCTAGTTTTGCGTTGAAGTCTTCCATTAACACCGTGTAGTGGATTTTGGATTCCTCCAATGGCTTTAGAGATATCCTTATACATTTCCTCCACCTCCTCATGTCGATGTGCCGAGGTTGGTGCGTAAACCTCTATGACCTTCAACGAATACCGTTTGGTGATTCTGATTATAAGGTACGCAACCCTCCTTGACACTATTTCAATCTTTACACCGTTGTTGACGAGAAACTTGTGGACGATAAATTCGACACCTCCTTGGGACAGATTTTTGGATTCAAGGATTACCATGTCCTTCCCCTCTCTTCGGACCTCGGATAATCCTAATATGCCTTGTCTATTGTAACTTGTTTATCTCTTTTTCGAGCTCCAGGATCTTCTCGTCAGGCCTCAGGATGCATGCGTTGTATGTTGCCAGGTCGAGTCGTCTTAGGTGGCAACCGAAACTTTACCGGAGATTCTTAGCAGGCGACCGCCGTTACCATGGCCGCCAACGTAACTAGGAATAGTGGGGCCGCCGGGGACTGGGGGCCGTCTCTTCGTAATTTTTATATCTATATATTATATATATTTGCCATAGTTGCCACGCCTGGCAAGCGGGTTGGCAACCGCAGTTTTTTTTTATTTTATTCTTTCTGTTATCAGAAAGATACTGCTGCCCATCTCCTACCTGTTTCCCACTGTTGCCTCTTACGTCACCCACGGGAAGATATAGGGTAGTGGATATTCTTAACCTCCACTACATGGGTACAACCATCTGATGGTAAGTGGATACTGTGGCCCATAGACATCTACATTTATCTTCAATTACAAATCAAAATGCAGATGCGTTGTCATCCCTGAGGACTAAGATGGAATGCCTCGTTTGCAGTAAAAAGGGTCTCCGGTTTTCTACACTCACCATACGAAACACAGCAGCATTAAGCTGCTATTTTACGCTGGTATTCTGTGAGAGCGTGGTCCTTCCCCGTTCGAGCCGACCCATTCGTGCTACTAGGATACAATTAATATAGCTTGCGCACGTGTAAATGCTATTATATTAACCGTAAATGTCTAAAATTATTTAATATTTCCGATAAACTTTACCTTTTTGTTTTTTTCATATAGCAGGAATCGCCGTTAGGAAGATTAGACAAATTAATGGTACATACATATGATAATGAGTATCTATTACCACACTGAGACACTAGCGAGTAACTTCAAACTAAGCTCTCTGTTAACTCACTCAAAATTAAAAAAAAACACTCAAAATTTAATGCCCTACAGCCTTTAATTGTACTGGATATCTTACCTTTTCAACCGAAACAAACAGTGGGCGCACTATCGCCCAGTGGTTGGAAAAGGTAGGTACCAATATCTGGTACATGGCAACACTAGTTACCACTAGCGCCCTCTAACATCGAGTAGCAGAACAAGGAGAGTCAAGATCCTTCTAGAAATTTTCATGGAAGAACTTTCTAGAACTATCGACACCTAGTCAGTCGGGGCCTTTATGTACTCGAACATTCTAGATATTTCTACAGTAGAAGGTTCTGAAAATTATCTGAGGCCCTTTATAAGGCCAATATAGACCACGACCCAGTATGTACAGTATGTAAGAGTAAGTATTGAATTGGCGATACAAGCGAATACTTTGAAGCGATACAACTGCGAACTAAAGTGATCAGTAGTACAATTGTGTTTTGTTATTATTGTGGTTTTGAGTTGTAATTAGTGTTCTGTAATTAAAGTGTCAATTTCGGTAATTCACTCGGCAGTTTTTAATTGTCTCGAACCCCAACCTCGTAACAGTATTAACTAGTATAAACCCAGACAGTAGTAGCAGTAGTTGTATCCATTCTTTACTGAACCATCCTTTTTATAGCAAAATGTAACGGCTAGTATTTACTGAACCAATTAATTTATTATAAAACTATAATAATAAAAATTTAATTTCATAAATTATCATACAGTCCTACTACTCCCCATGGTATCGAGTCAAGAGGCTGCGCTACCTGGCTGTATGGCTATGCCTTGGGCGAGAAAATAACCAGCCGTCTTATCACAAGCAGCAACGATTAGTCGCGGATAGAGTTCCTTTATGAACTTTATCACACGTTGACCCCACGGACAGATAGTCTCTACAGCAAATGCCACAAATATGAAGTCATCTCTCAGAGACTCATATTATAGAGAATACTCATCTTCTCAACGAATATTTATTATAGTGTTTTATTGGTAATGGAAAAATGTCAGATAAGTCTTATAGCTTCCAACAAATGGCAGGTTAAAAAATAATCACGTAGGTATGAAAATTCAGTAGCTGGAATCTGTGTAATGGCTAACCGCTTAGAGTCTAGCTGGTCGCCATTGTAGTGCATGACATTGGTAGAGGGAGGGAAATGCTCTCCAAAATAATATGTAACGCACACCATTTATTTTTTCACGGGGATTTTTGCTAATTAATTTATAATTTAGAACGGCCCCCTACTAGATAGTGCAGCAAGAGATGCAGGAGAGAAGTAGGAAGATATGATTGCAGGTCGATCAGTGCCGTGGTTTGAGGATTTCTTTAGTATATTTTTCCTTACGTGGCGTCCTATATAGTGTATTCTATGTAGGTTCAAAAGTGAACGTGTAAAGGGTTGTAATGATGAAAATCATTTACTCTAGTCATTTTGTTCAAGATAAAGTTATTAACAACATTGTGGTGTATTAAATATGCGTATAAATAATAGTAATGAAAGTACAACATCATATTATGAAAGTTAAATCCTACAAATTGTTGACTGTAACACCTCATTTGCTGTTTAACAAATCGTTACACTTTCAAAATTAGCGCTCGTGCTCGTATAGCATTAAATGCCGGTTGTTCTCTAGCGCCCACGGGCTCAGTTACGTTACATTAAATAGCATACATTCTCGTTAGACTGTTACAACCTAAGTGCCTAGTAACGTTGGAATAATCATCTAGCTTTCGGACAAACTTGGCTCGAGGAAATGTTTTAGGCTGACAATTTATCATCCTATTTCGCAAAGGAACTGGTTCTCGGCTATAAATGACTTTCATTATAGTGCAAAGATTCGAACAATCATTGATTTTTCTGATCCATTCAAAACAGTGAAATCCTGTGAACAATAATAAGAACCTGAGTATGAAGTGTAACGTCTGGTCTTTTCGATCTATTTACAGATCACAAGTCAAAACTATTGTCTCTTAGGAGAAGGATATTACTATGTTCTATAATATATTTTGTATTTAGAGCGGAAGCATTGAAGCTTTTCAACTTTGAAAGATATTGCATTTTGCAAGTGATAGTATTTTGTTTAATGCTTTGCCTAATTTCATGGTATGGATAGACAACATGCAACATGTAGACTTTGGTGATTTGTCTCTGTCATTACAAACAACAATCGAGCAAATATTCTATCTTGTGAGTATCTTGTTAGCCTGCTATGGGTAGATTTAAACATGTCTCTGTGTTTCCTGTATACTCTCGGGTCTATAACAACGCCCTTGAGAGCTTCTCGATAGTGTTTTTTAGCTCAGATCAACAATTATTCACTAATATATTCACTTACGATAATCACAAAACTCATAATAATGTTTATTGTGCTTTGTGTTCCTTTCGTACCGTGGGTATCGTAACAGGCGTTTATGGACAATAGCAGAAATATCTCATGGCTTCCGATAGATGGCGGTATAACTACCTAGTTTCTAGCAGATGTAAACACCCTGACTGGTGACGGGTAACATCATCAAAGATGCAAAAGTAACAGTACTGCAGTTAGAAGTTGCAGGAGTGGATCTAGAGGGTCAGAGACTGAAGACGTTTGTTCCTTTACTGTCTTTCGTGTTGCTATGTTTTGGGACCCACACCTAAATGTCAAAGGAATTACGGGATTATTCTTCTTCTTCATCATCAGCCCGTGAAAGTCTACTCTGCAAGACATGGGCAACTCCCAATGTAAGGGTAATTTGATATTTGTCACGCTAGGCAGGCAGATTAACGATTGCAATACAAGATGTTTTCACACCTTTGACGTTGCTGTTCGTAGCCGCTCTGGATATATTTGTGTCTGGCTCTGACGTAACCGATATGGTGATACTGTCATATATCGAAAGCCATTAGATTTTTCTGGCCTTTCCCATAGGCGCTTCTTTCTACACGTACGTAACGGGGTGATGAATTTATTTACGCCGTTACAACACGGTTAATGAGTTATCGTTCATTCCATATAATCGATGTATCATCAATTGCTGAGCATAGGCCTAAACTGTGTAATAACAAACTCCCTTTACAGTAGGTGGTAATCCAGGTCTAGCAGTACACTTTCACGGACTGATTATGGTTATGACGATATTATTCCAAAAGGATCAAAAATACCGATAAAAATATAAAAAGATAAATATACAAAAGTAGGTATTGAAATAAAAATTTGTACAATAATGCTGTATGAGCCCTATATGGTACCTCGTAAATATAATATTTATAATAGGTAATAAGTATTTCTGAGCGAACAGTAATAATCAGGCGTCATAGAATATCTAATTTAATTTAACATGAAAGCAATTTGATGTACGAGTAAAATATCAACATACGCTAGTGAATCATTTACATCCCAATGAATGACTATGCCGTATTATAAATACATGTCGACTAATGTAAATATCTACAAGTCATCCCGCTAAGGCGCCTGAGATTTTAACGCAAATAAATGTTTCGTAGTATACTAATAAATATATACTGTATAATAATAAACTTGAAAACAAGATTGTACAACCAGTACGTGTTGCCAGTGATAACTTATGGATCTGAGGCATGGTCTTCACTGCTGGCCGTATGAGGAAGCCCAAGGTCGCTCAGCGAGCTATGGAGAGCAGCATAGTCATGTTTGGGGTTTCTCTGTGTGATAGACTTATAAATATGAGAATATCCGCAGTAGAACTAGAGTAACTGACATAGTCCAACGTATAAGTAAGCTGAAGTGGCAATGAGCCGGCCATATAGCTCGAAGAATCAACAACCAATGGGGAAGAAAGGTTCTTGAGTGGCAGCTTTGTACCGGTAGGCGAAGCGTAGGGTGGTCCCCTATTAGATATTACATAGACTGATGATCTGGTAAGACATGCGCTTATTCGCCTGCCAAGCGAAGCATTTATGGCAAATCATCAGTACTGTGTAGTAGTGGTGTAAGAATATACATTACGCCATATCGTCCCGTGGCTATCGTAGGATATGAGCATCAGCGTCTTCCTGATAACAAATAAAAATAAAAACTGCATTTATAACCCAACTGCTAAGCGTGGCCATTATGGCAAAATATATGGGGAAGCAGAGGTATCTATATTCAACAATAGACATTGATAGTCTGTAATGACGATGACGATGATGATTCGTAAAAAAGGAGAGGACCATTTTTAGAAGTGGACTTTTACGTGCTGATGGTAAAGAAGTATTGTGGTCTCAACAATAAATTATTGACTTGTTTATTTCCAAAAATAATCTCAAAAGAAGATATATTTATTAATGCTTTCTTTTATTTCCAGTTACTTTGGACTGTTTTCACTCATCAGTTCTACGGAGTCTCAATTTTCTGGTAAGTTTTTTTTTTCATTTTTTTCTTTATACTTACACCATTACCTTATTATCTTATGCAATTGATTTCAAATCTGTGTTCTACTACTATATGATCTTCCATTACACAATAATAAATATATCGAACTTAAAGAAGACATTCCCAGTATCTGAAATTTACAAAAAGTTCATATTGTACCATTTGTGATTTCCAACACATAATACCAAAAGACTTGCATCGTGACATATACATAGTTGTTAATAATTATGACACGATGCAACTAAAATAGTTAACGACGATATATACATATATATAGATAACAAAGCACGTTTCTCTCACTCTTTTAGTCCAATGGGATGGCATTCCGACACGATCCGAGAGAGATCAGGCGCAGGACCAATGTATTTACGTGCTATCCATAGAACGGGTGAAAAACACCGGTGTCTTCCTGACTCCGGGCTACTACAGAATTTTCTTGACAGAAAACCCAATACCTGATTTTTGGTCGAACCCGGGATTCAAACCCGGGACCTTCAGCTGCCGTGCTTACGAATACTAAATAAAGATGGCATTCAAATCAGTCTGTTTAGACCATCGATCACTAATAAAGGATCGATGGTTTAGACCCTCATATATGATATGAATACTACGACTAAACTAATACAAACGTTAGCTCTAAAGTCAAGGCAAAGGTTCAGTTTAATTTTATTATCTCAAACCTTGAGCCGCGTTCTAAAAGACTATAAGCAAATTTAGCATTTACAAATTACTGAATAGAAACTAGGCACGAAGCGCTCTGTATAAAAAGGTAATATAAAGGAAATTTAATGCAATAGCTTTAGTCATGCAAAATAACTAAATTTTTTGTGATTTGAATTTTAAATTGCTAAATTTACCCACGGGAATGCCTGATCAAATTACAGCTTACTTTGTTAGTTAGAACTCATTTTTTGTACTTGCGTTTGCATGTAAAGACCTACCGTGACCATCGTCATTAAGTTTTGATCAAGATTAGTAGAATCAGCTGCTGTTGGTGCCTCCAAACGCCTCGTTTGATGAAATAAATTTAATATTACATAATATGAAATCATAAAATTCAACTACAAAGTTCAATGCACTGTATCAAAAAATTTCACTTCGTTTATGTTTAGTTATATAATACATTTGAGATATTATTTAAATTATTTTTTCTCTTATGTACGAATGGTTCGACACAAATTAGTAAATAATACAAATTAAAGAAAAATTGAAATTTGGAAAATGGCTTGGATTAATTTAGTCACACGTCATTCATAACAACATAATATTATACTAAATTAGTTTAAGCAAGCGCTAGAAGCTATAGTAAATGAACCTACAGTGAAAAACGCCTTCACACACTCAACAGTTTTTTACCGCCGCTTTGACAAATGACATAAGAGGATCGCGTTAATAAAGAAATTTACAATTTTAAAACGAAATTTGTACCAGATTGTAGGATAAAATAGGCTTTAAAAATGTTAGTAGCATAAATGCTATACTATAACATTATGCATAAAATAATATTGAAAATATTTTATAATATACAATATTAAAAACTGAAGTAAAAAAAAAAACTAAAACTAGTAACTTAATTATCATACAGTCCTACTCCCCGCGGTATCGTGCCTAGAACGCTGGCTGCGTTTCATAGCTGAATGGCTACACTTAGCCTTAGAGCGAGAAAAGAACCAGGCCTCTTATCACCAGGAGTGGATGGACCCTCTTTAGGTAGTCTTCTCTCAGAGACTCATATTTGCGCCACTTACTCAGTTCAGCTACCTCTGATGCCGCCTCGGCTCTAAACGAGATCCCCCTGAGATGAGAATCCATCAAAGTGTCTACGCAATTAGCATCACACACTAGGGCTTTTCCTCTCTCCTAAGGGACCAATGTCATACCGTCGGGTCTCTTGCCATCGTCTCTAAATATTCCACAAGGCTCTAAAACCGAGGGAACATTTATGTGTGACAAGAGCTCATCGGATGACATCCCGTGAAAACCTACCAGCACTTTTCTTATATGAAAGTCCGTGGAGCCCAAACTTGTCGACGCTGCTACCACAGGGGCACTGATGAGGTTGACAAATTGTCGCTCCTAGTCAGATTCCTACGGCAATGCGCAACCTTACCCCATCAAGTAATTTGTCGAGATTTCTTGATGGTAAATCGTGTACTAGATGGTAATCAGTGACTAGATTCCTTGGTCGAAACACCTAGAAGGAGTGCTTTATCTTAGTCACTATAGAAATTATGAAACAAATGTTTCTGCGCATTCTGTACCAACGGTATATCCCACTGTTTTTGTTGGTTAACTTCCAGTGGAACATTTTCGCCGGGACAGAGCGTTTAACATGTTTGCCCTGCCATCGTAGCACAGGTTTACTTTATTACTTAAAATTAAGTTACATAAATCACTAACATTATGCACGGAAGCAATCAAAGCAGGTAATGCAACTGTTTTTTCTTGAGTCCAGGCTGTTGTATTTAAAGTTAAATTTACGATTTTTTCTATA
Organism: Parnassius mnemosyne; assembly: GCA_963668995.1. Classification (NCBI taxonomy): domain Eukaryota; kingdom Metazoa; phylum Arthropoda; class Insecta; order Lepidoptera; family Papilionidae; genus Parnassius; species Parnassius mnemosyne. Next base: position 30,505,701 of record CAVLGL010000080.1, read on the forward strand.
GCTGTTTTAAGATTATTATCAATATCTTTTAAAATATCTGAACATTTCGAGAGTGATTTCGCGTTACCATCCGTACCATCTGGATAATTGGCGGTCCACCACTGTGCGATTTAGAATCTTTCTCCCTTGCACAACTTCCTTGTGGAATCAATTACTACCAGTGATTTTTACGGACCGATACGACTTAGTGACCTTCAAGAAAAGAGCCTACTCCTTTTTAAAAGGCCGGCAACGCATTTGCAATTCCCCTGGTGTTGCAGTTGTTCATGGGCGGCGGTAGTCACTTAACATCAGCCATCAGGTGAGCCGCATGCTCGTTTTCCCCCTCTTCTATATAAAAAAAGTTAAAAACTTTCCTTATCTTCTACATCAGAATTTATTAAAAATGTACGCAATTAATGTACCGCCGCCTCACTGCCACCTTTTGTGCTAAAACCCAGTTGAGTAGGCTGAAATTTTGTCTTAAGTTTAGAGATTATGTATATGCAAGCTAATTTTGAAGTTAAGCGTCGAAATATGGAACTAACGGCAATAGGGTGGATAACGTTATTTTTTTTTGATGGCACATAAGGCACATAACATTACCAGAAAGTATAACGTTACATCATTTTGTAATGTCATTAAGAAATACTCCACCGGCGTCACCGGCAAAAGCGCTTACAAGATCTTTAAGATGTTGAGGCGTAATTCCGTCAATGCCGCCAGCAGAGCCATTCGAAAATGACATACGAGTAATTGCTTCTAAAGTGTCTTTTTCAGAAATTTGTAAAGGTTGCATAGAAGTCTTGGGAGACAGCGGTAAACCTTGAGAAGTTTCAATACTTCTCAAGAATGTTTCTGACGAAGGCTTTCAAGAGTTTCGACATTACGAGGAGCCAGTATATCGTCTGAGAATAAAATACGAGATGAAATTTTAAAATCGCTATCCATTACTCTCGATATACATAACTACTTTTTTCAATCAAATTTACGAGATAAATGAGTATTAATTGGGTAATCTAAATTTTGAAAAGATGTCTCTCTTAGTTGAGACGTAATTCATTTATTTATTATTTTAGCACAATGGAAATGGGAATACGCGAAAGTTAATAATTTTTACCAACTCTTTTCACAAGTGAAAGAATTTTGAATAGTGCATAACAATTCTTTAGCATGTTGCATCCTCGCACCTCTAGGAATTCTTTTAACTACTGGTATATTACGATGATAATTGTTAATTTGCTCCGTAAAAAGGGAAAAAAATTGTGGCATTAGAGGAATTACTAATAGAGCCACGAATTTCTACGGTAGGCTGTGAAGCCGAAATACTTTTATTACGGCATCGTATAATATGTATATTTAATCCTCTTTTAATTTTAAACAGCCTACCGTCAGTGCAATTTTGACACTGTAGGAAATCCGGCTGTGAATTTAGCGGAGCGACAGATCTAGACAGATCTCTACAGCACTCAAAAGTATTTATATTACATAGCTTCATATCGACTTGAAATGTGCTGTACACCGCATCTTTCTCTGAAACACAATTATTTACGGTCTAAATAAAAGCACTTTACTCTAGAAATGAAATATTTTCACATTACTTCCCTGGATATATTCCATATTGATAAAAATTGTATGTAGTAGTTATGCTTGATAGTTGACAACGGCGCAGCAGAAATATTTTCCTTTATAAATGCCTGAAATCAAAAAATAATTATTATAATAACTTCTTTATATATACTGATCTTTTTGTTGATATATGTAAACCTGAATTGACCTCTAAATAACAAAATAAAATAAGTTAAATAAACGTAGCTCTTGACGGTTGAAAAATGTTGACTTATGTAAATATATTTGAATTTGTCTTTACATTTTTTTTATTTGCATATTCCAGATTATAATATTCTTCAAGATATCATTGATATAACTCCAACTGGGAATATAGACTTCACTTCTGGCTCAGACGGACATCCTGCTTACAAATTTGAAGAATCGAGCAATGTGTCAGCTGGGGTTGAATCTATTTCTCTACTTGACAAGACACTTTCCAGTCCGTTTATTATAAATATAATGTTTAAATTTGAAAAAGTTGAATACTCTTGCTTATTCGCAATAATGGACTCAAAGAAAGAAATAAAACTTAGACTGTGCTTAACACCAATAGCCCCAGACGCTGTAACAGTTGATATTGATGGCAGCAGTATAGCAGAGAGTCAAGTAAATTTTAATGTTTATGAAGATCTTATTACCAATTGGATAAATATTTTTCTGATATTTGAAGACAAACAGAACATATCTCTTTATGTCAAATGTGAACACATCGATTCGATTATGTTAGAAAAAGAAATGAAAGATATTTATTTCTCCAGTGATTCACAAATTTTTATTGGACAATCTGGAACGGAAAAGAAAGATCCTTTCAAGGTAAGAACCAAACTTTTTGACAAGATTTTTCATTTTGCTCCAGGGAACATATATTTGCAATGTTGATAAGCTGTAAAGTAGCTCAAAATCTTATTTTGTTCATTCTGCACCATCATTGTAGACCCCTCACAAGTCCACTGCTGAACATATGGGCCTCGATCCATATGTTTCTTAGCTTACTAGGTAGTCTCGTTATGGGGGGCAGTCCGTATACTCCGGTTATCACCACGATGCCGCCACTTGAGTATATTTCTTACCCATTGATTTGCTGTTGTTTTGTTTTATAGCCCTCATAAAATTGACAATTTCTACAATTATATTTGGTACCCCTTATATAAAAAAAATTGTCAGTACTCTAATCTAATTTTCATAAATAATGACGTTATCCGATTTTAAAAAAATAAAACGAAAGAGTAGTAAGTTATTGTTTCCTTGCGTTTACTCAGCAATGTAATGAGAACCAAAAAGCTTAATAATTTCGGTTATGTTTTTGTGCCTCTAATGTTCTTCTTGTCTTTTAATACGATAAATAAAATGTTTAAATGCGAAAGTTAAAAGTTCAGTGACAAGAAAATTGTATGTTTGGTTTTTCGCTTAGCTGTAATTTTTATAAAAATAATGGGGTTGTTATAAACTATTTTGCTTAATTCCGCGTAAAGAAATAAAATGATGTGTTCTGCCCAGTTTTATGGGACCTCCCACCCTCCCTTAAACACGCGCACTATACCCGTCGCCGTGAATCCCAGCACTATCATCCCCAGCACACAGGTACATCTCGAAGATTTAAATAAAGCAGCCCATCTTCCTGTGCCAATGTCTTTCCCATATCGCTGTAGTAAGTCCTATAATGTATCTTAAATAAAACGACCGAAAGGAATCCAGCTATTATAATAAATTATTTTGTTTCCATAAGATAAGGGCTCTATCATTAATTTTATACTCACAATGATTACAGTATTCCTTAGTAGTTATAAACACTGTTTCATATTTATTATGTTTATGAACAAATTTCTACTCTTTGATTGCTTGTATTCCTTTGTATTTGATTTCTTGGGCGCAGTATAATATATCTCAATATTCTACATGTAGGTTAAAATAGTCATAAATACGGGCTGGTGAAATTATATTGTTTGTTAATTTGGATATTTGTTAATTATTTTTAACTATGTGCTATTTTCGAGTGTTTTAGTGATATAAGAGATCGATTTGAAAGTATATAATTTAATTCTGACATACCAAATCAATTAAACATGTAAGTACCGGACGGATACATAGGGAGACGGCTACGGCAGCAATTACTGTTTGCCGTGTCGAACGGAAGGACAAACCTAAAGCGTCAGGGACCCTGATACTCGCTCTCTGCACACTTAATTTGATAGCGAGAGAAATAGACTTGTTTTGCTGTCCACTAAATTCAAAAAGCTAGCGATATACATTATATGTTATGTACCTAATTTAAAAAGATAATTGCGTATAATAATAGCACTTAGAATAGTTATAATAACAGCATATATAATAGTTATTACACTATTGTATTGGGATTACTTGTAAAGAATAGGGTGTAGTACAGAACATTTTAATTTACCGACAAGGGTCAGATAAACAATTTTACAATTTATTACATTATCTATTGATTATGTAATATAAACTCTGAGCATATGTAAGAAGAAAAAAATCTATTTAAACGTATTAACGTAATTGAATGAGCAGTTTTATCTCAAGAGTAGTTAATGCTTTCTGCTCAATGTTTATTGTACATAAATCTTTTTTGAAATATGACGATAACCAGGCGAGCTTGTCACGGCGAGAGTATAATAAAATATGTATAATAATAAAATACGTGTCTCCGCATGAGTAACTTTATGTTTGCAACTATTTACAGCTATATGCGACATTCCGCGTTCGTTGGCTGCATCCTATTCTCGACATATTCTATTATCCGATTAACGTTGGTTACAAACTTTTGTAACACAAAAATTTATAAAGAACATTTTATCATAAAACAAGTACATATTTTAACTTAGATTTTGCAGATATGATTAGATATAGGTTGGCTGGTAGGGAATAACTAAATGTGTTAAGTCCGCCCTTTTTAATTTTTGATAATAGTAAATGAAATAAAGAATAAATTATTAAAAATAAATACAATAAATAACATCTTTATAGTAACAATAATTATCCGAAATTAATGAACCTGTCTTTAAGACTTGAAAGATTTTTTTTTAATGACATGACTAGGTAGGACTGATAATCGTATGTACCATATTATAGTAATGGTCTAAGTCAGCGACAGACTTACGGTATTTCAATTAGTTTCACGTTTTTTTTTTCAGTTAATACCCAATACCTGAGGTACATGAATTGAGGACTCTTTAGTTTGACCGGCGGTTGATATAGAGACGCTCAGATGTGAAAGGTGTAAAAAAATGACCGAAAAATAACATTGACAGACACCTACGGCGGACCCAAGGTCATGGCAGATAGGTGCAATTTTAGTAGTTAGTTACAAGTACAATTTTTTGTTTATAATTTACGTTATTTCAATAAAACTGCAATTTATATAGGTACGTCGTTGATAATATTGACATATATATTTTTCATGGCAGACATATATTGAGACCCTATCACTCAAGCAAACAATAAAATTCCATAAGTGCGTACTCGCTCTAATCCAGTCTCCACCTGAGCGTATCTGTATCGACCGCCGATCAAATTAAAGAGTCCCGTTTCATGTACCTCAGGTATAGGGGATAAACTGAAAAAAAAAATGTGAAGCTTATTAAAATGCCCTGTCTGCCGCTCACTGGCTCTTAAACTATAATACTAATAATAGTAATGTGGCTACGCAAGCGTTACGACGCGACATCGCGAAATTATATGTCACTGCACAGTTAAATTAGTAGGCAACTCGCAGAAGTTCGGATTTCGCATAACACGAGTACATTAAATTCTACGATGTGAATGGGTTTGTATTAATTTTCTAAAGTAACTTTGTTAATTCCATATACGATCCTATTTAGATATTCTGACCTTGTTTTGTGTGCGCTTAGTACTTTTTATATTTGCCTTTGTACGAAATAACTAGGTGGCTTGTGACTGTTTAAAAAAATTAGAACTTTTGAATAGATTTTGAAATTGCAAACTTAAATTGATGCTTATATTTCGATGCTCACACAGCTTTAAAATTTACGTTTGTTTAAATATAAGCAATTAAATAAAATAGATTATGATCCGTAAGTTAACATTTTTAAAAATATAATTTTTAAATAGCTTAGGTTATATTTTAAATTGATGCTTATAATACAGATGCTTACACATTATACACCAAATAGCTTAGTAGTTTCAGAGACATACAAACAACGGAACACAACAAAACAACAACAAAAAAAAACACACACACACACACAACACAGTTTTACAAGTTTAGTAAAATATAATATATAAATTTATTATTTGACTCTTATAATGCAAATGCTTACACAATATACACATTACTGTTTTAGATAAAATAAGAAAATTAGTAAGTACGCGAAAAAGACCTTATTATTTGTAAGTGGTTAATACAGCCTATGGATACATGAAACCGACTTCAAACAAAGAAGTCTGTGAGGATCAGGATGGAACTCCTAACAGGCTGTAGTTAACCGCCCCATACCTTTCAGACCAAAATTCATTCTTGTAGGTACTGTTTTTGCAGCAGAATTAGGTAAAGGGTGGTAAACTTCTATACAAAAAAGGAGTCCTACCACCTAGGATTTGTAATTTTGAAATTGATTATTTATTTATACTATAATAATATACAAGAAATCTTGTTATAAAATATTTAATCTATATCTTTTTTTCCGCCAATGTAATTTTTTTAAATGTCAACCAATGTTTTAAGTTGAACATATATTTCTATTTCTTCTGTATTGTTCCAGTAGTTTTTTAGTTATAAGCCTGTTTTTTCGTATTTTATGCGCTGCCATAACATTTATTAGATTGCAGTAAGACTTTGTCATCTTATTGTTTGCACTTGCGCGAAGGTTATAGGCATAGTACAATTAACTTACAGTAGGTGACGCGCGTATCATACCGAGAAATTTATGTGAAAGTTATAATATATCATTTAAAATCAATGAATGTATTATCATTTCTCATTAAACAATATAACTATTCTAAATTTACAATGATATTTCCGTAATTATTTCTTCTGCGGCAGCAACGCGCCGGGTACCAGTACATTATGCAATACATCTTTCGGCGTATGAAATCGAGGGCATAACTACTCCATAATGTAAATTTTTATCGCATTGTAAGTCATAGTCGCTCCCAATAGTTCCAATTATAGCTACTTTACGGTTTGTATTTTAATATTCATGGTATTTTCTGCATTTGTAACGCAATTTCATTGACTTTGGTTTTTTAGCGGTTGTTTTATTTAACGTAAATGTATGGGACATTAAGGCCAACTACTGGATTTTCACCTATATCGTGGAGGCGTTTTACGTACATAACTTGCACATGCACAAACATTCAGATCAGGAATAATTACATTTAGGCCATGCTTTTTTTGTGCGGGATTCAAACCCGCGACTCACAACACTGCAGTCAAACGCTTAGCCACTGCGCTATGGAGCCGTGAAAACAATTATAATTAAACATACTCTCAAACTTAGTATGTTATTACTAAGCAGTAGGACTGCTAACCTGCCCAGGACTCCGGGGTACTTACCCTCTCACCTATTTCTAACGGCAAATAGCAGTACTTTCACTGCTGTGAGGCATTTCATCTTAGCTCTCGGAGGTGAAAACGCGTCTTCTTTAGCTGCCGGTGTCCTTGGACTTAAATGGCCTCTTACTATCAGGTGGGATGTGAATTCGTTTGTAACCTAAGTTTTATACAAAAAAATATATTTCTGTATCTTATATTTTAAAGTAAAGTAACAGCCTATAACGTCCCACTCCTGATATATTTATTCTGGGCACAGGCCTCTTCTCGCTTCTGAGAGTCCGCCGCGCTACACTGCAGGTGATAAATCAGCACTTAAAATTGCAATTATAATTTTCATTGGTACCGGCGGAATTCGAACCCTGGTTGCTCGCGTACTGTGAAATTTACAGCGAACGCTTATCCCCTAACCTACCTCTTTAGCAGAATAGTATTAATATTTAAAATATTGTATTGTTATTTAGTAACAATTTCAATGGCAGTTAGCGTTCGAACTTGTGTAATAAGTGCGGTATTATTTAGCTATCGTTGTATTACAAAGCTGGAAGTAAAGCCCGCTAAATAGCATTTCATACCTAACAAACAAGCGCTAATGTGTTCTAGCCCCGATATTAAATCAGCCGTTATGAGTTCATTAAGCTAACGCCCCGCTATGTTTTCGTACTAGAATGTAACACGTGCTGCAAAATTATTGTTTATACAATTTTGGTTGCGCTTGGTTCAATGTAGGTAATATCTGTTAATTATATTATTTATGTAGTATTATAATTTCATTAAATTTTTGAAAGACTTTTTTTTTGCTTGTATTATAATATACGAGGCTGCCACTCAAGAACTTACCCATCATTGTCGGTTTTCAAGTAGTAGCCTTGTGATGATGAAGATGGAGTTACGACCCGATAAAAGAGGCATTGTGCTATGTTCAGGTGAAGGGCTCTAATGATGATGAAATTAGTGATTATTTTGGTGTAACTTTTAAGTCAAATTTCTACAACATATCTTTTGTTTTAGTACAACATTTATTTTATTTAGTTTTAAACAACTTAAGAGAAGGAATTCAATGTTCTTTGTTCATCGTTTAGTCATAGCTTTTTTCGAATTTTTCATAATTTTCAAAATCATAAATTAACAGCCACTCGTAGATTAGGTAAATTACTAGATAGTTTGTGCATAAGTCTGTTACCGATAAATTCTTTAACTCGGTATAATTTCTTGTAAATTTACAAGAATTTAAATAATTGTACAAATTGTGTTCAAGTTTTTACAAACTCGTGAGGGAAGATTGTTTATTTAAATTCCAGTTCATGTTCACTCTTCTCTTTTTGAAGGTTTATTCCACAGATAAGAGTTGGTGATTCAAAGTTTAGTAGCGTCCATTAAGTAAAGTTTTATATCGTTATAATATACGACCTTTATATTAGATTTATTTTCTTCGAGTACGGGAATGTAGTTCCCGGTTTAAGTTCCTCTGAATTATTTATAAAGTATTTTCTTGTGTTAGATTAGGCAGGACTCCATTAATTTCTTTCTAGTAACCCGTCTGAGTGGGCACAACTTTTGCCGACAAAGACATTGCTTGCACTGCCGGCTCCGTGTCGCAGTCGCTTAGCAGTTGCAGCGTTAAGGGCCGCGGGTTCGAATCCCGCACGGACCAAGTATTTATATGTCCTACAAATAATTGTTCCGGGTCTGGATGTTTGTCCTTGTAACATTTATGTATGTAAACTGCCCCTACTATACAGGAGAAAATCCTAGTGTGGAGGTAATGTATTTTTTAAAAAGAGAAAGAGAGAGAATAACTACTATAATTCGCTCTGTAGCGTATAGAGATCCAGTATAGTTACAGGTTTTTAGGCATTCCATCTTAGTTCACAGGTGTAACAACGCATCTGTAGCTTTCTTTGTCTACAGGTATCCAAGGACTGAAGTAGCCACTTTCTACAGGAGCGTAGTTCGTTTGTCACTTCGGCTGTATTAAATAAATCTTATGTAAGGCTATTTTCCGCAAGATAAAAAAAAACTTTAAGGAACACAAAAAACAATAAAAATACAAGCAATTATTAGTGTGTTGCCGACCAAATTAATGTATATTTTATTCAACTGAGCTTCGAATTAAGCACCTACGACTGAGCAAGCTAGTTTACCTACTTATATATTAATAGTGTCAGAGAACGAGAAAAAGTCTATTTAAGAAGCAAAACATGTACCGTCTTATAACAAAAAGTATAATAAGTAGTTTTAGGTTTAATCTGGAGTCTGTTTCAATTAAGAAGCCCAATGGAAAATATGCGCACTAATATGTAAAATATGGAATTTGGCAGCAAATGTAAAATTTACCGAAGTTTGTAGCGCCACGGCTAAGGGACTTCTTTCGCAACCAATTAGCCACGTTTTGTAATAAGACTTCATGTAATATTAATGGAATGTTATTGTTTTTATAAAAATAATAATATATGTTAATAAGCACAATGCAATTATTTAATAAAATAGAATGGGGGTGACAAACGAGCACACACACAGACATTTACATTTATCCTCGATTAAGAAATGAAAATCAGATTTGTAATCTACCCCTGAGGGCTAAGATGGAATGCCTAGTTTCCAGTAAAAAGTATCTCCGGCTCTCTACACTCACCACACTAAACACTGCAGCATGAAGCAGCTTTATTACGCTGGTATTTTGTGAGCGCCATCTTCCCCGGTTGAGTTAACCCATTCATGCTACAACCATTAAATAGTTGCAGCTTTGCTCTACCACGTAAAAATTATTAATCAAGAAAGAAAAACACACTATTTAGCTACTATCACGTTTGTTTACAAATTACGAACATGTGTATGTATATGTATAAACCAAATATTATTCTTATTTATTGTTAAATTATTTAACTTTTACCCGACTGCCCCATAAGGAGGGTAATGTTTTTTGAGTCTATTGTTGTATGTATTTTTCTTTTATATTCAGAAGAAACAGTGTTGGTGATAGCACGCAGCTTTGTGGAACACCAGCGTCAATAGGCTTGTAATCGGAGCATGCACCGTCTATTATGACCTTGATGCTCCGATCAGCCAGAAACCTGGTGATCAAATTACATAATTTCTCGGAAAGCCCATAGGATTGAAGCTTCGCAAGAAGCGCTTTGTGCCAGACCGGTAAACAAGAACCACCGGTAAATGAGATAACCACCTGACCACGAAAGAAACCATACTGGCGGTCACTAATCAGCTGGTGCTCCTCAAGTTACCGCATGATCTGGCAGTTAATGGACTCCATCATTTTTCTCCATCAGTTACATTTTTAAGGGATCGGGTGCGCGAAAGCTGTCTTCCGTATATTCGACACAACGCCTAGGGAGTAGGAGTACCGGAAAAGACGCGTTAGAACCGATGCAAACTCTTGAGCGCATGTCCTCAGCGCAATTGGCAAGATTCCGTCAGGCCCACTCGACTTGTGGATGTTCAGGGAGAGAAGTGCTTTGCGTACTTATCACTGTGTGAATTGCACATCAAGCATAGAGCACTCACACTGCGGGACAGTCGGCGGTGTGTTCCTCCCTTCATCGAGAGTAGAGTTGTATGCAAAACGGGAGCCTAATAGGTCGGCTTTCTGTTTTGTGGCGTGGGCCAGTGAGTCGTCCTCCGTTCTCGTTCCCGAAGGAAGGCGAACTAATTACTCGTCAATTCTGCCAATGTGCTCATAATTTGCCTTGGCAATAACTCTTTTGAAGGACCTGGAGGCGAAGTTTTACTTCTTTTTAAGCATGCTGATGTTTACATCCCGAGCCGCCGAAGCCTCAGCCCAGGCCTGATAATACTCTGTGCCTACTGCATAATGCAGTCTTACAAAAGCGACCAACCCAAGGCTGAGATCTGCATCTGATGGGTACCACAGATGATGGAATAAACAGTTCCATTGTATGTAGCACCACATCAGTGACAGAGTCAGCAACAGCGCTGGGATCGGTCCACGAGAAACAAACCCACCTCCATGGGTAAGGTGCAAAGAAAAACCGCATTCCGTCCCAATCCGCCGACCTGTAATGCCAAACGTGGCGGCAGCCTGCAGAACGCAACCGCGAATGGAAGCGTGAGTGGCTCCGGATCAGACATTGGTCCGAAGACCCGAGAGGGGCATCGACGGAAACCTGATATCCGTCCAGATGAGAGGTCAACAGAATGTCCAACAGAGAAGTCATCGCTGTCTATGCGCAGCCAAAGAATGGACAGGTCCGTACCTTCCAGACCGCCGAGGCGTTGAGAACAGGTATCCTCTCTGACGTATACGCATACTCCATCCCGAAGCACAAAAATGTCTTCTAATTTGTACCGCGAGTAGGACAGGTACGAATTATCAGCCGGAGAGATCTTTACGAATAATTATATAATCTCTTCACACATAAATATGGCTAGAAACCCACGTGATTTACCATTTATAATATTTCATTTTCAAATGTTTTGATAAATTTTTACCTTTTTCAGGGGGCCATTCAAAAACTGGTCATATACCTGGATTCAGATACAGAGAAATTGAATACTTTATGCAGAGACGTAAGTTTACTAGGTATATTATGTGTTTTCAAATGAAATATACAAGAATATTTAAAAGGGTACTTTATATTATAATATATCTAATAACTAGCGCAAATTTTATTGCAAATTTTCATCTTAATTTTAAAATGTATAATATTACATAATAAATTAATTATCAAATAGATAAATAAAGTTCATGTCTCAAGTTTCAAAATTTAATTTCAGGATATTTTTATACCCGACAGTGTAAGTTTTGTTAATATTATATTTAGAGCTCTTCCTAAACTGAAATATAAGCTATGGCTAAAAGTCTCTAATCACTGTATTAAAACAACATATTTCTATATTTAAGTAGTATATTTGGCATATTATTATATATTTAATTATTTTCTATAAAATAATACTGCACAGCGTAGATCACGATATTTTGATAAGAATCGAAAATAAACCTTAAAAAGCCATAATCTTTTTAATCTTACTGATTTTTAAAAGATGCTATTAAAGCGATAAACAAAAGTTTATATTATATTATAGGCATCAGATGACTTTTTACATTTTTATATTATAGTTGATTTTGTTATTAACGTATACTGTTGAGGCACGTAGTGAATTGCAGTTTATTTTCGATTGAACGAAAATATTTCTTATGCACTTGTAATTAACAATCTTTTAATTTTTCTTCCATAGATTGATGGTTACTCGGAATCTGAGGATGTTCGTGTATGTACATAGAACTCTTTTTTTGATTTTATATATTTGAACTTTTTTAGTTGAAAAAAATATACGAAAAGTAACTTTTATTATAGTATAGTAGCTATGCATTTGTACTTGTTTAGTGGCTGCTTTTCATGTTTATATTTCTGCTTTGTTTTTACTCTTTTTATTACTAACATATTTTAGTTTAATTAAATTGATAAGTTGTTGTAGTTCATTCATTTAATTACAACATAAATTTTATTTAAATTGCAGCTTAAAGGTGATTTGACATCACCACCCGGTAAGTTTTATTTTTCTCTTTTTTATATTATATTAAATTATCTAAAATGTCCCAAATAATTATAATAATATTTGCAGAATCTTTCCTAAATAGTGACACAGTTGAAAAGGGTGAAAAAGGTGACAGAGGTGAAAAGGGCGACATAGGTGCGCAAGGTAAAAGTGGGATAGCTGGTGAACCAGGGGAAAAAGGCGACAAAGGTGACAAGGTTAGCGAGTTTAAAGCAATGTTTTGTTACATTAGAAACTAAAATATAGTGTCCAGTGGGATAGCAGGTGAACCAGGGGAAAAAGGTGACAAAGGTGACAAGGTTAGCGAGTTTAAAGTTTTTTTTTATAGGATAAGGGTGACAAATGAGCACACTGTCCACCTGATGGTAAGTGGTTGCTGTGGTCCATAGACATCTACATCTGTGTTGTATTACGAATCAAAATGCAGATACGTTGTCACCAGTGAGGACTAAGATGGAATGTCTCGTTTCGAGTAAAAAGGGTCTCCGGTTCTCTACACTCACCATACGAAACACAGCAGCGTTAAGCTGCTATTTTACGCTGGTATTCTGTGAGAGCGTAGTCCTTCCCCGGTCGAGCCGACCCATTCGTGCTACAACTATACTATTAATATAGCTGAAGCATGGCTCTACTACGTAAGTTTAAAGTAATGTTTTTGTTACATTAGAAAATTAAATATAGTGTCCACGAAAGCAGAAATATAAGTTTCTATCTAATAATTTATAGGGAGAAAAAGGGGACTTCATCAAAGGACCGCAAGGAGCTCAGGGTCCAATAGGACCACAAGGTCCAATTGGTTTACCTGGCCGTAAAGGAGAGGAAGGAGTAAGGATCTTAATTGTTTTATTTATTTAAATAGTCTTTATATGTATGCTATATTTGGTAGTTAGACCTTATATGTAATTAAATAAGTAAAAGTAGTTTAGATAGTAATCAGGTAGTATTTAAAAAGTCATTTAATTAAAAAAATATTAGTCTAACTTTATATTAAATATGTAACGTTCGCAGTGATATTGAAATTTTATTTTCTATTTTTATTAACTCTTAACAAACGGTAGTCAAATACTAATATAGATTGATATTTGTACATTTTTTTTTTCAAGAAACTATATTTGACATGCAGTGCTATATTACAGATATGTCGCTGTTCGGAATCTGTGATATCAAGTATTATTAAAAAAATGCCAGAAACGAAGGGACCACCCGGTGAACCTGGACCTAGAGGAGCAGACGGTGACATCGGCATTCCAGGAAAGACGGTAAGTAGATACTTCATCATTATCATTTCAGACTTTTACAAGTCCAATGCTGAAAATAGTCCATCCCCAAGAAATGACACAAAGTAAGGTCCTTGACCACCTGCATCCATCGACTCAACACCGTGATTTTTGGCCTATGTTCAGCACGACAATGAATGAATAAATGAAATTATTTTTTATTATTTATTAAAATAAAAACATAAATGTAAGATATAGATAACTGGAAGTAAAAAGAAATTACAAACAGGGGTTACCTGGAATGCAAGGTGAGAGAGGTCCAATGGGTCTTAAAGGAGATAAAGGTGAACGAGGGGAAGATGGGCGTTCAGGATATGACGGTGCACCAGGGCTCAAAGGAGAGCCAGGTATAGATGGTGCTCCTGGACCGGCGGGACCACGAGGTGAAACTGGATTACCTGGTCCACCAGGACTGGCTTGTGAGGTGGGTATAATATTGAAATAAATGTTATCTGTATACTAAGTTTTGTTCATTTTAAACAAATGTATGTTAATTTGTATTATTTCTTCATAAACAGTGAACGCTTCACATTAACTATAAACAATTGAGTTATATGTACTACGTTCTAGAGAAGCTATTCCAAACAAAAATTGTGCGCTACTCTATGTCTTCGCGCATGCACGGGAGATAGTAGAGTCAGGTATGCGCGAAGATTTTAATTTAATATAATATAAGATATAAATATAAAATAAATATAAGAATTTAATATAAAATAGTCTTATTTTATTCTAAATATATATATTTCTAAATAAAATGTAATAATAATTACCTTATGGAATTTACAAATTTTCAATTTACGCAATATTTAGTTTAGTATACGTATTGTAGTAAAGTTCAGTAGAACATAGTCAATGTTCGGAATGCGAAACCTAGTGCGTAGTAGACATATGTATATTATATCGACGCTATAAATAAAATCATGGTTAATTTTCCTAATAGTAATAATAATGTAGAGTTCATTGACTATATTTCGATTATGGCGGCCAGTTTTAACGGATACGAGTCAATTCTGAAAACGGGACTATAGTGCATAGGTATAATCTTTGTTCCTTTACTCTCATAGTTCGATGATACGGCAATTCGATAAAAGATTTTAGGCGTGGGACAAACGGTTTTACATACTTTTCTGAGGCTCGTGGTCGAAAAACTGCCACCTTACTATCTCCGTGCTGGTATGAAAAATGTCTTAACGAAAAAACTTTGCTGATAACTAATTTTTGGCCCAACCCGGATTTTTATTCCATGTATTGAGAGGGCACACGAGCATGTGGCTCACCTGATAGTAAGTAACTACCGCCATCCATGACCAACTGTACCAGGGATATTGCAGGAAAATTGCCGGCCTTTTTAAAAACGTAGGCCATATTCCGTTTCCATTTTTGTCCGGAAAAATTGCTGCTGGTAGTCGATTCCACAATTGTGCGAGGATGAAAACTTCTAGTAAATCACACAGTGTGGATCGCCAACCATTCAGCTGGTATGGATAGTATCCCGAATTTTATCGCGATATGCAATGGTGAATTAGTCCGAACAATTTCTCAGGGCACCACCCCGAGGTAGATGTATATGCAAAAGATGAATATGTAAAGAGATGAAACAGCTAATCAGAAAGAACTAGATCGTTGACAATTCGAGCCTGGTTGCTTTGGAATACCGAGTCGAGTTTATGTATGTATCTTTGTATAGTTCTTTAGCACGCACAGTAGCCTAACGGATTTTACATATGGCGTGTCATTAAATTTTTTTAGCTGTGAAAGTGTAGGGTATAATTTAATCATGTTTCTTAAATTGTGTTAGGCTTCTTAGACATTGTATTTACCAGAATACTACACATTAAACAAAACTAATTTTATGGCTACGGCGGCGGTTAATTTATGCTGCCGCTGAAATGACTATAAGCATACTTAGTGTTAGGATATTATAATATTTAATATTTTTTGATCAGTTGTTTTTTTTTATAGAATAAGGATAACAAACGAGCACACAGACGACCTGATGGTAAGTGGTTGCTGTGACTCATAGACATCTACATTTATCCTCAATAAAGAATCAAAATGCAGATGCTTCGTTACCCGTGAGGGCTAAGATGGAATACCTCTTTTCCAGTAAAAAGGGTCTCCGGTTCTCTACACTCACCATACGAAACACAGCAGTATCAAGCTGCCATTTTACGCTGGTATACTGTGAAAGCGTGGTCCTTCCCTAGTCGAACCGACCCATTCGTGCTACAACTATACTACTAATATAGCTGCAGCATGGCTACACCACGTACAGTTGTCATAGATCTCCCCTATAAATTGTAAAGTGTTGTTCTAGGCTACTTTTTGTAACTGGTTTTTTGGGTTTTGACGTTTACTCTGTTTCTGCTTAGTGTATTCTCTCTACTGATCTATCACATAGAACACACATATATTTGCCCGTATAGCATAACATAGTTCCCAGCAGATCTTTAATATTGGCAATATTAATCATTATTTATACACATAATATTCAAGATATTTAAGATCACATAATTTTCAAATTATATTTTAAAAGTAAGTATTATTTTAATATGCAGCGAGAAGAAGAACCAGAAAAGGTGCCAGTTGTAGGCGAAAAGGGTGAGGTTGGACCGATTGGACCACCAGGACCACCAGGACTGAGAGGTGAAAAAGGAGAAAAGGGTGAAATAGGAGAACGTGGATTAACAGGAGAAAAAGGTGAACGGGTACGGTGTGCATTCAAATTAAATGAATCATTTTTTAATTTAGAAATTTTTACTACTTTCAACCAACAAGTCTAATATTATTTTTCAATCGGTTTACTAAACCGGTAATTAAACTTTATAAACTATAGTACTTTTAGGACTTTATTTTAAGATTTTTTGAATTGAATTACCCCAATGTTCAAATAGATTTTTTACATTCATCGTTACTTAACGAAATAAAGTTCAGTGCTGAAACCAGACCTACCTTGCTTTGAAGATTTCCACAACACGGTTCTGAACCCAACTGCATTCATTGACTTAACGCGTCATTCACAAAACAATCTTTTGTAAATATCCTTATTATGTAATCAAGTAAAGAAGGATATCTTTACTCGTACTTCTGTTAGTGACGTGGTCACTAGAAAGATGCATTGACTATATAAAACGTGTTTTTGATACCGTTATTATGCAAATTTCTCCAAAATCCCTCATTAACTTCCTTTTCTTTTCTGCAGGGGCACGATGGTCCGCAAGGTCCACGAGGAGAAAAAGGAGAAACTGGAAGTCCTGGCTTGAACGGAACACCAGGAGTACCAGGGACTCATGGCAGACCTGCAGAGAAGGGAGACAAAGGTGAATTTAAAATATATATTTCAAAAGTTATAAAAATATATTTTAAAACATAACGACACTTTATTTTAATGGAAAATAAAGAAATATAAAAATACATTAATATAGGTCACCATCACGAAGAACGACTTATACTCACTCTAAATTTATTTCTACAGCAGCTTTTAGTTTCAAAATATATCCTTCCCCTTCTCGTTATCAATTATCAAACAGTCCACTGCTGCGTAATTGCTGCACATTAGCCTTTTAATTTTAACTTATAAAATAATAAGATTAGGTTAGGATAATAAAAAAAGAAGCGTCGATTTTTGGATGAAAGTCTTACAAAGTCAGAAAGTTTATGTAATATATCTGTGGAATGTATAAAAAGAAAAGTTAAAGTTAGTGTTAAAATTTTCAAGAAATTTTAGTGAGCAGTGTCAGTGGAACAGGTCATATACGGTACATCCAGTTTCGCAAACCGATTATTTCTGTTTTGTAAAAAATGTTGGCTCCTGTAATCGATGCTAACAAGCCAGTATAAGCTACTATTAAGTAGGGTACGGTAATCGATTTAAAATTAAAATTAAGTCCAAAATAATATAATCTATACAAATAAATAAAATTGTAGTGTCCGTTTGTAATGTCAAAATGACAACTTTTTACTAAATGCTACTACTTTCATAAAGTACATACGGTACCTATAACAAACATACAGTTTTTAAATTTTTTTCTGTCTGTCTGGCTGTTTGTTCAAGCTAATCTCCAAAATGGCTGGACCGATTATGACGGGACATTTACTGGCAGGTAGCTGATATTATATGGAGTAACTTAGGCTAATTTTATTAAAATTAATATTATAATATATTAAAATAATCAGAGTTCGGCGCGAAAACATTCAAACACACGAAATCCAATCGCAATAAATTCTATGTCGATGAAATTGCGGGGAACAGCTAGTATCAATTATTAAACAAAAAGGTAAATACGTAAAAAAAATTTAAGAGTTTACGAACGTGAAACGGTTTACTCAATATTATTTTGATTAGTCCTATGTTATTTATATAAGGCTGATTAATATAATGCACACAACAAACGTTGAGTTCTCTTTAATTTGTATCGTTAACATAATAACAGCATAGGAACAGAATGTTAGTCACAAGTTTAGTGGATCATAAAATATTTAATAAGTACAAACAAACAAGTGACTCACAGGCAGGCATATTATTGATTTTTTTATTTAATGATGTTAATTTGGTTTTAATGGTTTTTTAATAATTTTAATTTAATATAATACAATTTTATTTTAATTTTATTTATTTGTAAAAAAATAAATTCCATTTCAAATGTACTACTGTAACTATGATCTAATAAATACTAATAATAATTATAATTATTAATAATATAATATAGTCAGGAATATATTTTTTTCAGGTGATCCTGGTGAAAAGGGTGAAATAGGTCTACCTGGCATACCAGCAAAACTTTCTTCCTTATTAGATGATGATATGGACGTTACTGAAAGTAATTAAATTTTTAATTACAATTTCATAGCTATTATGTAAAAATAAAATTAATTGAAGCTTAAATTAAAATAGATAAAATTACATATACTATTGTTACTAAAAATGTCGTGACAGTTGTTTTTAACAGTCCCTTTTTACTGGCAACGAGGTATTCCTT
Organism: Parnassius mnemosyne; assembly: GCA_963668995.1. Classification (NCBI taxonomy): domain Eukaryota; kingdom Metazoa; phylum Arthropoda; class Insecta; order Lepidoptera; family Papilionidae; genus Parnassius; species Parnassius mnemosyne. The sequence continues at coordinate 30,524,606 of CAVLGL010000080.1, forward strand.
CTAAGTCCAGAGGGATGACAACGCATCTACATATTAATTCTTAATCGAAGACATAATATGCAGATGCATATGGGCCAGAGCATTCTATTAACACATACTGTATAATGTTCAGGATAAGTGTTGTCATGCTTTTAATTAAAATGACCAAAGACTACAAATAATTATTGTTACAAAATAACTTGCTTAAAAAAATTATTTTGATACGATTTTAAAATAAACAGAAAAAAATACGAAGAAATATCCGGAATTTTGAAATTTGTGCTTTATTTTACATTTTATTGTTTTCAACTCTATTGCAAATAACACTCACATGTACGTATTTAAATTTCATCTACAAGAATTATTTTGATTGTTAATCTATGAAAATGATTGTGATCTATTACTTTTCATAAGCATAGTATGATTGTATAACTATTTGTTTTCAGACACCATGTTAGTTGAAAAATTAAGGGGATTTAAAGGAGAAGTGGGAAAGACGGGCGAAAAGGTACTTTAAGTGGAATGTATTTTGATTGCAGAATATTATACATACACAAATATAGATAATTAAAGTTACAAATTTCGCATTTAATTTTTATCACCATTTGATTTTAAGGGTGATAAAGGAGACAAGGGAGACATAGGTCCTTTAGGTACACCTGGCATAGAAGGTCGGCAAGGTCATCCAGGAGAAAAGGGTAATCCAGGTGAAAAAGGCAATGTTGGTGCCATGGGACCAAAAGGTTTTAAGGGAGAAAAGGGTGAAATTGGACCGCCTGGAACGGTATCTCAGTCTACCTTAAACCGTATGAAGGTACTAATAAAAATCTGTTTACATTTTGATGTTAAAAGGTTTGAAGCAGCCGTCCATGAAACTGTCTTGTATGGTTTTAGGGTCCCAAAGGTGACCGAGGGCCAATAGGAAAGAGTGGGCCCCGTGGAGCACCTGGGCACAATGGAAAAAGAGGTCCTATTGGTTTACCAGGTCAAAAAGGTGAAAAGGGTGTTGTCGGTGCTCCAGGAGCTCTGGTAACTAATATAATAATACAATATAATGTTTTATTTATTTCTCACCACAAATGACAAGGTTATATTATATACTTAGTCAGGTCATAAGTTCTGTCAAAAGCTTTTTATAAAATTAATGATACACTTTGATAATTATATAGAAATTATATATGAATTGAAACTTGATTTTATTAAGAATACAATTTTATTTACATTATTTAAAATGCCCTCCCCTATTTCATACCCTTAATCGAGTCGGTCAATCATCAATCGCAGCACGCAACACATTCATATCTATTTCTGCCTCTGCTTTAGCCAAAGATGCTCGGAAAGATTCCAAATTCTAATGATGCATAGCGCAGACTTTCTCCTCCAAATGTTGCCATATCTTGTAATCCAGTGTGTTTAAATCTGGACTAGAAGAGGGCCAGTCTTCATGTCCGATAAAGTCAATTCCACGGGCGGTCAACCAGTTCTGCGTGCTTCGTGCCCTATGAGCTGGTGCAGAGTCCTGTTGGAATATCCAATGTCTGTTATTGAAGGTTTTTGAGAAAGAGATTCCGTCATGTTTGTTTAGACGGTATTTACACCTCGCCTTGCCACTGGTTTTTACACGTTTTTCACAGAAAAACACCTCAGTTAAGCCTGAATATGAGACTCCAAGCCAAACCATGAGTCACGAAGCATAATGTCCTCGTTGAACCCTCGAAATACGCGTGCTTGCTTCTTCACTGCTGTGGGCATACACCTTATCATTTGGTTTATTATAACTTTCTTCGATGTCAAAATTTTTTTCATCCGAAAACAAAATTTCACGGTATTTTTTTCTCGCGTACCACCGTAATTAAGCGCGCGATCTATCCAGCCTAAGTTTTTTTCAAACGCTCGTTCAAAAAATTTTCGGTCTCCTTACGATAAGCACGTAGTCCTAGGTCTTCATTGATCACTGTTTTGACCGTAGTTCTGCTTAGGCCCATCTGAACAGCTAAGATTTTTTGGTTACGAAATGGATTTGGTTGGATTCGCGCCTTCATTGCTTTGATGATCGCGGGTGTCCTAACTGTACGAGGTCGGCCGGTCCTCGTACGATCTTCGAAGCTTGAATCTTCAGTGAATCGTTTGATAGTGCGATAAACAAATCGTAGGGTTATTTTCAATTTTTGTAGAATATTGAAAATCTCTTTTGGCGCGTAACCACAGCGATGCAACGCGATAACCGCTACTCTGTCTTCTTTCTTGGATCACTCCATATTTGAAAATTAATGTAAATAATTTTTTTTAATTTTCCGCAAGCGCAAACATTATTTTTTTAAATTTGTGAAATTCATCTAGCTAGTATTCAAAAATTTTAAATAATAAGGTTTTGGCCACCCCACCCCGAATTTACTAGACACTTATTATAATATACATATATGACGGTCTTGTTGTTCTAGTGGTAGTAAAACCCAGGAAGGCTAAAGAAATCGCTTATTGAGTTTTTCCGCCAAGAAATTCTTAGTAGCCCGGAGTCAGGAAGTTCGCGGTGTCTCACCCCCGTGCCTTCGAAAACACGTAAAGCCGTTGGTACTGCGCCTGATCTCTCGGTCGTGTCAGATTACCATTCAATCGGACCATGAGGTTGAGGGAATAGACAGTACACGACACTTTCTTGCTGTCGCACGGATGGGCTAGCTCGAACCGGGGTGGTACCACGACCTCACATAATACCAGCGTGAAGCGATTGGTGAGTGCAGGTGGCCGGAGGCCAAATTTCCCCCCCCCCCCCACTCAACATGGTAGTGGAATTAAATAAAAGACCATCTAGAGACGGCAAAGCCGGCCTTCCTCTTTTTAACCGAGACTCAGGTGTCATCTCCGGCTGATACTTCATATCTCTCCTACCCGGGGTACAAATTGGAACACTCCTTTGTACCCCGGGCTGGAGTTTGCGTATACGTCAGAGAGGACATCGGTTTTTGACATCTCGGCAGTCTTGAAGGTACGGACCTGTCCATCCTATGGCTGCGCGTAGACAGCGGCGATCATCCCCGCGTCTAAGGGTGCCTCTATAGGTCCCATAGCGGTAATGCCGACACAGATCGACTCTTCGACCACGTCCAAATGGCTGCAGACTCCGTGCTACAACAGGTCCCACCCGCAGATATCGTGATACTCGGTGATTTCAACGCCCACCACGCTGAATGGCTTGGTTCTCGTTTAACCGATCATGCGGGTAGATCTGTCTATGACTTTGCTTTGGCATGTGGTCTAACACAACTGGTTACTTCGCCTACGCGGATCCCAGATGTGGAAGACCATGTACTTTCCCTGTTGGACTTTCTGCCGACCTCTCATCCGGACGGATATCAGATCTCCGTCGATGTCCCTCTCGGCTCTTCGGACCATTGTCTGATCCGGAGTACGGTGCCACTCACGCTCCAATAGCAGTTGCGATCTGCAGCTTGCCGCCGTGTTTATCACTATAGGTCAGCTGAATGGGACGGGATGCGGTCTTTTTTTGCATCCTACCCTTGGGGGCGGGTTTGCTTCTCGCCGGAAGATCCCAGCGTTGTTGCCGATTCTGTTGCTGATGTGATACTTCAGGATATGGAACTTTTTATTACATCCTCTGTGGTGCCCATTGCAGGCAGATCCCAGCCATGGTTTGGTCACTCCTGTTAAATAGCATCACGCTATAAGCAGGAGTGCTACCGGGCCTGGGCTGACGCATCAACGTCTCGGGATGTAAATACCAGCGCACTTAAAAATAAGTATAATTCCGCCTCCAGGTCCTTCAAAAGCGCCATTGCCAAGGCAAGGTCAGAGCACATTGGCAGAATTGGCGAGAAGCTAGTTCGCCTTCCTTCGGGAACCCGTGCATTCTGGTCTCTCGCCAAGGCTATCAAAGGGAACTTCTGTCAGCCATCTCTTCCATCTCTGCACAGAGAGGACGACTCACTGGCCCATGCTGCAAAGGAGAAAGCCGATCTGTTGAGCTCTCTCTCTTTGTGTCCAACTCGACTCTAGATGACAGGGGGTACATACCGCCGACCATCCCGCGATGTGAGTGCTCCATACCGGATGTGCGGTTTACACAGCGCTCGGTTCGCAAAGCACTCTTCTCCCTGGACATCAGCAAGTCGAGTGGGCCCGATGAAGTCCCTCCCATTGTGATGAAGACGTGTGCTCCGGAGTTGGCACCGGTTTTAACGCGTCTTTTCCGGTACTCCTACTCCCAAGGCGTAGTCCCGAATTCATGGAAAACAGCTTTGGTCCACCCGATCTCTAAAAATTGCTCAGACCCGTCCAACTGCAGGCCTATCGCCATCACCTCCTTGTTCTCCAAAATAATGAAATCCGTTATAAACTGCCAGCTCAAGAGGTACCTTGAGGATCACCAGCTGATTAGTGACCGCCAGTACGGTTTTCGTCGGGTTCGATCAGCTGGTGATCTTCTAGTCTATTTGACTCATAGATGGGCGGAGGCAGTAGAGTCCAAGGGGAAGGCATTGGCCGTTAGTTTGGACATAGCGAAGGCCTTCGATCGGGTCTGGCACAAAGCGCTTCTTTCGAAGTTTCCTTCCTATGGGCTTCCCGAGATATTTTGCAAATGCATCACCAGTTTCCTTGCTGATCGAAGCATCAAGGTCGTAGTAGACGGTGCATGCTCTGATTTAAAGCCTATCAACACTGGTGTTCCACAAGGCTGCGTGCTATCACCAACGCTGTTTCTCCTGCATATCAATGATATGTTGCTTACTGGTGGTGGTGATGCCTTATATACCGGCCGTGCCAATATTTCTCGGGAAAACGTCGCCGAGTACCGAGACACACTTGTGTCTGAAGTCGAGTCTTTGCTTAACAAAGTCTCGGATTGGGGGCGACTAAATCTAGTCTAGTTCAATCCCCAGAAGCCACAAGTTTGCGCGTTTACCGCTAAAAAGAACGCCTTTGTCGTATCTCCTCAGTTTCAAGGCACTCCCCTTGCTGCCTCAACTAGTATAGGAATCCTTGGCGTCGACATATTGAATAGTGTGCAGTTTCGTGGTCACTTGGAAGGGAAGGCCAAATTGGCCTTTAAAAAGCTTAGCGTGCTCAGCAGAGTGAGATAGTATTTCATGCCGGCACATCGCTTGCAACTTTACAAAGCGCAAGTTCGGCCCCACATGTAATACTGTTCTCATCTCTGAGCTGGGGCACCCCAGTGCCAGCTCCTTCCACTTGATCGCATCCAACGCAGAGCCGTTCGAATCGTCGACGACCGAGTTCTTTCTGATCGGCTCGATACACTGGCACTGCGTAGAGATGTTGCACCTCTTTGCGTATTTCATCGCATCTATCACGGGGAGTGCTCTGAGGAATTGTTCGGACTAATTCCAACCGCTCAATTTCACCATCGCACATCGCGACAAAACTCGCGTTACCATCCATACCATCTGGATGATTGGCGGTCCACCACTGTGCGATTTAGAAGAAGTTTTCTCCTTCGTACAACTTCCTTGTGGAATCAATTACCACCAGCGAATTTTCCGGACGGATACGACTTAGGAACCTTCAAGAAAAGAGCTTACACCTTTCGCGGTTGTTCATGGGCGGCGGTAGTCACTTACCATCAGGTGAGGCGCATGCTCGCTTGCCCCCTCTTCTATAAAAAAAACGTCTGTGCTTGCTCATGCACTTGGGCACTATAATCCTGTCCTGCGCCGATGGCTACTCTCTGTTGAGGCTGGCCGCCGTGACCGAAATTCGGTCTGAGAACATTATATTAGTATAATAAATATATAGAGATCACTTTTTATGGCTATAAATTAAATTATATAGAGTGAAGTAACAGGTTGTATATAAAATTTGTATAAAAAAATTAATTAGAAAAGAAAATAAGGAAATATAAATTAGTGATACATAAATTAGACTTACTTTTATTCATCTTTTCATTTTTTAGGGTCCTGTAGGTCCAGTAGGAGCGACTGGTGCAAAAGGAGAAAAAGGTGAAAAGGGAGAAATACCAGAAATAGCCCTGGAAAAGGTACTTTAGGTATTAACTATTTTTGAATATTATTGTTGCAAATCAGGTAATATACCTAATGTATATTTAATTAGAGTACTTTTTATAAATTTGCTAATTCTAATAAAATCATTTCATGTCGTTATTTAAAAAACATAAAAATTCAGTTTCAATATTTTACAAGTCTTAATTTTCATATACGATTTCCATTTTTGAATGAAGATAAAAGGCGAAAAGGGTGAAAGAGGTGCAGCAGGAATGCCAGGAGAGCCTGGGAAAATGGGGCCGCCTGGTCCATGTGAGACGACTGACAACAGTTTGCCAATACCAGGACCTCCCGGTCCGCCAGGTCCACCTGGTCCGCCTGGTGTTTCTGTGACCGGTCCTAAAGGAGAACCTGGAGGAGTTATTTCTCAGAAAATGTTTTATGCATTCAGTGAAAATGCAGGTAAAATATTTTGTTTATTGATATTTTATTTGAAATATTACTTTAAAATAATGTTATATATTTTGGTATAAATAAGGCATTGACATAAGATTTTATTTGAAATATTCAAATAATTATGCAGTGTTACCGAATTTCATAGCAGTAAAATATAGTAACAGTATTTTACTAAAGAGGGCTAATAACCTTCCACTCACCAGATGTCGCTAGTAGACATTGAGGTGAAGTTTTTTTTGTCATTTAATTGAGAAGTTAGCTTAAAATAAAATTTTATCAGTATCTAACAACAGCACAATACAGAAGGTACAAGCGAAAAGGTAGAAATACGGTAATATACAGAAAGAAGAGTTTAAACGATAGGAATAATGCATAAGCGTGGGTCTTAGATAAGCAAAGGTATAGCATACGACAAATGTAACGTACAACGCGGGAGCGGACGAACTGGCGATCTGCCGTCCCGAAGGCGTGGGCGCAGTGACTGAACCAGTTTTACATTCGCCATACTTACAAATTATATATATCCATTACACATATTATATACATACATTATGTATACACAAACTCTATATAACTCTTTTTCCATTCTTCAACTTTTATGAACATCTCTGGTTCTGTGGTTTCTTATATTATTTATAAATAAGAATAGCCTTCCGTGAACATAAAGGTCCTGCCGGTCTTGTCGGTGCCGGTTTCAATAGGGGTACTTAATATTTTCTTACTTTATAGTTAAGCTTTCCAGTTAAAGGATTAAATGCCACAAGCTTTTATATTCTTCTTCTTCATCAATAGTCTACTGCTGTATTTTGTGACGCATTATTCTCCCATTTTATGAAAGTATAAATGATCTGCATGTATCAGAGGTTATGAAATCTTTTACGTTATTCAATGAGTTATCTTTCGAGCGTTTCGAAACAGACTCGATCGGAGAACTCTAATGCAATTTTCCCTGGGCGAGCGGGGTTTTTTCATACGATTCCAGACTATTTCTGTTGCGATTAATATCAAAATTGGATTTCGTCCTGTATCCGAGTTCCAAGCATCTTTTATGGACTGTAACTGATCAGGTCTTTTACTGTCGGAACTTCTGCTCGTTGCACTTGGAGTACCACATCCGTGGACACCGTCGCATTTGTCATTTTTAGCTGATGTAGAACTTTTTCTACTTGACGATATTGATTTAATATTCTTTTCATTAGAATTGTGTTGAGAGCAATATTGAACGTCACATGCGTCTTTTCGTTTTTCTTTTGTCATATCTTTTTCAAAATAGGGCACTGGATGATGGCCAACATCCTCCACTATTCGATTCTGGCTGAAAATAGGAAAAGTGTGACCGGTTGTATTTTGTATTTCCTCCTTAGGTGTATGGACCATAGTGAAGACAGCTGGTGCTTTAGAGCCGTTGGAGCCATCTATGTGTTTAGGTGGGCTTGGTTCTAATTTGGGATCATCAGGTCTAAAGTCCCAACATATCGCAAGATCCATAAGCGACATGGGCTTTTTGTATTTTCCTCCTAAATCTAAAGCAGATGTTGACGGACGCTTTTTTTGTACATCCACCGTCTCAGTTTTCTTAGGGTCGCAAGTTTTAGGTCTATGAACGCGCATTTTCGACATTTGACTTTGAAAAGAATTTGATTAGTATTAATAAGAATTAGATTACTATTACTACTATACACCTAACTTACTGTATTCACAAATAAATAATGGTTTTTTTTAATAAATTATCATTAATTTAATAAACTAAAATTCAAGTTAAATAGCAATTGTATTTCAAAATGAATTTACTGTTCATTTGAGAATTTATTATTTTAATACATAAGTAGCTTATTTTCTAATTTGTTTGCGTGTTTTAAAAAAATATCGTTTTTACTATGTGTTCAATTTCAGTTGATTCAGATGATGAAGAAGATTTTTATACCTCGGCGACAATGATATATAAAACTTCAACAGCCCTTATCAAGGTAAGTTTAATAAAGAAATTATAATAATTACCGGCCAAGTGCGAGTCGGCCTCGCGCATGTAGGGTTCCGTACCATCGTAATACACGTTTATTTCACCGGTGTAGCTAGACCGCCGTAAAGTCGACTCTCGCGTTGGTCCGCGGGACGCGTTGCGACGGGTACGGCATTTCCGCCGCGGCGAAATACCTCACAATAAAATTTTCATATTGTTATTTAGGAAATAATATGAGTACAGATTTGTTAGTGTTAGGTAATATTTTGTTATTAATATAATATCAAATGATTTTTATACATTAAGTAAATGGTGCCATGACAGCGGTTTGATATTAAATTCACAAAAGACGAAATTAGTCCATATACACTCGCCAAACTTAAAGTATCATAGCATATTAAGACATAAAATCATTGCGCATAATCATAATTGCCTTGACCAACCTCAACTTAATTGTAAGTGTTCCACGTTTGAATTAGTTACATCGCATACATGTTTACGCTTAATAGTAGACCATAAGTTCAATTGGCACGAGCATATAAAGCATGTAGTGATAAGCTTAGAGCATTTTTGACGAATATGTTTATATTTAAAAAGCGATTAAACTTTCGAGACCAAGTGATGCTTTATAACGTTCTTGCTGATTCAATCATAACTTATGGGCTAAGCAGCTACGGACGAACAGACAAATCACACCTACAGTACATTAATCAACTACAACTTAGGATTTTAATAATGATTGTACCTAAAAAAATTAAAGTTCAGGCAAAAACTAAAACTTTTTGAAACTCAAAAATTAAAACTTTGTATGTAAACAATGCAAGGTACTCAATATCCATGATAAAGTCCAATATCAATTGTTAAAAGAACAATTCTTAATTTAGGTATACAAAATACAGTCTCAAACAAAATTCAGACCCGCAGAGTAACTCAAAAAAATTAATAACAATACTCGTACCATCCAAAAATAAATATGGTGAGCGCACCAGCGCTGACATAATACCTCGCTTAATAAATGGTCTGGATAATAAATTAAGAAGTGAACTTAATGAAGTTAACATAAAGTGTAAATTAAATTGTTATTTCCCTAACACATATTAGTTGTTATCTTCATTTTTGTAAATATAGACGGAACGGCACGCAACACTAATTTGCGTGGTTTTTCGTAGTGCTGGTGCCGCATAGCAATATTGTAACAATTTTTATCTGATAATAAAAAAAAATTGAATCCGAAGTGGTGAGGTTTTCAAGTTTTAATACAATTCATGGAAATATTTGATAAATTAATCATCTATCTTGTCATTCTGTAACAGTCCATAGCTGTTCATCACGAGCCTCGATTAAAGGGAATATTTGCCTTAATTGCTAACTTGGCAAGCGGGTTGGTGATCGCATCCTTGACGATGCTTGCCACTTCTCCGGTTAAATTATACTTAAACACGAGTCGACTATAACGTCATCTGACAAAAAAGTCATATATTTTTGTGGAGTTTATATTTTTTTTTATAGGAGAGGGGGCAAACGAGCATGCGGCTCACCTGATGGTAAGTGACTACCGCCGCCCATGAACAACCGCAACACCAGGGGAATTGCAGATGCGTTGCCGGCCTTTTAAAAAGGAGTACGCTCTTTTCTTGAAGGTTCCTAAGTCGTATCGGTCCGTAAAAATCGCTGATGGTAATCGATTCCACAAGGAATTTGTGCGAGGAAGAAAACATCTTCTAAATCGCACAGTGGTGGACCGCCAATCATCCAGATGGTGTGGATGGTATCGGGAGTTCTGCCACGATGTGCGTTCGTGAAATTTGGCAGCTAGGATTAATCCGAACAATTCCTCAGAGCACTCCCCGTGGTAGATGCGAAAGAAAATGCAAAGAGATGCAACATCTCTTCGCAGTGCCAATGAATCGAGCCGATCGGAAAGGACTCGGTCGTCGACGATTCGAACCGTTCTGCGCTGGATGCGGTCAAATGGAAGGAGCTGGCACTGGAGAGCCCCTGCCCAGAGATGGGAACAGTATTCTATGTGAGGCCGAACCTGCGCCTAGTAAAGTTGCAGGCGGTGTGCCGGCATGAAATACTATCCCGCATTGCTGAGCACGCCAAGCTTTTTAGAGGCCAATTTGGCCTTCTCTTCCAAGTGACCACGAAACTGCACGTCACTCGACATGTCGACGCCGAGGATTCCGATACTGGCTGAGGCAAGATACATTTATAGTTTGCAACCTGAATATATCCGAAATCAACTACAAACAGATATACAAATTAGGAGATGGACAGCAGCGTATTTCTAGTAAAAACAAAAAACGGCAGTTGCCAACCCGCTTGCCAAACGTGGCAAATATGGAAAAAACCCGCTTCCCTCGCTTTGATCTATGAGGGAGGCCTTTGACTTTAATAGGCTGTAACGATAACGGTAACGGTATGGAAAAGCAAAAAGTTATTTTTGAGCTGCCACCGTATATCAAAATTGATAAATAATTATTACCAAAAATTATACCACTTTTTTATAGTTATTTAAAAAAATCTACCGTGATAATTGTATTAAGACCATTTCACTTAACTTATACCTATTGTTATTGTTTTATTTTGTTGCAGAGAACAAGTTCGACCCCTTTGGGAACTTTGGCCTATGTTTTACAAGAAAAGTTACTCCTTTTAAGAGTTGAGCGAGGTTGGCAGTATGTGGTGGTATGTTTCATATAAAACTATTTATACATTATTTCGAACGATACATGTGCTACCTATTTCAGTTAAGAAGAATACAAGTTCATAAGAAAGTATTTAATTAATAATGAAATGACTTCATCTAGCGGGACATGTACTGCCTCTTTTTTATTTTAGTAAATTTCTGATATATATGTCTTAAAATTGCTTGGTTACACGCAGATACGAGTTAACTTATTTTTGTATAGTATTCGCAAAGGTAATACAGATTATAATTCCTATGCATCCTTTTATTGTTTATCTGTTTAATAATCAGAAGATAATTTACTATGTCAGAAGTGATTAAAATTTAAAAAAAAATGTGAAAACAGAAGCATTAAAAACTGAATACTATTGAGTTGCGATGATAATCAATAAAACTTTAGCTATTTTAAAAATTAATAACTACAAAAATTACACTTCAAGATCGTAGGATTGCTTTAAAATATATTTGGATCTAATTCGAAAATACACTATATCCACAAAATCGGTCAACTAAAATCGGCGATATTGCACTTCAAATTAAGTTAATTTTGTTATAGTCAAATTGTGAATCTGCTTATGTTATAAGCCTATTTATTATTTATTCGTATAATCATATACATTTATATTTTGCAACCTGAATATAACCGAAATCAACTACAAACATATAAAGTCAAAGAACTGTAATCGAATTCCTCAGATCCTATAATTATGCCTGTTCTTCATACCATTCAAGATGAGAAAATCATAGGCAGAACAGTCCTTTCACATAGTAAGGAGATGAGGAAATGATTAGTCTACGTGGGACTTAGGATTCCAGTTGCGCTTCGAACGAATAACTCGGTGCACTTCCTTTGGCGGAACGGTTAGCACCTTAGATACTGGTTAGACGTTAGTAATTCAGAACGAATTCCCCCGTTGCCTCTGATGCGGAATAATTTTTGTATAAATTTATTATCAATACCGCCATTATATTAACCCAATTCATAAGGCCACGGATTAGCCAAAAAATATTTCGAGATATTAATTCATCAATAATATTTGCAGATGGGTTCCTTATTTGAGGAGAAAGAGCAGAAACCGAAGAATTTTGTGAGTATTTTAAATCAACTGCTCATTTTTTTTTTAATTCTTTAAGTTACTTTATGTTTTAATAATAACGTATTTTGCTGATTCCAGGTGGCTAAGCTTACAGATAGTAGGGAACAGGGACGAAAAAACTTTGTAAGCATTTAGATTAGTTCTCAATTTGTTTTTTACATTTTTATTGCCAGATATATTTTATTATATTTATCTAATCCTTTCATTTCCTTATTTTATCATCAAGATCCGGCCACAATAGTCACAGACACTAGCTTATTCCATTGTGAGGATTTGCATTATAAGTGATACCAGACTTCCCCCACATTTGATGCCGCTTCCTATCACTAGCCTAGATGTTTTATGTTTGAGCTAAATGATATGGTGTACCCTACCTATTAATTTGTATCTTACAGCGGTACTTACGCCCTAGAATAAATCTGTCCTCTTCTAGCCTTGCAAAAGGTATTTGAACAAACACCTGTATTTTTCATATACAAATCAATTTTCTGAAACAAATACTTCAACAAAATAAATAACGCACATCGCGATAACACCGAAGGAAAATGTTACTGCTTCATGGTGTTCCAGAGATTGCAAAAGAAAACACCGATTTGGCTGTCATCAAGGTTCTGCAAAATCAGTTGAAATTAGCTAACGTCTCTGTCAGTGATATTAAGCGTTGTCACAGATTGGGTAGACCAACAGCTCCTCACAAGTCTCGACCCATTTTAGTGAAATTCTTAGATGTAGGGTTGCGTGATAAAGTCTGGTACGGAAAATCCCAACTTAAAGGCTCCGGAGTCACAGTATCCGAATTTCTCACCAAGCTTCGGCATGATATTTTTGTAGCTGCCCGTGAAAAATTTGGTATTTCCAAATGCTGGACTAAAGATGGATCTGTGTACGTTGCAAAACCTGATGGAACCAGACATCGTATAACCAGTCTGAATGACATCAGCAAAATTGAGTGCCAGACAAGCCCAAAACCAGTATCGAAAACTGCAGCTGGGAAGCCCAAGCGAAACGCCGCCGTGAAGAAGTGTTAAGTGTACAGGATTTGCCATACCTAAATATTGTCATTTTTTTTTTCTCTCTTAATGTTATATAATTACAATTAATAGCTTGTGTGACTTATTTCTTTGAGTATTTAGTGTAAGCTTAGTGCAAAACACTCTGATAAATTTGAGGAGGTTTGTGCCTTTAACTTTAACTTGTAACTTTAACTTTAGTGCAATTTTTTTTTTTACCATTGAATGTACATAAAATAAGCATAATAATTATGAACCCCTCTTTCCATTTATTATACGTTTTGGTATACTTAAAAATTGACAATGTGAAATATTGTAAAATGCATAGATGTCATTAGTTTTTGTTCTGAATACTACAGTTAACGTTAACACAAAAATCACAATTTCGAGGTTATGTTGCACTATAACAATAATGCTAAATAACGCACTGACCGTTGCGTTTCCCTTAACGGTGTTTATTTTATGCACCCTTATTGTTTTTTTTTTCTTTCACTTAATCCTACTTTAATAAGAAGTTCATTATTAAACTAATTTTTTATTTCCATTTATTGTTTAAGTGTTGTACAGATAATTTATCGTAACACTCAACTGGCAGGTGGACACTAAAGAATTTTTTATTTATTTGTTTTTAGTTTAAGAAAATTTATTAACTTTTTTTTTATAGTATTGTATTTATTATACGTTATATTTTATTTTATTTTATATAGATATAAATTTTTATTTTGTAATGTCTTATTTAGACATTAGCAGTGATACTGAAACATATTTAACCACAGATAGTGATGGTGACAGTGTCCCTAGCTTACAGCCTCTCTCTGAAATACTAGCTTCACAATTTTCTGATGTTCCCAAAAATTTCAACGTTGTTCACATAAATGCCCAAAGCATTCCGGCTCACTTTTCAGATATGCTGGCTACCTTTGACTCTAAGGATATTCATGCTATTCTCGTTTCTGAGTCATGGCTTAAACCTTGTCTCCCTTCCACTAATTATTCTTTACCTGGCTTTCATCTCATAAGAAATGATCGTACTGTGGGCGGTGGTGGTGGTGTGGCAATATATCTCCGAGCGTATATTCCCTTTTCTGTTGTTGATATGTCATCTCAACCATCTCCGCCTAATGCAGGTGAACATCTTTTTATTGAGGTGGAGCTTAGTCATACTAAAATTCTTCTGGGTGTATATTACTGTCCTTCATCTCGTATCGACTTCTTCACTTCCTTCGAAAATATTTTAGAAAATGTATCTTCCTACTCGCACACGATCATTATGGGCGACTTTAATACTTGTCTGCTTAAACAAGACTCTCGTTCATCCTCTCTTCGATCCATCGTAAATTCCACTAATCTCTCTATTTTACCTTTAAATTCTACTCATCACTTCCCTAATGCTACTCCGTCATTGCTTGACCTTATTTTTGTGTCCTCTTCTGACTTCGCTGTTAAGCACGGTCAGTGTCCAGCCGATGCCTTCTCTTACCATGATCTTATATTTCTCTCTTATAATGTCCGGCCACCTAAACTTAAGTCTAAATTCCTTTTGCAACGCAGTTTCCGTAGTATGAATGTTGAAAATCTCTGCAAAGATGCTTCCAACATTGATTGGTCAGCCGTTTTAAGTGCAGATTCTATCGACGATAAAGTTGCAATATTTACGACTAAATTAACCTGTCTTTATGATAAACATGCACCAGTTCGCGTAATTAAAATGAGACATCTTCCTTCACCATGGCTGACTGATGAAATAAAAACCATTTTAAATAAAAAAGCTGCAGCCAAGACAAAATATAAATGTAAGCCTACATCTATAAACTGGGGAAAATATGTTAGTATTCGAAATCACTGCAATAGGGTGTGTAGGGATGCTCAACGCCACTATATCCATAAATCGGTACAAATTGGTGATTCAGCTAAAGTCTGGAGTTTTCTTAGATCAATGGGGGTTGGAAAGTCCCGTAATATTGTACTTTCTAAAGACTTAAATATTGATTTACTAAATCATCACTTCTCATCCTCCTCCAACTTAAATGGAGCTACAAAATTGAACACATTAAATTTTCTTTCATCGCTTCCAACTCCTGATCATTCATCTTTTGTTCTAAATCAATTCTCTGCTTGTGATGTTAAGAAGAGTATTCTATCCATTACTTCAAATGCAATTGGCAGCGACTGTATCAGCCGTAATATGATCCTTCCGGTTCTTGACATAATCATCCCAATACTTTGCCATATCCTCAACTCCTCCATTTCTTGTGGTGTTTTTCCATCAACTTGGAAAGACGCTCACATCATACCGTTGCCTAAAAAGCCCAACCCTACATCTTTTTCGGAATATCGTCCTATATCTATATTGCCATTCCTATCCAAAGTTCTCGAACGCCTAGTATATAATCAGCTCAGTGCCTTCCTTCGCAATAATTCCCTTCTAAATCCTCTACAATCTGGTTTTCGTCCTGGGCATAGTACTGTCACAGCCTTAGTCAATATTACGGAAGATATAAGATCTGCCATGGAATATGGCAAATTAACTATCCTTTCTCTGTTAGATTTTAGCAATGCCTTTAATTCAATTGATTTTGAAATTTTACTGGGTATACTTGGTTCTCTTAACATATCTCCAACAGTGATTGGTTGGTTTCAAAGTTACCTGTCTGGGCGCCGGCAATGTATTCGCATTGATGACACATTTTCTTCTTGGTGTGATACCATTGCTGGTGTCCCGCAGGGTGGCGTATTATCTCCCTTACTTTTTTCAATTTTTATTAATTCTATAGCTACTAAGATTACTTCTTCCTACCACCTATACGCAGATGATCTTCAAATATATACTCATGTTTCTCCTAGTGAACTACATGTAGCTATTACTACTATAAATAGTGACCTTGAGCAAATATCAGATTGGGCAAAAACATATGGCTTAAAGATTAACCCTCTAAAGACTCAGGTAATTGTAATCGGAAGTTCGAATATGATTGGGAAATCAAACCTTTCTCAAGCACCTCAAGTTGTTTTTGATGGAAATTTTATTCCTCTTAGTGAAAAAGTCAAAGACTTGGGAATTTATATTGACAGTAACCTATCATGGGGTCCTCAAATACAGGAAGTTAGTCGTAAACTCTTTGCAGCTGCTCGATCATTGAACAGATTAAGGAACTTTCTGCCTACTGCCACTAAAATTGCGCTTGCACAATCTCTGCTTCTCCCGATTCTGGACTATGCAGATGTCAGCTATCTTGATCTCACCGAAAAGCAACTTGATAAACTTGAGCGTCTTCAAAATTTTTGTATAAGATTCATATTTGGTTTGCGCAAGTATGATCATGTTTCTTGTTTTCGTAATAAGCTCAAGTGGCTTCCTATTCGTCTTCGCCGGAATGCTCATATTCTGTCACTTCTTTACAATGTTCTATTTAATCCTTCCTATCCTTCTTATCTTAAGGATCGCTTTGAATTCCTTCACTATTCCCATTCGAAGGTTTTGAGATCATCAGAAAATTTTACATTAAAAATGCCTGCCCATAATACCAAATTTTTGGACAGGTCGTTTACTATCCAAGCAGTCCGTCTATGGAATGCCCTACCTCTGTCAGTGAGACGCGCCCAATCTTTATCTGTTTTTCAGAAGCTTGTACACAACCACTATCTTAACCTTTGAATTCAGCCATCTATATATGTATGCATTCGTATTTTATGTCTTTATTTGTTATTTATTTCTATATATTATAATTAAATCTTTATAAATATTGTCTCTGCATCACCAAACCACACAATTTTCTGCTTTTTGTAATCCTGTCCATCCAAAGGTTGTCTGGAAGAAATCGCTTTTAGCGATAAGACCGCCCATTGTGTCACTATTTTTTTTTTCTTTTTCCTTCGTTTATGTATTGATTTGGTGTACAATAAAGAATTATCTATCTATCTATCTAACACTCCTTTTTAAAAACAAGTACTAAGTGTAAGTGGATTTTTTTTTAATAGATACAATTTAAATTGTTCTTATCTCAGAAAAAGATATAAAAATGATTTTTCTAATTATTTTTTATTAAGTAAGGATGACAATCTATTATTATAATATATAATTTTAGCCGATGTAAGTAGATGCTGATATGGACCATTGACACCTATCTCCCATTCGGAAAGTATTTGTGCCTATATGAATCTTTTATAAACACTAGCCAGAAAAGCATCTTAGCCATTAAAGTTATAAAACATTTTTTTCTTTCAGATTCGGCTAGCTGCACTCGATGAGCCTTATTCTGGTAAAATGGAGACTGCTACAAACCGTACCGGACGCAAAACAGTAGATCAAGAATGCCACATACAGTCCCAAAAAGCAGGTCTTACCGGCACATTTGCAGCATTTCTTGCAAACAAGTAGGTATTGTTAAGAACTGCAATAATTTGTTGGCAAATTAAGAAAAGAAATTACGAGTTAGAACTTCTAATGGTATCTCAGAATGATAAATAATTTTAAAATGTCCCATGTTGGTGGAAATCCCATGTTTATGTGGGACTATAGTTAACCGGAGAGAAATCAGGCCCGGACTAAAGGCTTTACTTGCATTCCGAGACATGGGTGTGTAATAGTATGTCAACTTTCTGTCTCCGGACTGCTATTTAGAACTTCGTTACTGAAAAACCCACTAATAAATTTCGACCTGACTCGATTCTCGAACCTGAGACCTTCTGATCAGCAGTAGTACTTACAATTACTAGGTCATTGAAGTAGTCAGTACAATAACAATAATGTTAAAATATCAAACCAAAATTGATTGATTTGATATTTAATCGAAAATAAAATGTAGATGTAAATGGATCACAGTATCTACTTACCATCAGGGGGACTCTGTGCTCATATTATGTCACCCTTATTCTATAAAAAAAATACAAATTTATACAAAAAACACTGTAATAACTGAAAGAAAAAGTAACTAGATTGTAACACTACAACTTCAAACCTTCGCCATCGTCCTCAAGTACCCTCATTCATTCGTTCCCGAGTAGATATTGTCCGCAGTCTTCATATTCTGCAAGCCAATCATAAAGGTTACAAAGATTCATCGCAGCACTGGAATAATAATGCCTGGTTCTTTAAGCTACTCTTTGCGCTACAGTGTTCGGCACAGCTCTCAGCCTTACTGCTTGCCTCTACTTCACGGCACTCTCGCAGATTACTTACCTTCTTTTCGACTCACCGCAGAATACAAGGCAATTCCCTGACACTTGCACATTCTCCGACATCTAGACTGCACTATCGACCTCCGGTCTTAGCAAGATAAACAACGAAAAAGAAAATACATCGAAGCAAAAATCGCACTATCAAAGTACCGAAGTAAAAGTAGTATATATAGAACAGCTCCGAACTACCACTTGGAGTGTTGGCCACTCCCCGGGCAGAACACCTTGCCCGGCGGGAGATCTCCCCTTTTTCCTTCACGGCCACACATTATAATTTTGATAAAGGTATTGAATATTTTAGGGACTGTGATATTATTAAATTACTATTTTGTTTCAGAGTCGAAGATTTAAAGTCGATATTAAAAACCAAAGATAAAGACGTTGCTGTGTACAATATACATCAGGAACTTCTCTTTGACTCGTGGACGGATATGTTTAATGAATCGGGAATCACGACCATCAAATCAGATATTTATAGTTTTAGCGGTAAAAATGTACTTATTGATCCTACCTGGTAAGTGGTTTATATTTACCGCACTCGATTTAACTTTGACAATGTGTTCATTATAGCTGTTTCGTGAACCTATTATACATGGCGGATGTGAACTTTACAATTTGATAATAACGATTTCGTTGATAAATGAAATTATTTATGTCATTTTTATTTTATTTTTTGCGCTCAGTAATTTTATTCATTCTCATTAATAACAGCCTATCAAAGCTTACTGCTGAACACAGGCCTCCGCATAGATTGCCTTATAATGGGGATATTAGCCATAGTTGTCGCGTTTGGTATGCATGTTTCCAATGGCAGTTTTTTTTTCAGTTATTATCATGAAGATGCTGCCGTCCAGCATTTTTCGAATTAGAGCATATGATGAATGTCCATATTTTAATATTAGTTTAATAAACATATCAAATTATAATATATTTTAAAATAATTCACATTTTTATTTCAGGCCTCAAAAAGCTATATGGCATGGCAGTAACTCATTAGGCGTCCGCTTGCCGAATTCGTTTTGCGAAGAATGGCAAAGTGATAGCCCTAAACACTTTGGAACAGCAACTTACATTTTTGACAAAAAACTGTTTACACAAGAAAAGTAAGCACGTTTTGATTCTAACAAAACTTCAACGAGTTCCATGTCCATGAGTATTAAACTCCATTTATTCTTAATATTTTTCTGTCGTATTATTTGGTAAAATTACTATTTTATTACACCATAAAACGTGGATACACTGCTTAAGAAATTTGAATTTAGCAAAGGTATTATTTCGAAAGACTTTTTATAACGAGGCATATGTCGAAAAAAAAGACTATTATAAAAATAAAATAATTATTTGTATATTTTGAAAACAAAATAAAATTCATACATATAATTTACGACGTATGAAGCGATGAATTTCATTTTCTGAGTGCACGATCCGTCATTCAGTTGTAATAAATAATGCGTTTCTTTCATAAAATCCCATCAGAAGTCCACCGCCGAACCCAGGCCTCTCCTCATAGATAATAGGTGGGACATAATAGTGCCAATTGTTGCTACGCTTGGCAGGCAAGTTGGCAACCACAGGTTTTTTTGTTATTTTCAGTTTCGTTTCCCTCTGTCTCGTTTTACGCAACTACAAGTCAATAATATGATGTTGTTATTTCCCATAACTTATTCAAAGAGCAGAGTAACATAATATTATCCCTAGATTTTCTACAACTATATCTATTTATAGTTTTCCTTTAAATATACTGCTACCAATGATGTTTATCATTTTCTTTCTGTTTCCTTAAGCATCTCTTACGAAATTTGTCACACAAAAAAATGAAATATAAAAATAATAAATATGTATGCATTTTATTCATTTAAAATTATTTAACAATACCACAGATGTAATAAACAACGCTACTTAATTATTATTAAATAAAGTGAGAAGAATGAAAATCCAATAAGGTGGTTCTGATAAATTAAACGGTAGAGCTATATGATGTAGCAATTAAACAAAATAACAATTTAACTGCAGTACGCATGGATCGGCAGATCATGAAAGGGCCACAATATCACATAATAGGAGAATTCTATGATAGCGTGGTACTTAGTGATTGACGAACATCTTAATCCTCAATGGTGGCAAAGCATTTGCATTTTGATTTTTAATCCAGGATAAAATAAATGTAGCCTCTCTATAGGCTACTGCATCTACCCACCATTAGGTTAATTGTGTACTACTTTGTAACCCTTAAGTACACAAAAACTATATGCTTAAGTCTATGTTTTCTTTCATACTGTAACCGCAATGCATTTGATATTCGACAAACTCCATTGCTTTTTACAGATACACGTGTAACAACAAGTTGATTGTGTTATGTGTTGAAGTAAGGCCTAATATGATAAGGAAACAGAGACATACGTAAGTATAAATAGATATTACAGCTTTCCATTCAAGGAAATAATATGTGTATCAATTTGAATCACACCTTTCCAACCTCATATCTTCTGTCGCTTTTGAAAATTTACTTATAATATAGCCGTATTGGAGCGGCGCAATCCATCACGCCATTTCGTGAGATAGATGCGGTAAGATGCGGCTGTAGAAAAAAATAACTAATAGCTTCCAATAGATGGCGGTAAAACCATCCCGTTTATCCCATACGGGGAGCAGCGTCATAGGTACATAACGTTGAATACTGCGATCGCCAATCCAACCGCCCAGCGTGGTGATTAAGCCCTAGTGTGGGAGAATCATACTCATCTATTGACATTTAGTGGCTAATGATGGCGATGAATGGGGCAAGAAAATGAATATGCATATTTAAAACGGGTTGGCGAACTTCAAATTTTTTATTTTATTTTATTAGCGGTCACGTCTCTAATAATCTTATTTATTTGAAATTTTGCCTTAACGCCAAATTATTTCGTAAAATAATATTAATTATTAATTTTAAAGACATTTCATAATTTTAAAATATTTCAGCTCAAGACGGCACAGTCCTTATCCTCGGTTAAATTCTAGGTTAAGTGGTTGAAATAATTGTGACAATTGTTAACTAAGTATTATCGTTTAGTATAAAAAAATGTGTCCAAGGAGCGATATTATCATTTCAAAATGTATGATTTGGACAAAAAGTGAATGCTGGTGGTTTTGTATGTGAATAATGACATTCTCAAATCTATTCGTCATCATCAATATTACATCCCATCTAAAATTCACTGCCGAACATAAGCTTATCACAAGCAATGCCACAGAGCACGCTAGCTACCTGCATCCATCAATAGTTGTATGTTGTAGTAGAATTCTGAACTGAACCATCGACTTATATTCAGAAATTTAGATGAGAGTTTAATTGATTTTACATTTATTTACATATTATATAATACATAATATATAATGTACATAATATACAATATTTTGTTATACACAATATTAACACTATAATAAAAGAAACTAAAACTAGTAACTTAATTACCATACAGTCCCACCCCCCACGGTATCGTGCCAAGAACGCTGGCTGCATTTCCCCGTTGAATAGCTATACTTAGCCTTGTAGCGAGAAAAGAACCAGCCCTCAACACCAGCAGCAACGACCAGTCTCGGATAGAGTTCTTTTAGGAACTTCACCGAACGTGGACACCACGGACCGATAGTCTCTACATCAAATGCCATAAATATGTAGTCATCTTTCAGAGACTTATATTTGCGCCACTTACTCATTTCAGTTGCCTCTGATGTCGCTTTGGCTCTAAGCGAGGTATCTCTGAGATGAGAGGCCGCCAAAATGTCTACGCAAGTAGCATCCCACACTAGGGCCTTACCTCTCTCCCAAGGGACCATTGACATACCGTCGGGTCTCTTGCCATAGTCTCTGAATATTCCACAAGCTCTAAAACCGAGGAAATATTTATAGAGACAAGAACCCTTTGGATGACTTCGTTCAGAGATCCGGGCCGTGAAAACCTACCACCACTTTTCTTACATGAAAGTCCGCCGAAACCAAGCATATCGACGCTGCTACCATAGAGGCACTGACGGGGTTGGCAAATCGCCGCTCCTAGTCGGATTCCCACGGAGATGCGCAAGCTTTCCTAATCAAGTAATGTGCCGAGATTACTTGATGGTAAAGCATGTAACAAGTGACTAGATTCCTTAGTCGAAACAGCTAGAAGGCGTGTCTGTTCTTGGTCGCTATGGAAATTATGAAACAAATCTTTCTGCACGATCTGTACCAATGGAATATCCCACTGTTTTTATTGGTTAATTTCCAGTGGAACATTCTCGCCGGAACAGAGCGTTCGCATGTCTGCACTGCCTCCTTAATATTATGTTACATAAGTCAATTGACACTATGCACCGAAGCAAGGAAAGCAGGCAATGCAACGCTAGAAAGATTTCTCACACCGATACCACCAAATTTTATAGTTAAAGTAGCTTGAGTCCAGGCTGTTGTATTTAAAGTTAAATTTAGAATTTTTTCTATAGCTATTTTAAGATAATTTTCAATGCCTTTTAAAATATCCAAACATTTCCAGACCGGACTCGAGCGAAGTAAGTATATAAATCTAAGTACAAGGAGTAAGAGAAGAGCAATGTGGGGTTTTAAGTTATACAATTTATCGAAATTTCAAATGATAAATTTTATTATTAAAACAGGTTTAATACTATCGAAAAACAACGGGACACCTAGTGGGTATAACTATTCCGTATTGACAGTTTTTATTCCTGGAGAAATATAATTGAAATTTTGAATTAAAGTGTCTCTGTTAGAATTAGATAAATTATTGGAAAAATATTTCACATTTATTGCTATTTAGTTCATAACCAATATTTTTAAAATTTCGAAAAATATGAGTAAGATCACTGAGTACGTCATCTGCTCTACCTCCCAGTGTACCGTCGTCATTTCAGTTAGATGAAAGTTCAGTCAGATGAGAATAATTATATTTATTAATGTACCTATATATATATTCATAAAAAATACTATTAAGAATCACGGAAATCAATACACAGATAAATTGTTGTAATGCATAGATATTGCTTATGTACTAAACCTTCCATAAGATATTAAATTGTATGTTTCATGTTTTTTTTTTATAATTAAAATTGACAGAACTAAAATAATATGTAGTACATAATTAAAGCTTATTAAAGAAATTAATTGTTATCTAAATATTCTTTCAAATAATTAAGTTTTATTCTTGTATAATTTTTTTAACATTAATTCCGCTGCTATTTGCTTTTCGAAAACTGTTTATTATAAGAATAAATTCATATAACACTAAGCAAAAAAATTGTAATCTGTTAAATGTAGGTAATACTTCCTTTTAAATATTTACTATCAAAAGTAAAATGTTGTACAAAAGTAAGCATTGTTTAAAATGTAATGAATTTAGGCTGCGTAAGAAATAAACTCCTTCATGTAACATAGTATGTGCCATAAAAAGTACTTTTAATTTTGTAATTTATTTATAAAAAAAGTGAAATAAATGAATATGTTCTCATTGCTTTTTTTTAATTATATCATATTTTACAATTTACCAGTGAAGTCCTAGTAAACAAAATTCTTTAAGATTCTGACCGCATTCAGAAGACAAATTATGCATCGCGTCTTATCCAAATCTAAGAAAAAACGAATGTCGCCTGAAAGCTTTAGCCATTCTGGTGCTGTTTTCTATACAGTGATTATTTTCTTCGGTCCTTGAATATTAAAATGCAAACTAGGGATATTCTCGACTGCGTTAAATGGATTTCGAATGTAGTGTGAACCATTGCATACAAATAATACTGCGGCTACTTCGTTTCAACATTTATCGTATTTGATCGGATACAGAGAGCAAACGCTCTTCGTGTTCTGTGTCAAAATTAGCAAGAGGGTTTTTTCATATATTTATTTTAAAAAGTAGCTAATTTTTGAAATAAAAATATAATATAAAATATATTATATTTTTATTTAAAAAATTAGCTACCTTAAATAAGGCTTCCGATTATATATTACTAATTTTACTACCAAAACTTACCCGAAATTTGGGGGGTAAAATAGGAAGCAAGAAAATATTTTTTAGGAGTATCATCTTTGTTTCAATGGACTTCCAAAATAAAAATCACCAAGTGCGTGTCGAGCCGCGCATAATGTAGATGTAGTGTTCCGTAGTTGCCGTCACAATACGTGAGCTTTCTTGATAATGAGCATAATAAGCGAGTTCGCGGTTTGACCGCTATAACGACTTAAATGGACCCAAATCGGAAGATAATAACTATCGTTTTCTTCATAAAATATTTGTTTTTTACAGATTACAATAATCTTACTAAGTTATAATGCAGCCAGATTTAGTTCATTTTCTATGGATTTTGTAACAAACTTTTTACTAATCGCAGTGCATTTTATAAGTTGGTCGACTGTTACTCGTTAACTTGTTTAGTTTACTTAACTGTGATAGTTTTCCTTTTAACTTCATTATATATACTACTATCGTCTATAATTTTCACATTTCCAAAAACAACGGTTTAGTTGGTAGATGGAGGGCACATGACTTTAATGAAAAATACCACTTTAGAGTCAAATATTTCGCAAACGGACCCCTAATTCGAAAAGATGTTGTTCCACAACCCTAATGTTTTTGAAAGACAAATCCCACATGATGGAATAGACGGGTGAAAAAAATCATGGCCCATTTACTTGTATGGGAAGTACCCAAAATAAAAATATTTTTTAAAATTTCATTTAACATTTTTCTAGGCGTGATTAATATCTATAACTAATCAAAATTCCAGATTTATAGCCCCAAGGGTCTCTGAGCAAAACCGCGGACTGACGGACGGATATGGCGTAACTAAGCGTTCCTTGTTGTGTAACTACGGAACCCTAAAAAAGCTCTTCAAGGCACTATTTCAATAATTAAACTGAAGAAAATAGTTATACCGACTTCGAAAACAAAAAAGAATGAAATAATTTTCACTCAATATGAAATCTCCTCTGAAGCCGAAGCCAAAAGAGTGTATCGAAGAATTAGTGTAATTAAGTATAGCTTATTTTAATAAATAAAACAAAAGAATCATTAAAATCAGTTAAGTTACTTCCGAGAAATCCGCGAAAATACATTTATAAAAATATATGCACCGATTAAAGTACCATCGCGTTTTTGGAAGTCGGTAAAAATGTACTACATCTAATTTAATGAGTGTTTAATTTTATTTAGTATATGAAAAATTGTTTTAAATCGGCGTACTGTGCCGTTTGTAAATTTGGCGGGTTGTGGCAGAGAAAACTTAAATTTTAGTGCAAGTATAAGTTGTACTTGACCGATTTTTTTGAAATAACTGGAGCAAGATCCTAGTGCAATAGCAAAATTGGCACAAAATATTTAACTAGGAAAGTGTGAAAGGCGGGGAACATAACGTCAAACTTGAGTATAAAGCTCATAGCGATTCGGATACTTAAAATCCTGGTGTTTGAAGTTACTGACAAATTTAACTTAATATGTAATGCCAGTCATGTAAGTAGGACAATCATAATCCAAATCGATTGTGCATCCTTCGTAATACTACAAAAAATATTAGCGTATATAGTGTCGCTCATCGACTTGTTGTTGAGTGTCTTGTTGTCTCTAAAACCAGTAAATCGATGGATAAACCGATACATCAATTGGTGTAATTATCAAACTTGGCTAATAATTGATACTGATACATTTACACAATTCTATGGAACGGAACTAAAAAACTTCAGACGTCAGAACAGAGCCACGATTTATACCAGAATTACACTATGATACCGCCGATCAAAATGATTGAAGTGGCAATGGGCAGACTAGGTATTGATCTTTAATAACTGACCTAAAAAGTAATGATTTTGAGGGTCAACTTTCGTCTGAGATACCCTGTGTGGGATATCAGTCCTTGAATAAAGTGATAATCTAAAAAAATCTGGCAGTCATTGGGGATTTCTAACAGAAGTTAAAAGAAACTACGAAAACAGTGTTTTTTTTGGGTTTTCAAATTAGTTGTAGTATCAAAAATAAAGTAAATTAAAATTATTAACATAATTGAAATCATTATCATTAGTCAGGTTTTCAAATCTATCGGGACATCGAGCAACAATTATGTACATGATTTTTATATGGTTTATTTCTTAACCAAAACATATTACGTACAAATTTAAATATACGCAAGCAAAGTACAAAATATAAATACAACTTAATTGCTATAAACATCAATCTACATTTGTATTATTTATACATAGTAATTTTTGTATTTACATGAATTTCAATGCACTTAATTTTCAACATTATTTACATTGTCTACATCGTAATTCATTCATTTCTGGCGATACTGTTACTACAAATATACTGCTATTACGATATATTGATTACACGAATTCATAAGAATTTTCCCATTCAAAAAGCGTCCGATCCGTATATTATACGCGCAACACGTCATACTTATATCTACAGATGTACTATTATTATTAGTATTAGCACGTCAGTAACGCGAACTCATAATATTTTACCCATCCAAAAATCACCCAATGCCCAGCCAAATATAAAAAAAATTAAAGTTACAGCCTATATGAGTCCCATTGCTGAGCACTGGCCTCCCATCATTTCTGAGAGGATTTTAGGGCAAGGAAATGTCCACCGCGCTGCCTCAATGCGTGATGGCGAACTTCACGTCTTCGAAATATTTTTTTCTTCTTTGTCAGATGAAGTTTTTCTTCACCACCGATCACGGGGTAAATCAGTACTTAAAATTGCAATTAAAAAAATTATTGGTGCCGCCAGCAGGGATTGAACCCGGGTTACTCGCGTACTGTGAAATTTACAGCGAGCGTTTGGCCCCTGAGCTACCCACGTCACAACCAAATATAAGATACGTATAATGTTCCATAAAGAAGCATACGTAGAACGTATATTTATAAATAAATTTCACATTATACTCTTAACTTAATTAAATTTTAGGTACCCGTAGCAAGCGGTGCCGAGTGTTTTAAATTATTTTTATATAAAATAAGTGCCACTACAACAAGTACAACGATGTTGAAATTATTCTAGAAATATGGACAAGATAGAGCCCATCGTGTTTTCTAAAACACATTTTTGACCATCTGGAGCCCTGTCTGAGATCATTTAACTTTTATATTACGTTATTTAATGTCTTAGAAGAGAGTTTTAAAACCTACTCCAGTTCTCTGCTAGAAAACCACAATAAAAAGTGATATATGAACGATGTAAATTATGTAAACTTAGATTATTGATAAGTCGTCGCGCGCTCTGACGCGCGATGAATTATTGATAATCTAAGTACCTATGTAAACTTCAAAATTGTAAAATTCAAAAATTCATTAAACGAGATTTGACGTCTTTCAAAACTTCGTAGTTATTGTTATCCAGAACATTAACTTTCAAATGTGATATCATTTTGCATTTCATTTCAATTCCCGTGGTGCTTTAAAAACGGTTTGTATCGTTAAAGTTTCATAATATTCTCTTTGGATTCCATCGCTGGCATTTGGCAGAAACGTGCGCATTGTGGTGCATAATATAATTGTAATAAAAATTTTAATGTAACACTTTTTACTTTGTTAATGCTGAAATGTCATGCTTTCATTAAAGAAGTGTTTCATTTATGGGTAGTATAAAAGTCGTAAGTAAATTGAAAAGCAAAATAACGCGTACAAGTTTCCTCTACAGAGCACAAGTCTCCTACATATTTTAATAAAATAAAATAATTGAGATAAGTAAACACGTTCAGCTTCTCACCGACCCATGTGTGGAACCATAAACCGTTAACACATGCAGAATCAGACACACCATTACCATTACCATTATAGCCTATAAAAGTTCACTGCTGAACATAGGCCTCTCCCATAGATTGCCAGATAGGAGGGATTTTGCCATAGTTGCCATGCTTTGTTCGCCTCTTCGACACCAACAGGGCGATTTAGGGAAGTATATAATCTTTCACAGCTACACAGTAAATCAGACAGACGCACACATTTTAGAAATTAGAATATCCCTTAAAATACAATGTTGTATTTATTGCGAAAAATTATAGTTTTGAGAAATTTAAAACCATGCATTAACACTAAGGGCACAAGGGCAGGTTATTATAGACGTGTTGTCAGAGTAATCACGGTTGATAAGTAATGCTTTTTATGAATTTGATAGAAAAAAATTAAATTTAACAAAACAATGTATTGTCTTGACATTTCATTTGAAAATCATATCCAAATTTACGATATTATACACGTACAACGTACGTATACATCCATAATTAATTATGGCCTACAAAAGTCTAGCCTTCGATTATGTGAACCATGACATACTATTACAGAAACTTAACGCATACGGCATTCGAGGTAATATTCTTAACCTAATAAAATCATATCTGATAGGCCGCAAACAATGTACAGAGATTGCTAGTATATGTAATAAATATAAACGTGAATGCAAATATGTTTCTTCCTATAGAGAAATAAAATTCGGCGTACCACAGGGGAGTGTCCTTGGGCCACTGTTATTTTTACTTTATATAAACGACCTCCCAAGCCAAATCCATCATCCAATGGTATTATTTGCCGACGACAGTACAGCTCTAATAAAATGCCTTAATAAAGATTCTTATGAAAGTGATATAAACACTACGATTAAAACTATAATTAACTGGCTGAATTATAACAATTTACTGATCAATATTAAAAAAACTAAAATAATGCACTTTTATCAGAAAATTCGCACTGAAGATCTAAATATAAATTACAATTGTCAAATAATTGAAAGAGTAGATGTCGCAAAATTTTTAGGTATTTTAATAGACAGCCAATTGACATGGAAGGCCCAAGCAGATGATGTCTGTAAGAAACTAAGTGTTTCTGCATATGCACTCTATAACCTGGCAAAAAAAGTCAGTGTCAAAACGGTGCTAGTAGCTTACCATGGCCTGGTAGTTTCCATTTTAAGATACGGTATTATATTTTGGGGCAACTGTGGCGATAGAGAAAGCATTTTCAAAGCCCAAAAGCGCTGCATAAGAGCAATCTTCAATTTAAAGATAACTGATAGTTGTGTCCCTATTTTCAAGGCCCATAAATTATTAACTTTTCCGTGTCTCTATATTTTAGAAATAGCGATATTTGTTAAAATTAATCATCATTTATTTTCTACCTTAAATGAAACTAGAGTACGAGCCGTATCTATGAGAACGCAATATAAATATTTATTGTATACAGGAAGATTTCAAACAGCTTTATTAAAAAAAAGTGTTATGAGCATGGCTCCTATCATATATAACAAAATCCCAATTTTTGTAAAAAATCAACCTATTAGAATATTTAAAAAGAGTCTTACTTCTTTGTTATTGGAAAGATGCTATTACTCAGTATCGGACTTCTTAAATGATACCAATATTTAAATAACGTTGCAGTTAATTAATTGTTTATAATATGTTCTTTGTATTAATAATGTATGTGTTATGCTAACTGCAATAAAATTTCGACAATATAAATTTATGTAATAATAATAATGCAATACTTTGAATTATAATAATGTAATAATTATTTATACTCATAATTATAATTTTAAATCTATTTAATAATTAATTACTAGTATTATATAGAAATAAATTTAATTTAATATTTGCATGCCAAAATGGTAGAATGTACGGATCTTCTATGTACTCTATCAACACCTTATTGTTATTACCTACATTCAATGCAAATAAATCATTACTTTACTTTACTTTACTTTACTTTTATTGTTTTTGTTTGTTGAAACGAGAACATACCCTCAAAGTTCTCGGTGGTGACAACGCCTATGCATTTTGATTCATAATTGAGGATAGATTTAGAAGTCCATGGGCCACAGCATTACTTACCATCAGATGGACTGCGTGTTCGTTTGTCACTTATTCTATAAAAAAATTTAAAGACTAAGGGCTATACTAGCATATTACTATAGACATGCCGTTAGAGTAATCGTGATTAAAAAGATTTTCTTTTATTTTATTTTAGTAAAAACAAAAAAAAAACGCAAAAGAAAATAATGTACTTACTAGACATTTAATAAGAAATTCAGATTCATATACGTACACTTACATATACATATAGGCAAAACTTTTAAAATGAATTATGTAATCGTAATAAGTTCGGAAATAATCATATAAATTAAGTTTGTAATAGCAAATCTGACGACTTGTCCGTAGCCATAATTAGTAGCTCAATTTGCATTATTAAGTAACGTCTCTCATTAGAGTGAGGTGCTTCGCTAAAATCCGTTTTGAATCAAGCTGAGGTGAAACTATTCCGTTCTACTGAATTTGTAGCTAATGTATTTAAATTGAAAGCTTTAGCTTCGTCACGAGTGAGTTACGATGTAAATTATTATAGATGAAGTTCTAAAACCACGTTATCTTCGAAAGTGATCAATATGTTAAACCACTTTACTAGCTCTCATCTCAGTCCTTTGCTTAATTATAGACAAACATCTATGATTTAGGACTTTTATAGTTCTAATAAGTTACAATTATTAACTTTTCTTTTATTAAAGATCTAAGAAAGTAATTTGCTAGTAATAAAATAAAGTGATGTTATTTTTATATATTATTAATATAAAATTGAAATTAAAATATACCCCAGACCGAATTTCAGTCACGGCAATATCAGTTCAGGACATGATTATAGTGTACAAGTGCACTATCTATCAAACTCTCATAGTCCAAAAGGATGGCAATCCGACAAATTCTTCCTTCTATTTATTACTGTTTGAACAAGTAAATAAAAGACAGAAAAATAAACGTTAAATCTTTAAGTACACTAGTTATTTCAAATGAGAGTTTTTTTTTATAGGAGAGGGTCAAACGAGCATGCGGCTCACCTGATGGTAAGTGACTACCGCCGCCCATGAACAACCGCAACAACAAACTTGTGTCTGAAGTCGAGTCTTTGCTTAACAAAGTCTCGGATTGGGGCCGACTAAATCTAGTCCAGTTCAATCCCCAGAAGACACAAGTTTGCGTGTTTACCGCTAAAAAGAACCCCTTTGTCGTATCACCTCAGTTTCAAGGCACTCCCCTTGCTGCCTCAGCCAGTATCGGAATCCTTGGCGTCGACATATCGAATAGCGTGCAGTTTCGTGGTCACTTGGAAGGGAAGGCCAAATTGGCCTCTTAAAAGCTTGGCGTGCTCAGCAGAGTGAGACAGTATTTCATGCCGGCACATCGCTTGCAACTTTACAAAGCGCAAGTTCGGCCCCACATGGAATACTGTTCTCATCTCTGGGCCGGGGCACCCCAGTGCCAGCTCCTTCCACTTGACCGCATCCAGCGCAGAGCGATTCGAATCGTCGACGACCGAGTTTTTTTTTTTTTTATAGGAGAGGGGGCAAACGAGCATGCGGCTCACCTGATGGTAAATGACTACTGCCGCCCATGAACAACTGCAACACCAGGGGAATTGCAGATGCGTTGCCGGCCCTTTAAAAAGGAGTACGCTCTTTTCTTGAAGGTCCCTAAGTCGTATCGGTCCGGAAAAATCGTTGGTGGTAAACTATTCCACAAGGAAGTTGTGCGAGGAAGAAACCATCTTCTAAATCGCACAGTGGTGGACCGCCAATCATCCAGATGGTGTGGATGGTATCGGGAGTTCAGCCGCGATGTGCGTTCGTGAAATTTGGCGGCTGGGATTAATCCGAAGAATTCCTCAGAGCACTCCCCATGGTAAATGCGAAAGAAAATGCAAAGAGATGCAACATCTCTTCGCAGTGCCAATGAGTCGAGCCGATCGGAAAGGACTCGGTCGTCGACGATTCGAGCCGCTCTGCGCTGGATGCGGTCAAGTGGAAGGAGCTGGCACTGGGGAGCCCTTGCCCAGAGATGGAAACAGTATTCCATGTGAGGCCGAACCTGCGCCTTGTAAAGTTGCAGGCGTTGTGCCGGCATGAAATACTGTCCCGCTCTGCTCAGCACGCCAAGCTTTTCAGAGGCCAATTTGGCCTTCTCTTCCCAGTGACCACGAAACTGCACGTCACTCGATATGTCGACGCCGAGGATTCCGATACTGGCTGAGGCAACAGGGGAGTACCTTGAAACTGAGGAGATACGACAAAGAGGTTCTTTTTAGCGGTAAACGCGCAAACTTGTGTCTTCTGAGGATTAAACTGGACTAGATTTAGTCACCCCAATCCGAGACTTTGTCCAGCAAAGACTCGACTTCTGACACAAGTTTGTTCCGGTACTCGGTGACGTTTTCCCGAGAAATATTGGCACGGCCGGTGTATAGAGCATCACCAGTGCTGTCATCCGCATAGCAATGAATGCTACCGGCTTGCAACATATCATTGATATGCAGAAGAAACAGCGTTGGTGATAGAGTTCTCAGTAATGTTTGAGATCGAAGTGTCAATGCGGATGTAGGAATACTCGTATCCGCAGTCGTCACGGCCGTTGACTAGGCTACTCGCTGTCTTCTTTGTGTGTTAACATATTCCCAGTCCAGGAATGGAAAATGATCAATAATTATGATAAAATGAATGCCATTTTCATAATATATGAAGGCCTCAGTCATTTTCATATTTCATCAAGGCTGGTTGTTCTTGACAGAACTCTTATGCATGCCAAGCACATCGCTCGGGTCTACGCTGCAGCTTGAGTATACGCTCAGAAGAACGAATATTGAAAAGTATTGGATAACTTACAAATATGTAACGTAGCGGATGATAAAATAAAAGATTTTTCTTTCTTCACGTCTTTTAATGTCTCGTCGTCCCTCGGCGTTAGACTGGTTCATCTCATGTCTTTCTTTCTCTCATCTAACATTCTGCCATCTATCTCACTCTCATTTATAAAACTTACATCTATTACAGTCTATAAAAATCGACTGCTGAACATAAGCCTCTCCCATGGATTGCCTCGTAAAGGAGATTTTGCCATAGTTGCTACGTTCGACTACGTTTTCACGTTGCTACGTGGATTGTATAATTTTGAGCAGTTATCGAGAACATCATCGTCAAGAATTTCTTTCGTCGTTTTCGTCTTTTCCTCTTAAAGTTGGTCGCATTGTTTACCACTCACCCCCCCTTTTTTTTTAAAATAAGTGTGTAGACTAAACAAACAATAAAAAAAATGCGTTATACTTCGGACTTACAGTACGACATAAAACATTTCTTCAAATTGACATTACTTGGTTTATATTTTGGTTTGCGTAAATACTTTGAAACCGTGAACGGCCAACTCCAATATATGATTAAAGCTAATTATTAACTAGAAAATATGACTGCAAGCAACGGCGATAATAATTATTGTTTATTGATGTTAAAGTACGATTACTGCAAATTCCAGTAAAAACGTAATAAATTACTATCTGTACAAAACAAAAAAAATTAAATATTATGCCAACTGTGCGAACTCAACTTGCCTCATAAATTACAAATGCAAACTTTCACAAAAGTACGGCCATATATTCTAAAGATATATCGCTGAAGGTGACATTTGAATACCTGTCCTCTCAAGAGTTGCCATTTTCATCTACGTCCTCGTTACTTCGTCTTAAAAGCAAAAGAATAAGCTTTTTAAAAATGTGAAATACGTATTTATAATGTATTCTGTATTGATACTAGCCACGCGCCCCGGCTTCGCCTAGGTGGGATATAGTATGGAGAGATAAGGCAATCAATGAGAAGTTATTTAAGATAATCCTCAACTTATTTCATAAATTTTTTGATTTATAAAAAAATATTCAAGTTTTTGGAAAAAATATAGCCACTCCTGTCATCCTCCTCCTTCCTTCATTTGTTCCTGAAGTTTCATTACAATCGATTCAGCCATTCCGAAGATTACCCCAAACAGACAGAAAGACAAATATTAAAAAAGTCTACTTATTTCTAAATATGCGAATTCTAAAATTTGGCAAATAAGTAACTCCCTTAAGTATAGTTCTTAATAAAAAGGCAGGGAGGTTATATTTTGATATAACAGACGGACACTTTTATATGAATGTATAGATTATGACAATTAGTTATTACAATAATAGATAGTAGTAGTTATTACATGACTAGTTTAGTGAAGGTAAATATGTCCTGCATCGATTTTAATCATGTCAATATGTTAAATTATTGCCAAATTTTAATAGCGCAAGATATATCACAGTGCCGTTTGAAGGATAAATAATTATTGCTTGACATTATAAGCAATGTACTTACATAACTAGTAAGTCGCGAGTCCTAAATTCATATCCTAACCTAAATTAGTTCAATACACGACTTGTAGATATATGGTGGTCACATAAACGTAGTGGTAATCATATAATCGCATCGGATATAAGTAGGGTTACGAAGAGTGAATGCCTAGCCTATGTATTAGCGCGTTATTTGTGGCACTTTATCTTCAGCGCTCTTGAAAGCTCAATTAAAATTTCACCTTTACACAAATACCTATTAGTGAAGGCAGTTTCTTAATGAACGATTAATATCTATCAACCAATCATCAACAATTTATCGAAAAGTTAGGTGAAAAATAAAGTCCGTAAGCATGTTAAAAAGTTAGTAATAAGTTTGATTACATGACGTTAAAGTTACTATTTTTATATAAGTTTCATATTTATTCTGTACAATTTCATCTTTTACTATCCTTTTCTTTCTTAATGGATAGATAATCTGCAATCATCGACCAACTGTTTTGAAATGTATTGTGTGTAAAGTAGAAAACATCTTTTTTCATCAAAGTTAAACTTCACTCAAAGCAATAAACAATGTTTCGTACGTATTTTGCTATATTTACTCCTTTACTAAAGGTGTAGCTTTGCCGCGCCATCAACTGCAGTCACCGATGTGTCGACGGCAAGCTGTTATGCCCTTGGCAAGTGCCGTTGACAAGATGCCGCTGATCAGTCTGAGCTCTTAAATAGATATTATTTTTACTTACAGAATCTAATGATACATAACGTATGAGATACATACTTTTATGTACGTATACATAACGTACATAAAAGTATGTATCTTCAAATTCGGTGAAAATTTCAATTATTATTACGACGAATATTAACCAAGTCCCAAGATTTCTTTAACTTTATTTTTTTATATATTTTAATTATGTTCTCGTTTGATTGGTATACATAAATACTTCTATAATATAATAGATATGATAATATATACTGTATTTTACTATTATTTTTAATATAGTATACAATACAATATTGTATGTTATGTTATGTAAATAAACGTAATTTTTAAATTATGATTATTATTACACCTTATATTATTACCTTTATAACCCATCTAAACTGAACAACATTCTCTAAATTAAAAGAATCTCAGTACTGAAACAAAATTAGCTACTAGTAAAGATTTGAAATTCTCAAATCCTTTGAAAGAGTTCAAACCACCGTTCGGTCTCGTATTTTACTTTTTGGTCTAAGTTGCAATTATATTAAAAACTAGCGATCTGCCACGACTTCGGACAGGTGATTTCTGAACCTCGACTACGGCGCCACCTACCGGGTCCAAATGTGAATTTAAACCACTTAGGGGCCCATTCAAGCACACACAAAAAATCCTCAAAATTGGTCGAGCTGTTTTTGAGTTTTAGCGAGGCTAACGGACATAAATTGATTTTTATAATACGTAAAAATAAAATTTGTAAAGAATGAAGATGCCTACGCATACTTGCCTCAATGCTTCGACAGAATATTTTTCTTACTCAGTTTTGCGCTCATAAACATAGTGGAAAATTAAAGAGTACTTCTTAACTTTTTATATGACTGAATAGGTTGTAATAATAGTAATTTAAATAAAATCCTACGTCACTATGAACATCATATGTTTTTAGATTTAAAAATATTTATTTTATATCCGCTTATGCTCTAAACTTAAATTTTCATAAACTCTTCAAACTTTTCAACGATATAGGCATTGTTGAGATATATAAACTTTTCCGTATATGCCGTCTTTATGTGAGTGAGGCAGTAAACTTCACCACAGCAATTGGTTAAGTTGAAGTTTCCTTTAAGATAAGATGACAGTGGAACATATACGCTAATATCAAATATTAAAACGACGCGTGAATATAGAGGTCGCGTTCGCTTCATTTTAGTCACCATTGATTAATCAGTTCCCTGTTAGGAAAAAGTCTCTTGGAAGAAGTTCCGTAATTTGACGCTACTTCTTACGTCAGTAGCTTGGATGTATATACATATTTATCATACTATAAACATATTTACAACGTGAGGAAGTGCTCTACACTCCATTCCAGATGAAATCCATATTATAATTAACGACGCAATAACTACAGACAATGAATTATAAGATTAAATTATTTTCTATCATTTATCACTTTAGATTACATAAGAAAAAATGTAATTGAAATACTATAATTATGGACTGCCGTCCGTTGGTCTGTGCATTGGTGAGTCTTCTCGCTTAATGGAATTGTAAGCTATGGATATATACATACATAAACATATATATATATATATATATATATATATATATATATATATATATATATATATAATCTTATTTAATAGTATATATAGCATGAAATAAGATTCCATACATTCTAAGGAGGATTCCTATTGATTTTTGTTATTGAGCTCAAAACCGTTTAAGAGTAATTTTTTTTTCAATAAAATAAAAAATAAATAAAAGGGCTCATGAGGCATGCACATGCACTATTGGATTTTTTAAACTATTCTTCATTTACTTATAATAAATATTTATTTTAATATATTATAGCAATATAAATGAAATTAAATATATTTCCGATCCCGAGTTACGAGTTAATATTAAGTTTGAAGTGTTATTTTTAATGCTGACTGTTGAAAAAACCTACTGCAAAAATTTCTTGAAATCTTAATTCACAAGAAATCTTATTTCAAAAGAGTATTTTTAAAGTAAACATTTTAAGTTAAGTGAAGGGAACCTTAACATTGAAAAAACTTTGTTTTTCTCTTTGCCTAAAGTTCAAACTTCGGTAAACGAGGAAATTCAACTAAATATTCATAGAATTTATATAATTTCAGCCGTAAGTTTATTGTAGAAGGCTTAATAGTAACTTTCTTATTGACCGATAATATAAAAAATATATTTAAACATTATAAATTGTAAACTTTAAAAACCTGAAAAATTTGTGGAGTTAGTTTTTTTTAGTAAATTTTAGTTATTTGTATGTTTTGTGAATGTTGAAAGTTTAAAACTAATCTGAAGTTTTAACTGAATATTACGAGGTTGTAAGGTAATTTTCTGTCGAATAGCTAGTTTGGTTTTGAACCCACTCTCTTAGCTATTTCTACTGCCAAACATATATGTATGAACACAGTGTTTCTATTTAAATAAAATTGTGTAATATTCATAAATTCTAAGTTTTAATTACTCACTATAGAAACCTGCCTATTCTACTTACTCTGTTTGGTTTCACACCTTTGTAGATACTTCTACTTCTTGTAAATAGTTATCTGGCCATGGTTTGCTGTAATTAAGATAAAGATTGATTGCGTTTTCCTTTCTTAGATTAAGCTATGTTTTAAAATATTATTTGTAAATCTTGTATTTTATTGTTGTCTTTATATTCTAGATAAAATGGTAAAGTAAAACATTATCCTAATAAAACTTTTTTATCCAATTGTTAGAACTATACCGTTTTACCGTTTTGAGAAACCAATAACTTAGAGCTACCGTTCCGTTTATTGATCCGCTGGGCTATCTTATTTACTCTTGTTCTTTTACGGATATCCTCCAGTCCTACATCGAACATAGACATTTCATCGCACACTGTAAGAGCTTCTTTACATGACTCAGTAATCTGTTAAAATAACTCTACAGATAAAGTCCTGAACTATTGCACCTATCGACTTTCATTAATTATCAAATTTTCACTAAATTCTGTGAGGTACACCCTACACTATTCGACGTATTTGACCACGATGTTTACAAGATGAAATATTAGATACCATCAAAAACATAACTTGTAAAAAAAACCCAAGTCTCGCAACTCAGTTCTTCTATCGGAAAAAGTTGTGAGATCCATGTAATACTAAGTCCGTTAATTTATTCAGTACCTACCCTACTTAAGGGCCCATCTGTCTCAAGTTATTACGTAATTAGTTAACCTAAGAACACCTTATAATGATCATATCAATATTAAAAATCTTTTATGTTTTAAATAAATAGATTGACACAAAACAATATATCTAAAAAGTAATACATATTTATTAAATTTGATTGTTTAGTGCGAAGAATTTTTTGTTTAAGTTTATACTGAAATAATGTCATTAAAAATGTTGGGTGGTCTGAAAAGTCCTAAAATTTATTTTTATTTTTTTACATAGTCTCCTTGTAACTCTATACTCTTCTCACAGCAATGCTTCTATCTCTCTAACCCGTCCAAATAGTACTCGGCATTTTTCTTTGCAAAATAATTGTTCACGAAGGCCTCCTCATTTGACGAAAATTTCTCTCCTCGGAACGCAATTTTCAGACGAGGGAACAAAAAGAAGTCACTTGGGGCTAGATCTGATGAATAAGTCGGATGGTAAAGCAGTTTAAACCGAAAAGCAGTTTAAATTTGGGGATTTTGCCATGGAAACCGCTGAGATGTGAGACAGTTCGTTGTCATGGTGAAACAGGATTTTATTTTACTGCCAATGTGGCCATTTTTCTGCAATTTCTGCATTTAATTTGTCAAGTAATGATGCGAAGTACGCTCCTGTAATGGTTTTTCCTTTTTGAAGATTTTTGAAGATTAAAATAACTCCATGAATATTCCAAAAAACAGTCCACACCACTTTCCCAGTTGGAACACAGTTTTATATTTTTTTTGGAGCCGTTTCCTGATTTGCAGTTCACTGTTTTGACTGTATTTTTATTTCGGGCATATAATGGTGTATCCAAGTTTCATCTACGGTAATTAATCGGTGCCAAAACTCGGATTTATTGCTGCGCCAGCAGTTCGTTGGAAATGTTCATTCGAACACGTTTTTGGTATAACGTGAGTAAACGCGGCACCCAACGCGCTGACAGCTTTCTCATGCTTATTATCAATTTAGTATGTGACAAACACGTTCTTTGGACATTTTCATAGCCTCTGCTGTCTCTCTTACTTTAATTCAGCGGTCTTATAGCACCATTTGATTAACTTTAGCGATGTTATCGTCATTAGTTTCAGTTTTTGAAGTGCCGAAGAACTTAGAAGACGTTCATCGTCTTCTAAGTTCTTACGGCGACGTTTGAATTCAGCTGCCCAAAATTTCACTGAGGTAAATGATGCCGCAGAGTCCCCATACACAGAGTCCGCTCATCTTTAATTTGCGTAGGCGTATTGCCTTTCAAAAACAAAAATTTTATTATAGCTAGACACTCTAGTTTTTCCATTTTCACAAAAACACTCGCATCGACTCACTCAAACGACTGTCAAATAACAACTACAGGTCTAAATTGGATCAAATTTTGGTGCGTAACTGTTAAAAGATGCACAACTACATTCAGTAGCTTTTATTAACGAGTGATGTCATCTTCACCTTGAAGTCGAAAACTTTTCAAACCACCCTGGTAAAATAAAGATCTATATGCTATTATCGAATTAGAATATGAACTCATTTCTTTTCAACGGACTTCAAATAAGGAGGAGATTCTCCATTCGATGGAATAAAAAAATCACCCATGCACTTCTAAACATGGTCAAAGTAGTCCTTGTAGGGAAGAGTCGCGTACCCAACAGTTTTATACATTTTACGGACTGGAAAATGATATAAACTAATTAATTGCTGTCGTGAATAAGGGAAGTGTGTGAAACTAGAATTATTAATTTTATAGCTATGGTTGTTTACAGCTGGGTCTAGAACCAGACTGGATGATAGAATCTAGAAGTAAAACATATCCGTCGTTACAACAAAAACAAAAGTAGACTTGTTGCTATGCCTTTTTAGCATAAAAAATATATTACACAAGAGACGAAACCTTCAGAAAATTTTGATCGCAAATCTTGACGTATCGAAGAAGTCGGGACACACGAAATGAGATCACGTTTTAGGGCATACGTACGGAATAATAATGCCGCCTTATCAATGTCTCCTTTTCAACAGGGGTTTCATTTTTGCCTAAGCGATACGTGATAGCTTACTTTAAGTCATATGGTCGTATAAATTAGGTGATATTTTTTATGCGAAGTAAAAACACCCATATTATACTCGCATTCGCCTCAGGGAAGTAGACGTCTTCTAAATGTTAAATATTCACACAATTTTTATATAAAAGCATAAACAAAAATACGCCAATCTAAGCCATCGTAGGAATGCTATGTTTTTTTTTTATAAAAATGGAAATGACAAACGTTCACCAATTGCGTCTACTGCAGTCCATGGAAATCTGCAGCCAACTGTAAACAAAGATGGTTACAGATACATTGTTATACCTGAGGAATAAGATGGAATGCCTCACAGCCTGTATGACCACACAGAAATGTAAGCACTGATATTTGGCGGCAGAAATAGGTAAGAGGATGGTACCTACGCAAACGGACTCCTAGGCATAAAATAATTCCTACCACATATTGTTCCTACCACCATAAACCTCACTCACAATATGGAGATTTAGCCGTATATCCACGAGACTAGAACCGGAGACCGTTTTTAATATGGTAACGGGATAGTACGTTTTATTTCTTGAGTGTGGCAACACCTCTGCATTTGGATTCTTATTTGAGGATAGGTGTAGATTGGCCACAGCGTCTTCTTACCATTAACTGAGCTGAGTGTCCGTTTGTCACAACTATTTATATAAAATAGATGTCTTATATTATTAGCGCTGATATCCGTCGCCGGTCTGCATATTCTATATAGGGCAATTGTGAAAGGTTTGTACTGCCGAAGGCTATCTGTCCATTCGAACATTTCTTTGTCATATCTCACGAAGCCTCGTGGAAAAAATGAGGTGTTTGATTTCCTTACGTCGCATTCACACAGCAAATTTTTTGTTTACGACAATTATCCTATTTGAAACATGTTTAACTTTTAAAGATATGCAATATGTTTTTCCTAAAAACACAAATGTCATATCAATACCGACGTAGACGACGCAAAGTTACATCAATGGGTGACATGTTCAGACATTTGAATCCGTTATATATTTACGAATTGTATTTTATAAATATAAGATATACCTTACAGAATATTTAAAAACTTTAAAGCCCGCACGGAACAAGTATTTGTATGGCCTACAAATAATTGTTCCGGCTCTGGATGTTTGACCTCGTGCAATGTATGTTTGTAAACTGCCTCCATGATACAGGAGAAAATCTTAGTGTGGGGGTAACGCTTTTTTTTTTAAATTTACTAATCTATACATATAATAAAAATGTAAAAAGCAGACGTCTGTACATTTAATATTTTTGTAATAAAAGTGATTGAGAGGTACTAAAAATAAGTAACTAAATACATTTCTAGCATTTTTAGAATTTTCTGTCTGTCTGTCTGTCTGTTTGTTTGTTAACGTATCACGTATAAAGTACTTATTTATATCATAAGAATCATTAAGGAAAATATAAAGTGTATCTTCGTGTTACATTTAGTCTTTATTTTATTAAAATCAGTTCATTCAATCAAAAGTTATGATAAATATTCTGAAGTATGAATACGAAGTATAGGTACGAAGTATAGGTACGAATTTGTTCAACGGTGGCGTTGTTTGAGTCATCAAGTGCATTTTAAACTAATACTATATCATAAATCACAATTAAATTAGGTAAAATAATGTTCTATAATGATATAATTATATCTAAAACGCAGTAAACAAAAGTATTAAAGAAGGTATTAAATAAAATAATATGCAAAAATATATTATAACTATATTAACTAAATCTAAAGTGAAATAGTACCAATTTCATCGATAGATGGCGGTATGGTCCAAATGTAATATAAAAAGGCGTTTTGCTTACAATGCAGACACTGGTTTATAAGTTCTTTTATGTTATATATATATAATAATGTACTAATCGCGTCAATTAATCTCTTTTATTTTTAGAATTGATTGCTGTTAGCAGCGCCATCTCTCTTTAAATATATACCTATAAAAATTGTGATAACATGTTGTGTCTGTTTTTGTACATTGTATAGAATATTTGTCACTAAAATCATTATAGGGAAATGAAAATAATTAAGTAAACACATTTTATAATTTTTAGAATTGTCTGTCTGTCTGTCTGTTTGTTTATAAACGCATCACATCTAAAAAGGGAATGAAAGTGAACGCAAGTAAGACGAAAGTTATGGTTTTTGAAAGAGAAGAAAGTAAAACGATATGTGA
Organism: Parnassius mnemosyne; assembly: GCA_963668995.1. Lineage (NCBI taxonomy): Eukaryota > Metazoa > Arthropoda > Insecta > Lepidoptera > Papilionidae > Parnassius > Parnassius mnemosyne. The sequence continues at coordinate 30,567,216 of CAVLGL010000080.1, forward strand.
AATAAGAATAGAAGGGGAGTTGGTAGAGCAAGTAGATGAGTTTGTATATTTGGGATGTGTGTTTAGCAGGGATGGTAGATATGATAAGGATATAGAACGACGAGTGAATGCAGGAAATAGAGTGAATGGGGCTCTACACTCTATTGTGAAAAGTCAGAATGTGTCCAAAAAGGCACGTATGGCAATTCACAATGCTGTGTTAGTACCTACTTTAATGTATGGTAGTGAAAGTTGGGTGTGGCAGAAGAAGCATGAGAGTAGAATAAATGCTGTAGAAATGCGGTCATTAAGGAGTATGTTAGGGATGAAGCTGAATGACAGAGTGAGAAATTGTTTAATAAGAGAAGAGTGTGGTTTGCAAGATGATGTTGTGACCAGGATTAAGAAAGGAATGCTTCGGTGGTTTGGCCATGTAGAAAGAATGAATGAGGAAAGAGTGACAAAGCAAATTTATGTTGCAGAGGTGAACTGCATAGTCGGGAAGGGTCGCCCTAGGCGAAAGTTTATCGACCAAATTGGCGATATATTAAAAATGGGCCAAATCAAGAGCACCTTTAATCGACGAGCGTGTATGCGTAGGTATATGGATGTGGAGGAAGCGAGAGAGGTGTGTCAGGATCGTGCCAAATGGAAGTCCATAATCTCTGCCTACCCCTCTGGGTGACAGGCGTGACTGTTTATGTATGTATGTTATGTATGTATCACATCTAAAGTAAACATTTTTTTAAAGAAATCGTTAAGAAAATCATAAAGCGTATCTTCAAGTTACATATAATTTTTGTTTTATTAAATTTGGTTAATTCTATCGAAAGTTATGATTATTAGTTTAAAATGTAGGTTCTAATTTGTTCAATGGCGCCATAAAATCTCAGAAAAAGTAATAAAAAGATTTGTGTGTAAAAAACGTTCTATAATAATTTATTTAAAGTAAACAATAAAAAAAATATTTTCCTTAAATTAAAAAAGTTTTCTCACAACGAACGTAATAGATGGCATTGTACAAATTACATTCTTTTCTGAACGCGACTTCGAATCGTATTGAGACTCACTAACGTGCAGTCACAGTCTCACAAATAACTATACATTACCCAGAACCAATGTAGAAATTATATATTTTCAATTTCAATTTCAACTTAATAAATTAAATTAAATGATATATAGTTAGATTGATATAGAGTTATAAATATATATGTATATATAAGTAAAATAGTCAATTTTTTTTGTATCAGATTATAATGAACATACTAATATCCGAAATCACAACTTCCCACAACTCAATAGCGAACTCATATCCCAACTTCAAAGGATGCTACATGAAATAAATCCATACGTTCATAGTTTTAGGGTTGCATTGCAATCGATCCGTCAAGATTTAATAAACAATTATAAAATAGTTATTAACGCTGACAGACGTCCTGTTACTAAAAAAAAAAAGTTACTGAACACCGCGGTAGCAACGTTCCTGTCACTGATGAAGTGGCAGTGGTATTAGTTGACCAGGAGTGCGATAGACGTGACATCGTGTTGCACACACATGACGATCGACTGCCAGGGATTTATGAAACGCATCGATATTATGATGCTCTACAATATCCATTAATATATTGTCACGGTGAAAATGGTTACAATTTCGGAATTTATCAAGTTAATCCTAATACCAGAGAGACCAATTTTAATAAAAAAATATTTGCTCTGCAATTTTATTCGCACCTGTTACATGTATCTTCTTGCGTATCTGCAAAGATTTTGGGGGTTGTTTTACTAATTTATAGTGGACATGTATGCGAAAATAGAGACGGAGCGCTTAGTGTATATACGCACTAACCAGAGACGTCTGTTACACTGACGTCTAATAAGTGATATTGATACAGTAATGATATAAATCGTTTAATATTTTCTTACCTGAATGTCAAATTCTCCAAGTAAAACCTATATACGCGAGCTACGCCGCGGGCACAGCTAGTATATTAATAAAATTTGGTAAAATTTAAATAGCTGTTGCCATTGAATTCACCAGCTGTTGTAAATTGCATGGAAGTGTTTTTCATTATCAATCACGCTTTATATCTTAATCAGCAAGAGTATAGTGATAGTGATAAGCGCAGACTCGTTTCTTGATGAAAGTAAGGGTACCTAACAAAAAAATTCACCGCCTACCTGATTGAAAGTAGGTGCTGTTCACATGGGTCCATAGCTATCCTCGATATATTGTCACCCGCGAGGACTAAGATGGAATGCCTTGTTTTCAGTAAAAAGGGTCTCCGGTTCTCTATACTCACCATACGAAACACAGCAGCGTTAAGCTGCTATTTTACGCTGGCATTCTGAGAGCGTGGTCCTTCCCCGGTCGAGCTGACCCATTCGTGCTACAACCATAATATAGCTGCAGGATGGCTTTACCACGTTGGCATTTAACGTTGGTAATACAAGGATGAACGTTTCCGGTCCTGTCGACCCATTCGTGCACAAGCCATGAAACGCTGCAACGCGTCTCTAACATGTTAAATAAGTAGTTTTATCCCGATGTTCCAATGCTGCTGTCCATAGTGAGTCTCTGAAATTTTGATTTAGGGATATTGGATGCGACATAAGCGAAACAAATATAATCCTAAATCACTATACCAAATTTTCTAAAGAACACCGTAATATAAATAGGCCATTAACCGCTACCTAGGCTCAACAATTGTTACCTATTTCTGTCCCTTCTTACCTATTTTACTGTCAATCAGTAGTGCGTGCACTGTATTCCAATCAGAAGGGCATTCTATTTTAGTTCTTAGTAGTAGCTACATATCTGTGGCCTTCTTAGTTTGATGTTGGTCGCAGATTTCGATCGGCTGCGGTAGCTTCAGTTTTATATCAAAAAGCTGACATTTGTCAATACAAATCTCAGCTTTTTCATATAAAACTTGTTACTCAACAGCAAGAACTTGGCATAATCCATAGGTAGGTAGGTATTAAAGATCAATATTAAAAAGAAGCTTAATAGCAATAATTGATTTATAGAACCACTCGATATAAATGTCGACAAAACATCGTGTTTACATGTGTAAAGCTATGGTAGCTCTGGCCTAAGTGAATCCCCTTAAATCCCTACTCATCATTTTTTCATCATTACAGCCCTTCACAAGTCCACTGCTGAACATAGGCCTCCCCCAAAGAATGCCACAAAACACGGTCCTGAGCCACCTGCATCCATCGACTTCCTGCATGTCTTACCAGGTCGTCACTCCATCTCGTGGGGGGACGCCCTACACTTCGCCTACCGGTACGAGGCTGCCACTCGAGAACCTTTCTTCCCCATCGGTTGTCGGTTCTTCGAGCTATATGGCCGGCCCACTGCCACTTCAGCTTACTAATCCGTTGGGCTATGTCGGTCACTCTGGTTCTACTGCGGATATCCTCATTCCTAAGTTTATCATGCAGAGAAACTCCGAGCATAGCCCTCTCCATAGCTCGCTGAGCGACCTTGAGCTTCCTCATACGGCCAGCAGTGAAGGACCACGTCTCAGTTCCGTAAGTCATCACTGGCAACACGCACTGGTTGTACAATTTCGTTTTAAGGTTTTGAGGTATGTCTGACGAGAAGATGTGTCGTAGCTTCCCGAACGCTGCCCAGCCGAGTTGAATCCGTCGATTGACCTCTCGGTCGAAGTTGGACTTACCCAGTCGGACTATTTGTCCCAGGTAAACATACTCGTCAACAACTTCGAGCTTAGTGTTCCCAACAACTATCGGCATAGGTGTGACATGGACATTAAACATGATCTTAGTTTTGTCCATGTTCATCTTAAGACCTATCCGTTGGGAAACACTATTGAGGTCATTGAGCATAGTGCTTAGGTCCTCCAGCGATTCTGCCATAAGGACTATATCGTCGGCAAATCGAAGGTGAGTGATGTACTCGCCATTGATGTTGATACCGTATCCTTTCCAGTCCAGAAGCATGAAAACGTCTTCCAATGCAGCGGTGAAGAGTTTCGGGGATATGACGTCACCCTGTCTTACACCTCTCTGTTTTTGGATTTGGAAATTGGATAGGTTTCGTACTCTGGTTCTGTACTCGGATAGCCATCGTAGCCCTACTGTACAAGCACTTCAACACTTCGATATACCGACAGTCAACTTGGCACCGCTGAAGGGACTGCAGCACCGCCCAAATTTCGACGGAATCAAAGGCTTTCTCATAGTCCACATACGCCAGACATAGTGGCAAATTGTACTCTTCGGACTTCTGTACAACTTGCCGAAGGGTATGTATGTGGTCTATGGTGCTAAAGCCCTTTCGGAAACCGGCTTGTTCGGGAGGCTGGAAGTCGTCAAGTCTGCGCGCGAGACGATTCGTAATGACTCTCGAAAACAGCACGTAGACGCGGCTCAGAAGGGAAATCGGTCTGTAGTTCTTGAGAGCGTTGTCACCTTTCTTGAAGAACAAGACCACCGCACTTCTGCTCCACGCCTCCGGTGTAATGCCACCATGGAGGACGGAATTAAAGAGCTTCTGAAGGACTTCAAGTACCGGTCTTCCACCCGCTTTCAGAAGCTCCGCTGTAATTCCATCCTCGCCTGGGGCCTTACCGTTTTTAAGGTGCTGGAGAGCCATCCTAATCTCGCTCAGACTGACATCCGGGATATCTTCGGAATAGTGTCGGATGAGACTCGCTCTTGGATCGTTACTCACACTTGCGTGTGGCTCCAACGATGATGTGTACAGCTGCCCATAGAACCTCTCAATCTCACTCAAAATCTCAGGTGTCCCGGAAACGATGCTGCCACATTCTGTCTTCAGCTTTGACAGTTGGCTCTTTCTGGCAGACAGATCTCTGGCAAAGACTTTGGAGCCTTGGTTCCGCTCGATCGCTTCTTCAATACGAGCTGTATTGAAGTTGCGTAAGTCCCGCCGCATGCATTTGGAGATCTGTCTGTTCAGATGCCTGTATGCTGTCAAGTCTGTTGAAGAATGTAGCTTCATCTCCCGTCTAACAGCAATGAGATTAAGAGTGTGATCGGAGAGTTTTTGTGTTCTTCTGCGGCGGGTCTTGCAGAACTTAGCTCCAACCGCATGGACAGTTTCCACGAGCTTGTCATTCATATCGTCCACTTCATTGCAGTCTTCTAGGCACTGAAAACGGTTTTGTAACTCGAGCTGAAAGGTTTCGGGACTTTGAAACAGAGCACGAGGGGGACGGAGCGTTGACTTCATTAGACGAGACCTCTCCAACTTAACGTTTAGGTTTAGTGTGCCTCTAACCATTCGGTGATCGCTACCAGTTTTCACCCTCGCGATCACGGAGACATCACTGAACAGTTGGCGTCTGGTCGTCATAATGAAGTCAATCTCATTTTTTGTGGAACCGTCGGGGCTCGACCAGGTCCACTTCCTGTGGGGCCGCTTCTGGAAGAAAGAGTTCATCATAAAGAGTCCCTCTTTCTCCATGAAGTCGGCCAGCTGCTGGCCCCTTGGGTTCCGTTGCCCTATTCCAAATTTCCCTACTTTCAGCTCACCGTTCTCTCTTGTGCCTAGTTTTGCATTGAAGTCTCCCATTAACACCGTATATTGGGTTTTGGAGGAATGCATGGCTCTAGAGATATCCTCATACATTTCCTCCACCTCCTCATCGGGGTGTGCCGAGGTTGGTGCGTAAACCTGTATGACCTTCAGCGAATACCGTTTGGTGATTCTGAGTATAAGGTACGCAACCCTCGTCGACACACTCCCGATTTTTACAACGTTGTTAACGAGAAACTTGTGGACGATAAATCCGACACCTCCTTGGGACAGATGGTCGCCCTCCCGGTGATAGAGCAAGTTGCCGGATTCGAGGATTACCGTGTCCTCCCCCTCTCTTCGGACTTCAGATAATCCTATAATATGCCAGCGCAACTTGTCTATCTCTTCTTCCAGCTCCACGATCTTCTCGTCAGTCCTCAGGGTGCGTGCGTTGTACGTTGCCAGGTCGAGTCGTCTAAGGTGGCAACCGAACCTCCACCGGAGATTCTTAGCACCCCCTGCCCCGCCGTTACCATGGTCGCCACCGTAGCCAGGAATAGCGGGGCCGCCGGGGACTGGGGGCCGTTTTTTTGTTGCTCTCATCATTGGGGGGTATTTGCCATAGTTGCCACGCTTGGCGAGCGGGTTGGCAACCGCAGTTATTTTATTGTCATTTGGCTATTATCAGGAAGATGCTGCTGCCCATCTCCTGGCTGTTTCCCTTTGTCGCCTTTTACGACACCCACGGGAGTATATGGGGTAGTGGATATTCTTGACCTGACTAAATTGTTAATTGCATTAAAAGTACTCATTTAACACGTGCTTAGTGAAAAAAACATGAGGATGACTATATTGCTGAGGAATAAAAATATGATTAAGAAATTTGAAGTCTGGTAACACGCACTGAAACAGCGCGGACTAAATTGCTCTGTAACCTTTTCAAAAATTGGAGGAAACTTTTTCCCAGTAGCAGTTTGTATCTTGGCTTGTTGTTACTTTGTTATTTTATAAAAGGAGTTATAAAATATTTCTCTTCTATATTGGTGTTAATTTCGGTCACGAAAATTTAATATCTTCACAATAATTTATAAGATGCTTTAAGCTTACATAGCTCTCATTCTCTTGTTCTAATTACGCATTCGAAGATCCAACGGGAAACTTGCCAAATGCGAATGCACCTGAATAGGTAGTAAGATATTATAGAATCTGTTATATGCCTTCACTTATCTCTTAATTTATTATAGCTCTTCGTCTACGTTATGAACATTATCAAATTAATAGTCATGGTAGCCCAGGGGCTAACTGTTTGCAGTAAATTTTATCGTACGCAAGCAACCAAAGTTGAACTCCAACCGACACCAATAAAATTGCAATTATAATATCTGATTTGAGTGTTCGGCGGTAAATAATTATTATCGTAAGGAAATATGCATGTTTGGGGAATAAAATATTTCGAGGGCATGTATATAATATATAAACACATATATATATATATATATATATATATATATATATATATATATATACACTCAAGCCTGTCACCCAGAGGGGTAGGCAGAGATTATGGACTTCCATTTGGCACGATCCTGACACACCTCTCTCGCTTCCTCCACATCCATATACCTACGCATACACGCTCGTCGGTTAAAGGTACTCGAGGGCATGTAAAGTCTGCAAAACACATAATGGAACAACGCGGCAGACTAATGAATCCTTTATTTTTATAGAGTTTTCGGGTAACAAAAACCCAGTTTTATTAATTTTTGATGATTACGAAATGGCAGATAATTAATGCCATGTTGCATTCTCTGCCACTGAACTCTGGCAGGGATAAATAGTATAAACTAGTGTAAAATATTATTTCATACACTTATACTGGGTACTTTTTTACCGTCTGAAAAATGATATGGTGTTTTGTAAAAATGGGATAGAATCTATCCTTGAAAGTATTTGTTAAATATAACTGATAGGCGAAATTTCGGAATATTCAAAAAAATTAAAAAAAATCATCTCAAGGCATTTGCGTAAAACTAAAAATAAATGATATTAAACGGCGTAGGCTAGGATTGAATTAATAAAAGTTGTAAACGCTATGATGAATTTATAAACAGTTTCTAATAATATTTTTATGCCTACTGTATACCTACTGCAACATCTTAGACGTATTTAAGGGACGAAAAAAACTTATTCACAAATGATACTGATTAATATTTAAAAAATTATACTACGTTTTTGTTCTTTACAAAAAAAAACCTTTTTAGCTATATCGCAGTAATTGTTCAAAATGTATTTTGTTATTTGTTTGTTAAATTTCGAAGCGTGCCTAAATCATCTATTTATCACATCAAATGCATCTCTTATGCGCTGTTATAAATCACTAATACTTTGTGCTTCTTCTGTGCACACTAGTCGTTTTAGTTCGGCCCACAGATATAAATCTAGAGATGTTAGGTCTGGTGATATCGCTGGCCAGTTCAGAAGTCCACCGAAACCTAAATATCGACTCGTTGCTTCAGAAAATGTTAGCCGGTGCATGGTCCTGCAGCCAACGACAAAACTCTTTGTGTGGTCCGGGGCCGGCGCATGTACGCGTGAGAAATGGTATGGATGCTGCCCCCATACTGCCTCATGCCAAACCGACAAGCGGCTTACCGGGTGCTCCTTCTCGGGTGTTGTTGGGAGTAGTCCAATATGGCGTCTTCAACATGTCATGGCATGGCTGAGAAGCCAGAACTGGCCATGATCGTGATAAACGCTGATACGTTTATAAAATTAGTGTAGGTGTTTTTCTTATGCGTATATTCGTATTGCACCGTCTTAGTTTTCACCAGACAAATTATTGGTATATGTTTACGTTAACTACTATCAGCGGGCGGTCGATACACGTGTGTGTAATAACATAAACATAAAGAATACGACGTCACGCCGTGGCTAATTGGAGGTGACTGAAAACTGAAATGAGAGCGTGGGGCACAGGCGGGTATGCGCGGGCGGCACTTGCGTCTGCTAAAGGACATTAAAGATGCTTACCGCAGGTGCGTCGAGTGTCGGTTATTTTTAATTTACGAGTATACTATAGCATCGAGTTACAAATTCATTGATATTATTTTCCAGACGGTAAAAACCGTCACCCAGTATATGAATCCCTATGTTTAAATATGTACGTACGTACATAAATATAATATATTTATTAATAAAATTGTTGTCGACTCCTGCGATGTGGTTGAGCCGAGGGCCGCTGAAACAAGTATTTGTATGGCCTACAAAAATTATTTCTGTATTTGTTTACTTGACTTAATGTAGACAGTGTTTGAGTAGTGTTTATTTGGATTATTCTAATATCTTCGAGAGGAGTGTTTTAAATCATTAAAGCCTAAATGCAACAGTAAAAGATGTTTTAAAGAATTAATTACTATGCTGGAACCAAATCGCAAAAATATTAAAAAAATAATAAAAGCTAAAACAAAAAATTGTTTAGATAATTAAAAAGTTTTTTGCGGCGAGTAGGCCAAAGTAAACACGCAAACTTAGTGTGCTGATTGTTTTATTTGGTTAAATTATTTAAAGTATTCTTTCTTTCTATATAAATGTGTTAATTATTGCTCAAAATTATTTGGTTTTCGCATGCGTGACTATGAAGATAAGCTTTTAAGAGCTACAGCAGTAACCACACCAGTTTATCCAGACATTTCTTCACTATCCAAGGATTTCACCGATTTCAAATCCTTTGTTTGTCAATCGTTATCATTGATCAGAAAATAATTGGACTTAGTTACACACAGTATTGACAAACATGAAACTGCAATGAAAATGAAAATTCTGCTAATCCATGGCTCTTCTGAGTGATAGAATGAAAATTTGCATGAGTCGTTATATAAGCTGTTTTTCGACCAAATGAAGGTGACTGATTTGAAAATCGAGGGTATACAAGTATGCCAACGTCTAGGACCTTCTCAAGCCTCAACACGTCCAGTGCTTGTTAAGTTCGGAAATCTGGAGAGTCGTCGTCTTGTCTGGGATAACAAAACTTCACTGAAAATTTCAGTTATCAAAATATCTGAGAGAGGCACAAAGTTTTTATGACAGCTTGTAAACATTTCGGGATTAAGAACTGCTGGTCGATTGAAGACAAAATAGTTATTATTTTACGAAATAAATCACTATATATGGCAGAGCTAAAAACCCTTGTTCTCCAATACCCCGACAAGTCTAGTACGGTCAGTAATCCTGGGCAGTCCAAAGAACCCATTTCTTCAAAGTAAGTTGCTTCAGGATTAACTGCTACTGCTCCACGGAAGGCTCGTCGTCGCAACTGATCACTACCTTCTTTGTTTCCTTTTAGCCAATAGGTATCATAATATTTTTTTTATCAGCCGCATTATAACTACTACTGTTTTACTGTTTTATAATAACTTTATATTATGGTACTGTATAATGACTAATATTTTTCCAGCTGGTATTTTGATAATAAGATAAGCATTTAGTGATAGTTGATAGTTGTCCACAGAACTCAATTACTCTCTGCCGAGAGAAGAACACCATCTTTAAACTAAAAAACTGAAACGCGTCTATACGTCTATACTTTTGGCGCCACAGTGGGCGCCCATATGAAACTTTTTTGGCGGGAATTTCAAACCTTTGTATTATGTAACTTTAGAATTTTTATTAAAGGCATATTAAAATTACTCGAATAGACTTTAGATTGGTATGTTGAATAAAATAAAAATATAAATATGTATAGTTATGTAATATTATTTTCAGAAAGACAGATTGTTTTATAAACTATACATTGTTATTGATGTTTTTATTACTTTTATACATAATTTTTCTACGCTTGTTACTGATATACAACACATGTTATTGTCGGAGAGTTATTCTTCACAGAACATTAACGTAAATTTAAATTAGCAAAATTTTCATGGTGAAAACTTAACTCAGCCCAAATACGTGATTTGAAATAGATACAATTCGAGTCAACATAGTAATAATCCCTACAAATAACGGTGAATAAATTCAAAATGTATATACAAAAACTTATAGACAACAATATTGTCAATAAGTTTTCTTTTCCTATTATAGGAAATCTGCAGAAAGTGATCAGATGATTGTGTTTTTTATTTGCACAATACTTAACTTACTTTCGATGATGATCACACATCGTGCATAAAATTTAAAATAATGAATTCATATATAGTCAATATGTTATACGGAGTAAACATCTTACAAAAATTCTTTACTGTATATTCACGACAATATTATGACTGTGTGTTGCCTACAATGTGTGCCTACAAACGAAAATGAAGTATTCTGAGCCCACAATAACTGAATTTAAGCAAAAATCCATAATAAATATTAAGATCTAAACCAATGAAATAAATTTGAATAAATTTCAGAAAATATTTTTAATATGAAAGACGTTGACAAATAAATGTCATTTTTTTCTTCTTTTAATTCATGATTCCTTTTGATAGAATTCTGCTCATATTTAATAATTTAATTTTAATCAATTAATAGGTAGATTAATTGTGCAAATCTCAGAGTAATATGTATGTAATTATACTTTAAAGAACAAACCAAAAAATTTTAACACAGAATTAACATTTTTAGTTTCTTCCGATATTCACACAGAATTAACATTTTTAGTTTCTTCCGATATTCTATATTATGATGGTTATGTCTCATGTGTAAATAACTTCATCTTTTTTATATCATGATTTAATCTACCTTTCTTTCGTCTGTGTCAGCCTAAATAGAAATCCCAATACTTGTTCATCCATAATTATAAGGGTACAGATCTAGAGGCATTGCAGCGTGATGTAAGTAATATTGTTTGGACCCCTATTGTTGACAATACTAATATTAATGATAAGGTTTGTAATTTTAATAATATAATTTTGAAGATATACAATAACCATGCCCCGCTTAAACGCGTAAAGATAAAGCGTAACAATGCGGTAGCATGGATTACACGTGGTATAAGGGAGCTAGTTGGTCAGATGGACAAAGCTAAGCGAAGGTATAAACGTCTCCCATCTGAAAATAACTTAAATCGTTTGAAAGTTTTACGAAACCGACGCAGTCGTCTGTGTCGGGATGCTAAAAGACGCTACTTTTATGACTCTCTCCATAATAGAAATTCTTCTGAGATGTGGAAATACCTTCGTTATGTTGGTGTCGGCAGGTCTTCGATCTTAGAATGCAAAGACGTTAAAGTAAATGATCTAAATAAACATTTTGTTACTCCTCCTATGACTTTAGATCCCTACATCAAATCAAACACATTTCTCACATTGTCGCGTAACATGAAACCACACGTTTTCCCTTTTCAACATTCCCTTGTGATGGAGGAAGATGTCAATACATCCATCCAAACCATCTCTTCATCTGTTGTTAATAACGACGGTCTATGCTCGAAGATGATTATGCCAGTTCTACCTCTACTTCTTTCAATTCTTACTCACATATTTAATTTCTCCATATCATCCTCATCTCTTCTTTCAGTTTGGAAACAAGCATATATAGTTCCTTTACCTAAAGTTGCTAATCCTTTTTTTCTATCTCACATTCGTTCCATATCTATTTTACCATTTCTTTCTAAAGTTCTTGAACACATTATCCATAGGCAACTTCTTCTTATCGTCTAACTCTTTGCTTTCTACATATCAATCGGGCTTTCGTCCTGGTCACAGCAATGTCACTGTTTTACTTAGAGTAACCGATGATATACGTTGTGCCATGGACAAGAAAACTCTTACACTTCTAGTTTTGCTTGACTTTAGCAGTGCTTTTACCTCAGTAGACTTCGATATTCTTCTCGGGATCTTGGAATCTATTAACATTTCTCCATCTGCCATTACCTGGTTTGATTCGTATCTTCGAGGTCGCTCGAACTGTGTCCGTCTTAGAGACACTCTTTTCGATTGGTATGCTATCACTATACCGCGTACCTCAGGATGGCGTTCTTTCTCCTCTTTTATTTTCTATATTTATTAACTCTATTACAACAGTTATTACATCTAATTTCTATCTTTACGCGGACGAATTATAGCTGTATCGTCATTTTCCGATGTGTGATACAAATAACGCAGTTGAAGCCAAGAATCTGAGCCACATTTGTAAATGGTCTGCATCGTTTGGACTAAAAGTAAATCCTATAAAATCGCAGGCCATCATAATAGGCAGCAGGCGTTTGCGTAATAAAATAGATTATACTTTATTACATCATTACCTCACGTTTGCTTTAACGGCGTTCCTATAGCCTTTTCCGGTACTGACAAAAACTTAGGCGTCATATTTGATCACCATTTATCATGGTCCACGCATATCGCTGAGGTTAGTCGTAAGGTCAAATTTACCTTGCATTCATTTAAATATGTTCAAAATATCTTACCCCTAAAAGCTAAAATATTACTCGTGCTCACTCTTATCCTGCCAATGCTTGATTATGCTGACGCCTGATATTTGGATGCTACAGAGGAGCTCCTTAACAAACTCGAGCGCTTGCAAAATAAGTATATCCGTTTCATATTTAGGCTCAAAAATTTGACTGAATATCTCAGTTTTGCAAGCAACTCAAGTGGCTTCCAATTCGACTTCGTAGGAACACTCGATTGATATGTCTCCTCTATAACATCCTGCACAATCCATCTTCTCATACCTCAGAAGCCAATTTTTTTTCATCCATTCTCCGGATAAACCATGTAGATCCCTTGTCAAAACTCTACTTAACGTTCCCGTCCATAAATGTGGTTTTTACTCCTGCTCCTTTTCTGTCTACGCGGGTAAGTTGTGGAACTCACTACCGCTTAGTATAAGAAATTATGAAACATTATTGGTATTTAAAAAACGTGTTAGAGATAAGTTCCTTGCATCTTGTTCATTAATATACCTACCTACCTACCTCGGTCTGTTAGGACTCCAGCAGTGATAAAAGCTGTGAAGGCGCGAATTCAAAGAAATCCCAAACGTAAGCAGAAACTGTTGGCCCTTCAGATGGGGTTAAGCAGAACCACGGTCAAAAAGATGTTAAATGAAGACTTAGGGCTTCGGGCACATCGAAGAAAACAAGAACCTCGTTTGAATGCTCGTCTAATGGACCTGAGACTGAAGAGATGCCGCGCTTTGTTGAAGCGGTACGCGGGAAAAAAATATCGGGAAATTCTTTTTTCGGATGAAAAAATTTTACCGTAGAAGAGAGCTACAACAAACAAAATGATAAGGTGTACGCACACAGTAGTGAAGAAGCGAGCAACCGTATTCCGCGTGTCCAACGAGGTCATTTTCCATCCTCGCTCATGGTATGGTTGGGAGTTTCTTATTGGGGCTTAACAGAGGTACATTTTTGTGAGAAAAGTTTAAAAACGAATGCAGTTGTGTATCAAAATACAGTCCTGACGAACCTTGTGGAACCTGTTTCTCATACCATGTTCAATAACAGGCACTGGGTATTCCAACAAGATTCCGCGCCAGCTCATAGAGCGAAGAGCACACAAGACTGGCTGGCGGCGCGTGAAATCGACTTCATCCGGCACGAAGACTGGCCCTCCTCCAGTCCAGATTTGAATCCGTTAGATTACAAGATATGGCAACACTTGGAGGAAAAGGCGTGTTCAAAGCCTCATCCCAATTTGGAGTCACTCAAGACATCCTTGATTAAGGCAGCCGCCGATATTGACATGGACCTCGTTCGTGCTGCGATAGACGACTGGCCGCGCAGATTGAAGGCCTGTATTCAAAATCACGGAGGTCATTTTGAATAAACTTTAGTGTCGTAAGAATCTACGTTTTGTTAAATTCATTTTGGTTTATAAATGGTTACATTATGAATAAACTTGTTTCAATTATTTTATATTAAACATGTGGCAGAATTTATGACCTGACTAGGTATATTATTTGATTATATTAGTATTAGTTTATATATATTATATGTAGCTATTGTATGTATTATTTTAATTTGTGGTAATATTTTATTTTTATTTATAGTATAATTTAATATGATTTATGTAAAAAAAAATATATTATTTATAGTATTATACGCACTAAGTTTGCCTTTTTAATATATTTTCCTTTGTGGGTCCACTGGAAGATATTTCAGCAAATTATGGTATAAGTAGAACCTTTGTATGATAAATGTAGATGTCTATAGGTCACAGCAACCACTTACCATCAGGTGAACTGTGTGCTCATTTGTCCCCCTATTTCCATAAAAAAAAACTCAATATAATGCTGGTTCTGTATCATGTTGTGTGTACATAAATAAATAAAAAAAGGAAACGCTTATTAATTGATCCTTTAGTAGTAGTATTGGCAGCAAGTTATTAATTTCTCAATATTTTTAAGCTTATCATTATTTTTGTTTATTGCTATAAGCACACATATAAGCATTTTTAACAGTGGTAGAGCCACACGGCAGCTTTTGCTGTCGCACGGATGGGCCGGCTCGAACCGGGGTGGTACCACGACCTCACAGAATACCAGCGTGAAATAGTAGTTTACCTCTGCGTTCCGATTAGCGAGTCCAGGTGGCCGGAGGCCCAATTCCCCCCCCCCTCCCCATCAACATGGTAGTGGAATGAACAGAATGAACAGAGAATGAACAGAAGACTTCCCCATGAGAGTACCAGCACCCTTGGAGAATCCCTCGCTGAGCATCCACGACCAAACTACTCCACTCCTGGGCGTGGGTACTCAGGCTGCCCCGCGTATTCTAGGGGGGGGGGGGGGCAAAATTCCGCTCGCAACTGATACTGCTCGGGGCAAGCGGAGCAATAAGACCAAGGCGACCCTTTTCACGCTATCCGTGAATTTTTGCAATATCAGGGGACTTCATTCCAACCTTAACGCTGTCCATTACTATCTAAAGACGGCGAAGCCGGCCTTGCTCTTTTTAAACAAAACTCAGGTGCCCTCTCCGGCTGATACTTCATATCTCTCCTACCCGGGTTACAAATTTGAACACTCCTTTGTGCCCCGGGCTGGAGTTTGCGTATACGTCAGAGAGGACATCTGTTTTCGACGCCTCGGCAGTCTTGAAGGTACGGACCTGTCCATCCTATGGCTGTGCGTAGACAACGACGACCACCCCCGCGTCTACGGGTGCCTCTATAGGTCACATAGTGGTAATGTCGACACAGACCGACTCATCGACCACATCCAAATGGCTGCAAACTCCGTGCTACAAGAGGTCCCATCCGCAGAGATCGTGATACTCGGTGCCCCGGGCTGGAGTTAGCGTATAAGTCAGAAAGGACATCTGTTTTCGACGCCTCGGCAGTCTTGAAGGTACGGACCTGTCCATCCTATGGCTGCGCGTAGACGTGCCCCGGGCTGGAGTTTGCGTATACGTCAGAGAGGACATCTGTTTTCGACACCTCGGCAGTCTTGAAAGTACGGACCTGTCCCTCTTATGGCTGCACGTGGACAGCGACGACCATCCCCGCGTCTACGGGTGCCTCTATAGGTCCCATAGCGGTAATGCCGACACAGACCGACTCATCGACCACATCCAAATGGCTGCAGACTCCGTGCTACAAGAGGTCCCATCCGCAGAGATCGTGATACTCGGTGATTTTAACGCCCACCACGCTGAATGGCTTGGTTCTCGTTTAACCGATCATGCGTGTAGATCTGTCTATGACTTTGCCTTGGTCTAACACAACTGGTTACTGCGCCTACACGGATTCCAGATGTGGAGGATCATGTACCTTTCCTGTTGGACCTTCTGCTGACCTCTCATCCAGACGGATATCAGGTCTCAATCGATGTCCCTCTGGGCTCTTCGGACCATTGTCTGATCCGGAGTACAGTACCACTCACCTTCCCATCGCAGTTGAGATCTGCAGCTTACCGCCGTGTTGGGCACTATAGGTCAGCCGATTGGGACGGGATGCGGTGTTTTTTTGCATCCTACCCTTGGGGGCGGGTTTACTTCTCGCCGGAAGATCCCAGCATTGTTGCCGATTCTGTTGCTGATGTGGTACTTCGGGCTATGCAACTTTTTATTCCATCCTCTGTGGTGCCCATTGGAGGCAGATCCCAGCCATGGTTTGGTCGCTCCTGTAAAATAGCATCACGCTACAAGCAGGAGTGCTACCAGGCCTGGGCTGACGCATCAACGTCCCGGGATGTAAACACCAGCGCTCTTAAAAAGAAGTATAATGCCTCTAGGTCCTTCAAAAGTGTCATTGCCAAGGCAAAGTCAGAGCACATCGGCAGAATTGGCGAGAAACTAGTTCGTCTCCCTTCGGGAACACGTGCATTCTGGTCTCTCGCCAAGGCTGTCCAAGGGAACTTCAGTCAGCCATCTCTACCATCTCTGCACAGTATGGACGACTCACTGGCTCATGACGCAAAGGAGAAAGCCGATTTGCTAGGCTCTCTTTTTGCTTCCAACTCGACCTTAGATGACGGGGGGAACACGCCGCCGACGTTCCCGCGGTGTGAGTGTTCCATGCGGGAAGTGCTGTTTACACAGCGCTTGGTGTGTAAAGCACTCCTCTACCTGGACGTCAATAAGTCGAGTGAGCCTGATGGAGTTCCACCTATTGTGCTGAAGACGTGTGCTTCGGAGTTGGCACCGGTTTTAACGCGTCTTTCGGTACTCCTACTCCCTAGGCGTAGTCCCGAACCCATGGAAGACAGCTTTGGTGCACCCGATCCCTAAAAAAGGGGACCGCTCAGATCCGTCCAACTACAGGCCTATCGCTATCACCTCCTTGTTCTCCAAAGTAATGGAAACGATTATTAACAGCTAGCTCTTGCGGTACCTTGAGAATCACCAGCTGATTAGTGACCGCCAGTACGGTTTGTAAATTAAAATGTAATGTATGTACATAAAAACATAAATAGCTTTAATAAGAATAATGATGTACATACTTTAAACACTAGGAACAAACATAAGCTTGTAATACTAGACTATAAGTTACTAGACTTCACAGAATCAGTAATTCATTTATGGGGCAATGTATACGCTTTTACAACAAAATCCTAGAACATATTCAAAGTTTGTCAATAAACAAGTTTAAAAGTTTTATTAAAGAAAAATGTACAAAAAGGGTTATTATAATATCAAGGTATACATGAATGAAAATAACCCCTGGGAATAAGGTGATCGCCACCATGCTGGTTCTATGAAAAATTATTTAAAAATTGTATAAACGAAATTATGTTTGAAAAAAAAATGTTCCGCTGGGTTTCTTGCTGGTTCTTCCCAGGACAGAGGTATTTTCCGAACCAGTGGTAGATAAAAAATGACTTTATATAAGAATTATGTAATAATCGATATTGAATAAAAAATTATTCTATTCTATTCTATTGATCTACCTGACTATTTAAATGTGGTCTATGGTTTTGTAACCCAGCCTTTTTGAAACTCTTTTTGTTTTGGTGTATGGGAATCATTGAATTTTCTTGCAAACCGATATGACCTACGTGAACAAATGTAAACGTGAATCAAGAACCACATCGGACTTTGTTTTATGTAGCAAATTTCTTATAAAAGAATACTGCAATACTCCAAAGTACGCTTTTGCTTCCACTTTGCAAGACAAAACTATAAAGCTTTTGTTACTTTTTGTGTAAGGTAAGGTTTTGTTGTGATTCTATTTTAACTCTTTTCCATTTTAAGTCTGAAGGCTAACAACATATTTAATACTGATAAGTGAAAATTCACAAAATGACGTGTACACGACATTCCATAAAATTATTTGAGGATAAACTATGAAATTGCCGTTTTATGTTGAAAAATTCAAAGACTTTTTAAACAAAAAATTATTCGTATAATAGAAGTGTTTATTTATCCTCATTATTGCTTTACATTTCTGCCATCGCGAGGGTAGATCATTTATGTCTTTGCTATAGAACTAGGATTTGAAGTCTGAACTCTGTGAAGTGAATGCATATTTTGTACTACAAATCGTACAAAATAAGCCAAGTGCCAGTCGGACTCGCGCATAAAGTGTTCCGTACCATCCTAAAACACGTTTCTAGTAGGAGAGAGAGTTTAATTTTTAATTTATTTTCATTTTTATTATGCGTCATTATATACACATTCTGTGAAAATATCAACAGTCTACCTATTACGGATCATGAGGTACAGCCTGCTGACAGACAGACGGACGGACGGACCGACGGATGGACAGCGGAGACTAAGTAATAGGGTTCCGTGGGTTACCTTTTGAGCACGAAACTCTAAAAAGGTAATCGGTTGTGGCTAAGTCTGGCGAGTACTGAGGATAACTTATGATTTTTACTTATTTATGACCTTGTAAATAATTTTGAAAAGGAGTGTACCAATAATGACGAAGATCGATTGACGAGTCAGGATTTTGTCTCTGAGAGTTTCCCCCACATTTTTCGAAGTCTTGCACGATAGACATCTGATGTTATTGTTACACCGAATCTCCAAAACCCATAGTGAGTAACACAATAAAATGACCACCAAACAATTACCGTTAGTTTTTATGTATGAACTTCTCTTTTGAGCATGTTCCTATATTTTACCTGGGTTCACCTATTCCATTTATCGCTTGCCATTGTCGTAGATAATCCACTTTTCATCAGACGTTACAATTTCGGTCAAAATTCTACCTTCTCTGTTCCTACTTAACATAGCAAAGTAATGTTCTATGTGTGCTTCTCTATGAGCCTTAATTGATTCATAAGGCACACTTTTCCAGGAGTTTTTTTTAACGTATTTGGTGCAAAGGAGTCACTATTGTGGATAAACTAACGTTAAACCATAACTTTCTTTGTTAGATCAGGATCAACTTCCACCATTACCTTTTATTTATTGTTATTTACTTTAGTGTCTGGCCTTACTAACGATTTAATTTTCAATACAAAATTTTCACTACGAAAGCGATTAAACAAAAATACGCACGCTATGTTCGTAAGTACTCGTAGTATTGTCTCCAAACGCAGTATTTTTATTGCGATTTTTATTCGTTTTTTACGTTTACATTTCGTAAGCAGATCTAGTCCAAATCAGGTAACCGTTATAAAATAATTAATTCAGAAATTCACGCTTTTGCGATGCGAAACACGATTGAACAGGATGAGTATCTAGAATTGTACCTAATAGTGTCAAAAAGGAGGAGGCTCTCATTTCAAGTCTATGTTTGTTTTTTTGAATGTATGTTACGAGATATCTTCGCAGACTGTAAACAAATTTAAATTATTCTTTTTTTTTAATATATAGGTTATAGTTCAACGATGATTCCATATAATTTTGGAGGAAAAATTTCCATCCTTAAGGGAAGAAAATAAATAACTTATTTTATAACAATTTGATGCCGGTTTTATACTTTTTGTTAAAAGCTATAATTCTTGTTTCACCTATAAAATATATTTATAATTTTTTGGCATTATTATATTTATATTACTTAACAAAGGGGTTTAATTCTTCGATACACTATGTCTTAACACCGATTTTAGAAGCGTAGGTAGAAATTATTTAATCGTTTTTAGGTTGTGAAGTGTGATTTATAGTAAAAGTTTTTTTTTTTCTCTTCTGAGTGCACTTAGTTATATCAAAAGCTATACTCTCACGTGAAAAATATACTCTCACGTGAAAAATATTGTAACTATATAAGATTTTATAGTTACAATAAAATCTATTTTTCGGGTGGTTCGATGGTGGAATTTATCCTTCTAATTTAGAGGAAAAACTCTTTTCTTTCATTTAATAAAAATAATTATTAATTTCAATAGGTTTGGACGTTTATGTGAAACCGGTGAACTTACATTAAAACACATACGCGTCGAATATAGAACTGCTTTTTTACAGTGTTAAATCACTTAAATCTGTTAAAATATGAAAACAGCTTTAATCCGCTATTCAGCCTCATCCGGCATTGTGGTTCCATTTTTCCCGCAAACCCGTGCACTAAGGTTGGCAAGTCCAGCCGCAGGTGAAATTGACTTCTGAAAATAATATAAAAATTAAACCACAGTAGTAATAAGCAACAATAGAGGCGTTAATTTACATTACATTTACTCGTTGTTAGTGGAATCAAAGTAAGTTTCATACCGTTTTCTTCTCATTCAACATCTTCTTCAACTTCGGCCCCTAACAATCCAAAGTTAAACGTAACCGTAAATATATATAATACTATAAAATAAACCTTCGATATTGCTTCCCTACGCCGATCTGGGTATTTAACGTCTATGGTAATGGATGGTAAGTGGTTGCTGTGGCCCATAGACATCTACATAATTATCTACATCTTCATCATTATACATGGGTCGAGCTGACCCATTCGTGCTACAACTATACAATTTACTACAGCTACAGCTACAGCTACAGCATGGCTCTACCATGTTCAAATATATATTGCTTATACCACCATTTATCGGTAGTCATGTGATTTTTATATCATAACCCTTCCCTTAGCGTTAGAACCATATCATTTACGCTAGACTTGCGAAGATGTGAGACGTCTGGTTCTGTGATTTTCAATCCGCCTGCCAAGATTGAGAATGAATTTACGCTGTGACATTTTCATGTACTATTAGTTGCATTATAAAGTGATACGTATGTTAATAACTAAGATACACTTGTTGTTTCTCTGTGTGATAGAATCCATAAAATACTGGTATTAGAAGTAGAATAAATTCTGAAGACATCCATTACCAGAGCAACATCATTAAGGAAGGAAAGAAACATGTATCGCAAATTTGTATCCAAAATTTTTTGTAGTTTTACTATCTATAAAATTTTAATAAGGCTATTAGTTTGTTTTACTGCAGTAAAAAGGCTTTGTTCTTTCACCTCTTTCAATATTGTATTAAGTTTTATTCTTAATTAATTCTCAATACTAAAATTCAACTTTTTGTTAAATTAACATTTTAATTCAATTGTTTGCGACGTTGCCAAAGCCGTGATTGTTAAGTAGAGCTGTCGTAAATTTGTAGCTGTTTTTGGCACTTAGCCAACGCAGTTATCTGGATGGAGGTAAACAGCAAACACTTTTCGTGGTTAGTAAGTAACATAATTAATAGAATCAGGCGTTACTTTGCGGAAATCCATTATGTAAAAGCTTTTAGAAAAATTTACTTCGCAAATATCCGCGTTATAAAATAAAATGATGTGTCTTACCTAATATGAAAAGCACCTCCCGCCCTCCCTCAATTGCGTGCACTATCCCCGTCACCACTAATCCCAGCACCGCTACTCCCAACAAAACTATGCAAGGCAAGACACACCACTGACGACAATACGACACGTGTTTCGCCTCTACACGAGGCATCCTCAGGTGATATAGACTCTACGGTGGCTAACCGCTAAGTCTTAGCGGTTAGCCACCGTAAAAATCTATTTCTATAATTTAGTGTATATTAACATAATTCTCCCTTAGCCGATTTGTGCTATGGCGACTATACTATCTACTATTGCAAACAACCAAGCGCTATGAAAATACAAAACAAATGTAGAAAAAATACAAACAAACGTAACCTAACACAAAAAAATCTATCGGTAAAAAATAATAATGTTATGTACCACTGGAACCAAACACTGAAAATTTGGTTACACAAATGTTGGAGTTGACTAGAGTTTGAACCAAAAACCTACAACGGTAATAAATTGATATCTATTTAATTATGTGGTCCTAAAATTCACGTTATAAGGGGAACAACTTATTATCATTATAGTAAGTGTCTACCTGCACATACTCATAAAGTTGCTACACATAAATTTAAACTGAAAAGTATTATGGAGCCACTGTGATCATAACCCGACAGTTTTATCGTATAATTTCATTTTACTAGTTAAGATTAGGAGTTGCTCCCTCTGGAATTCCTTAATCCTTATTTGTATGAAGAAATATATTTACAACTGCATTGTTAGTGTGGTATGCCGGACGAGGTGAAAATAAAATACGATTGCCCACTCGCCTGCCAAGCGAGGTAACTATGGTAAATTTATTGGATATGGGGGAGGCTTTTGTTCAGTAGCGGACTTTTAATAGGCTGAAACGGTGAATAAATTTATAATAAAGTACTAAGAAATTGGTGCTCAATAAATTCAATTATTAAAAATGAACTATATTTATGTCAGTAACACTGTAATATATAGTAATATGCTTTCATGTTCTGAATAGCATCCGACTCGAAAGAAAATAACATATAGTCGTTTCGGTAGCTGCTTTTGAAATATATAGTATTACATGTTTAAATCATTCTATAACTTGAATTATTGTTTTAGATTTCCTGCGTTGGCAATTCTTAAGAGAATATAGAAAACTAAAGAAAAATGTAAGATTCTTACTTCGCCATGTTCTTAAGAGATTTGTAACAACATTAATATTCTGAATCCATCTTTATTATAAGTTTTTGTTATGAAATTTTTCATAATATAAGTTTTCCATAAGGCACTAAGTGTTGTTTAGTAATTAATAGGATAAGGCGATATTTTACAGAAATTTGTTATATTAAAGATGAAGTAAAATAGACAGCTAAGAATGCTTAACGCTTTCTTCACATATTCTCTTTATCCTGGTCACGTTTAAAGTCGAAACACGTGTCGTATTATTATCGTTAATTTATAATTCCTAGAAAAATTAGTCCACTGGGGTAGGGGCTGGATTGAGTAGTAGTATACTTTAAGTAATATATACTACGAATAACTATTTAGTTATAGCTCGCGGATCATGAAAAATTGATTTTTATAGCGAGTATATTTAAAAATTGTATAAAATAAAAATCATTTTGCGTTATAATCATGTTTAACTCAAATACGTAATGTAAAAACAAAATAATTCCATTTCTTATTTTTTTTAATTTATTTTATATATTTTTAGAGTATAACAGTTTATGAAAAAGCAGTTTAAACAAAAATCTTGCACAATGCGGGTTTAATTTTCATTAAAAGTAACCACTACTTTAAGACGTCAATTACATAGTTTAACCCTTATTAGTAACATCAAAACTATTACAATCTTACTTATTTATTTGCTTTAATTTCTTTACATATTTTTTTAAATTATATTCTTACACTGTCAATTTTATTCCCTACTGAATATTAAGTGGAGTCATATGGTTTCCTATAAGTAGGTGAGCTCTATACAAACCATTCAGGCTTTAAAAGCAACGCAGACTTTGATTGATGGGGCCACAAAATAATAAAAAATACCCTCTTTAAAAAAACTTTTATGTATTTTGAAGAATGCGACAAAATAACGTTTATGTTTATATATTTAAACATATTTCAAGCTAAACTATTTAGATCTGGACGTGCCGTAATTGATCAAATATTGTATTGCCACTAACACCAAAATCCGCTTCCGTCATTGAATTCAACTCGTCATTATCACCCTTCTTCTTCGGGTGGTGACCAAGTTCATTTGTGAGGTCAAAACTTTCCAAACTAAAGTTTTTGAACCATTAATGCATAGTTCGTTCGTTAGTTGTATTATGTCAGTATCCGTCATTGATTTTGCATGCTGTTTGAGGTGCATTGTTTCGACGTTTACACGTACATTTAAAAATAACATAAATTTTCTTTAGAGTTCATGATTAGGAATAACAGTATTGCAGAAAAAAACCGAAACCTTAACAAACGAATGAATAAGTAACTGGTTTTAATAAAGGAATATTATGCTTTAAATAAAGATTTTATATTAATTTAGAGTTCCAAGTCAAACCATTGCCACAAACCAAACCAATACCTATTCAAGTTCAAGGTAGCCAGTTCAACAAAGCTGCATTTTCATAAAAAAAACCTAAAATTATTTCTATGTTAAATACTATATTTTGTTATTTTCATAATTTTATAATTTTGTGTTTTTCAGTTTCATAAATCTTATATTTGACAGTAATTAGTGAATATGTGAGACTACTGCTGTCTCATACCCTTCGTTTTTTACGTTTACATTTCCTAAGCAGATCTAGTCCAAATCAGTTAACCGTAATAAAATAATTAATTCAGAAATTCACGCTGTTGCGATGCGAAACACGATTGCATAAGTGCTTTATTCGTATTTAGTAAGAACAATTTAGTGTTTATTACATTGTATTAGCGCCTCAGTTGCTAAACGTGGAGTTATCATGCTTATCAATTTTAGTTCAGGGGGAACACACTGTGTTGAACTAAAAGCTTCTTTTGACTAGATTCCGAGAATTCCTTACATTGGATTTGAAGTGAACCACGTACTATATGATAATCAACTTCTTCTTTTTGTTCCTTATCAATCGCTAATAGTCTACTCCTGTACTATAGCCTGTACAGTTGTAGGAAGAATGTGCCTTTATCAAAATGGTTGGTAGGCGGATTAAGGATCGCAGTACCAAATATATTACATCTGATGTCCCGACGCCAGTAGCCGGTAGGTGTCTGGCATACAAATTAATTTGTGTTCCAACGCATTTGAATACTACAATACGAATACATACTAGAAATTAATTATATTATTATATTCATATCATACTAGAAATTAGCTAATCACAGCGAATGTCAATTCGTGCGTGTTAATAAGGAAAAAGAAGTAATTGATTTTAACATTTTTGATTTTATTTATGATATTAGTTGGCAACCGTAGTTATTTATTTTGTAGTTTTCATTTTAGAAACAAAGCAAATAATATTACATAAAATACAACACTACATCTAATAACATAATAAATAAATTAAAGAAAAAAGTGTTAAAATACAAAATTAAAATTAATTTAAGTGAAAATTACTTGCTAAATCGCCGCCATCTGTTGGTAGTGTGCCCAAAAGACTGGCTGATTTGCCTCGCTGTATTGCGGGGCTGTTCTGCTGACCAAAATATCTGCCAGCTTTTGGGTCACCAGAGACATTGACAAGGCGTGATGAGATATCTCTGTACAAACGCCTTGCTTCAGGACCCCACGACCACAGCGTTTCTACACCAAACGTCACAAACATGTATCCCTCTCCGAGGGCTGCATATTTGCGCCGCTTCTTAGACCAACCAAGTCTAATGGGAAGTGTTGCTTGAACCCAGAAATTTTCATTTAAGGGACAATTTAGAATTTCAGTAGTAGTTTTCCTAATCATATCATCGAGACTATTTAAAAATGGAACATGCATCCAAAGAGTTGAACACCGTAGCACGTACGTAAAATTTGGAACAAAAAGACAAAATTGTGGTATGGCCATATTGTATGCCATGTGTGGGCTAATTTCTTTCTGGATGAACAGGATGACCCCTCAAATTTTAAAATCTGTTCACTGACAAATCATTGAAAGGACTCATCCAGAATAGGAGCCTAGCACATAGAAGGTGAAGCATGATTTTTAGAATTTTTTGATATTTAGATATACCTAATTCATTTTTTATAATAATATGTATTAGTTGATCTCATAAAATGAAAATATACTCTTTATTGCTCTAAGTTTCGTACTTGTAAATTATTTTTTTTTTTATCAAGTGCTTGATTTCGTTTGTCACGCTCATCTATGTATATAAAGCAATACTATCTATTGCCTTTTAAGCACAAGCTTCAGATATTCCTATAAAGTGATTTCTGGAATTTCTTAAAAAAGCATTATGTTCAGCAGTGGACTAGTAAAGGACTAATTATGATGATAATTATTATTAAAATAATATGAATCTATTGAGTATTATCAAATTTGATGTTATATTCATCAAAATACTGGACTATGATAAAGATATGATTGATGATTTTCATGGACCTCAGGTAGGCTTGCCAAGCGTCCAGCGGGAGGACTCAGAAGTACCTAGAAGTAGGGTTCTCATTTCAAGTCTATGTTTTATTTTGAATGTATGTTACGCGATATCTTCGCAGACTGTGAACCAATTTAAATGATTCTTTTTTTATTAAATAGATAATACTTTAACGATGATTCCATATAATTTTGGAGGAAAAAGTTCCATCCCTAAGGGAAGCAAATAAATAACTTATTTTATAATAATTGGATGCCGGTTTTTACTTTTTGTTAAAAGCTATAATTATTGTTTCACCTATAAAAAACTTATTCATAATTTTTTGCCATTAATATTACTTAACAAAGGGGTTTAATTCTTCGATACACTATGTCTTAACACCGATTTTAGAAGCGTAGGTAGAAATTATTTAATCGTTTTTAGGTTTTGAAGTGTGAGAGAAGTATGATCGATTTGTTCCTGGTGGATGACCGACTGCGAAAACAGGTGGTGGATACGCGAGTGTTCAGGGGTGCTGACCTAGGAACGGATCACTATCTAGTGATTACTAGATTTAGGGGTCTGTTCGCGGGTTGGCGCTACCGGACGGTAGTAACAGAACCACAGTCGATCTGTCGCATCCGAAGCTGGAAGCTTCAGGAAGCGGATACTAGGGACAAATATCATGCAAGGGTAGCCGAAAAGCTTGACACCATCGATGGCAGAATGAAAGAAAGATATAGGCTGCAGAAAGTTCACACGAAAGCATTGATTGAGGAAGTGCGTAAAAGGTGTAGAATGGAAGCGGACGAAAGGTTGTCGCACAACTTTAAGGAGAACTCCAAACCCTTCTGCAAAGAGGTTGGAAGGACCCGAAGTGGTGCGACGGCCTTAAGAATGAACAAAGTGCTTTCGAGAACTAATGACGTCCTCTCAGAAAAATCGGACGTCATGCAGCGATGGAGCGAATTTTATAGAGAAATGTATGCGTGTGATGATCTTCGTGTGGGATCCGGGGATGACGCCGTGACTGGTACGCCAGTCCTGGACCTCGGTGACACTGAGGTCATCAGTATGAAAAAGATTGAACGTGCGATTCGAAGTTTGAAATGTGGTAAGGCTGCGGGACTAGACAGAGTTACTGCTGAAATGGTCAAGTATGGTGGGCCTCGCGTCTGGGACAGCTTTCATCTGCTGTGCAATTTGTGCTGGCGGACGGGGGATGTCCCGGATGATTGGCGATCCGCAGTCATTGTGCCTTTATATAAAGGCAAAGGTTCACATTTTGACTGCGGGTGCTATCGGGCGATCAGCTTACCAGTTTAGCAAGTAAAGTTTACTCGAAGGTTTTGACACGTAGGATGCAAGAGAAATCGGAAAGATTTCTATGGGAGGCACAATGCAGATTTAGACCTCGGATCAAATGTTTTCTCTCCGCATGATCACGGAGAAGCTTCTGGCTGCTAACCAGAAGATTTTCTGTGCTTTTGTGGATCTTGAGAAAGCACTTGATAAGGTTGTAAGGAAGAAAATGTGGGAACTGTTGCCGGGGTATGGTGTGGATGGTCGATTGCTAAGGGCTGTGCAGTCTCTTTACTGTGACTGTAAAGCCGGTGTGCAGGTAGGGCATGACCTGTCACCCATGTTTAGCGTCCAAACGGGCGTAAAACAGGGTTGTGTCATGTCTTCCTGGCTGTTCATACTGTATCTCGACAGCTGTTTACAGAAGTTGAAAGATGTTGGGTGTGGAATTGGGTGACATAAAAGTAAATTTTCGGCCGTATGCTGATGATGCAGTGCTTATTGCACCATCAGAGGCAGAACTGCAGGCATTAGTCACGTGTATGAAAGAGGAATGTGAAATTAAAGGTCTCCGATTGAATGCTAATAAAACTAAGGTTCTGGTATTTGAAAGGGACGAAGAGAGAACGAAGTGTGAAATATGGGTAAATTAGGAATGTCTAGAACAGGTAAATGAAATTGTATACTTGGGGAGTACTTTTAGCCGGAATGGAAGATGTGATTTAGATGTGGACAGGCGTGTCGCTGCCGGGAACAAAGTCAATGGTGCCCTGACTGCGTTAGTCAAAAGGCAAGGAGTAGTGAAGAGTGCACGCCTTGCAATACATAACGCAGTGTTGGTTCCGACTTTGTTATATGGCAGCGAAACCTGGGTATGCCAGAAGAAGCATAAAAGCAAGTTGAATGCAGTGGAGATGCGATCTCTTCGTAAAATGTGCGGCGTTACCATGGCCGACCGAAAGCGAAACGAAGAGATTCGCAATATGGCAGGTTTCAAAGATGACCTTATAACAAAAATTGATAAGGGCGTGCTTCGGTGGTTTGGGCACGTTGAGCGAATGAGTGAAGACCGAATGGTGAAGAAAATATATAGCGCGAAAGTTAATATTAAAAGGTGTCGAGGTAGACCGAGACTAACTTTCGAAGACCATGTGAGCAAATTGCTCGAAGAGGGTAGGGTCAAGAGTATTCGGATACCTAGACGTGCATGTATGAAGAAGATAATGAATCTGAAAGAAGCGAAAGAGGTATGTAAGGATCGTGACACTTGGCGATCTGTTCTCTCTGACTACCCCGTCAGGGATTGTGCGTGAAGATAAGTAAGTAAGTGTGATTTATAGTAAAAGTTTTTTTTTTTCTTTTCTGAGTGCACTTAATTATATCACAAGCTATACTCCCACGCGAAAAATAGGGAATAAGATTTTATAGTTACAATAAAATCTATTTTTCGGGTGGTTCAATGGTGGAATTTATCCTTCAAATATAGAGGAGAAACTCTTTTCTTTCATTTAATAAAAATAATTCTTCATTTCAATAGGTTTGGACGTTTATGTGAAACCGGTGAACTTACATTAAAACACATACGCGTCGAATATAGAACTTCTTTTTTACAGTGTTAAATCACTTAAATCTGTTTAAAATATGAAAATAGCTTTAATCCGCTATTCAGCCTCATCCGGCATTGTGGTTCCATTTTTCCCGCAAACCCGTGCACTAAGGTTGGTAAGTCCAGCCGCAGGTGAAATTGACTTCTGAAAATAATATAAAATTAAACCACAGTAGTAATAAGCAACCATAGACGAGTTAATTTACATTACATTTACTAGTTGTTAGTGGAATCAAAGTAAGTTTCATACCGTTTTCTTCTCATTCAACATCTTCTTCATCTTCGGCCCCTAACAATCCAAAGTTAAACTTAACCGTAAATATATATAATACTATATAATAAACCTTCGATATTGCTTGCCTACGCCGATCTGGGTATTTAATGTCTATGGTAATGTATGGTAAGTGGTTGCTGTGGCCCATAGACATCTACATCTACATCATTTTACATGGGTCGAGCCGACCCATTCGTGCTACAACTATACAATTAATATAGCTGGCTCTTCCACGTTGAAATATATATTGCTTATACCACCATTTATCGGCAGCCATGTGATTTTTATATCATAACCCTTC
Source organism: Parnassius mnemosyne (assembly GCA_963668995.1). Lineage (NCBI taxonomy): Eukaryota > Metazoa > Arthropoda > Insecta > Lepidoptera > Papilionidae > Parnassius > Parnassius mnemosyne. Next base: position 30,596,816 of record CAVLGL010000080.1, read on the forward strand.
CCTTAGCGTTAGAACCATATCATTTACGCTAGACTTGCGAAGATGTGAGACGTCTGGTTCTGTGATTTTCAATCCGCCTGCCAAGATTGAGAATGAATTTACGCTGTGACATTTTCATGTACTATTAGTTGCATTATAAAGTTATACGTATGTTAATAAGATACACTTGTAGTTTCTCTGTGTGATAGAATCCATTAAATACTGGTATTAGAAGGAGAATAAATTCTGAAGACATCCATTACCAGGGCAACATCATTAAGGAAGGAAAGAAACATGAATCGCAAATTTGTATCCACAATTTTTTGTAGTTTTACTATATATAAAGTTTTAATCAGGCTATAAGTTTGTTTTACTGCAGTGAAAAGGTTTCCTTCTTTCACCTCTTGCAATCTTGTATTAAGTTTCATTCTTAATTAATTCTCAATACTAAATTTCAACTCTTTGTTAAATTAACATTTTAATTCAATTGTTTGCGACGTTGCCAAAGCCGTGATTGTTCAGTAAAGCTGTCGTAAATTTGTAGCTGTTTTTGGCACTTAGCCAACGCAGTTATCTGGATGTAGGTAAACAGCAAACACTTTTCGTGGTTAGTAAGTAACAATCTGCTGGTTATTTACATATCTGATTAACGCTGCACTTGTACTTTGTCGGACCTTTACATTTTAACCGGGTTAAGTATTCCTAGTTAAAGTTTTATAATAAATTTAATATAAGTTACAATGTAACTTTAATGTTGACTATTTATAACCAAAAAATTGTAGCAGTACTATTGTGATTTTTATAATTGTGTAGATGCTGAAAATTATATATTTTTAGCAAAATAAAAGTATTCATTTCAGATTTATAAAAAAATATTCGTATAAAAGTTCGTAGACCGAATGATCTTGTAAAGAAAATACATGGAACCTCAAAAAACAATGCTCAAATGTCATTATTATTCGTACTCTTTCGTTTTATTTTTAAACTTATAAAAATCTATTTTTATACTATAGTGTATAATGAACGTGATGCTCTCTTAGCCGATTTGTACTATGGCGACTATACTATCTACTATCGCAAACAACCAAACGCTAATAAAATACAAAACAAATATAGAAAAAGTACAAAGAAACGTAACCTAACATAACCTATCGGTAAAAATAACAATGTAATGTACCACTGGAACCAAACACTGTTAAACAAATGTTGGCGTTGACTAGAGTTCGAACCAAAAACCTACAACGGTAATAAATTGATATTGTTCAGTAATAAACCGCAACTCACAAAATTTATACCGAGCCACAATGATCTGCTGTGATCTGAGCGCCGGTTACACCTAGTGGCAACATTGCGACGTAATATTCGTTGTAATAATCTGTGGAGCTAAAAAAAACGAAGAAGAGGGTAGGAGGCGAGACAAGCCATATACATTCTCTTTGTGTTATCGTGATGTGAATATCTCTCCAAAAACTTTAAAAAGGGAATACTTCAGAGTGTACCGTGTACAATCTAATTGCTAGTGTAATCTACCGTGTAGAAGCTACTAGGAGCTGTCAACGTTTGCTGATCTTGGGAGGCTGGCTTACTAGCCACCGTGAGTAGTTTGTTGCTGTTTTTGGTGTAGTTTTGTGACTGCGGTAACTGAACGTTTCAGGGGATTTAAAATCTCAATATTGTCCACTATATCTACTAAAATAATCCCAATCCACCATAGATACATATTTAATCATGTCGTCGTTAAACTTCATGTTATAGGGGGAACAACTCATTAGCATGTTAGTAAGTATCTACCTGCACATACTCATAAAGTTGCTACTCATAAATTTAAACTGAAAAGTATTATGGAGCCACCACTGTGATCATAACCCGACAGTTTTATCGTATAATTTCATTTTACTAGTTAACATAGGCGTTGTTCTCTCTGTAATGTATGAAGAAATATATTTACAACTGCATTGGTAGTGTGGTATGCCGGACGAGGTGAAAATAAAATACCATTGCCCACTCGCCTGCCAAGCGAGGTAACTATGGTAAATTTATTGGATATGGGGGAGGCTTCTGTTCAGTAGTGGACTTTTTATAGGCTGCAACGGTGAATTAATTTATAATAAAGGGTACGACTTTCCATTGACGTCAGTGGAGTTTGGTGTTGATACGTATTTTTACAGAAAGATTACACTATTATAAGCACACACACACAGTCCCAATATACGGATACGCGTAATTTTTGAGAAAAGAATAATTGAAAATCAATTATTCTTGCAATGTTTATGTCTAATCTGCTAATAAACTGGCGCCATTTTGTAATGTCATTGTCGACGTCAATAGGGATGTCGATTCTTTCCGAAAAAGGTCGATTTTTAAATCGATTCAAATCGTAAGCGGATGTATCGATTCCCAAAAAATCGATTTCTAAAATATCGATATTTTTTTCATGTTTGCATTTATAATGTAAATATAAATCCATTTTATGAGAAAAAAATCCCCTTCATCATAAAAAAATGAGGGGACTGATTCATAAGGATTTCTGTATCTATTTTGAGACTGCTACGTAGCAGTCTCAAAATAGATACGTACGGAGACGTCTCCGGCGCTGCGGGAAGAGCAACCTCTACGCCTTAGCGTAACAAATCGCAGGGATCCCTCCTCGCCTTCGGCGACCAGCCTCAGCCGCTCCGGCTCGTCCGATGCCTACGATTTGTTACAGCAGGCGGAGGCTGCTCCCCCTACGCGCCTCCGGCTCTATAAAACCACTCTAGGGGTAGGACAGACTCGTACCAGGTGGAGTCGGGGTCAATCAATTCGGTTCTTTGACATAAGTTGAACCTAACCTATTTTATTTGTTACCTGCCCTAATAGGTACTGTTAAATAAAACAAATTTCAATAAGAGATCATTTATCATGGTATCTTTCTTGTTTTTCATGAAATGGGTTTATATTTACATTATAAATAGAAACATTAAAAAAATATAGATATTTTAGAAATCGATTTTTTGTGAACCGATACATCAGCTTATGATTTGAATCGATTTAAAAATCGACCTTTTCCGGAAAGAATCGACATCCCTATTGACGTCGACAATGACATTACAAAATGGCGCCAGTTTATTAGCAGATTAGACATAAACATTGCAAGAATAATTGATTTTCAATTATTCTTTTCTCAAAAATTACGCGTTTCCGTATAATGAGACTTTGTGTGTGTGGTTATAATAGTGTAATCTTTCTGTAAAAATACGTATCAACACCAAACTTCACTGACGTCAATGGAAAGCTAAGCCTAATAAAGTACTAAAAAATTGGTGCTCAAAAATTCAATTATTAAAAATGAACTATATTTATGTCAGTAACACTGTAATATATAGTAATATACTTTCATGTTCTGAATAGCATCCGACTCGAAAGGAAATAACATATAGTCGTTTCGGTAGCTGCATTTGAAATATATAATATAACATGTTTAAATCATTCTATAACTTGAATTATTGTTTTAGATTTCCTGCGTTGGCAATTCTTACGAGAATATAGAAAACTCCAAAGAAAAATGTAAGATTCTTACTTCGCCATGTTCTTAAGAGATTTGTAACAACATTAATATTCTGAATCCATCTTTATTATAAGTTTTTGTTATGAAATTTTTCATAATATAAGTTTTCCATAATGCATTAAGTATTATTGTTTTGTAATTAATAGGATAAGGCGATATTTTACAGAAATTTGTTATATTAAAGATGAAGTAAAATAGACAGCTAAGAATGCTTAACGCTTCTTCACATATTCTCTTTATCCTGATCACGTTTAAAATCGAAATGTCGTATTATTATCGTTAATTTGTAATTCCTAGAAAAATTAGTCCACTGGGCTAGGGGCTGAATTGAGTAGTAGTATACTTTAAGTAATACGACGAATAACTATTTAATTATAGGTCGCGGATCATGAAAAATTGATTTTTATAGCGAGTATATATAAAAATTGTATAAAATAAAAATCATTTTGCGGTATAATCATGTTTAACTCAAATACGTAATGTAAAAACAAAATAATTCCATTTATTTATTTTTTTAATTTATTTCATATATTTTTAGGGTATAACAGTTTATGAGAAAGCAGTTTAAATAAAAATCTTGCACAATGCGGGTTTAATTTTCATTAAAAGTGGCCACTACTTTAATACGTCAATTACATAGTTTAACCCTTATTAGTAACATCAAAACTATTACAACCTTACTTATTAATTTGCTTTAATTTCTTCACATATTTTTTTAAATAATATTCTTACACTGTCAATTTTATTCCCTACTGAATATTAAGTGGAATCATATGGTTTCCTATACGTAGGTGAGCTCTATACAAACTATTCAGACTTTAGAAGCAACGTAGACTTTGATTGATGGGGCCACAAAACAATAAAAAATATCCTCTTTGAAAAAACTTTTATTTATTTTGAAGAATGCGACAAAAAAACCTTTATATTTATATATTTTAACATATTTCAAGCTAAACTATTAAGATATGGACGTGCCGCAAATGATCAAATATTCTCCTCCTCTTCCATCATTGAATTCAACTCGTCATTATCACCCTTCTTCTTCGGGTGGCGACCAAGTTCATTTGTGAGGTCAAAACTTTCCAAACGAAAGTTTTTGAGCCATTAATGTATAGTTCGTTCGTTAGTTGTATTATGTCAGTATCCGTCATTGATTTTGCATGCTGTTTGAGGTGCATTGTTTCGACGTTTACACGTACATTTAAAAATAACATAAATTTTCTTTAGAGTTCATGATTAAGAATAACAGTATTGCAGAAAAAAACCGAAACCTTAACAAACGAATGAATAAATAACTGGTTTTAATAAAGGAATATTATGCTTTAAATATAGATTTTATATTAATTTAGAGTTCCAAGTCAAACCATTGCCAAAAACCAAAACAATACCTATTCAAGTTCAAGGTAGCCAGTTCAACAAAGCTGCATTTTCATTAAAAAAAACCTAAAATTATTTCTATGTTACATACTATATTTTTTTATTTTCATAATTTTATAATTTTGTGTTTTTCAGTTTCATAAATTTTATATTTGACTGTAATTAGTGAATATGTGAGAGTATTGCTGTCTCATACCCTTCGTTTTTTACGTTTACATTTTGTAAGCAGATCTATTCCAAATCAGGTAACCGTTATAAAATAATTAATTCAGAAATTCACGCTTTTGCGATGCGAAACACGATTGTATAAGTGCTTTATTCGTATTTAGTAAGAACAATTTAGTGTGTATTACATTGTATTAGCGCCTCAGTTGCTAAACGTGGAGTTATCATGCTTATCAATTTTAGTTCAGGGGAAACACACTGTGTTGAACTAAAAGCTTCTTTTGACTAGATTCCTTACATTGGATTTGAATTGACCCACGTACTATATGATACTCAACTTCTTCTTTTTGTTCCTTATCAATCGCTAATAGTCTACTCCTGTACTATAGCCTGTACAGTTGTAGGAAGAATGTGCCTTTATCAAAAAGTTTGGTAGGCGGATTACCGATCGCAGTACCAAATATATTACATCTGATGTCCCGACGCCAGTAGCCGAAGGGCGTCTGGCATACAAATTAATTTGTGTTCCAACGCAATTGAATACTACAATACGAATACATACTAGAAATTAATTATATTATTATATTCATATCATACTAGAAATTAGCTAATCACAGCGAATATCAATTCGTGCGTGTTAATAAGGAAAAAGAAGTCATGGCAACCGTAGTTATTTATTTTGTAGTTTTCATTTTAGAAACAAAGCAAATAATATTACATAAAATACAACACTACATCTAATAACATAAGAAATAAATTAAAGAAAAAAGTGTTAAAATACAAAACTAAAATTAATTTAAGTGAAAAATACTTGCTAAATCGCCGCCATCTGTTGGTAGTGTGCTCAAAACACTGGCTGATTTGCCTCACTGTATTGCGGGGCTGATCTGCTGACCAAAATATCTGCCAGCTTTTGGGTCACCAGAGACCAGAGAGTGATGAGATATCTCTGTACAAACGCCTTGCTTCAGGACCCCACGACCACAGTGTTTCTACACCAAACGTCACAAACATGTATCCCTCTCCGAGGTCTGCATATTTGCGCCGCTTCTTAGACCAACCAAGTCTAGGTTAGTTAGGTAGTAAGTCTTAGACAGAAAAACGGATCTTGATATAGAAGGGTAAATAAATTATTTAAGCTATAAAGTAAAATCACTTTATTAAAAATCAAAATAGCCCAATAGCTTTATTAACATGAGACACATAATTGTACGAGTGCTTACAATACTTAACATTATTTTACTGAAATCTCAGATAGTTTTTTTTTTTTAATTTAGAATAAGGGTGACAAACGAGCACACAGTCCACCTGATGGTAAGTGGTTGCTGCAGCCCATAGACATCTACATCTATTATCGATTACGGATTTAAAAATGTAGATGCGTTGTCACCCGTGAGGACTAAGATGTAATGCCTCGTTTCCAAAAAAAGGGTCTCCGGTTCTCTACACTCACCATACAAAACACAGCAGGGTTAAACTGCTATTTTACATGTTATTCCGTGAGAGCGTGGCCCTTCCCCGGTCGAGCCGACCCATTCGTGCTACAACTATACCTACTAGTAATATTGCTGCAGCATGGCTCTACCACGTAAGAAAAAATTGACGTTGAATATTTAAGTATTTTCAGAAGCAACTTTGCAATTATTTTCTTTTGAGTAAATTTTTGCGGAAACGTTTTTTGCAAACCGCCACATGAAATACGTACAATTTTTTTTCGATAACGACGTGAAATTACAAGACGATCCCCATGTATATCAATGTGGCTCAATTCAGCCTCTTAATATGAACATACCTCGGGATTCAGAGATTTTAAAAGTTTTCATGCCTAGATAATGGAAGATATAATATTATATTATTACTGTCCCGTGTGAGGCAACCTTTATACTTATATACATATTCTCATCATATTTTTATGGTTGGTTAGAAAAATTATATCTAAATGCAAACTTTCACAGCGCAATTTTTTTTTACTATTTTTACCCAGCAAGTAGTAAAGCAGCTACAATCCCATCGGTAAGTGGTTATGTAGCCTAAGATGGTGAATTGCACTGACTTAACAAAAACCTATTCACCCTTGCCTAATAGTACTAGGTAAGTATTATTTGCGACCTATTTGTGTGTGTGTGTGCGCGCGCGCGCGCGCATGTATGTATGTATGTATGTGTGTGTGTGTGTGTGTGTGTGTGTGTGTGTGTGTGTGTGTGTGTGTGTGTGTGTGTGTGTGTGTGTGTGTGTGTGTGTGTGTGTGTGTGTGTGTGTGTTTGTGTGTTTGTGTGTGTTTGTGTGTGTGTGTGTGTGTGTGTGTGTGTGTGTGTGTGTGTAAAGAAAAGCGTGTGAGAATACGTGAAGAGGAATAAACGAAGTTGCCACTCAAGAACCTTTCTTCCTATTTTTTATCTGTTTTCCAAGTTATAAAGCCAGCCCATTGCCATTTCACTGTAATATTCCGTTCGGCTATGTCAGTTACTCTGGTTCATCTGCGAATATCTTTATTTCTAACTTTATCACGTAGAGAAACCCCTCTCCAATTAAATTTTTTTACATTTTTTAGATGATAGTTTGTCCAACATAAAAATAACCATAAACCCAAGAATGTCTTTATATAGTTATTTATACTTAGGGAAGCACCATTTTTTTTTTTTTATTTAAATTGTGTGATTTAATTTGATAACAGTGTACCTAAATGTAAGTATCTGTATCTATATTTCCCTCCTTAATAATATTTTATAAAGTCATACTCATAAAAACAGCGTTTTATTGTAATACATAATTATAAAATTCAGAAATCTAAGTAACGAGAGCATGTTCGTCGTTCCACTTCTAAATTATATAAAAATGCATTTTTCAATTTCACTAATCAAAGTCGCCGCGAAAATTTCTTCTTCTTTGGGCACTTTAAAAATTCATTTATTTACAAAATAATATTTACAGTTACCAGTATACAGATATTAACTAAATTAAGTGTTTCTAGTCATAAAAATATTTATAATTGAGTATAAACTTTTAAAAAACTAATATATATTTGAACGAAGTCGCTCCAACACCGACGTGCGGTCCACCCTCGACGATGACCGAAAACGGACTGTGAGACTATGACAGGGCGACGGATCATGCGCGCTCGCGCAAATATATTCAATTTCAGGGAAAAATGATATATTCTCTTATAAAACGGGGAATTAAAATTAAACTCTGAATTCAATATATTAATATTTTAAGACTTTTTTTCTAGTGTAAGAACTATTTAAAAAGCTTGTGCCGTTTTGGAGAAATTTTGCAAAATATGACAAAGATAGGTACTCTTTGAGGATTTTATTTTCTAATAAGGGGCTGACAAAAATACAATTTTGTTCAATTAAAAACATTCACTAAATCCTCTTCTCTTACACTGTATTTTTTCTTTGTGGATTAAATGAACAGTTATAGAGATTTTTTTGCTTAAATATCCAAGATTTAGGCATTTCAACCACTGTTAAGGCCTTAAGTTTCATTCTTAATTAATTCTCAATACTAAATTTCAACTCTTTGTTAAATTAACATTTTAATTCAATTGTTTGTGACGTTGCCAAAGCCGTGATTGTTAAGTAGAGCTGTCGTAAATTTGTAGCTGTTTTTGGCACTTAGCCAACGCAGTTATCTGTATGTAGGTAAACAGTAAACACTTTTCGTGGTTAGTAAGTAACAATCTGCTGGTTATTTACATATCTGATTAACGCTGCACTTGTACTTTGTCGGACCTATACATTTTAACCGGGTTAAGTATTCTAAGTTTATAATAAATTTAATATACGTTACATGGTAACTTTAATGTTGACTATTTATAACCAAAAAATTGTAGCAGTACTATTGTGATGTTTATAATTTTGTAGATGCTGAAAATTATATATTTTTAGCAAAATAAAAGTATTCATTTCAGATTTATAAAAAAAATATTATTACCTCTTCTTTCAATTCCGCTGTTTAAGAATATTATTATTGATTATTTTCATCAGTTCGTAGACCGAATGATCTTGTAAAGAAAATACATGGAACCTCAAAAAACAATGCTCAAATGTCATTATTATACGTACTCTTTCGTTTTGCTTTTAAACTTATAAAAATCTATTTCTATACTATAGTGTATAATGAACATAATGCTCTCTTAGCCGATTTGTACTATGGCGACTATACTATCTACTATCGCAAACAACCAAGCGCTAATAAAATACAAAACAAATATAGAAAAAATACAAAGAAACGTAACCTAACCTAACCTATTGGTAAAAATAACAATGTAATGTACCACTGGAACCAAACACTGTTACACAAATGTTGGCGTTGACTAGAGTTCGAACCAAAAACCTACAACGGTAATAAATTGATATTGTTCAGTAATAAACCGCAACTCACAAAATTTATACCGAGGCACCATGATCTGCTGTGATCTGAGCGCCGGTTACACCTAGTGGCAACATTGCGACGTAATATTCGTTGTAATAATCTGTGGAGCTAAAAAAAACGAAGAAGAGGGTAGGAGGCGAGACAAGTAATATACATTCTCTTTGTGTTATCGTGATGTGAATATCTCTCCAAAAACTTTAAAAAGGAATTACTTCAGAGTGTACCGTGTACAATCTAATTGCTAGTGTAATCAACCGTGTAGAAGCTACCAGGAGCTGTCAAACGTTTGCTGATCTTGGGAGGCTGGCTAGTAAGACCGTGAGTAGTTTGTTGCTGTTTTTTGTGTAGTTTTTTGACTGCGGTAACTGAACATTTCAGGGGATTTAAAATCTCAATATTGTCCACTATATCTAATAAAATAATCCCAATCTGCCACAGATACATATTTAATCATGTGGTCGTTAAACTTCATGTTATAGGGGGAACAACTCATTAGCATGTTAGTAAGTGTCTACCTGCACATACTCATAAAGTTGCTACACATAAATTTAAACTGAAAGTATTATGGAGCCACTGTGATTATTACGCGACAGTTTTATCGTATAATTTCATTTTACTAGTTAACATTAGGAGTTGTTCTCTCTGGAATGTATGAAGAAATATATTTACAACTGCATTGGTAGTGTGGTATGCCGGACGAGGTTAAAATAAAATACCATTTCCCATTCGCCTGCCAAGCGAGGTAACTATGGTAAATTTATTGGATATGGGGGAGGCTTTTGTTCAGTAGTGGACTTTTTATAGGCTGCAACGGTGAATTAATTTATAATAAAGTACTAAAAAATTGGTGCTCAAAAATTCGATTATTAAAAATGAACTATATTTATGTCAGTAACATTGTAATATATAGTAATATACTTTCATGTTCTGAATAGCATCCGACTCGAAATTAAATAACATATAGTCGTTTCGGTAGCTGCTTTTGATATATATAATATAACATGTTTAAATCATTCTATAACTTGAATTATTGTTTTAGATTTCCTGCGTTGGCAATTCTTACGAGAATATAGAAAACTCCAAAGAAAAATGTAAGATTCTTACTTCGCCGTTCTTAAGATATTTGTAACAATATTAATATTTTGAATACATCATTCTTATAAGTTTTTGTTATGAAATTTTTTATAATATAAGTTTTCCATAAGGCACTAAGTGTTGTTTAGTAATTAATAGGATAAGGCGATATTTTACAGAAATTTGTTATATTAAAGATGAAGTAAAATAGGCAGCTAAGAATGCTTAACGCTTTCTTCACATATTCTCTTTATCCTGGTCACGTTTAAAGTCGAAACACGTGTCGTATTATTATCGTTAATGTGTAATTCCTAGAAAAGTTTGTCCACGTTGGGCTGGATTTAGCGGTAGTGTACTTTAAGTAATACATACTACGGATTACCATTTATTTATGGTTCGCGGATCATGAAAAATTGATTTTTATAGTGAGTATATTTAAAAATTGTATAAAATAAAAATCATTTAAATTGAATCGGTCACTTGGTTAGACACTTAGGGCACTTCTTAATAATTTATGTAGCACTTAAAAGGTTGTTAAGACATCAACTAAAGTACGTATTTTAGGGAATGGCCAGTGAACTGAATCAATGAACAGAAACCGACTCAAATATTTAATTCTTGTTAATTAACGCTTTCGCTGATTCTTACCTACGTAATAACTAATATTATGATACTGTTATTGTTACAGACGTTGATTGGAGCCGCCATTCCGTCGCCCCTTCATATCCCGTTGCGCCCCGCGCACCCCGCACACAGCCCGAATATCACGTGATGCCGTCGACGAATCAGCGCGCGGCACACCTCACAATACCACTCACATGCTGAGACACTATATTTTGAAATATAAGAAGGGCGTTTTGGTCTGTGTGCTGTTCATTTCGGAAGCGGCAATTGACGCTTACAACAAGAGAAGAAACATCAAGAGAAATCAAGAGAGAAGAATTAATACTCCATTGAAGATTGAAGATTCCCCTTAGTATATATATAGTTAATAAGTGAAAGCCGCTGTAAATATTGAGAATATATAATCGTCTTCAGTACCATCTTTTCTTAGACAGTCCCTAGTTTACCCTAAATAACATCAGTCGTCACATAGTTAGTTAGTCAATCAGTTAGTTAAAATCATACAGTCCACTACGGTCCCCCACAATTATTGGTCCATCGTCGCCGGATTAAAGCCAGAAGAAAGAGGCTAGAAGATCCGAAGAACATACAGAAAAAAGAAGATTATTATAGAAGAAAGAAAATCATTATAGAAGATCATCAAAAAAAGAAAGAAGTTCATCGAAGAAGAAAGAAGGTCGTCGGTTAACTAATTTAATTTCAATTTCAATTTCTGTTGCTTGACAAGAAAATACTACGTCTACATTTACGTCTATTTTCTGTTTCCAGACAATTTTCTTGTTTCTTAACCGCGTTTATGCGGCCAGGTGATTGCTCCTTAACGGTGCCAAACTGTGATTATCTGGTAACGCCCTTGCGGCGGGAACGGCAACCAATACGTGCGTCTTTTTGAAAACGATCGGAAGCCGCAACGTGGGACATCATGCGTAAGACAAGAAGCCAGAAGACACGAAACGACGACGAAACGCCGGTAGGAATGCAGATTTTCGAAGAAGCACCCGCGTCCCCGTCCGATTATCTTTCGCTGGCACAAGCACTCCCCGCCGCGGCCTCGTCCGAGCCCGCATCTATGCCCGCGCCCGCGCTCGCGCCACCTCGCCCCGCTATGTCCGTGTCGACGACTGATCGTTTGGGAGAGGTTACCACATCCGCACCACGTACAGATACACTCGCCGTGATTGTAGAAGATCTTCTGATCACAGACACTAGTTCAACAGTGCGTAACGTCGCGCCTGTAGCAGACGTTGTACATAGGCCCGCGCTTCGCCCCCCGTCGCTGCGTTCAGTCCGTTCAGCCTGGTTAACAGCTAGCGCTATAGCAAAATTAAAACAAATAGATTATAATACCGCGAAAGAACTAGCAATGCAATTAGAAATTAGAAATGCAATTAGAAAGAAGCAATTGCAAATTGAGGAAGATCTTGTCAAGAAGAAATACGCTAGGGACGTCACTCAACTGCAAGAAAAAACGGATAGGGATAGTTTGAACGAGAACGATATAGTGGAAAATAGGGTACGTGTTGATAGGTGGTTAGAGAACGTGGAGACAGTGCGGGGGGAGCCGCCCTACCGCCCGTCTCAGCCCGCACCCCGCATCGAGATAGAGCAGGCCCCGTCGAATAGGAGAACCGGTTACGTGTACGCTAAAGATGCCCAGGGGAGGTCGGTTGCGAATAACGATCAACCACGCCACATAGATACGATACGAAGGGAAAATGGAGTCGCCGTAGAAATGAACCAGGTGGATCGCCGTGTACGGGTTACGTCGCCGTCGCGCGTCCAACGCCGCACTCTTTCGCCTATACGTAGAACGCCATCGCCACATCGCCACGCGGATCGTAGATTAGCCCATCGTCCCACCCCGGTTGAGCCGACCCATTAATGCTACAACTATAATATAATTGCAGCGTAACTCTAGCACGTTAAAAAATTTAAGACACTTTTTATGTCCTGTTTCTATTTAAAAAAGGGTCTAATAATGCATTACGATCCGTGATATTATTTATATTCATAGTAAAAGGAAAACTGTTTTATGAATAATAACAAGCAAGTTCAACAATTTGAAATTGCTTTGGGAACTTTATATCGTTTTTTAGTGGCGGAGTGAGTGAATGCACTACCACATATCATCCCGTGGATATCATAACAAGCAACAGAAGCAGTTTATGCGAAAGACTTATGTTTAACAGAAGAATTTTGATACGCTGCTTCATAATGATGATAATGATGATGGTATTGGTAGTGGTGTTAGTGATAATGATGGTGACATCGGCATAAGCTGTTGAATGAGTGTTTTTATTAAGATAGTATTGACAGAAAGCAAAAGAAAATTATTCTTGAAATATCATCCAGACATTAGCAGACCCGTCACGATACCTATCGCATAGCATTAGCTATTGATATATATATAAAATTATATTTTATGTAATAAAGATTTCTACTTTAAATTAAAAGGTTAAAACTAAGACAACAAAAATCCAACTGACAAGATAAAGTTTTAGTAGCACGAAGTTAAAAAGATGAAATAAAACAAACTTGACAGGGGCAAATGAGCGTTATAAGCTACTAACAAGGGCCGATTAACAAAAACTTTGCAATATTATTCGGGTACCTCTATAAAATAACTTACTCGTAACTCGAAAATTATTTTATATTTTTCATCATCATCATCATCATTACAGCCCTTCACAAGTCCACTGCTGAACATAGGCCTCCCCCAAAGAATGCCACAAAGCACGGTCCCGAGCCACCTGCATCCATCGACTTCCTGCAAATCTTACCAGGTCGTCACTCCATCTAGTGGGGGGACGCCCTACACTTCGCCTGCCGGTACGAGGCTGCCACTCGAGAACCTTTCTTCCCCATCGGTTGTCGGTTCTTCGAGCTATATGGCCGGCCCATTGCCACTTCAGCTTACTAATCCGTTGGGCTATGTCGGTCACTCTGGTTCTACTGCGGATATCCTCATTTCTGAGTTTATCACGCAGAGAAACTCCGAGCATAGCCCTCTCCATAGCTCGCTGAGCGACCTTGAGCTTCCTCATCCGGCCAGCAGTGAAGGACCACGTCTCAGTTCCGTATGTCATCACTGGCAACACGCACTGGGTGTACAGTCTCGTTTTCAAGTTTTGAGGTATACCTGACGAGAAGATGTGCCGTAATTTCCCGAACGCTGCCCAACCGAGTTGAATCCGTCGATTGACCTCTCGGTCGAAGTTGGACTTACCTAGTCGGACTATTTGTCCCAGGTAAACATACTCGTCAACAACTTCGAGCTTAGTGTTCCCAACAACTACCGGCATAGGTGTGACATGGACATTAAACATGATCTTTGTTTTGTCCATGTTCATCTTAAGACCTATCCGTTGGGAAACACTATTGAGGTCATTGAGCATAGTGCTTAGGTCCTCCAGCGATTCTGCCATAAGGACTATATCGTCGGCAAATCGAAGGTGAGTGATGTACTCGCCATTGATGTTGATACCGTATCCTTTCCAGTCCAGAAGCTTGAAAACATCTTCCAATGCAGCGGTGAAGAGTTTCGGGGATATGACGTCACCCTGTCTTACACCTCTCTGCAATTGGATAGGTTTCGTACTCTGGTTCTGTACTCGGATAGCCATCGTAGCCCTACTGTACAAGCACTTCAACACTTCGATATACCGACAGTCAACTTGGCATCGCTGAAGGGACTGCAGCACCGCCCAAATTTCGACGGAATCAAAGGCTTTCTCATAGTCCACATACGCCAGACATAGTGGCAAATTGTACTCCTCGGACTTCTGTACAATTTGCCGAAGGGTATGTATGTGGTCTAAGGTGCTAAAGCCTTTTCGGAAACCGGCTTGTTCGGGAGGCTGGAAGTCGTCAAGTCTGCGCGCGAGACGATTCGTAATGACTCTCGAAAACAGCACGTAGACGCGGCTCAGAAGGGAAATCGGTCTGTAGTTCTTCAAGAGAGCGTTGTCGCCTTTCTTGAAGAACAAGACCACCGCACTTCTGCTCCACGCCTCCGGTGTAATGCCACCATGGAGGACGGAATTAAAGAGCTTCTGAAGGACTTCAAGTACCGGTTTTCCACCCGCTTTCAGAAGCTCCGCTGTAATTCCATCCTGGCCTGGGGCCTTGCCGTTTTTAAGGTGCTGGAGAGCCATTCTAATCTCGCTCAGACTGACGTCCGGGATATCATCGGAATAATGTCGGATAAGACTCGCTCTTGGATCGTTACTCACACTTGCGTGTGGCTCCAACGATGACGTGTACAGCTGCCCATAGAACCTCTCAATCTCACTCAAAATCTCAGGTGCCCCGGAAACGATGCTGCCACATTCGGTCTTCAGCTTTGACAGTTGGCTCTTTCTGGCAGACAGATCTCTGGCAAAGACTTTGGAGCCTTGGTTCCGCTCGATCGCTTCTTCAATACGAGCTGTATTGAAGTTGCGTAAGTCCCGCCGCATGCATTTGGAGATCTGTTTGTTCAGTTGCCTGTATGCTGTCAAATCTGTTGAAGAATGTAGCTTCATCTCCCGTCTAACAGCCATGAGATTAAGAGTGTGATCGGAGAGTTTTTGTGTTCTTCTGCGGCGGGTCTTGCAGAACTTAGCTCCGACCGCATGGACAGTTTCCACGAGCTTGTCATTCAAATCGTCCACTTCATTGCAGTCTTCTAGGCACTGAAAACGGTTTTGCAACTCGAGCTGAAAGGTTTCGGGACTTTGGATTAGAGCACGAGGGGGACGGAGCGTTGACTTCATTAGACGAGACCTCTCCAACTTAACGTTTAGGTTCAGTGTGCCTCTAACCATTCGGTGATCGCTGCCGGTTTTCACCCTCGCGATCACTGAGACATCACTGAACAGTTGTCGTCTGGTCGTCATAATGAAGTCAATCTCATTTTTTGTCGAACCGTCGGGGCTCGACCAGGTCCACTTCCTGTGGGGCCGCTTCTGGAAGAAAGAGTTCATCATAAAGAGTCCCTCTTTCTCCATGAAGTCGGCCAACTGCTGGCCCCTTGGGTTCCGTTGCCCTATTCCAAATTTCCCCACTTTCAGCTCACCGTTCTCTCTTGTGCCTAGTTTTGCATTGAAGTCTCCCATTAACACCGTATATTGGGTTTTGGAGGAATGCATGGCTCTAGAGATATCCTCATACATTTCCTCCACCTCCTGATCGGGGTGTGCCGAGGTTGGTGCGTAAACCTGTATGACCTTCAGCGAATACCGTTTGGTGATTCTGAGTATAAGGTACGCAACCCTCGTCGACACACTCTCAATCTTTACAACGTTGTTAACGAGAGACTTGTGGACGATAAATCCGACACCTCCTTGGGACAGATGGTCGCCCTCCCGGTGATAGAGCAAGTTGCCGGATTCAAGGATTACCGTGTCCTCCCCCTCTCTTCGGACTTCGGATAATCCTATAATATGCCAGCGTAACTTGTCTATCTCTTCTTCCAGCTCCACAATCTTCTCGTCAGTCCTCAGGGTGCGTGCGTTGTATGTTGCCAGGTCGAGTCGTTGTAGGTGGCAACCGAACCTCCACCGGAGATTCTTAGCACCCCCTGCCCCGCCGTTACCATGGTCGCCACCGTAGCCAGGAATAGCGGGGCCGCCGGGGACTGGGGGCCGTCTCTTCGTAACCTTCATTATGGGGGGTATATTGCCATAGTTGCCACGCTTGGCGAGCGGGTTGGCAACCGCAGTTTTTTATTGTATTTTGTCGTTACCAGGAAGATGCTGCTGCCCATCTCCTGCCTGTTTCCCTTTGTCGCCTTTTACGACACCCACGGGAAGATATGGGGTAGTGGATATTCTTAACCGCCACTACACGGCATATATTTATATTTTTCAGTCACCTCTTAATTTTTGTGCTTGTGGTTTAAATGAACAAAATATCAAGACTATTTCTGATAACCTAATAGTTTTGATTTGTCATCTTTATTTGATTGAAATTTTGATATTTAACTAACGTTTAAATTTCGAATTCGATTCGATTTGAAATTGTATATTTTAATTATATTTCCCACAATGATTTCTTATATTTACGCGAACAATACACATTTAAATAAAACTAGTTTCACGGATTTTATCGCATATATTAACTTATTTTATATTCTTGACGTTTCGAGCACTTTACAGCACCCATAGGCACGGGGGGACTGAGGTGTATGACGTTCCAATGTCATAGTTAACCACAGTTACCTCCAGATTAAAAATTATAAATTTTTGTTCCGATCTACGCCGTATAAACTTACAGTATCTTGAAGTCTTGTAGTTGTATGCTTGGGTTTGGATTTAATTTTATTAATTGTGGGATCCCAAGCAGATGGTAGCACCCACCCATCTTCTCTATTGAAATTAGGATGTTTTTTGATTTTAATAGCCTCGCAAATTATCCTTGAAAGGAATCGACACTCTTTAGTGAGGATTTGTGGTCTACCAAGTCTTATGTAGAGATGGGGGCGATCCTGTGTTAATAGACTGCTGTTTTTCCGGAGCGTTGATTCTTCACATCAGCCACGTGTTCTTTAACGCGGGTTTTTATGGATCTTTTAGTTTGTCCTTTATAAGAGAGACCACATTCACAATCAAGATTGTACACTCCTGCATCTTGCAGAGGGACATTACACTTGACTGATGGTAAAAACTGATTAATCTTCTTTGGCGTCTTGAAGTATGTTTAATGGAAGCACGCTTCAAGATGTTGCCAATCTTGTCAGTCACACCTCTGACATATAGCAGTACAGCAGCCACTCGCTCGACTGTGGCCGGTTTCACTCGCTCACTGTGACGTAGGCGCAGGACCCGAAGCTTATTGTCATGCAAAACTTGTTTGACGTGTTGGAGCTCGGCGGCCAGGTGTTTCCTGTCACATATCCCTCGTGCTCTCTGAAACAAAGAATTACCCACGGTAGCTAACTGTGAAGGATGGTGATGAGAATCACCGTTTAAATATCTATCTGTATGGGTCTTTTTTATATACACAGTGTGGCTCAAGGTGTTATCAGGATTCCTAATTACTAACACATCTAGATAAGCTAAAGAATTTTTTGCTCTAACTCCACTGTAAACTGAATTTTATAATTTTTGGTACAATGGTTTGGTTAAGATGGTCTAAAAATGCAGTTATTTTATCAGAAGATAGAATTGTGAAAGTGTCGTCTAAGTACCGCTTGTAGAATCTTGGGTTTACGTGAGAAGTAAGCAGAGCTTTCTCCTCAAAGTCTTCCATGAATATATCGGCGACATAATAAATAACGATTTATTTAATTTAATTTCAGAAATTTCAATATTTGCTACATAAAACATAAATTGCATATGTAGCTTATACAAAACTCAAAAAATATTGTTATAACATAAATTACTATAAGGCAACGCAATACAATAAATTTAAAGCATGTAATAAATTTGAGTACTGTATGAAAATGCAATATGCAAATATTGAAAGAAAACATCACAAGGGAAACATAAAGTGAAGAAAGACGAACTGAATATCATATAAGAAGCTATTACAAATTTGCAGAAAAAAACATTATTCGACGAAACTGTATAAGAAAGTGAAAAACTTTATCGTTAAATGAAGATTTCCGATAGGTTCCTTTTGCAAACTATTAAAAAATCTGAAGCTATGCTATATAACTTTGATACACAGAGTATGTACTAATCACTCTCTGTAGCTTATGAGAATGGATCGATTAAAGTACTTGCTGTTCTGCAGGGTTAGACAAGTTGACTTTCTACAATTGTTGCGAATAGAAAACTGGGAAAAGAATGGAAATGACCAACCAATGTTTATTCACGTTAAATTTATATGACTTTTTGTTGATTTCTTACATTTTGTAGTTTTCTATTGACGTTAACGAATCTAGAATGTCACTAAGCTAACCCCGCTTATACTCTTATGGAAGACACATATCTGTGCTATTTAGAGATATTTTTTTTTACACTTGAAGAGCACAAAAGGATGCAACATTCATTCGTTCGCAATTTGGTAAGCGTGTACTTATTTTAGGATATATCTTGAAAAATTCTTCATCTTGCTTGATTTTCTGTATTTCTCTTTATGTCCATTCCATTTAGCAGGGATGGTAGATATGACAAGGATATAAAACGACGAGTGAACGCGGGAAATAGAATGAATCGGGCTCTACACGCTATTATGAGGAGTCAGAATGTGTCAACTAAGGCACGTATGGCAATTCATAATGCTGTGTTAGTCCCTACTTTAATGTATGGTAGTGAAAGTTGGGTCTGGCAGAAGAAGCATGAGAGTAGAATAAATGCTGTAGAAATGCGGTCCTTAAGGAGTATGCTAGGGCTGAATCTGAATGACAGGGTGAGAAATAGTGTGATAAGACAAAAGTGTGGTTTGCAAGATGACGTTGTGACAAGGATTAAGAAAGGAATGCTTCGGTGGTTTGGTCATGTAGAAAGAATGAACGAGGAAAGAGTGACAAAGCAAATTTATGTTGCAGAAGTGAACGGCAGGGTCGGGAAGGGATGCCCTAGACGAAGGTTAATCGACAAATCGGCGATACATTAAAATGGGCCATATTAGGTACCCTTAACCAACGAGCGTGTATGCGTAGATATATGGATGTAAAAGAGGCGAGAGAGGTGTGTCAGGATCGCGTCAAATGGAAGTCCGTAGTCTCTGCCTACCCCTTTGGGTGACAGGCGTGAGTGTTTATGCATATTATTTATGCATATGCATTCCAAGATTTAACCGATTCAATTATTTTATGTCTAAATGCATCATTTATAAGTGTATATTCCAGTTCCAAATACAAGCTTACTTCTTACTTATACAATAATTTGGAACTGGAGCTATACAATCATTAGTATGCAAATACGGTCCACGAACTGTATTTAGCATAGAAAACTTGGTGGTTGGCTGAAAAATAATCCAAATAGAAACTTTTTTATCGACAATTTAATTTAAATAAAAACATTTTCTTTTTATATTCGGAAATTACTAGTTTTTAACCCGAGTTAAATCCACCCTGGCACCAATTGTTAAACTGTGAAGGAAAATTTCGAGAGGAATCTTGTATGTCTGAGGCATAAGAAATTTCGAATACAATTAATTTCTCTATAAAACTCTTAAATTCGAGAAGCCCAAAAGTGTTTCAAATATAAATAAAAATAATAGATCTATAACATAGTAAATAAAGGCCCTTAAATAAATACCTTCTAGATAGAAAGTTTTTGCTAGACCTAACCGATTTTGGCAAGAGGCATCCAATTAAAACTGTGCTTTTGCATTTTAAAACGCCAACAGTTTGAGACAGCTCCCAAATTAGAACATGTTTCAAAAATGAAAATTTTACGCAGTGGAAATTAAACTGGTTAATGTGGATTTTAAGTAAATTTATAATTTATTTTTCATGTCGTATAAAGTTCTCATCAGCCTGATCACCCAAAATGTACAATTTTTCGCACTCAAGTGTTAGGTATAGTATGGAAATTCCGAAACGTTCTAAGCAAGGCATAGCTTATGCCTATGTTATAATTGATTTTTTTTACAATTATAGGTGAAATACAAGCACACAGCCCACCCCACGGCAAAAGAGTTATGGAGCCCTTAGACTCCCACTTCTATCCCTTCTAAACAGCTAAAATTCACATTCTTGGTCACCAACATTCTGGAAGCGACCAGTGAGAGACCACGCTTGCACAGAGTACCGTCATGACATTGTAGCATAATGCTGCTAGTGTGCTTCGTGTCCTCAGTGATAAGAACTGAAGACCTTCTTAGTAACAACCTATTCGAACTTATTGCTTATTGGTGACCACACGTTTATATATACTTTATATTCTTAGTCCAGTACCTATGTAGTATGTAGCATTTATGGATCACAGCTTCCATTTGACATCACATTTTGCTCGTGTGACTTCTTTAAATAATTTAATATATGCAGTAATTAAGGGTGACAAACGAAGACATAACAGAACGAATAATATTGTATAAAAATAAAAATCAGCTATCAATCAATCGGCTGCGGAGCTATTTTTCGTATATACGAAACAAAAACTATTTCGATCTTTAGCATCATTTGACGGCAATTAATACAAAAGCACATTTGTATTATATAGACTCTACACATTTATTTTTTATTTTTCGTTAACTTTTATTTGTACAAAATGAAATATAAACTAAGTAACCTATTTCTTGTTTTCGCCTACGTTTTCAGAGTAACAGATGTAATTTCGTTTCGTACCAAAGTTAGAACCGACGTCTGACGACGAGAATTCACACTTTTTAATAGAGGTATTGTAAGCAGTCGTCTAAAGCCTTCTATAAGCATTGAAAGTAGTTGTGACTGTACTTACCGCACACATAGACTTGTCAGTTTTAATATTCAGTGGTTCTAACGGCTGTCAAGCATTAGCGTTACCTGTCGGGCAAGCGCATAAACGTGCAAGCGGGTCGTCTGAACGGATTGCCGCGTGGCGTGGTTGGAACAGCGGCTCACCACTATGGCGGCGTGCCGCTGTGGCGCAATGACTTAGGGTACGTAGTACTATTATTTATTCTGTGCTTAGGTTTGGTTGCGGCTCAGAGACGTGGATTCGAATCTCGCATGGATCAAGTATTTTTATGACATAAAGTAATTGTTCCGTGTCTAGATATTTATCCTTGTGCAATTTACGTGTGTAAACTGCGTTGACGTCACAGGAGACAATCTTAGTTAATGTCGAGGTAGGTAATGTTTTCTTAAAAAAAGCAAAATCTGCCCACGCTTGTAACGTTATTCCCGACAATTCTCAGCCGACATTTTCATTAATTAAACGCGATAAAATCCGTAAAAATAGTTTATTCAATGTGTATTAGAGTTCGCGTAAATATATGAAATCATTTTATCTATCATTTGCCATAGATTGTCACAGAGCAAAGTCTAGCTGGGGTATCCGATTCTCGGTTTTACGCTTGGCAGTATGAATTCAGGTACTGGATTATTTTCTGTCACTATTAGTTATATGCTAGGAGCTATATTATATGCAGTTCATTGCAACTTCAGCGTACTGATCTAATACTGATTTAGGATATATCGGTTACTCTAGTTCTGCTGTGGTTAGATAAAGATATTCTTTTCAGATTTTATAGCACTGAGAAGCCTCTTGGCCCAGCTCGTACATAGGTTGCTGAACTTCTCCGTACGACCTGTTGTGAAGAGCTAGGTCTGAATTCCATGATTCATTATACATCGCTGATATCACTCATCGGTTAAGACGAGAAGTTTTAGTAAACAAAGCTTTTAGCTACCGTAGGCAAATCTTTGTTACAGAGAGCACGAGCACAGCAAACACCTGGCCGCCGAGCTTCAGCACGTCAAGTAGGTTCTGAACGACAACAAGCTTCGGGTCCCGCGCCTAATTCACAGTGACCGAGTGAAGCGTGCAACAGTCGAGCGCGTGCCTGCTGTACTACCATATGTCAGAGGTGTCACAGACAAGATTGGCTACATCTTGAAGCGAGCTTCTATTAGAACATTCTTCAAGCCGCCGAAGAAGATTAGTCAGTTCTTACCATTTGTCAAGTGCAATATTCCTCTACAAGATGCAGGAGTGTACAAGCTTGATTGTGAATGTGGTCTCTCATACATAGGGCAAACAAAACGATCAATAAAAACCCGCGTAAAAACACACATAGCTGACGTGAAATACCAACGTTCCGGGAAGTCTACAGTTTGTGATCATATCCTAGACGCCCCCCGCCATCAAGACCCGATAAGTTCATTCTGCGTAGATCGGACCACAATTAATAATTAAAACAAGCTGAAGGTACTCCGGGTTAACTCTGATATCGGCACGTCAATCATCTTAGTCCCCCGTGACCATGGCTTTTTTTTATAGAAGAGGGGGCAAACGAGCATGCGGCTCAACTGATGGTAAGTGACTACACAGTGAACCGCAACACTATACAGTAAACAACGGCAACACCAGGGGAACCAGGGGAATTGCAGATGAGTTGCCGGCCTTTAAGACTTTAATGGCTGCTGTAAAGCACCCGAAACGTCGTGAATTAATAAAAATCAGTTAATTAAACGCGAAAGAATCCGTAAAGGTAGTTTTATACAACGGATATTATTCCTTTCTTCCCTTTAAATTTTTTCCCAGCATCTGGTAATTCAGATCTTGGATATAATCTAATTTATTCGTCAAAATTTTACAATTTTTATTTCAAAATATTCTTAATTTCAATTTACAATGGGTTAAATTCTTTGTTAAGCCAGCAGGATTTGTGTTAAGCCTTCGCTCGCTTAGTAATAGTTGTTGCCAGAGATTCGCAAATTGCAGCATAGTTCTCTGCCTCTTAAAATATTAAAATTGTAAAATTTTTATGAGAAGACCGTAACATCCATGCTTTTATTTAAATCACATACAATTTTACTATTTCTTAGTATATATTTGCCTGATACATTATAATAAAAGGCTTAGATGTAATATTATATTTATTAGATTTAATACTTAAAGTTCTTGGAAGTAATTTGACAAGTATTTGATAGCAGCGTTGTAGCTCGCGGGTTTGAATCCCACAAAACTCAAAACAAGTACTAGTGTGGCCTGCAGATAATTGTTAAGGGTTAACATAATAGTCCATGTGTCGTTTATGTATATTATGCACATGCATTATACAGTGATTCCTACGAAAAAGCTATTTAAAAAATTAAGAAATACATAAATAGCTCTATTTTTTTTAAATTATTAAAGGAATATACGGAAATATCCCAGACGACAAACTTCTGTTGAACTTGTATCTACGAATATTTTTAAACATTTATTTGAACATAAAATTATTAATCTAGTAATTGCCGGCACTAATCACATTGTTAAACATTATAAAACTTAAAAAAATATCCAGCCCCTGGACATTCACGGTTCAGAAACCTAATATGAATACAGTGTTTGAATGTATCTTATTTAAGTAACCAAAATATTGACAGTTCTAGCTATTAAAATAAGAACATACAATTAACAAGTATTCTCACAGCATGATAGTACTTTTTCGGCCACAACGATTTAATATCCCTTTGGTCGACCTTCAGTTCCTCGCAGAACGGCCTAAGAGCAACGGCAAAGCGTAGAACATAATATATGTGTCTAATCTATTTTGACACCTGAAATAATGATAATCATATTTTTTTGTAGAATACTTCACTGTATTACAATGAACGTGTAAGTTATAGTCTTAAAGAGGAGTGACTATAATTTATCTTTGTCAACACTCCAGAGGCAGACACCGTAAAATTTCCTCTCTATCCGATGTCACCCCGAGGATATTAAATCTTGATTTTCTTTCAATAAGATATTTCTGGATGTTACAAAGATTTTCAACACTGACAAAATGACAAGAGACAACCAAACGATATTGTAATAAATCTTAAACCGTTTGACAGTTTATATTTTCATATAATATTCTCAGGATCGTATGTAATACAATTAATAAACGTTAAATTGTGTATGTATATGACTAGTTAAATTTTGAATATAATGTTGTTTACACCAAACGTATAGTAAGGCAAAAAATGTATACATAAAAATAATCCCTTATTTTGGGTTTGTAACAACTTGTATTCGTTCACCTTTTTTATCGATTATTTGATGCCAAAGCTTTGCAAGATTACGAACGCTTGTAAACTTTTTATTTCCCTTGCTGACTTCGATAATGTTCTCCAGTTTATATCAGTTGTTACTAAGTATCAAAAGTGTTTCTACGCAACGATCTCTTCAATTCACCAAAAATACCCTAAGTCTAGAACAATGACCTACGGCGAATAAGTTGAAAATTATTTCCTTTAAAAAGTTTTTTTTGCTACGATGTTCACACTAAATTTGATAAAGCTCTCTGTGTTTAAAACTCTATCGACGAGGATAGGTGATTTTTATTTGGTTTATTCCGTTATTAACACAAGTCAACTTTATATTCTACTCCCACTGTTAATCCCTATTAGAACCCGCTACTAATGCAAACGAGCGAAAACGAGCACATAGTCCACTTATCATAAAGTGGACTGTGCGCTTGTTTGGCACCCTTATTCTTAGAGTGTGTAAAAATTTATCTCACTAATATGCTTTCGTGGTACTCGTAAGAAAAACGCAAACCATTATTATATAAACACTATAAGTAATGGGGTATTTCACTGCAAAGTATTTTCTTTGGTCACGTTCAGTTCCCTGGTCACTTGGTAGAGAATCATAAATAATGGCCTCTATTGGCGGTGTGGTAGCCACTTACCACTTAGGTGAGCCGCATGCTCGTCTGCCCTCTTCTATAAAAAAGTTAAAAAAAAAGGTTAGCTTCCAAAAACCAAAATATTTACCTATGTACGACTATGTGTGAGAATTATATAGTTTACCCCACATATCTGTGACAACAATAGATGTATATAGGTTGCAGGTGGCCGGAGGCCCATTTTCTGGAAATGAGGCATTCCATCTTAGTCCTCACGGGTGACAACGCATCTACATTTTGATTTGTAATAGAAGATATATGTAGATGTCTATGGGCCGCAGCAACCACTTACCATCAGGTGGACTGTGTGCTCGTTTGTCATCCTTATCCTATAAAAAAAAAAACTAAGAATTTTATTGTGCTTGATGAATTTCTATATCTTTGCTATAAATACACCGCATTATTTTATAGAAATAGAACAACAAATTGTTTTATAAAGTTCAGTTTTTACATTCATTTTACTAGTATGCACCGTTTACTGTAGTATTTTAAAATTAAAGAGAACATTTAGCTTTAATATGCTTAGAAACAGCATAACGCTGTTATGCCTGCTATAAGTTTGAGTTAAGTCTAGGCTGTACTCGACGCGGTAATGGTAACAACACAACACATCTATACAAATAAATAAAATTGAACTGTCTGTTTGTAATGTCAAAATTACAGCTTTTTACTAAATACATATGAAAGTATATACGGTACTAATAACAAAAATACAATGTTTTTTTATTCTTATTTTTTACTAGGATTTTCTCGTGTATCGTGGAGGCAGTTTACAAACATAAATTGCACGAGGACAAACATCCAGACCCGGAACAATTATTTGTGGCCATACAAATACTTGCTCCGTGCGGGATTCGAACCCGCGGCCCCCAGCGCAACAACTCATTGCTAAGTCACTGCGCCACGGAGCTGTCATGTTTAAAGATTTTGTCTGTCTGTCTGTCTGTCTGTCTGTCTGTATTTTCCGGCTAATCTCTGAAATGGCTGGACCGATTTTGATGCGATTTTCACTGGCAGATAGCTGATGTCACAAGGACTAACTTAGCCTACTTTTATTTTAGAAAAAGAATTATGGTTCCACGAAAAAAAATGAAAATCCCAAATAACACGCGGGCGAAGTCGCGGGGAACAGCTAGTCAGTACAATAAAATATGAAATACGTAATATATATAACGTACAATTGAGTCCATTATAGACGGAATCGCAGAATAATAAAGGTTTTCTTTTTTTTAAATTGACGCCCCTTTGCGGCGTCAGTGTGACGAATTAAAGTCGAAGTGTTCGATTACGCTTCTATTCAATTCCATATTACTGTCGTCGCCGATAACGGTTTGCTTAGAAATCCGCGTTAACGGTAATGAGGTTACATCGGTACATCGGTTTACCCTTAAATGAAGTTTTAGTGACATGAAGCTACTGCAATAAATCCTGATCCAAAAATAAATATGTTGTTGTTATTTATTTTAAAATGTTGTCCTCAGATGGGGTGTAAATCACTTCAATTATCTGCGAACCTGTATTTTCCCAAGACACCACTTCTCTCTGCTTATAACGCCGCTTTGCTGTATACGTAGCATAGTATGCAGCATGAATGGGTAACCTTTATAGCATCACCTTAAAAGAGCATCATAACGCTGCTTGTATTTGGAATGGTGAGTAACGAGAACCCTGTTATCTAGAAATCAGGCATTCCATTCTAGTCCTTAAGTTGTGAAAATGAATCAGAATGTTGACTTGCAATGAAATAAGTTATTATTTGATTTCTCAACAAACTTATCTAATTTTAGTTGTTATAGAATTTGTGTAGTATAATTGTAATTTATAAGTGAAGAGAGTGCAAAATTCGTGCAAATAAGACTATAAAAACAAAAAATACCTAAATGGACTGTGTACTTTCTCATAAAAGTGGTTAGTCTAAGTGAAGTATTTTAAATAATTTATGTATGGTGTATTGGGCTAACACGTTATTTCATATAACATATCATGCCAATCTTCTTTAAATTCAATGATAATTAACAAGTTTTAAATTATAACCTCAATTTCTAAGAACACGCCCTGTTAAATAATTGTATTATCGTATCGCACTGTGTTTAACGCCATCTGTAATTTAGTGCCAACTCAATCAGAGGTCTAGCCAATATTGGCGTAATTCCAAAAAATTGCCACAGGGAGCGTTGTATTAAATTGTTGAATTATTTCTGCCTATTAACACCGCCTAATACGCTTATCATGCCTCACACGCAATCCGCATCAGAAAAATGCGCTGCATGTACAAAATTGCTTCCAAAAAATATCTTCCTACGTTGTACTGCATGCAAGGGGGCATATGACCTCGAATGTATAAATATGAGTACACAAAGATTTTATTCATTCTACATGCATGATAAAAAACGTTGCGAAAGCTGGAAATGTCCTGAATGTAAGCGTCCTAGAAGTGGCAATCTAAACACTTCAATTCACCCTGCCTTACCTCCAGAGCCTACTACAGAGGAGGCCTGTAACATTACTCGTCGAATAAAATCTTCACCATTATTAACTCGCAATGACTCCATTGAAAGCGCGGAATGTGACGCCGATAGAGATGTTAGCGCTCTTATACCTGGAGACTTTGTGGCGGAGCTGAAACAATTTTATAAAGAAATGCGTGCCATGCGGGCTGAAATGTCAACGTTCCGCTCAGTTATTTCCGATTTAACTGCCACAATTACATTACAAAATGCTCGAATCGATACACTTGAGAGCAAAATCCAAAACTTGGAAGATAAAGTTAGTGCGTCACATAGTTGTAATATATCTGACCTTGAAGATACCATTACAAACCTCAAGCTAGAAATTGAGGATCGGAACCAAGATATGCTTGCTAATGATATCGAGATAGCCAATTTCCCCGAGTTGAACAGTGAAAACCCTATTCACGTATTCCTCACAGTGTGTAAGAAGTTAGGAGTAGAGGTGGCAGAATGTGATGTAGTGAATGCACAGCGAGTGGGAGTGCCACGAGGCGCAAATGAAGGTGCTGCGACGTCACGGCCACGGCCAATTGTCGTGCGACTGACGCGCCGCGCGCAACGCGACGCGATACTGCAGGCTGCGCGTGTGCGTCGCCGCCTCTCCACTGATGACATGGCACTGGCGGGAGCTGATGCACGTCCATTTTATATAAACGAGCGACTTACACGACACAATCGGCAACTTTTCCAGAGCGCTCGCGAGGCTGCCACACGTCACTCTTGGAAGTACGTATGGACGCGCGGTGGCAAAATTTTCGCTAGAAAAGAAAACGGTAAGGCACGCCACCAGCTTCGCTCTGTAATGGACCTAATTAAGGTTTTTGGGGAATGCAACGTTGGAAATACCAAGTAGTATATAATGCTATTTGCTTAATTTATTCATTAGTTGCAATCCCCTATTTTTATTTTTATTTTTATTTTAATTTACTTCATTATCTTTATAAAATTGTTTCGTTATGTATAAAATATAAGAGAAGTTGTATTACTGAGTTCATTTATTTGAAATGTGTACAAATTAAGAATTTGTTATACTTACTGTTTATATATTATTTTATGTTAAAGAAAATGTTATGTTTAGAAAACAAACATTTGAATTGTCATTTAGTTAGTTTTATATATATTTTAAAAAAGCAATATCTTGTATTTTCTATGTTTACGAACAAGATATCTTTTTGTCATAAATATGATTATAGTATATATTACCACTTTAAATTAATTACTTTATTACTTTTTTATTCTAAATTAAAGTTAATTTACGCTGAAGATAATAAGTTAATTGTTACTTTTATTTTTATATTGTATTACTATCATTACCTTATATTTAATACTACAATGTCTATTCATATAATATGGAATATTTGCAGCCATTCTTGTGAAAATTACTTATTCTATACTTACTTATTATGTTATACATTTTGCATTGTGTCTACTATATATCATTTTAAGTTATTTAATAATGCTGCAATACACAAATGCTTACTAACACTCATTGCTAATTACTTTACAATAAAAATAGTAATTAATACAAATATTTATCTGCACAAACATTTAAATACCTCAATCAACTGCATTCCAGCATTTTATTTTGTGAACAGGCGTCATTTAACAATTATAAAGAAGTATCTTCACAATTCTAAATACATTTTATTGTCATTCGCGTTTGTCTTACTATTTATTAAAAGAAAAAAATTATCTTTAGGCTTGCTAAATCCTTGCTCTCTTGGAACGCGTCATGAGGAGTTTGTCGTAGCGCTAGAGCGGCACTCGTTGGATATATTGGCTATCAATGAGACATGGTTGAGAGAAGGGGAAGAACGGCGAGCGCCAGCGCCACCCGGTTACCGACTACGGCACATACCGCGGCCTGCGAAAGTAAGCACGCGCGGTGGTGGTGTCGGGTTCTATCTTCGGAGTGACTTATACGCACGGCAGATTCACCCTCCCCAGCCTTCATTGATCGAGCAAATGTGGTTAAGTATAACCCTTAATGGTCTTAAAATCGCCGTAGGCACTGCGTATCGCCCGCCTTGGCTAAATATTGACACATTTATTGACGCATTGACTGAATCGATTAGTTCATTTTCTTCTTTTGATCATATAGTACTATTAGGTGATTTTAATATCAATCTACTTGCAGTTAACGAGCCCAACACAAATAAATTATTATCTTCACTGAAAATCATGAATTTACAGCAATATGTAAAAAAACCAACTCACTTCACAGACCATTCTGAAACGTTATTAGACTTAATATTCAGCACATCTAAGGTATTCAATGTCTCAGTTGATCATATCCCAGACCTAAGTAGTCATGCTCTTGTTTCATGTGAATTGTATATAAAAAAACCTAGATCAGTTCCTAAATATATAAGTTACAGACCATTAAGAAATATAAATATTGAGGAATTTAATATCTTAGTTGATAGTATTAATTGGGAACGACTTTTTCATGAAGATGTAAACGTTTTTTTAATGTCTTTTAATGCCTATATCAATCATATTTATGAAATACATGCACCTATTAAGAAATCCTACATTAAAAAACAAATTTACCCCTGGATAACACCAACTATCAAATGTATGATGAAACTAAGGGATCAAGCCTACGCAAGGAGTCGTACCTCAAAAGTTGAATCTGACAAAACATATTACAAAGATCTAAAACGTGTCGTTAATCAAGCCTTATTCAACGAAAAAGCAGCATACTTCCGATATAATATCAATGAACAATCAAAAAACCCCAAAGAATTATGGAAAAATTTCAAGTTAAATGTCGCTAATTTTAAAAACAAACAATACGATTTACCTGAAAATATCAATGATCCTAATCTTATCAACAACCATTTTCTTAATATAGACGTAAATCATAACATTAGCATTTCGGAACTTACCTATTTTAAGTCGAATCGGTGTACCTCTGCAATATTTAGTCTTAAAACTGTGGATGAAACAGAAATTTCTAAAATAATTTCTAATATTGCGAGTAATGCTCAAGGAGCTGATGGCATTACGTGTGATATGATCCAGTTGACATTACCTCGTACATTAGCGATCATTACTGCCATTGTTAATCAGTCCATCAAAACAGGCGTTTTCCCTGACATTTGGAAAAGAGCTCTGGTCAAACCAATACCAAAGAAAAGCAATCCGAACGAGTTAAAGGATCTCCGTCCCATTAGTATTCTTCCCTTTATGTCTAAGATAGTTGAAAAAGTTGTATCTCAGCAACTTTTGGAGTTTCTGAATGTCAACAACATCTTACCTCAAAAACAGTCTGGTTTCAGAAACGGTCATAGCACGACCACTGCTTTATTAGATGTAGTGGATGACGTACTATCCGAAGCTGATTCTGGAAATGGAACAATATTGGTACTGCTGGACTTTTCCCGTGCTTTTGACACAATAAACCACGATTTGCTTATGTCAAAACTCTCATATTATGGATTTGATAGTATCACATTAAAATGGTTTTCAAGTTTTTTGTACGGACGCTCTCAAAGAGTTGAAGTAATTAGCAAAACAAATACTAAAAGACTCTCAGATATTTCAATTGTCAGTCAAGGTGTACCACAGGGTTCAATACTGGGTCCACTCCTTTTTATTCTGTATAGTGCAGATATCGCTTCATGCATTAAATATTGCAAATTTCATGCTTATGCTGATGACTTACAGCTTTACTATTCTTTTAGACCTTCAGAAACTTTATTAGCAGTGACAAAAATTAATCAGGATTTAGCACACGTAGTTGAATGGTCTAATAAAAACAGCTTAGTGCTAAATCCTCAAAAGTCTAAATTTCTTGTGCTAGGGTCCAAAAATCAAGTAGATAGGATTAATAGGTTTACTTTAGAGCTAAAAATACAGAATAAACATATTGAACAAGTGACAGAGGCTAGAAACCTGGGTGTACTAATGGACAGCAAATTAAAATTTCATAATCATGTCCTAGAAGTTGTTAAAAATTGTTATTTTAGGCTAAAAATTTTATACCAAGTACATAAATATTTAAGCTTAGACCTTAGGATATACTTTTGTGAGTCACTAATTCTTTCTAAGCTTAATTACGCTGATGCGGTTATAGGCGAATGTCTCCTCTCTCATACAAAGAAAGTTATACAAAGGGTGCAAAACGCTTGTTCACGTTTTTGTTTTAACATACCGAAGCGGACTCATGTAACACCTTATCTCAACAACAGTAATTTAATGAATATGCAGTCTCGACGTTCTCTTCATTTTGCCAGTTTATTGTTTGGTATCATAATGACACACACACCACAGTATCTTTATAACAAATTAGACTTTTCACGGCGACAGGTTAGAATAGCAACTCGTTTAGTATGTCCAAGACACAGTACATCGGCATTTCAAGGTAGCTTTCGTTATTCTGCCACGAAATGCTGGAACAACATTCCACCACCAATTAGAAATCTAGCTTCAATCGGTTTGTTTAAATATAACTACAAAAAATACTTACTCAATATTCAAAAGTCAATTTATTGAAAATTATTTACTGTGTCTTACATACTTTGCTATTCCGTTTATTCGTTTCCTTTTAATCTTATTTAAGTAATTGCTATTTATATTATATTAATTTATTATAAGTACTTATGTGTGTTTTATTACTTATTATTATTAGTATAATCGTGTATATGATTTAAATATACTGTATTTGCATATTGACTAAACATTGTATAATAATGAATATTGTTAAGTTTTGTTTTTGTTAAATGTTATCGGCACCCACGGAAGATCAGTGTCGAAGTACTTTGTTAGTACCAAGACTATGCTGAGTTGGGTACCTTTTTAGTAACCGTTTATCTTAATATGTTATTATGGTTAGCAAACTTCTAAAATGTGTTACTAAATAAACTTATTTTCTTTCTTTCTTTCTTTCTTTCTTTCAATCGAGGATAGATGTAGGTGTCTATGAGTCACAGCATCAACTTATCGTCAGGTGGACCACGTGCTCGTTTTTTACCCTTACTTGTATAAAATCACAATACTTGAAGCATAACCAATAGGGTTAATTATGATGTGTAATCAAAGAATATAAAATCAATACGAATGTTATGTAAAATTAAATGACACTATTTCCAATATCACATAAACAAAATAATTATTTATTCAAATCAACCTTGATAGACGGAATTGGGAAGTTTTAAGTGAAAACTGTTGTTAAGTCAATTAAGTATTGAAAACTGTAAAATTGCATTTATGTGAACTAGACCAGTTGAACGTCTGTTAAAATTTAATTTCAAAGCAATAATTAGATATTCAACTTAATAAAAATTTTAATGCAATAACATTTTATTTTAATAGATATTCATTTGGTTCAAATTTTAGCGGTAAAAACTGCTCTAAATAGCATTGCTAGATATAAACCTCTTTCACAGTTTAATCGATTAGCCGTTATCTCTAAGTGTAGCTATAATTGACGAATTCGCAATCTTAGTAACTAAGAAATAGGTCTTGTTTTTCGCCTTAGATCATCTAAGTATACAAGTCAGAAGGTGGCCTTCTGACTTGTATCTGCTTCCAAAAAGCAGTGCCTGCACTGCATTGTTGCCTACATTCATACTTTTACCTGCTTTTATCAATATAGATCGCCAAAATCATCGTTACTTGTGTCCAAGTCTTTTGTTAAACATAGGACTCATTCAATCGCAAACATGGTTTTGAACCACCAAAATAACCAATTAATTGAAATTCAAAAATTATGTATAAGGTTACCCACACACATTACGACAAGTTAAGTCACCTTAAAAATAATCTTAACTTCACAGTGGAAAAAATGCATTCTCATTCGAGTCTTTAAACGAGACAATACTTATAGAATAATTATGTTCCCAATGAACTAATCACCTACACCAGCTTAATTAAATGCATTCGAGACAGAATACGGCAAACTCCCTGATTGTTCTTTGGCTACGAGGGAAATAAGGATAGTATTGTAAACATAAAAGTTTTACTGTTTCTCGGGTGCAGCTTCAGAACTTTCACACCATTCACTTTACTAGAACTCCTTAAGTAATTCTCCGCTACTATTATTATACTTTATTACAAGTACCGGTTGGCAGCCAGCAAATAACAAGTCCTGCGAAGTTTTCAAATTTTTTGTTGAATTCTATTAAAGAGTACATCATGTAGTTTCATTTCCAATGTCCTTACATCAAGTCACTTGTGATTGCAGCCTTCCAAAAAGGAGACGGTAATCAATTCGACTGTATGTTTTTTTTTATGTTAATGTTAATATGTTAATATCAATAACACAGACCCACCGACCGCCTGGATGCAAAATAGTCGAAAAAGGAGAGAGGAATCAAATCATGCAATTCCTCTACGTACACTCTCCGAAATGCTTCCTTACAATACCGAAAGGCCGGCTACTCTATGCCTGTGCATGGCTGACAAGATTGGTTACGACCAAATCAACTTTTTTTTTTCTATTTATTAAGTTTACCAACAATTGCTAAAACTAACACATAAAATTTGTACAATAACTTAAAAGTATTAACAAAAGTGCTACAATTACTTAAAGGTAAACTCCGCATGCATATAACTTTATAGAACATAAACTGAAAAAACAATAAGTTATTCCTCAACTAAAATTAAAAATATATCTATTAGTAAGAATAGTGCCCTGTAGTGGCGGTCAAGAATATCCACTACCCCATATCCTCCCGTGGGTGTCGTAAAAGGCGACAAAGGGAAACAGGCAGGAGATGGGCAGCAGCATCTTCTTGATAACAACAAACTAACAATAAAAAAACTGCGGTTGCCAACCCGCTCGCCAAGCGTGGCAACTATGGCAAATACTTAATGAATAATAAATAATATGAATGACAGTAACAAAGAAACGACCCCCAGTCCCCGGCGGCCCCGCTATTCCTGGCTACGGTTGCGACCATGGTAACGGCGGGGCAGGGGATGCTAAGAATCTCCGGTGGAGGTTCGGTTGCCACCTTAGACGACTCGACCTGGCAACGTACAACGCACGCACCCTGAGGACTGACGAGAAGATTGTGGAGCTGGAAGAAGAGATAGACAAGATGCGTTGGCATATTATAGGATTATCCGAAGTCCGAAGAGAGGAGGAGGGGGGATCGGGAGTGTGTCGACGAGGGTTGCGTACCTTATACTCAGAATCACCAACCGGTATTCGCTGAAGGTCATACAGGTTTACGCACCAACCTCGGCACACCGCGATGAGGAGGTGGAGGAAATGTATGAGGATATCTCTAGAGCCATGCATTCCTCCAAAACCCAATATACGGTGTTAATGGGAGACTTTAATCCAAAACTAGGTACAAGAGAGAACGGTGAGCTGAAAGTAGGGAAATTTGGAATAGGGCAACGGAACCCAAGGGGCCAGCAGCTGGCCGAATTCATGGAGAAAGAGGGACTCTTTATGATTAACTCTTTCTTCCAGAAGCGGCCCCATAGGAGGTGGACCTGGTCGAGCCCCGACGGTTCGACAAAAAATGAAATTGACTTCATTATGACGACCAGACGAGAACTGTTCAGTGATGTCTCCGTGATCGCAAGGGTGAAATTTGGGCGGTGCTGCAGACCCTTCAGCGGTACCAAGTTGACTGTCGGTATATCGAAGTGCTGAAGTGTTTGTACAGTAGAGCTACGATGGCTATCCGAGTACAGAAGCCAGAGTAGTCAGAGTACGAAATCTATCCAAATGCAGAGGGGTGTAAGACAGGGTGACGTTATATCCCCGAAACTCTTCACCGCTGCATTGGAAGCCGTTTTCAAGCTACTGGACTGGAAAGGATGCGGTATTAACATCAATGGCGAGTACATCACTCACCTTCAATATGCCGACGATATAGTCCTTATGGCAGAATCGCTGGAGGACTTAAGCACTATGCTCAATGACCTCAATAGTGTCACTCAACGGATAGGTCTTAAGATGAACATGGGCAAAACAAAGATCATGTTTAATGTCCATGTCACATCTATGCCGGTAGTTGTTGCAAGCACTAACCTCGAAGTTGTTGACGAGTATGTTTACCTGGGACAAATAGTCCGACTAGGTAACTCCAACTTCGACCGAGAGGTAAGTCGATGGATTCAACTCGGCTGGGCAGCGTTCGGGAAACTACGACACATCTTTTCGTTAGACATACCTCAAAACCTGAAAACGAAATTGAACAACCAGTGCGTGTTGCCAGTGATGACTTACGGATCTGAGACGTGGTCTTTCACTGCTGGCCGTATGAGGAAGCTCAAGGTCGCACAGCGAGCTATGGAGAGGGCTATGCTCGGAGTTTCTCTGCGTGATAAACTTAGGAATGAGGATATCCGCAGTATAACTAGAGTAACCGACATAGCCCAACGGATTAGTAAGCTAAAGTGGCAGTGGGCCGGCCATATAGCTCGAAGAACCGACAACCGATGGGGAAGAAAGGTTCTCAAGTGGCAGCCTCGTATCGGTAGGCGAAGTGAGGGCGACCCCCTATTAGATGGAGTGACGACCTGGTAAGACATGCAGGAAGTCGATGGATGCAGGTGGCTCAGGACCGTGATTTGTGGCATTCCTTGGGGGAGGCCTATGTTCAGCAGTGGACTTATGGAAGGCTGTAATGATGACGATAATGATGATCATCAGTTAATGAAATAGAAATTCAGCAAATTTCATAAAAATAAGATTTATTTTATTATATATATATATATCAATATATTTATTAATTCCCGACGTTTCTGAC
Source organism: Parnassius mnemosyne (assembly GCA_963668995.1). Taxonomy (NCBI): domain Eukaryota; kingdom Metazoa; phylum Arthropoda; class Insecta; order Lepidoptera; family Papilionidae; genus Parnassius; species Parnassius mnemosyne. The sequence continues at coordinate 30,633,421 of CAVLGL010000080.1, forward strand.
AAAGCGATATTTAAACGGTGAATCCCACCATCATCCTTCACAGTTAGCTACCGTGGGCAAATCTTTGTTACAGAGAGCACGAGCACAGCAAACACCTGGCCGCCGAGCTTCAGCACGTCAAGTAGCTTCTGCACGACAACAAGCTTCGGGTCCCGCGCCTACGTCACCGTGACCGAGTGAAGCCGGCTACAGTCGAGCGTGTGCCTGCTGAACTACCATATGTAAGAGGTGTCACTGACAAGATTGGCTATATCTTGAAGCGAGCTTCTATTAGAACACTCTTCAAGCCGCCGAAGAAGATTAGTCAGTTCTTACCATTTGTCAAGTGTAATATTCCTCTACAAGATGCAGGAGTGTACAAGCTTGATTGTGAATGTGGTCTCTCATAATATATAGGGCAAACAAAGCGATCATTAAAAACCCCCGTAAAAGAACACATAACTGACGTGAAACACCAACGTTCCGGGAAGTCTGCGGTTTGTGATCATATCCTAGACGCCCCCCACCATAACATTAGATTTGATAAACCACAAATTCTCACAAAAGAACATAGATTTCTGCCAAGGATGAAAAGTGAGGCTATTGAAATTAAAAATCATCCTAATTCAAAAGAGAGGGAGGTTGGGTACTACCACCTGCTTGAGATCCTGTAAAAAATGAAATTAAAACTAAACCCAAGCATACCACAGTAAGACTTCAAGACACAATAAGTTCATTCTGCGTAGATCGGATCAAAATTAATAATTAAAAAAAGCTGATGGTACTCTGGGTTAACTCTGATATCGGCACGTTAATCATCTTAGTCCCCCGTGACCATGGCTTTTTTATAGGCGAGGGGGCAAACGAGCATGCGGCTCAACTCATGGTAAGTGACTACACAGTGAACCGCAACACTATACAGTAAACAACGGCAACACCAGGGGAACCAGGGGAACCAGGGGAATTGCAGATGCGTTGACGGCCTTTAAGCCTTTAATGGCTGCTGTAAAGCACCCGAAACGTCGTGAATTAATAAAAATCAGTTAATTAAACGCGATAAAATCCGTAAAGGTAGTTTTATTCAACGGATATTATTCCTTTCTTCCCTTTAAATTTTTTCCCAGCATCTGGTAATTCAGATCTTGGTCATAATCTAATTTATTCGTCAAAATTTTACAATTTTTATTTTAAAATCTTCTTAATTTCAATTTACAATGGGTTAAATTTTTTGTTAAGCCAGCAGGATTTGTGTTAAGCCTCCGCTCGCTTAGTAATAGTTGTTGCCAGAGATTCGCAAATTGCAGCATAGTTCTCTGCCTCTTAAAATATTAAAATTGTAAAATTTTTATGAGAAGACCGTAACATCTATGCTTTCATTTAAAACACATACAATTTTACTATTTCTTAGTATATATTTGCCTGATACATTAAAATGAAAGGCTTAGATGTAATATTATATTTATTAGATTTAAAAGTTAAAGTTTTTTGGTAGTAATTTGACAAGTATTTGATAGCAGCGTTGTAGCTCGCGAGTTTGAATCCCACAAAGCTCAAAACAAGTACTATTGTGGCCTGCAGGTAATTGTTAGGGGTTAACATAATAGTCCATGTGTCGTTTATGTATATTATGCACATGCATTATACAGTGATTCCTACGAAAAAGCTATTTAAAAAATTAAGAAATACATAAATAGCTCTATTTTTTAATTATTAAAGGAATATACGGAAATATCCCAGACGTCAAACTTCTGTTGAACTTGTATCTACGAATATTTTTAAAAATTTTCTTGAACATGAAATTATTAATCTAGTAAATGCCGGCACTAATCACATTGTTAAACATTTTAAAACTTAAAAAAATATCCAGCCCCTGGACATTCACGGTTCAGAAACCTAATATGAATACACAAATGTTCTTTATTACCGTGTTATTGTGAATGTATCTTATTTAAGTAACCAAAATATTGACAGTTCTAGCTATTAAAATAAGAACATACAATTAACAAGTATTCTCACAGCATGATAGTACTTTTTCGGCCACAACGATTTAATATCCCTTTGGTCGACCTTCAGTTCCTCGCAGAACGGCATAAGAGCAACGGCAAAGCGTAGAACATAATATGTGTGTCTAATTTATTTTGACACCTGAAATAATGATAATCATATTTTTTTGTAGAATACTTCACTGTATTACAATGAACGTGTAAGTTATAGTCGTAAAGAGGAGTGACTATAATTTATCTTTGTCAACACTCCAGAGGCAGACACCGTAAAATTTCCTCTCTATCCGATGTCATCCCGAGGATATTAAATCTTGATTTTTTTTCCTAGTTTATATCAGTTGTTACTAAGTATCAAAAGTGTTTCTACGCAACGATCTCTTCAATTCACCAAAAATAACCTAAGTCTAGAACAATGACATACGGCGAATAAGTTGAAAATTATTTCCTTTAAAAAGTTTTTTTTTTTGCTACGATGTTCACACTAAATTTGATAAAGCTCTCTGTGTTTAAAACTCTATCGACGAGGATAGGTGATCTTTATTTGGTTTTTTCCGTTATTAAGACAGTCAACTATATATTCTACTCCCACTGTTAATCCCTATTAGAACCCGCTACTAATGCAAACGAGCGAAAACGAGCACACAGTCCACTTACCATAAAGTGGACTGTGCGCTTGTATGGCACCCTTATTCTTACAGTGTGTAAGAATTTATCTCACTAATATGATTTCGTGGTACTCGTAAGAAAAAAGAAAACCATTATTATATAAACACTATAAGGTCCATGGGGTATTTCACTGCAAAGTATTTTCTTTGGTCACGTTCACGGAGAGAATCATAAATAATGGCCTCTATTGGCGGTGTGTTAGCCACTTACCATCAGGTGAGCCGCATGCTCGTCTGTCCCTCTTCTATAAAAAAGTAAAAAAAAGAGGTTAGCTTCCAAAAACCAAAATAGTTACCTATGTACGACTATGCGTGAGAATTATATAGTTTACCCAACATATCTGTGACAACAATAGATATACTGAGAATTTTATTGTGCTTGATGAATTTCTATATCTTTGCTATTAATACACCGCGTTATTTTATAGAAATAGAACACCAAACTGTTTTATAAACTTCAGTTTTTTACATTCTTTTTACTAGTATGCAACGTTTACTGTAGTATTTTAACATTAAAGAGAACATTTAGCTTTAATATGCTTTGAAACAGCATAACGCTGTTATGCCTGCTATAAGTTTGAGTTAAGTCTAGGCTGTACTCGACGCGGTAATGGTAACAACACAACACATCTATACAAATAAATAAAATTAAACTGTCTGTTTGTAAATTTAAAAATAACAGCTTTTTAATAATTGCATATGAAAGTATATACGGTACTAATAACAAAAATACAATGTTTAAAGTTTTTGTCTGTCTGTCTGTTCTTCTATCTGTCTGTCTATTCCGGCTAATCTCTGAAATGGCTGACCGATTTTGATGCGATTTTCACTGGCAGATAGCTGATGTCACAAGGACTAACTTAGCCTTCTTTTATTTTAGAAAAAGAATTATGGTTCCAAGAAAAAACTGAAAATCCCAAGTAACACGTGGGCGAAGTCGCGGGGAACAGCTAGTCAGTACAATAAAATATGAAATACGTAATATATATATAACGTACAATTGACTAAGTCCATTACAGACGGAATCGCAGAATAATAAAGGTTTTCTTTTTTTTTTAAATTGACGCCCCTTTGCTGCGTCAGTGTGACGAATTAAAGACGAAGTGTTCGATTACGCTTCTATTCAATTCTATATTACTGTCGTCGCCGATAACGGTTTGCTTAGAAATCCGCGTTAACGGTAATAAGGTTACATCGGTACGTTGTTTACCCTTAAATGAAGTTTTAGTGACATGAAGCTACTGCAATAAATCCTGATCCAAAAATAAATATGTTGTTGTTATTTATTTTAAAATGTTGTCCTCAGAAGGGGTGTAAATCACTTCAATTATCTGCGAACCTGTATTTTCCCAAGACACCACTTCTCTCTGCTTATTACGCCACTTTGCTGTGTACGTAGCATAGTATGCAGCATGAATGGGTAACCTTTATAGCATCGGCTTAAAAGAGCATCATAACCTTGTTATCTAGAAATCAGGCATTCCATTCTAGTCCTCAATTTGTGAAAATGCATCAGAATGTTGACTTGCAATCGAGGATAGATGTAGGTGTCTATGAGTCACAGCATTAACTTATCGTCAGGTGGACGGCGTGCTCGTTTTTTACCCTTACTTGTATAAAATCACAATACTTGAAGCATAGCCAATAGGGTTAATTATGATGTGTAATCAAAGAATATAAAATCAATACGAATGTTATGTAAAATTAAATGACACTATTTCCAATATCACATAAACAAAATAATTATTTATTCAAATCAACCTTCATAGACGGAATTGGAAAGTTTTAAGTGAAAACCGTTGTTAAGTCAATTAAGTATTGAAAACTGTAAAATTGCATTTATGTGAACTAGACCAGTTGAACGTCTGTTAAAATTTAATTTCAAAGCAATTATTAGATATTCAACTTAATAAAATTTTTAATGCAATAACATTTTATTTTAATAGATATTCATTTGGTTCAAATTTTAGCGGTAAAAACTACTCTAAATAGCATTGCTGGATATAAACCTCTTTCACAATTTAATCGATTCGCTTTTATCTCTAAGTGTAGCTTTAATTGACGAATTCGCAGTCTTAGTAACTAAGAAATAGGTCTTGTTTTCGCCTTAGATCATCTAAGTGTGCCACCTTCTGACTTATATCTGCTTCCAAAAAGCAGTGCCTGCACTGCATTGTTGCCTACATTCATACTTTTACCTGCTTTTATCAATATGGATCGCCAAAATCATCGTTACTTGTGCCCAAGTCTTCTGTTAAACATAGGACTCATTCAATCGCAAACATGGTTTTGAACCACCAAAATAACCAATTAATTGATATTCAAAAATTATGTATAAGGTTACCCACAAATATTACGATAAGTTAAGTCGCCTTAAAAATAATCTTAATATAATCTTTAAACGAGACAATACTATAGAATAATTATGTTCCCAATGAACTAATCACCTACACCAGCTTAATTAAATGCATTCGAGACAAGTATACGGCAAACTCCCTGATTGTTCTTTGGCTACGAGGGAAATAAGGATAGTATTGTAAACATAAAAGTTTTACTGTTTCTCGGGTGCAGCTTCAGAACTTTCACACTATTTACTTTATTAGAACTCCTTAAGTAATTCTCCGCTACTATTATTATACTTTATTACAAGTACCGGTTGGCAGCCAGCAAATAACAAGTCCTGCGAAGTTTTCGAATTTTTAATTGAATTCTATGAAAAAGTACATCATGTAGTTTACTGACAAGATTGGTTACGACCAAATCAACTTGATCTAAAATAATACAATAATTTCCCATTTTAATGAAATATATTTACTAAGACGGTGTTTTTTTTTAAATAATTTATTCAAATAAAACTTTATTTTTAACCGTTTTTTGAAAAAACAATGCTTAAAATATTTTTATATTTACTCCGTGATATTTATACAAAAAATTAGGTTAGCATGATTTCGGTTGTGTTTAATCTGCGCTTAATCCATAATTATATCATATTCCGACTTTAAGAAACGGCGTTAAATTTATCCCAATACAAAATATTGGCATTTTCCAAAGATTGCCGCAAAGTACCTGCATCCATCGATTACCTGCGAGTTTAATCAGGTCTTCAGTCCATCTAGAGGGGGTGCCCAACTGTGCACTTTTCATTATTCCATCGGAAACGAATAATTACTCCAGAATATTTACTACATCGGTTGTCGGTATCTTGGGCTATACGGCCGACATGCTGCCACTTCAGCTTACTGTTTCACTGAGCTTTAGGATTAGTCTTGTTCTTCTGCGGATATCCTCTCTACGTATTTATATCTTACAGGCGACCCGCTCTAGCTTCGCGTACGGGCGATTTCTGGATCTCGACAACAGTGCAACTTACCGGGTCGTATTGTAAATCTAAACCATCCTGGGACTGATTTAAACGCACACAAAAAATTATGAAAATCGTTCGAGCCGTTTTAGAGTTCTAAGTTAAATCCTCTCCTATTTTGCCTGTGGCAATATTTGGCATAAATAATTTCTAACAAAACTTTGCTTTGAAAGATCTTGTATTTATAAATACGATTTTTAAGATTTCGACAAAGTAATAAAACATTTCTTTAAGCGAACAGCTAAATTTCGAATTTTGTCGCTAGAAACATTGATATTGTAGAACGTGGTTTTAACGTGGTAGAGCCATGCTGTAGCTATATCATGGTTGTAGCATAAATGGGTCGGTTCGACTTAATTCTGCCTTTTTACTAGATACGAGGCATTCCATCTTAGTCCTCAGGGGTGGCAACGCATCTGCATTTTAATTCTCGAGGTTAGATGAAGATGTTTATGGACCACAGCATCCACTTACCATCAGGTGGGCTGTGTGCTCGCTTATCACCCTTATTCTATAAAACAACGCAGTTTTACCTAAATTAAAAAAGCTTTGTTAATAAATTAATCATTAAAAATACTTTTCAGTTAAGGAAATCTCGTTATGCCGGAATATAACTTTTGTGTACAGTTTTCCAGCACTTTTTACTTCATTTGGATTAATTGATTTCGATTTTATCTTGAGTTTCCGGCTCGATACAATTGTTCAGTAGATTTGAATAGATATGGCTATCCTTTTTTCTTGATTTTAAGAAAGGCAAAGGGAGAATTTCTGTCTTGAATATTATACTAAGCAGATATAGATGGGATAAGGTTATCAATTTTCGCCGGAAAATGGAGAATTCAGTTTTATTTTAATACCAATCAAATATACCGTCGCTCAGTATTTTTGTATATTATGTACGTATGATATTCTAGTGTTAGATAAAATGTATGTGAAAGTGTTATTATCTAATTCAGTCATTATTCAATGATTTCTTATATTTACGCGAACACTGCACATTGAATATATCTGTTTGACGTCCCAATGTCAAAGTTATAAAAATAAAAATTGTAATTCAACGTATCCATCATCAATGTAGCAGTACTTTTACCTGAGCTGAAAAAAATTGTAAATTAAGTCGCTATTAAATCCATAAAACTAATTTAACAATTATTTATAAATATTTACTCACACATTTACACATCGCATATTTTGTTATTGCGCGGAACAATTAAATTGATAATGCTTTTAAAGCATCTTTATAGATGAATTTCATTATCCAGAAAACGCAGTAAATATGATAATTTTCGCTTTGATCTTTTTATGAATTTTTCTTATTTTCTTATTTACATTGCTTTAATGTTTTAAGCAATGTAAATAAGAAGAGAGTAATGGATTTATTTAAACGCATTAAATTCCTTTCATATTTAAGCGCAGCAAGCACCGGTCAATATTTGCATGAATATTAAATATGGGACCATTATTTTAACATGAAATATGGAAGATGTAATAAATCATGATAAGGCTCCTTAGCGCAGTAAATTACCTTACTTTCCAAGTAAGACCAAAGGTGAATATGTCCAATACGATATTACCTTACCTTATTCGTCTTTCTAGACGTTTAAGTACAAGATTTTTGCCAATAGTTTTCAACTCGACTGTACTTTTTTGCATGTATTTCTTTTTGCATTTTTTGCCAATGGTGAATTGATTTTAATAAGGATAATTGAAACTGATTCACAATTCGCGATTCTTTTATCTATAAATAGGTAGTAACTGATATTAATGATCTTACGTGATACGATTGGTGGAAGTTAAAATGTTAAAGTTACTAACATTGCGGCGTCTAACGTCGTAGTAGTACGTTATATATACTTCATTTTAGTTTATGTATTCGACAACATGAGACCCATAGCTGGTGCCCAAAGTCCACCTACGTGTCAGTAATTAAGTACACTTATGTGGCTCCGACTGAATATCACCGCTGCCGTAACTCTGTTTCTGTATCATTTTGCAGACTTGGTTGTCCGTTCATTGCTGCAATTAATTTTTTTTAAGTATTTTGTTATTAAGTTTTTTTTCTTTTTTTGGTAAATTCATATTTTGGTTCAAAAATTTCTCCAAGTAGTAGAGTAAGAAGTATTTAGCTAGACAAAGACAATTTCATTGGTGCCAGCGAGGATCGAACCCGGGTTACTCACGTACTGTGAAATTTACAGCGAGCGCTTAGCCCCTGAACTACAACTGAGATTGTCAATTGCAATTTTACGTGCTGATTTATCACGTGCTGGGTGATGAAGAAAATCTTCGTAAGGAAACCTACATGTCTGAGAAATAAGAAAAAATATACCGAAGATGTATATTTTACTATTAGCAACCAATTTACAACCAATGCTACAGACTCAAGCAATTTGACCTCAATATCATATTCGAGGACTCCAAAAACCCCAGTACACCAACATTTCAGGATTGACATCATGTTACACCCTGAAGCCACTCAGTCCTCGGCACGGCCTCATCTTGACTCGGGTGTTTGGAGGAATGCACTACTTATTTCAGCTAGAAGCATACTTTTGCTTTACAAAACACAGTTCCAGGTTTGATTTTGGAGCAAACCTTCTCCTAGATAGGTTGCAAGCCAATGCTGTTGACGCCTATCTCACCAAATTACTCAAGTCAATGTTAACCAACCGATACTACAGACTCGAATAATTCGACCTAAATATCATTATCGAGGACTGCAAAAACCCCAGTACACCAAAATTTCAGACGGGATGGAGCAACCGAGTTTATGATCACCATATTATTTTTGGTTAACTTGCATTCGTATTCTCTCAAAGTCCTTTCATTTGATACCCATGTTGTAGGAAAGCATAAAAATCTTAGTCCGCCATCTTTAGAAGTCCGTCATATTGGATGTAGAGTGAGGTCACTTTAGTTTTCGAGTTATACTAAGCAAGCACTTTCATTTGATAACCGTATTGTAGGAGTGCATTAAAAATAAATAATCCGCCACCTTAGGTGTACCGCCATGTTGGATTTGGAATGACGCCACACAGCTAACCATGCATCGTCATCCAAACTTAACGTGTATACAAAATTTCAGCTCAATCGATTGTAGATATTTGCTTAAAAATTAAGTTGCAAGATTCCACCCGAACATAGTTACATTAATAAAATAAATAAAAGCTTGTAAAAATGATCCCAATTTTACCATACTATTGTTATAAATTTGTAGCAGGGTATTGAAAAGTTCATTAATGTATTATGTTTTATATTAAATTACTGGGCGTAGCCTACACGCAACGACTGCGCTTACAGGAATATACTATTTTCCATGTGTTACTTGTAAACCGAAACTTACACTACATTCCCTCTATGTTTTATACGTAGATTTGATGCAAGGAACACAAAGCATTAATATTAATCTTGTGACAGTATACTGTGAATTTGTAACATTGTCACACGTGGACATTAATCATAGTCCATTCCTCGCTTCAGACAAATATCCATCTAAGGACAGTGCAAGTGTTGTAATAAATGATGACAACGTAAATACTTGTAACTTAAAAACGCTTTTCCTATTTCGACACTTTAACGTTGTAGAAGATTTTTTTAATATATGACATATCAATGTATGTATATATATATATATATATATATATATGTATGTATATATATATATAAATATATATATATATATATATGTGTGTGTGTGTGTGTGAGTATATATATACATATATACTCACATTTTTAAATACAAATAAAATACACACAACGCTAAAAAAAAAGTGCCCTTCTGAATTACAAGTATAACACCATGTCTGAATATGTATCAATTGCAATTCAACGTTATCGTTAAATTTATATTGTTAAATAAGCAGACAAAAACGTCTTCAAAACAAAAATATCTTCCCGTGGGTGTCGTAAAAGGCAACAAAGGGAAACAGGCATGGGCAGCAGTATCTTCCTGATAACAGAAAAATTAGAATAAAAAAACTGCGGTTGCCAACCCGCTCGCCAAGCGTGGCAACTATGGCAATATACCCCATGAGCAATGACAATAATAAACGGCCCCCAGTCCCCGGCGGCCCCGCTATTCCTGGCTACGGTGGCGACCATGGAAACGGCGGAGCAGGGGGTGCTAAGAATCTCCGGTGGAGGTCCGGTTGCCACCTAAGACGACTCGACCTGGCAACATACAACGCACGCACCCTGAGGACTGACGAGAAGATCGTGGAGCTGGACGAAGAAATAGATAAGTTACGCTGGCATATTATAGGATTATCCGAGGTCCAAAGAGAGGGGGAGGACACAGTAATCCTCAAATCCGGCAATTTGTTCTATCACCAGGAGGGCGACAATCTGTCCCAAGGAGGTGTCGGATTTATCGTCCACAAGTCTCTCGTTAACAACGTTGTTAAGATTGGGAGTGTGTCGACGAGGGTTGCGTACCTTATACTCAGAATCACCAAATGGTATTCGCTGAAGGTCATACAGGTTTACTCACCAGCCTCGGCACACTCTGATGAGGAGGTGGAGAAAATGCATGAGGATATATCTAGAGCCATGCATTCCTCCAAAACCCACTATACGGTGTTAATGGGACACTTCAATGCAAAACTAGACACAAGAGAGAACGGTGAGCTGAAAGTAGAGAAATTCGGAATAGGGCAACGGAACCCAAGGGGCCAGCAGTTGGCCGACTTCATTGAGAAAGAGGGAATTTTTATGATGAACTCTTTCTTCCAGAAGCGGCCCCACAGGAAGTGGACCTGGTCGAACCCCGACGGTTCGTCAAAAAATGAGATTGACTTCATTATGACGACCAGACGACAACTGTTCAGTGATGTCTCCGTGATCGCAAGGGTGAAAACTGGTAGCGATCACCGAATGGTTAGAGGCACATTAAACCTAAACGTTGAGTTGGAGAGGTCTCGTCTAATGAAGTCAACGTTCCGTCCCCCTCGTGATCTGTTCCAAAGTCCCGAAACCTTTCAGCTCGAGTTACAAAACCGTTTTCAGTGCCTAGAATACTGTAATGAAGTGGACGATATGAATGATAAGCTCGTGGAAGCTGTCCATGCGGTCGGAGCTAAGTTCTGCAAGACCCGCCGCAGACGAACACAAAAACTCTCCTATCAAACTCTTAATCTCATGGCTGTTAAACGGGAGATGAAGCTACATGCTTTAACAGATTTGACAGCATACAGGCAACTGAACTGACAGATCTGCAATTGAATGCGGCGGGACTAACGCAACTTCAATACAGCTTGTATTGAAGAAGCGATCGAGCGAAACCAAGGCTCGAAAGTCTTTGCACGAGATCTGTCTGCCAGAAAGAGCCAACTGTCAAATCTGAAGACCGAATGTGGCAGCATCGTTTCTGGGACACCTGAGATTTTGAGTGAGATTGAGAGGTTCTATGGGCAGCTGTACACGTTATCGTTGGAGCCACACGCAAGTGTGAGTAACGATCCAAGAGCGAGTCTTATCCGACACTATTCCGAAGATATCCTGGACGTCAGTCTGAGCGAAATTAGAATGACTCTTCAACACCTTAAAAACGGAAAATCCCCGGGCGAGGATGGAATTACAGCGGAGCTTTTGAAAGCGGGTGGAAAACCGGTACTTGAAGTCCTTCTGAAGCTCTTTAATTTCGTCCTTAATGGTGGCACTACTCCGGAGGCGTGGAGCAGAAATGCGTTGGTCTTGTTCTTCAAGTAAGGCGACAACGCTCTCTTGATGAACTACAGACTGATTTCCCTTCTGAGCTGCGTCTACGTGCAGTAGGCCGGCAACGCATCTGCATTTCCCCTGGTGTTGCGGTTGTTCATGGGCGGCGGTAGTCACTTACCATCAGGTGAGCCGCATGCTCGTTTGCCCCCTCTCCTATTAAAAAAAAAGTTTTCGAGAGTCATTACGAATAGTCTCGCACGCAGACTTGACGACTTTCAGCTTCCCGAACAAGCCGGTTTCCGAAAAGGCGTTAGTACCATAGACCACATACATACCCTGCATCAGATCGTACAGAAGACAGAGGAGTATAATCTGCCACTTTGCCTTGCGTATGTGGACTATGAGAAAGCCTTTGATTTCGTCGAAATTTGGGCGGTGCTGCAGCTCCTTCAGCAGTGCCAAGTTGACTGTCGGTATATCGAAGTGCTGATGTGTTTGTACAGTAGAGCTACGATGGCTGTCCGAGTACAGAATCAGAGTACGAAACCTATCCAACTGCAGAGAGGTGTAAGACAGGGTGACGTTATATCCCCGAAACTCTTTACCGCTGCATTGGAAGACGTTTTCAAGCTACTGGACTGGAAAGGAGGCGGTATTAACATCAATGGCGAGTACATCACTAATCTTCGATTTGCCGACGATATAGTCCTTATGGCAGAATCGCTGGATGACCTAAGCACTATGCTCAATAACCAAAATAGTGTCTCCCAATGCATAAGGTCTTAAGATGAACATGGACAAAACAAAGATCATGTTTAATGTCCATGTCACACCTATGCGGTAGTTGTTGGGAGCACTAAGCTCGAAGAACGCATCTGCATCTTGAGTAACGCATCTGCATCTTGAGTCTTTATTGAGGATAGATGTGGATGTCTATGAGTCACAGTGACCACTTACCATCAGGTGGACTGTGTGCTCGTTTGTCACCCGATCCTATAAAGAAAAGTTGTTGACGAGTATGTTTACCTGTGACAAATAGTCCGACTAGGTAACTCCAACTTCGACCGAGAGGTCAATCGATGGATGCAACTCGGCTGGGCAGCGTTCGGGAAACTACGACACATCTTTTCGTTAGACATACCTCAAAACCTGAAAACGAAATTGAACAACCAGTGCGTGTTCCCAGTGATGACTTACAGATCTGAGACGTGGTCTTTCACTGCTGACCGGATGAGGAAGCTCAAGGTCGCTCAGCGAGCTATGGAGAGGGCTATGCTCGGGGTTTCTCTGCGTGATAAACTTAGAAATGAGGATATCCGCAGTAGAACCAGAGTAACCGACATTGCCCAACGGATTAGTAAGCTGAAGTGGCAGTGGGCCGGCCATATAGCTCGAAGAACCGACAATCGATGGGGAAGAAAGGTTCTCGAGTGGCAGCCTCGTATCGGTAGGCGAAGTGTAGGGCGACCCCCCACTAGATGGAGTGACGACCTGGTAAGACATGCAGGAAGGACCGTGCTTTGTGGCATTCCTTGGGGGAGGCCTATGTTCAGCAGTGGACTTATGAAAGGCTGTAATGATGATGATAATGATGATCATCAGTTAATGAAATAGAAATTTCATAAAAATAAGATTTCCTGGAAAACCGCTGGGAGCAAAAAATTTGTATCCTTTAGATAAAATTAACTTCTCTTAGAATTTTAAAATGAAAAACTGAACAAGTTTTTCTTTTCTTTTTGAAAAACGTAACCTCTACACTAGAATTTTATCCTATATCGCGGGGGCAGTTTACATACATAGATTTCACAAGGACAATCATCCAGACCCAGAACAATTATTTGTAGGCCATACAAATACTTTTTAACATACTTCGATAGGAAAATGGTAAAAACATAATTATGTACAAAGGCACTGCCTATTCCATGATGAAATTTCTTCCAGCAGGCCTATTGAAGGATAGTTGAAGGAAATAGAGGTAGTCAAAGTGTGTACTTACATAAATATACATATACAATACAAATATATACATATACACACACACACACGTATATATATATATATATATATATATATATATATATATATATATATATATATATACGCATGTATATATATAAATAAATATTATATATTATGAAAAAATATATAATTCAATATAATATATTTTTAATGTTACTTATATGCATACCAACACATTACGATTTAATAATTATGGAGTGAAATATTGATTCTTTGTTCATTGATTGATTCTCACAATGAATCAGTTATATGGAACCCCAAAGATGAGCAACATAAAAATAAAACCAAAGTAACTTGCCTAACTGCATTAAATAATACATGTTTAGTTGCGATTTCAGAGTACCTACCTAATGATAAATATTATTATAAATTATCTCTGCGTTTATGTTGCTCAGGGATAATGTAGCTTAGGGGCTTCTTTTGGGATATTATTTATTTTGAAAAAACCCCCAGCGAAGCGGGCACGGATCAGCTAGTAGATCCTATAAAGGTTTCTTTTTCCTTTTGAGGTCGGAACCCTAAAAAGGACAAACTGGGATTATTGTTGTATGTGTAGTTTTTTTTTCGTTCACTCAGAGAAGAGTGAAGCGCTGTATAAGTATATGACAGCGGCCGCGATTGCCCTAACGTCCATTATCATCTAGCTACCAACGCAGAATGAAACACACCAACGTGTGAACGGCACCACGAAAATCTGCCGAGTGCGCTCGCCAAGCGCGCTCGGCCAACGTGTACTGGAGCCATGAACCGCACGTTACCCCACGGTGACTCGCGGTTCAAAGTCTTGCGCGCGGGTCGGAATGCACCACGCGTTACCGCGCGGTGATGTAGACGATAATCGCCATTTAGTTTGATCTTGTACCGCGCGGTCCTATAAACTTAGCGTTCGGACTCGGACTATAAGAGTGAGTGAATAGAAGAGTACACCTGTGCTTGCGCATACATTATAATCCTCGCTATGGACTTCATTGAGATTGCCCGCCGAGGTTGAAATTCGGGCTGGAGGATATTATTCGATAATTACAACTTCTGGAAACTAAATTTGTACATAAAGCATAAAACTTGTGCTTACCTTACATAAAGTAAGATATGCACAGAACATTGCTTTAACGAAAAGGTAATTCAAATTGAAGGGCAAACTCAACCTTGCAATGCAAAAAATGTCTCCCATACATCGGTCTATATCAAATTTGTATTCGATGCCAATTTTTTTATGTCTAAATTTTTCCCGCTTTTTTCATAACTAGCGCTTGCTTCTTATCAAATTTTAAGTTGTTATGGTCAACGGAAAGTACCTTACAGCACATGTGTAAAGAAATCGTACCGTACTTTCTTTATTCATATGCTTATAGGTTGTGGTGAGTTTGTTCGGAAATCAAATTACTTATGTGACATAAGTAGGGTATTTTTTCAATGTAAAAAAAATAAAAAATATACGTATATTTGATAATTTTTGTAAAAAGTAAAGAAATTTTGTTTTCTATTCATAAAAATGAATTATAAATTTTATAATTCAATTTTAAGAATAATATTTTTTTGTCTGTGCCTCAAACCCCAAAACGCTATCCACTATATTAGATTCCGTCGTGACGTCACTGGTCAAGTAAACTAGCTAATTTACTATGTTATTTAAAAAAAAATTCAAGTTATCATTACTATTATTGAGTTTTATTCCGAATTTTATTGAAAAGGCATCATGGAAGACGGATTCGTAAAAGCAGAAAGTACGAATCTACCAAGGATAATTGTTCTGCCGAGTTAAGCAATGTTAAAACATCAATGTAAGTACCTGCTACCAATTTTTATTTATAAAATAACACAATAACAGGTCGAAGTGTCTTATGATAAGACATAGTTATGTTTATCTTTGATTACAATCATTAGCAATCATTATTTATAATATCTAAGATAACCTAATCTATTACAAAATTTGACTTGCAACACCTCATTATGTTTGATTTGTATAAACCACAGTTAAATATACGTCATACTGGCATGAAAATGATTTTCCCAGAAGTAGTATAGTCTAGTTTTTGTAAACAATGTATGTCCTTGCCAGTTTTAACCAAGTATTTCTCATGTTTAAATCAGTTGGCACTAGAATCCATAATTTCTCCGGCGTTCCTATTCTCGTATTTTTGCATTCAGGTATAACCCACCAATTATAAAGCCCACTTTGCAAAATCGGCAAAATCCTATAGAAGTGACGTCACGAGCTTAACAACATGGCGACTAGCGTTTTCGCGTGAAAATTTAAAACGATAAATTACAAGTAATTCACTATCACTGTAGGATTCATTTAAAACACTATTTGAAAAAGGGTATTGCTGTTTTTGTTGTATTGCACCTCAAAGGGGCCGTAGACGTATTTAATATTAATTTCAATTTGATACCTTTACCCATCCCTGAGAAAAAGGGTCTTGATTGACGGGACAGCCGGATGGAACTCAAACTGATCCTAAAAGGGTTACGTTTTTTCTAAATCCTAAAAATTGCAAATTTGTAAAAACAAAACGCTTATTTTCCCAATTGTTAACAGGTACGGATTTCCTCTTTTTATTATTTAAACCATGTGACTTATAAAACCAATAAAATGAAAATGAAAGTACATATTATATATTTTACACAATTAAAAAAATTTAAATAATTAACTAATAAATAATTAAACAGTTATTTTTTAAACCGAATGATTTCTTAAAGCAATAAAATTTAAATAAAAGTACACATTATATGCCTTTACTAAAAATGATGGAATTTCACGAAATAACAATAATCGCAACCATAAATAAAATACGTAACGCTAGTCCGTACCTGCAGGAACGCGTATGTAATTAGAGCACGCGCGTCGACTCGCGGCGAATTGTCACCAATCGGCTTTCGGTAGCTCATAGCAGATGTGAACGTTCAATTTAGACTGCAAAACACGTTGCCTTTAACTTTTATTTTTCTAATGTGTTGCACAATGAGAAGTGGCGCAGTGGTGGTGCACACGACAGCTGTGTTTCAAGACATGGTGGATACTGGCTGGCCGACTCGCGACTTATCACCACCCGTTCATAATCCCGCAATGCATAAAAGTGCCCTGTAGGCATATTCAACATACTTAGATTTCGCGTACATAGGAACGCTTAGTCCGTACAAGGCTTTATGATTTCTTATATTATTTTTACGGATTTCATCGCGTTTAGTTGTTCGACGTTAACAAGTCAGTCCCACCGTGACCAAGTTTGCTAAAAAGTACCCGAATGGTCTTAAATTAAAAATAAGTAAAATAAAACGCGATAAATTCCTTAAAAATGGTAATTCAAAATATTAAGAATTATCATTGTGCTAGTAAACAGTTACAAAATTAATTAATAATTTTTTATAATAGAAAATAAGGAAGCAAATTCAAAATTTATTTCATAAACTCTTCGAAGTAATCCTGCGAGACGAAGGATACTAAACCGATTACGTAAAATTGATTTCGCTAGTGACGAAAGTAATGCAATTGAAACGCAAATGGAGGATGAAATAAAGTAAATTACCAGAAGTATTTAACAATAATCGTTTCTAAGTCATCTTGAAATTATTAATGAAGTCGAAAAGTGTTTTTAAATAGAAAATTATCTACGGACTCTTTAGTCATCAGACAAAACACATTAGAATAAATTCTAACCTAACTGAATAGCTAGTAAATTTTGTCCTAATAGCACAGTAATAATTCTTGTTGGGAGAAGAGGTAATGTAAACAAAAATCAATTATTAAAATATATTGATAATCTAAATACTTTAAATGTACATAAAATTATCTTGTTTACATTGCCTTACATACAGGGTTGGCTGCAGGAAAATAAAATAAGATATGATTTAAATTTATTAATGAATAACTTTTCATGTAATAATAATTTAAACTTGACATTTAATTGTTACAATTATAATGATAGAATTAATTTAATAGATATAAATAATTTAATTAAGAAATTTTTGACTAGAGATAGGTATTACCTATCAAAATATAATTTAAGACAGATAGCAAATGTGCTATCTTATTATTTATATATTAACTCAGCCAAGGACTTGGCTACACAGACATCTGCTTCTTTTGAGCAGTGTAATGACTTAATATGCAATTTGGAATCAGTTCCAAGTAATTTGAATTAGAAAATGAGACAATAGAGGTAATCTCTAGCAGTTATAATAACTTAAATAATTTAGAATGTGGCTTACAAATCTTTAATTGTATGACTCCACAGAAAGATAATGAAAATTGTTTACACCTGGTGCATCAAAATATACAAGGCATGATAGGCAAAGAGCTAGAAATTGAGTTGTTCTTAAATAGCAACAATATTCATATCTTATGTATTACTGAACATTGGTTAAAGGCTTATAATTTAATGTTTAACTTCAGTAATCACCAGGTGGTCAGTTCTTTCAATAGAGATACGGTTTTAAGAGGTGGCTCCTTAATATTAGCTAGTAAATTATTATCATGTAAAGAACGTAAAGACATTGTGAGCCTCTCTGTTGAGCGAACTGTAGAAATGGCATGTGTTGAGTTTGAGCACCTCATTGTTGTGAGCGTCTACAGACCCCCATGTTGTACATATGATACTTTTGAAAACATTATGGAGGAAGTTTTTGCTAAGCTTAATAAACAGAATAAATCTGTTGTAATATGTGGAGACTTTAATATCAATCTCCTAGAAGCTTCCTCCATCAATATTAAATTTAGATCATTGTTTAAATCATATGGTCTTTTTAATTTATTTATAGAGCCAACGCGTATTTCTCAATCTAGTGCAACATGTATAGATAACATTTTTACAAATGTGAAGCCGTTGCATAAATGTATAATTCAAAAATTAAGTTCTGATCACTGTGGACAAGTAGTTTCGTTATCTTATGTTCACAAAAAGCAAGTAGATGAGAAAGTTGTGTCTGTTCCAGTAAATGCACGTCGCTTGGAGAAATTTAGAAGTAACATAGTGAAAAAACTTCCATCACTTTCATACCAAAATGATCCTAATTTTTTGTATGGAACATTATTTAAGCTTATTTGCAATGAATTTAATAATACTTTTACTTCTAAAACATTCTCCTTGAACAGTCGGAAGTCATTCAATGAATGGGCGACAGTAGGAGTCCATAAGAGCAGGCATAGGTTATATGATCTTTACCATGAAAGGTCATATAATCATAGCGTCGAATTTAGGGAATATGTAAAAAAATATTCAAAAATATTTAAAAGAGTGTGCTCCATAGCCAAGTCTTTGCATTTGAGCAACAAAATTAAGACGGCTTCCAATAAAATTAAAATTACATGGAGTATAATTAACAGCGAAACTGGTAAGATCAACGCTCGCAATTCAAATTACCAGTTAAGTGTTAACAACAAATTAACTGTATCAGATCAGGACGTAGCAATGGTTTTTGAGAAATATTTTACTGATATTCCGATCTTGACCACTAAGTCACTGAATTCTTCTCCTGCCGTCGCCAAATCATTACTTAAACAAAATGTAAATGTATGTATAACAAAGAATTTTACTTTTTATAAAGTGTCATCAAAAGATATTGTAAAATATTTTAAAACTATTGATGTTAAGAAAACTGCGGATCTCTGGGGGATATCCGTTAAAGTTATTGCGTCTATAATAGATACAATCGCGCCTCATTTAGCTATTATTTTTAATACTAGTATCGAATCTGGTGTGTTTCCTGATTTAATGAAGCATAGTAAAGTAATACCTTTATTTAAATCTGGTAGTACATTAGACCCCGCCAATTTTAGACCTATTTCTGTACTACCAACACTTATTAAGATTTTTGAAAAAATTGTTCTTGATCAAATGTAAATTTTTTTTAATATAAATAATTTACTTCATAAAAATCAATTTGGTTTCACAAGGGGTCGCTCAACAACTGATGCCGGTGTTGAGCTGATTAAATATATCTTTAATGCATGGGAGAATTCACAGGATGCTTTGGGTATATTTTGTGACCTATCCAAGGCCTTCGATTGTGTTCACCATGAAACATTAATCAGGAAACTTCAACACTACGGTGTAAGAAGTGATGCCTTTAAATTAATTATTTCATATTTAAGTAAGAGAACGCAAAAAGTTGTCATTAACAATATGAGCTCTTCCGGATCGATGGTACAAATGGGCGTGCCTCAAGGCTCAATTCTCGGCCCCTTTCTGTTTCTTGTATACATTAATGACTTACCTCACATAGTAGGGGATAACCATGATATAGTATTATTTGCAGATGACCTTTCTTTAATTTTCAAATTAAGTCGACAGTTACTAAAATATGACGAAGTTAATAATGCTATATCTAATTTAGTAAATTGGTTCGATGTTAATAATTTGCATTTAAATGGCACTAAAACAAAATGTATGAAATTCGTGACTCCAAATGTCAAACAATTAAATACTAATGTAATTTTAAATGGGGAGAAACTGAGTCTTGTAGATACCACCATTTTTCTTGGAATAACACTAGACGCGAAGCTATATCAAAACTAGCAAGCAGACTTAGTTCTGCAGCATATGCTGTAAAAAAGATTAGAAGTCTAACCAGTGTTGAAACAGCTAGACTAGTTTACTTCAGCTACTTCCATAGCATAATGTCGTATGGTATTTTGCTATGGGGACACGCAGCTAACACTGAAATTATATTTGTTTTGCAGAAGAGGGCCATAAGATCAATTTATGATTTAAAGCCTAAAGAGTCGCTGTGACAAAAATTTAAGGAAATTAATATATTAACTTTGGCCTCTCAATACATTTATGAAAATGTAATGTACGTACACAAAAATAAAAGTAGTTTTATAAAAATAAGTGATATTCATTCTGTAAATACTAGGAACAGACACAAGCTAGTAGTACCAGTTACTCGACTCCATCGAGTCAGTAATTCATTCTTGGGGCGATGTATACACTTTTACAACAAAATTCCAGAAAATATACAAAGTTTAACTTGTTCAAAGTTCAAAAACTTTATTAAACTAAGTTTGTATAAAAAGGGTTATTATAATATTAAGGAATTTATGGATGATAATAACCCCTGGAAATAAGGCGATCGCTACCAAGCTATTTCTAATTTGTTGTGTTGTTAATTTGTGTAACATCATGATTGTAAGCTGTTATTTAAAAAAAGTCCCGCTGGGTTTCTTGCTGGTTCTTCCCAGGACAGAGGTTTTTTCCGAACCAGTGGTAATCAAACAAAAGAGTGACTTTCAATAAGTATTATTTATAATCTACATTGAATAAAAAAGTTTCTCTTTCTGTTTCTGTTTCTGTATGAAATAGATACAATTAAACTATTTAGTTCAGACGACTGTACCTATCCTATTATTAACTTTTACGCGATTGTTCATGAATAAACGAATGAATGATGAGCCCATATTATTATATAGTTATATAAAATTTAGTCGCCTGCTCTAAAATGACACTAGATTTTCGTGTGTAGGTCTATATTGCTTCTTGTAGCATATAGGACCAGGACAGCTTATCTTTTTACATACACAACAAGCAACAACAAGAACAAGCTGCAGGTATATCATGGTGGATTTGATCGGTTCCACCGAGGAAGGGCCACGTTCTTGCAGAACACCAGCGTAAATGAGCGGCTGCTTTCTGTTGTGTTTCATTTGGTAGAGCTGTAGAAGACCTGATACGCTTTTTACTAGTAACGAATAATTCCATCTTAGTCTTCAAGGGTAACAACATGTAAAAGTTAGATTTTGATTCTTAAAAGTATTCATTTACCATCAAGTGAACTGTGTGCAGATTTAACACTCATATCCGCCGGTTAATATTATCTATGGACTATCTATTTCTTTAATTTCATTTATAATGTAAAAACTCCTCGGCTTTATATTAAACCTAATTAAAGCTTTGGATAAAAGCTTTCTCAAATTAAAAAGTTTGAGAGCATTAACATGTTTCGCCGCAAATTGATACCGTTACTAATGTATAAGGCTTAGAATAGAATAGAATAATTTTTATTCAATATAGATCACATGTGTAATTCTTATTGAAAGTAACTTTTTTACTTTACCGCTGATTCGAAGAAACCCCTGCTCCTGAGAAGAACCAGCAAGAAACCCAGCGGGACTTTTTTTTTAAAGTAAATTTTACTTTAATGGTTACTTTATTTTTATTTATTTTTTTATTTTATAGGATAGGGTGACAAACGAGCACACAGTCCACCTAATGGTAAGTGGTTGCTGTGACCCATAGACATCCACATCTATCCTCAATAAAGAATCAAAATGCAGATGCGTTGTCACCCGTGAGGACTAAGATGGAATGCCTCTTTTCCAGTAAAAAGGGTCGCTGGTTCTCTACACTCACCATACGAAACACAACAGTGTTAAACGGCTATTTTACGCTGGTATTCTGTGAGAGCGTAGTCCTTCCCCGGTCGAGCCGACCCATTCGTGCTACTACTATACTATTAATATAGGTGCAGCATGGCTCTACCTGTAAATAGTTTGTACGGTTGTACAAACTATTTACAAAATCCATTTTAGAAACTGCTTGAAAGAGACTACCTCATTCCCAGGGGTTATTATCAACCATGTATTCATTTATAACAACCCTTTTTATACAGTTTCAGCTTAACAAAATATTTAAACTTGGTAATAGAGAGAACCTGTAAACTTTCCGGGACCTTGTTGTAATAGCGTATACATTGCCCCAAGAATGAATTACTGACTCTGTAGAGTCGAGAAACTGGTACCACTAGCTTGTGTTTGTTCCTAGTATTTACATAATGTACATTACTTTTTTTTTACAAAACTACCTTTGTTTTTGTGAACATACATTAAATTTTCGTAAAAATACTGAGAGGCCAAAGTTAATATATTTATTTATTTATTTAAATTTCTCTCTAAAAGAGTCTCGGTTTTAGGTTATAAATAGCTCTTTCGCCCTCTTCTGTAAATCGAAAATCAAAAAGCAAAATAAGACATTATGGTATGGAAACAAATAAAATGAACTAATCTAGCTGTCTCGGCACTAGTGAAACCTCTAATCTTTTTTACAGCATAGACTACGGAACTTAGGCTGCTTGCTAGTTCGGATATAAGGGGGCCCCACTGAAGCTTTGAGAGTGATGTTAAGAAAAACAGTGGATTCACCAGGGCTCAGTTCTTTCCCATTTAAAAACACATTAGTATTTAGATTTTTAACATTCGATGTTGTGAATTTAATACATTTATTTTTATTTATGTTGAAATGTAGATTATTAATTTAAAACCAATACACTAATTTTGATATAGCATTATTCACCTCGTCACATTTAAATGATTGACGATTAAGTTTTCAAATCCAGGAAGTACCATCAGAAATAAATACTATATCATAATTATCACCTACAAACGAAGGTAATTCAGTTAATATACTGCTGGAAGATACCGAGCCATTTCACATACTGCCTTCTGGCAGTTGACCCGAGTTCTGAAAGCAGAACAATCCACACTTATTTTTTTTTATAGGATAAGGGTGACAAACGAGCACACAGTCCACCTGATGGTAAGTTGTTGCTGTGGCCCATAGACATCTACATTAATCCCCGATTACGAATCAAAATGCAGATGCGCTGTCACCCGTGAGGACTAAGATGGAATGCTTCGTTTCCAGTAAAAAGGGTCTCCAGTTCTCTACACTCACCATTCGAAACACAGCAGCATTAAGCTGCTATTTTACGCTGGTATTCTGTAAGAGCGTGGTCCTTTCCCGGTCGAGCCGATCCATTCGTGTTACAACTATACCAGAAATATACCTGCAGCATGGCTCTACTACCTACAAAACTTATGCTTCCTTTCATTAGGCGAGGAAACCCTAATCTCTCCTCTGACGACTCTGAAAAGGCCGAATGCCTCGCGGACACTTTAGAGAGCCAATGTACTCCTTTTGGCGAACCTATTGATTCCGTTCACCTTGCAGGGGTCGAAGCGGAGGTCGAGCGTAAGTCTGCACTACTACCTGCGGGAAAATCCTTAGACCCTGTGACAGTTAACGAAGTCACAGAAGTAATAAAAAGTCTTAAAAAAGAAATGACCATCCGGCCCTGATAGCATTAGCAATTCATAACAAGTTGCCTCCACCCACTAGTTAACAGCAAACTGTCCTTAAGACACAAGCCCTTTCTTTACAAAACGTGCGTAACACCTATCATGTCTTACGCAAGCGTAGTTTTCGCTCACGCGGCCTATAGTAATGTATAAGAACTGCAAGTCATCCAAAATAGATTCATTCGTATAGCCACCGGAGCTAGGTGGTATCACCGAAACTCCGACTAACACAGAGATTGTCAAATTCCGACGATCTCCGAATATTTCAAGGAAATGTCTCGGTTCTATTTTGGGAGGGCCGATACACATCCCATCCCGCTAGTGGTAAACGCAGCCACCTACGCTCTGACTCCGAATGTTACGGATAACCTCCGGAGGCCCCGTAACGTTCTAATCGAACCCCTCGTTCCGTTAGATTCCGACGACCGAAATGTTACCGGCCAGTCACACACAAATACAAGACAATCATTAAGGGCCACAAACACTGTTACGACAACAACGGATGAGACGCAGCGAGTCCGCAGACGGGCGCACCGCACACCCCTCCACACCGCGTACAAACCGTACACCCGCGTCCCTGGGTGATTGTCACCGCCCAGAATATCGAACGATACGAGATAGCCGTCAGAGCCGGGACCCGTCACCCCCTGTTTGGACGACCGGTAGATAACTCATTTATATACGTACACTTTAAACTGTCGTAGGTGGACATTGATAAGCACGTAACGATTCCGTATAATAAAATGAACCTTTTTACAGCTCTTGGCCTTTTAGGCCGCGACCCCTAAAACCGATGACTCTAGATAAGCCAAAAAAGCTAACAGCATTAACATAATCAGAAACTAGTAAAGGAACGTGACCTAATTACAAATGTAGAGGGTTAACTGCCGAGTGAAACAACAAATTCAGCCTGGATTTGATACGCAGTTTGACTGTAGCTGCGGTAGCTAGGAATGTAGGTTCTTTAAATAAACGAAAGCATTATGATATCCTAAAAACGTTACTTAAAATATATTTATTTTAATATACAGCAAAATCCACAAAAAAGATAATCCACCACTCCATTTCGTTCCATCATCACGTTCGAAAAATTTATGACCTGCGATAGATGGCATTGCAAGAATCTGGTATTATTCATTTTTATCCCTTACAAAAAAGATCTGTTGGTTGCATATATGTATAATTCGGCCTATTGAAACAACGGCATCCTGGGCAAAAACCAGTTGCTACCTAGTACGTGGTAGTGCTGGTACGGGTTTTATGTAAAGGAAAAACTGCATATAATATGTTATGGACCAAGTGATAAATTAAGACACTTTTAATAATACCCGGGTAGCAGCGTCTCTAAAAAATTAAATAGTGTGATTGCCAATTCGCCTGACAAGTGCGGAAATTAAGGGAAATATAGCTCCTATGGCAAGGAACGACAATCTGTGGGAAGAAGGCCTATGTTCAGGAGTGGAACTTTTATATGCTGTAACTATTTTGAAATTATTAATGAAAAATGAACAATGAAACAACAATGAAATGAAATAGACAACCGAAATAAGTATTCATATTTATATTATAAGTTTTACTTTAACCGCACGTAAAATTTAGACGCGCTCATTTTCTTTCTTTTCTTTTTTCGAAAACATACTACTCACCCGGTTTTAAGTAATCTTCGTCGCAAATGAACCTCTGCAACATTAGAAGAATTTTAGCGCGATGAAGGCCTTTCAGAAAGGCATAAGTTCTTCTATTGAAGGTGCTTAATTAAAACGCCCCGGAAAAAGCGTTTGCGACGGTGAATTTCACAATATGGCGGTGGTGAGCAGAAGACCCTCATAAAATTAAAAATAATGGAATGTGAAATATAGAGATAATTTGGATTGAATTTTCTGCCCTGTCGCAGTGTACGATTGTGAAACTTAGAAGCTAAAATTAATGCTATAATAATAAAGTAATAAGTAGCGTAATAAATGAAAATGTAGACGCGTTGTCACTCCTGAGGACTAAGATGGAATCCCTCCTTTACAATAAAAAGGGTCTCTGGTTCTACACTCACCATACGAAATACAGAAGATTTAAGCTGTTATTTTACGCTGGTATTCTGTGAGAACATGGTCATTCTTCTACCGAGCCAACCCATAAATACGTGATAAATAATGTAGCAGCAACGAGACTTTGACAGGTATATTTGCTATTTTCTTGATATTTTAATAATTTGCTATTTTCTGTTATCTGTTATTTAAAATTTGCTGACACTGCTCAAACTACGCGAAACGAACTAAACGTGCCACACCGAGAAACAGCAGCCGTGGTTCACCATGCCAAATGCTGAGTGGGACCCGTTTTGTCACGTTCGGCGCTATCTAGTAATATTTAATATACCATTAGGAGAAATACATATTATATACAATAAGGCGTTATCATTATGAAGCGAAACTAAGTTTTCCTTCTTTCTTAGTTTCTTTTTATCTACGTAAATATATATAAGAACATATTATCACGTAAAATCTAGATTGACAATCTAAAATACATCCAACTGCCCGGCACAAACCTCTTCTTATCTTCGAGAGGGTTTTAGGGTAAATTGTTAACGTATGGACTTTGTATGTCACACTTCAAGGATGGAAAACTAGGGACACTTATATAAAACTGCTCGCTACTGCTTCGCCAGGGTTAGATTTATTACTGTGGTATTATTTAGATTTAAGCATCGTCCAAAACAAATATTATAGACTATTTTATTTATGTTATAATTTCTCAAAAAAAAAACTATTCGGATGAAATAGCTCTTTATAAAAATAATTAAGTTTCAAAACAATCGGTTCAGTCATTCCGAAGATAAGCCCGGACAGGCAAATAGACGGATAGACGGGCAGACAGATAGCCAAAAATAAAAAATAAAATGGTTTATTATTTCTTAACGGCATGTATCTCAATCATCCACATCCTCATCTCAAAAAAAGCAGTTATATCGATATAACAGACATGAAACTTCAATTTTATTTATATACTGTATGATGATGAACGTTTATTTTACTAGTTGAAAGCGTTCATTTTATGATAGGTAAGACACTCTACACCACACCCTGTTCTTGGCACTAAGCGTATTTTTTTATAGGATAAGGGTGACAAACGAGCGCCTAGTCCATCAGATGGTAAGTGATTGCTGTGGCCCATTGAATATAGACATAGTATAAAAATGCACATGTTTGGTCACCCATAAGGACTAAGATGGAATACTTTGTTTCCAGTAAAAATATTTCCGGTTCTGTACACGAAACACGAAACAGCAGCGTTAAGCTGCTATTTTACGCCGATATTCTGTGAGAGCGTGGTACTTCCCCGATCGAGCCAGACCCATTTGTGCTACAATCATAACAAAGCTGTGGCGTGGTTCTGCCATGTTATATAAATACTACGTATCCTGCACAGAGAACGTTCCAAGTATTGCATTGACGGAGATTGTATTTGCCCATCATAATAGTTCAAAATCCATTGCTGAATATAGGACCAAAAATCTAGATCAAAACTCTTTTTGATGCGCTTAAAGCATGCACTAATAGTTTTTATTTATTAAAAAAAATACTTTGTGGCCGGGAGTGAGGCAAAGTTTATTTAGTAAAATAAATTAATACAAGGCTGCTCAAAACACTGAAAATTTCGCTATTTATCAGTTAAAAAAAATAATTATGACTAAAAAAACAAATTAAGCTGCCATTTACATTCCATGGCTTCCCACATGATAGAAAAATGGCTTAAAAATAAACTGAGTTGAACAATTGATATTTTCAAAAGTTATCGTGTTTACCTCTCCATTCGGACTTAATAAATCTATACAGTATGCCACTGAAACCGCTTTTTTATGCAATAAAATATCAATTGATCGACAAATACAACAATCATTAATCTCTCTGATAATGAGCTTTTTATATCATTAGTCATCATCATAGTTCAATATGATTGTTAGATACGATTTCATTAGACACAACGTTGGAATTTTGATTTCTTTTAAATTCTTGATTTTTAAATAGTCACCTTTATTCTTCTAATCTAATCTAATAATAAGTAAAAGTTACTCTAGTAAGTGCCACGGATATAATTACAATCTACTTCCAACGAAACAGTTAATAAGATACGCCAATCATGAAACTTCACTTTCTTATAGACATTTATATACTTCTTCTCTTCATAATCTTTTACACAATTTACTGCTTAATGATGTCGATCTCTTCATTAGTACACGATTGACGTAATAGGCGTTTTGGTGATAACAGTACCGAACCTTATGCAGTTTGCCGCTGCTTAACGTTGCCGAACGTGATATTTTAAATAGTGCTTTTACGAGATGTGTATACCGAATTGATGTCTATACCGAAAGGACAACAAGATGTTCCAGCAAATTTTCTAAGTTATTGAATTCTCTTTAGGTCAGTTAATGAAAGTATTCTGGAGAATTCCACCAATTTTATAATTCAAATTTTATAAGCATTTCAATTTGTATAGATATTTATAAACCTCCCAGTTTAGACCACAGGCTTCCTTTTCACTTTAAGAGGGTAACTACTTCATCTTTGAAGTCCTTAAACAATTTGTATTTGTATTAAAACCCTTTGAAAAATACTTTTAAATTACGAAACTTTGTAGTATCTAAAAGGGATCAAATGTGATTGAAATCATGTGTGAGAGATTCAATGAAAAAAGTTTTGACTGACGCTCTTTTCCTGTTACGGTCTTGGAAAGTTACTTCAATTTAAATAAAATGGAATAATGTAGTTAACAATGAGTAAATAAGACGTCTAACTTATTACTAAATCATAGTAAAGGAAAGAACAAGGGCAGAATAATAGTTGACAAAAATTATTACGTCTTGAAATAACTTATATATAAAATGAGTTTTATTATTTTCCTATGATTTTTCAAATAAAAATGTATTTTAATTAAAGCCACAGAAAAAAACGAACATTTTTGGGAATATCAAATGACTCAAATCATTTTACTCGATTCAAATGTTGCCATTTACTATATTCATTACACTATTTTCGTATAAACTTTGTAAGACTACCAACACAACACACAAACATAAAATATTTTTATACTATTATTAGTTATAACTATACTATCAGTAATAATAAAAATAAAAGTAATAAGGTTGAAAATAAGTCTTTTACAAGGAACTTCCTACTATAATACATTATCTTAATCATAGTACTATGGAACAATTCCAATTAATGTTATGGCAACACTAGCTAAAACAAAATGTCACTGTCTTTTTACTGGCTTTACGGCTCTGGGTTCTAGATCTTCTGAGAATGTCACTGTATGACACAAAGGCCCTGGAGCCATGCTAGAGATATACATTTATAGTATGCAAATATATAATAGAGATACAATAATCTAAAAACTCTCAATTATGTAGGTAGGTAGGTACATTATGTTGAGAATGTATTAAGCTAACATCAAACAACCACAAGACGTATGACTTTTTCCAAGTGACATAAGACATAACCTAAAAAGGTTCAAATCCAAATATCTTTTTATGACGCCTTCACAGGATAAAATACTTGACAAAGTTATTCAGGGACTGACGTTTAACATTTAAAGATATTATTTTTGATATATAGACGCTACTATTCCTTCTCAACTAATTTTATATATGAAAGTCGGCCATGGTTCTTTACGTAATATTATTTAGTTATAAGCTAGAAGAAAATAATTTTGCTCTAAAAAAAGTGTTGAGTGGGAAAAATAATAAAAATTATGCATTAAAAGAAAAAATAATACTCTAACCGGCAATAAGATGTTCGAACGTTACATTTCTATTTTAATGTAGTTTAGGTGCAACTTTTTTAATATTAATAATTTATATCATCCAATCATAACTACAGTAGTACATTTGACATGAAATTTAAATTTTGAATTACATATGAATTTAATTAAAATAAAATTGAATTATATTATATTAAAAATATTAAAAACCAGATTAAAACCATTTAAACCAAATTAACATTATAAAATATAAAAATCAATAATAGGTGCCTCTGAGTCATTTCTTTGTTTGTCCTTACATTATTCATAATAACAATACGATGGTTAATGTACTGATAATCAAACCTGTTCGCAAATACTCTCAAGATGATGGTGGAGGTGGTCCGGAGCCTGCGCCCCAGAGATTTGTACCGCTTTCGCATCGTTGTATAGAAACAGTCGACACGGGCGTCGGTGAACATCCCTGATGCGCTGCAGTGCCCGGGCAGCCCCAACAGCACCCTGTACGCATTATTATATCGCACACAGAGTGCGTTGTACTGCTTCTGGGTATATGACCACCCACAGGCTGGCCGTGTACAGGAACGTACAAAATGCTCTGAAAAGAGTTATTTTGACGGCCTCCGAGCAACGAGCAAACCTGCGGGCGCTCATATTGGCCCTCACAGACAACGCCCTCCGTTCCTTATATTCATAAGTCTAAGATGAGTCGGTTCTCTAGAGCGGCGCCCATGAATTAACAAGATCTCTGCGATTTTATAGAAGTTCGTCATTATTTTCATCATTATCATTATAGCTATTTACAAGCCCAATGCTGAACATAGGCCTCCCTGCATCCATCGACTTCCTGCATATTCCTGCATAGTGACGACCAGGTAAGATATTACCTGGTCGTCACTATATCAAGTGGGGGCCACCTTGCACTTTGCCTAAAGGTATGCTACTCGAGAACTTTTATTACACATCGGTTATCAGTTCTTCGTGCTATATGACCGGCCCTTTGCCACTTCAGCTTACCAATCAATTAGGCTATATCGGTTACTCTGGTTCTACTGCGGATATCCTCATTTATAAGTTTATAACGCATAAAAATCCCGAGCACCGCCCTCTCCATAGCTCGCTAAGGGATCTTGAGTAATCTCATACGGCCAGCAGTGAAGGACCACGTCTCAAATCCTTTCAGTCATCACTGCCAACACGCACTCGTTGTATAATCTTGTTTTCATGTTTGGAGGGATACCCGGCTAGAAGATATTATGTCATAACCTCCCGAACGCTGCCCAGCCGAATTGAATCCGTCGATTGATCTCTCGGTCGAAATTGGACTTACCAAGTCGGACTTTTTGTGCCAGCTAAACATACTCGTCAACAATTTCAAGCTTAGTCCTCCCAACTACTACCGGCATAGGTCTGACATGAACGGAAATCCCGGGACTCCTCATATACGCTGATGGTGACCACCGTGGGGCTTAAGGCGGTAGGAGTCCTTCTCATTGCCCCTGCAGCAAAGGGTTGGATATCCCCACGAGAAGAAAAAGCCATCTACGTAGAAAAATATTATAGCGCTCGAGTGTATGTGCAAGCACAAATGTACTCTCTATATTCTCGTTCACAAACTCAGATGGGACGGTTATTCGAAACGACCGGAGCGAGATCAGGCACAGCTCCAATATCTTTACGTGCTTTTACAGGCACTGGGGTAAAACAGCACCAACTTCCTCACTCAGGGCTGCCACTGAGGTTTTCTTGACAGAAATACGCGGGATTCGAACCCGAGACCTCATGATCAGTAACTAGAGCGTTGCGTCAGCGTCATAATATACTGCAGTATGGTTCTACCACTCTAAATCTACATCCATCCTCGTTTGCGAGTCAGAATACAGATGCGTTGTCACCCCTGAGGTCTAAGATGGAATGCCTCTTTTCCAGTAAGAAGGGTCTCCGGTTTTCTACACTCACCATACGAAACACAGTAGCATTAAGCTACTATTTTACGCTGATATTCTGTGAGAGCGCGGTCCTTCCCGATCGAGCCGACCCATTCGTGCCAACGATATAATTAATATAGCTGAAGCATGGCTCTGCCACGTTTAGTATATTGGTAAGTGATACCTTCTCAGTCGATCTGAACTATTTAGGTGTAATAATTATTTATGTAGCTTTTTTCTACACGAATTAATGGATGGAAAGCAAAAGATAAGGGAATCGAAAAAAGTTCTCGACCAAGCCAAGCCCAAGCCGTAGCTATAAAGCCTAGTAGTAGTAGTATTATGATGTTGATAACGATGATGGTGATGAGTAAATAATATATACGGTCTTTATTCCCTTTCACTTAGCGATAACCAATCCGTACCATTTTTATAAAAGAATGCATATATTGTACGCGCACTAGAATCAAGCACAGCTTCTTCTTTTTAATCTCTTGCCGCAATGCAGGTGAAAGGATTATAAATTGTTCAGAGCTTTAGTTAGCGGACCAACAACAGAAAAACCTGTAAATCTGTTTAAGAATTTTTATGTTTTATCGTCTTAGAAAAAAATTTTTTTCGTAGGTTTTTACTGTTATACACATGCAGGTTAACAGAAACATAATTCCAACAAATCAAGTCAATATATTGATGCAGCAGATCAATATATTTACGCGAACACTACACATTAAATGAAACTAATTTTTACGGATTATATTGCTATATATGAAACTTTTTC
The DNA here is from genome assembly GCA_963668995.1 of Parnassius mnemosyne. Lineage (NCBI taxonomy): Eukaryota > Metazoa > Arthropoda > Insecta > Lepidoptera > Papilionidae > Parnassius > Parnassius mnemosyne. The sequence goes on from CAVLGL010000080.1 coordinate 30,665,641, forward strand.
CATTTAAACTAGGAAGTCCTAAAACAATTTCAATATAAATAAGTTTTAAATAATAAGTATTCTATTTGAATTTCATTATAAAACATTAAATATTAATAGTATTACTACAAGCTATTTATAAAAATAATTAAGAAATAAACAGAATTATGAATATTAGTATATTTTTAAAAGACACAGACACATTTATACAAATTTGAAATATGTATTTTAATTACATACATTTCTATCATGCGTCACTACCACCGCATCAGCAGTACGGCCTCGCCACAATCACGAAGGACAGTGGGCGTGGTGCATCACTCATCTTCTGCGGGTAATGACTCCACTGCTGGTGACGTGCCCCCCTGGAAGAATGGGGTCTCCACCTACTGTGGTAGAAGTAGTGCCCGAGAGGGTAAGTCTACCAACACGCATATGATGTAGACTCGGCAAGCTCACTCGCCCACGGTCAATACTTATGAAATTGTCGTTTTTTATGGGAATATTGAAATGAAGATATATTCCAAAAAAAGGTTTATTACTCAAAATATAGTTTTTACAGAATAAGGCGACAAACGAGTACACAGTACACTTAATAATAATATATTAAAAAGTATTCAAATAAGAATCAAATTACAGATACATTGTCACCCCTGAAGAATAAGATGCCTCGTTTCCAGTAAAAAAGGTGTTGCCTAAACTACTAACACATTCTTGTCATTTTATATGCAGTTTTTTTGATGATGTTGATTATTATTTGAGTTCGAGTTTGGTTGCATTGTGAATGTTCATGTCTCTGATACAGCATCGTGATCTGCATTTGAACTTTTTGCATAAGGTTTATGTCGGAAGCGGATAAATTTGAATGAGTAATTTTCTGTTTTTGTGTACAGTTATAGCAGCAATATATTTCAGCTTCCGATGATTTTGAAGATATTACCGGAGTAGAAAGTCAAATAGGAGTAAGCAGAGCTATATCAAAGCGTAGTTTTCCTTTGTACTTTCTTTGCATATAAACATTTTAACAATAATTAATAATAAAAAATAATTGGTCACGATAAACTCTCCTTTATTTTTAGTCTAAGTTAAAGCAATTTGCTTTATTCACTCGGTCGATCTTCCAAATAACATGCCTCAATAGAATAGCATGTTTTGCTAAAATCTATTTTGAATCAAATTTTTCCAAGCAGCTGAGTTTGTAGTAAATAAACTTAGATAGATCGTAGCATGTAAGTGAAGCTTTTGCATGTTTAAGTTTGAAGAGATGATTTCAATGGTTATTTTTATTTTAAAATATTTATGTTTCTTTATGTTCATTTGTGGACTTGGGCTACCAAGAATGTAACAGTTATCATGCATTTCGTGGAAGAATTACCTATACCTACCCACTACGCTGAGCAGGCGGTTTGGTGAGCTCAGAGTACCCTAAAAATAGTAAATGCTGTTAAATTACCAGTTCAGTATTTGGGTTCAAAATTTTTTGGATAAACCAACTTTAAGCAAAAAAGGGTACAGATGCTTTGAGACATCAGAGGAAAAAGATGGATCATAAAGATGGCGGACGGCGGACTATGTTTTTTTATTCACCCCTATGATATGGATATCAAATAAAAGGGTTCGCTGAGTAGAATACAAATATGACGTCCGCGTTCAGCTCTTCAAGGAGATGTTGTACTGCTGTCCGACTAAATGGTATGCTTTTATGGTGGCTTTGCAGGGTCGCGTCTTAACTAATATCGGAATATACCCTTGGCAAATTCTAGCGGTGGTGAAAAAATTTAAAATGGCGGAAAATATGACAGCTGCCATACCAATTATAAAGAGTTATAACTGGGCAAAGGTAAGGGATAGTTTTGTGGTGCTTAAACAAATGTTATAAGGACCAACAAGTGTCAACTGCTGGCGACAAAAAAAAATCAAGATCGTGGATCTAATATGGCGATCAGAAACCAATAATGGCGCATTAAATTAAATTAGCAGACTTAACACATCTCCAACAATAACTAAAAAACAAACATTTTTTTTTTACCAGAGGTTTACTAGTGTACATAAACAAGAATACAATATGTAGCTTGATATTGACCCGCGACAAGCTTTTATATCATATAAATTGTGTAATGTAATAAGTTGATGGCTTTGATTTAATTTAAAGTTTATTTTCTACTTTTTATAGCATCTCATCATTATCATTACAGCTCTTCCACTGCTGAACATAGGCCTCCCCCAAGGAATGCTACAAAGCACGGTCCTGAGCCACCGGCATCCATCGACTTCCTGCATGTCTTACTAGGCCGTCACTCCATTTAGTGGGATGTCGCTATATACTTATTGTATGTATATGCATATTTTTAAAAAGTTTTTTTACTACTTATTTATAAGTTTTGAATTAGCTTAGGCGTTTGTGGCCACGGATGTGTGTGAAAGCATTCACACAGCCCTGACATTATGCGTTAAATGTAGAACACCATAGGGTTTTAGCCGTTGTCGGTCAGACAAAACCCATCCTTATCCCTGCGAGGCAGGTATGCGTAAACGTACTCCTGAAAAAGGCGTAAATAAACAGAATGGTTGTCTCTTAGTTAGTGCATATATTCTAGTAGCACATAATGTCATGTCGTCGTCATGATCAAATTCGGTCACAAATCATCACCATGGTAAAAGGTTATGGTATAACTATAATTCAAAAACTTCAGTATCTAACAACGGCAATAATCTATATAGTTTTGGAAGAAGAGAAAAAATATATACTGCTAAAAGATGCACACAGTTATACAAAACTGACTTCTGCATGTATATAAAAACGAGTATAGTAGAAATTATTTGTATATAAACATCTGACTCTGTAAAGGTTCCCTATCCCTAAAAGGTATTAAAATATTTAGAGACGATTGTAGGAGTACTTTGGATCCTGATATTACCATGGAGCAATTACACAAGCTTGAGCGTCTTCAAAATCTTTCCATTCGGTTCATATTTGGTTCACGCAAATATGATCATGTATCCCAATTTCGAAACCAACTCAAGTGGCTCCCAATTCACCTTCGCCGGAATGTTCATTTACTTTCTTTACTTTTTTGTGTTCTGTTTGATCCGAAATCTCCAAGGTACCTTAAGGAATAATTTCACTATCGACATGAATTTCATGATCGCAGTTTGCGTTCAGTGAATAGCTTGGCTTTAAACACTCCTTGCAGCGTATATTCTTTTTATAATAAGTCATTTACTTCACAAGCAACCAGACTCTGGAATTCATTACCACTTAACATCCAGCAAGCGCACTCTTTACAGGCTTTTTAAAAAAACCTAAAGGAGTATCATTTGAGTCTCCCGCATTAATAATAAATTATACATATTTCCTCTTTTTAATAATACTTGGCTTTTTTTTTCTTTTTGTTTAATTTTCTTTACACAAATATTTCAACAGTGGTAGAGCCACGCGGCAGCTTTTGCTGTCGCACGGATGGGCCGGCTCGAACCGGGGTGGTACCACGACGTCACAGAATACCAGCGTGAAGTAGAGGTTTACCTCTGCGTTTCGCTTGGTGAGTGCAGGTGGCCGGAGGCCCTTTTTACTGGAAATGTGATGTAGATGTCTATGGGCCGCAGCAACCACTTACCATCAGGTGGACTGTGTGCTCGTTTGTCACCCTTATCCTTTAAAAAATGTATATTTATGTATAATATATATATATATATATATATATATATATATATATATATATATATATATATATATATATATATGTTTGAAATATTATATTATTATATATTACATAATTAATATTTTGCACGTTGCACCTATCCGTCAAAATGTATTACATTTTCCCTTTTACGTTCGGCTTGTCAGGTAGAAATCGCAATTGTAACCACTTTGTATAAATGAAATAAAGAGTTATCTAACTATCTACCTATCTATCTTTGGGAGAGAGGTAAAGCCCTAGTGTGGGATGGTGGATAGACACTTAGGCAACCTCTCATCCTAGGGATACCTCATTTAGAGCCCGGGCGGATTCAGAGGCGGCTGAACAGAGAAAGTGGCACATGAATATATCTCTAAGAGCAAATAGCACATACTTGTGCCATTTGCTCTCAGAATCTTTGTTATATATTTGTGCCATTTGCTGTCGAAAAATCGGTCAGTGGGGTCAACGTGCGGTGAAGTTCCTAAATTAACGGCGCTGGAGAAAGAGGGCTGGTTCTTTTCTCCCTCAAAGGCTTAGTATAGCCATTCAGCGAGGAAATGCACCCAGCGTTCTTGGTACTATACCGCTTAGATTGTGTCATAGAATACCAGCGTAAAAGAGCAGTTTAACACTGCTGTGTTTCGTATGGAGTGAGTAGAGAATCGGAGACACTTTTTACTGGAAAAGAGGCATTCCACCTTAGTCCTCACTGGTGACAACGCATCTGCATTTTGATTCGCAAGCGAGGATAAGTGTGAATGTCTATGCGCCACAGCAACCACTTACCATCAGGTGGACTGTGTGCTTGTCTGTCACCAGATCGTCTAAATAAAAGATTATAACTGTGCAATAATTTATTTATTTATTTAGGCACCAACAATGACGCATTAAATTAAATATAAGCTTTACATTTATTTTATAAAACACTTATTCATGAAACAAAACATACAAACAAGGTTTATCTTAATAATTATAGGTAACCAACCAATGCTAGGTAAAACTAACAAGAAGTAGTCTACAAAATACAAAAATTATACAAAAAAGCCAAAAAAAGAGAAGGAAAATTGTGAGTAAAGGGAACATAATAGCTAGATTGTATACATACATAAACACTCACGCCTGTCACCCAGAGGGGTAGGCAGAGACTACGGACTTCCATTTGGCGCGATCCTGACACACCTCTCTCGCCTCTTTTACATCCATATATCTACGCATACACGCTCTTCGGTTAAGGGTACTCCTAATCTGGCCCATTTTTAATGTATCGCCGATTTGGTCGATAAACCTTCGTCTAGGGCGTCCCTTCCCGACCCTGCCGTTCACTTCCGCAACATAAATTTGCTTTGTCACTCTTTCCTCGTTCATTCTTTCTACATGACCAAACCACCGAAGCATTCCTTTCTTAATCCTTGTCACAACGTCATCTTGCAAACCACACTTTTCTCTTATCACACTATTTCTCACCCTGTAATTCAGATTCAGCCCTAGCATACTCCTTAAGGAACGCATTTCTACAGCATTTATTCTACTCTCATGCTTCTTCTGCCAGATCCAACTTTCACTACCATACATTAAAGTAGGGACTAACACAGAGACTAACTAGATTGTATTTGATAGTAAATATAAATATTATAATTTTTAATTATTGATTATCTATTTTTTTTTCTATTCCTGTTTTTGGAGTACAGATAAGACCAGATTTTCCGCTTAAATCTTGGAAGATTAAGTGCTTAATCGATATCCAATACTTTGCTAATTAAATTGTACTGCTTATGCAAATAGTTTACACAGGAAAAATGTCCTAAATTACTTTTATATACGCGGAAACTTATGGGAGTATAGAAATTCACTAGGCGAAGGCGTTGAGGACAGTTAAGCGCACTGTTAACCAACTTGTGCAATAACATGGAATCCATCAATAATCTACGATCCTGCAATGAGATAAGGTTATAGGTCTTAAGTCGATCATTGTAAGAACGCAGTTCTTTCTTTATTAGAATAAAAAACAATATGCCAAAGAAAATGTTTTTGTATACTTTCAATTCTTTTCTTATGAATTTAATACTGCGGTGTCCAAATCTTAGTACAATATTGTAAGGTCGATCTTATGATGTAAGAATTATTGAATAAAATTTTTGTTGATGTCTGCTTACAGTTCTTACATATACGAAGGAGAAAGCCTAAAGTTTTAAAACATTTTGTTACAATATTTTCAATATAGTCAATATGGGTACTGAAGTTCAGCTTAGATTCAGTGTAAACCCCAAGGTCCTTTATTAGCTCTTTTTATATTAAAACTTTATTATCGAGGACGTAAAAAGCAGGGTTACTATTTCTTATTTTCGTAAAACGAACGTGGTGACATTAACCAACGTTTACAAATATTTTGTTCAGAGAGTACCATTTCTCAAAGCGTAGCAGGAACTGCTGCAGAAGCGCAGGATCCGTTTTATCGTTACTGAGGGGATTTGCTATTTTTAGATCATTAGATCATCTGCATATAAAAAAAAATTCTGAGTACTTAAAGACAACCTAACATCGTTGATGAATATGTTAAAAAATAAAGGCCCTAGATGTAAGTCTTGTGGGACTCCTGATAACACGATATATGTATTCGATTTGTAACCATTCAAAACAATTTAAAACGTGCAATTTGTTAAATAGGAATAGCACCACTTTAAAATATTGCTTGAGAATACGTAGTATAATATTTTGTGTAAAATTAAGTCATGGTCCACTTTGTCAAACGCTTTACTAATATTACTCATATTACGTCGACAGAAGTACCAAAGTTCACAAATTTAATAACAGTGGATACAAAGGAGGCCAAATTGGTATTTGTTGACTGATCATTAATAAAATCATGTTTTTTTTTATCGGAGAGGGGGAAAACGAGCATACGGATCACATGATGATAAGTGATTACCGCCGCCCATAAATAACTGCAATGCCAGATGCGTTGCCGGCTTTTTAAAAAGGGGTACGCTCTTTTCTTAAATGTCCCTAAGTAGTATCGGTCCTGAAAAGTCTTTGGTGATAGTCGATTCCATAAGGAACAAACAAAACAAAACTTGCCAGTGAGTCAAGCCGATTAGAAAGAGTTCGGTCGCTGAAGATTTGAACAGCTCTGCGTTGGAAGCGACCAAATGGAAGGAGCTGGCACTGGGGAACTCCAGCCCAGAGATGGGAACAGGATTCCATGTGCGGCCTAACCTGCGCCTTGTAAATTTGCAGGCGGTGTGCCGGCATGATATACTGTCCTTTTCTGCTGACCACGCCAAACTTTTTAGAGGACAATTTGGCCTTCTCTTCCAAGTGACCACAAAGCTGCACGTCACTCGATATGTCAACGCCGAGGATTCCGATACTGGCTGAGGCAACAAGGAAAGTGCCTTGAAACTGAGGAGATACGACGAGGGGGTTCTTTTTAGCGGTAAACGCTCAATATTGTGTCTTCTGGGGATTGAACTGGACTAGGTTTTTAGATTTTAGTTCATTCACAGACTCTCATACGTTGCTGGAGTGCATCGCACTATAAGGGGTTATGAGGAAAAGCTCGATTATTTCTCCCTAACATCCTCCCTAACTCCCTTACATCAGCATGCAGACAAACTCAGACCGGTTTTCCTTTGCAAGCTCCTTAATGGTGCCATTGACTGCCCTGAATTACTTTCCCTAGTTGGAATAAGAATCCCCAGACCATCGACTCGGCTGCACACCTATGCCCCATTATTTGTGCCTAGAAGAAAGAATAATTATGGAAAGAATAGCCCCATATCACTTGTATTATCAAAATATAATCGACTTAAAAAGTCGATTATATTTTGATAATACAAGAAAGGCAAGCATAGATATAGATATTTTTTCAGACAGTGTTAGCCAATTTCTAGTGAATGTTGAAAAGTACATCGAGTACCTCGATACAAACATTCATCCTAAATGATAATAAAATGAAATAGCCATACTTAATGTAATTTTATTCTATATTTTACTTAAAAATATATCTTTTCTTAAATCTTAACTTAAATCTCACACATAATTTTTTAGTATTGTTTTAAATAAAGTAATTGCGTTGATGTTAAAGTGTTGTACTCACCTATAATTTAAGTACATATATATAATGTTATAACAAAATGTAGCCGAAATGTTTTCATATGTACTTAGTTGGTAAGTCTAAATAAATAAATAGATTTAGTCGCCCCTGTCTGAGACTTTGTTCAACAAAGTCTCGGCTTCAGACACAAGTTTGTTTTCCCTAAGAATATTGATACGGCCGGTGTATAAAGCATCACCAGTGCTGTCATCATTTTTTTGATAAGTTTAAGTTTAAGTTAGAAAAAACAGCGTTGGCGATAGAACGCAGCCTTGTGCAGCACCAGCGTTAATGAGCTTGTAATTGGAGCACACACCGTCTACTACGACCTTGATGCTCCAATCTGCAACAAAATTGGTGATCCAATTTTGCAATTTCTCGGGAAGCCCTTAGGAAAGAAGCTTCGTAAGAAGCGCTTAGTGCCAAACCCGATGGAAGGCATCTGTTATTTCCAAACTAACGGCCAATACCTTCCCCTTGGACTTTAGCCTCCGCCCATTTATGAGTTAGGTAACCCAGAAGATCACCAGATGAGCGACCGCGACGGAAACCGTATTGACGGTCACTAATCAGCTGGTGGTCCTCAAGGTACCGCATGAGCTGGCTGTTAATAATGGACTCCATTACTTTAGAGAACAAGGAGGTGATGGCGATAGGCATAAAGTTGGACGGATCATAGCGGTTTACACTTTTAGGGATCATGTGCACGAAAGCTGTATTTCATGATTTCGGGACTAAGCCTAGAAAGTAGGAGTACCGGACAAGACGCGTTAAAACCAATGCCAACTCCGGAGCACACGTCTTCATCGTAATAGGAGGGACGCCATCAGGCTCACTCAACTTGTTGACGTCCAGGAAGAGGAGTGTTCTGCGCACCAAGCGTTGGGTAAACTGCACATCCTGAATGGAGTACTCACACCGCGGGATGGTCGGCGGTGTGTTCCCTCCGTCATATAGGGTCGAGTTGGATGGAAAGATAGAGCCCAGCAGAACGGTTTTGTCTTTTGCAGCATGGGACAGTGACAGAGATGGAATAGTTAGCTGACAGAAGTTCCCTTGGACAACCTTGGCGAGAGACCAGAATGCACGAGTTCCCGAAGTAAAACGAAATAGTTTCGCGCCAATTCTGCCGATGTGCTCTGATTTTGCCTTGACATTGGTACTTTTGCAGTACCTGGAGGCGGAATTATACTTCTTCTTAAGAGCGTGATATATGCATCCCGAGACGTAGACGCGTGAGCCCAAGCCTGGTAGCACTATTGCTTATAGCGTAATGCAATTTTGCAGGAGCGAACAAACCATGGCTGGATTCTGACTTCGATAGGTACCACATATATTTTATTTTATACGTGGTAGAGCCATGCTGCAGCTATATTAGTAGTGTATTTGTAGCACGAATTGGTCGGCTCGACCGGGGAAGGACCACGCTCTCACAGAATACCAGCGTAAAATAGCAGCTTGAAATTGCTGTGTTTCGTATGGTGAGTGTAGAGAACCGGAGATCTTTTTTACTGGAAAAGAGACATTTTATCTTAGTCCTCACGAGTGACTACGCATCTTCATTTTGATTTGCAAACTAGGATGGATGTAGATATTTATGGGCCACAGCAACCATTTACAATCAGGTGGACTGTGTGCTCGTTTGTCACCCTATCCTATAAAAAAAATAGATGATGGAATAAAATGGTCCATTCCCTGTAGCACCACATCAGTGACAGAATCAGCAACAACGCTGGGATTATCCGGCGAGAAGCAAACCCGCCATGCTAGGAGGATGTAGAAAAAGATTGCATCCCGTCCCAATCGATTGAATTGTCATCCCAAACACGGCGGTAACCTGCATTACGCAACCGCGATGAGAGCGTTAGTGACACCTGTGTCTCAGTTAGAAAGAGCAAGGCCGGCTTCGCCGTTTCCAGATGATAGTGGACGACGTTACGGTTTTAATGAATTCCCCTGATGCTGCAGAAATTCACGGATAGCGTGGCGGATTTTCCGTCACTGGGAGTGCTGGTACCCTCCTGGGGTAGTGTTTTATTTAACTCCGCTACCATGGGGGAGGGAGGGATTGAGCCTCCGGCCACCTTGCACTCGCTAGACGAAATGCAGAAGCAGGGCTTCTACTTTACGCTGGTCTTCTGTGAGGTCGTGGTACTACCCCGGTTCGAGCCGGCTACAACAGCTATTGCTGTTGCACGTATGGACGTGCAACAGCAATAGCTGTCGCGTGGCTCTACCACTATTAAAATTTATGTTGATCAGGAAGGAGTATGTGCCTGAAATGTCTCTTCAAAAGTGAATACAGCAGTTACTCTAATATTCTATTTTGCAGAAGACGGGCAAGATAGAAGTCGGTCTGTAATTATTGAATTTGAAAATAGGTACCACTTTAGCTTCCTTCCAAATTGTTGGAAATGTACCCGTTGTAAGAGACATGTTTAAAACCATAGAAAGGGGAATGCCAGCTTCTCACAAAATTTTAAAATAAAAACCGGGGAATACAATCAGAGCCTGCACCTTTGTGGGTCTAGTTTTTTTAACTGGGATAAAACTTCATCAAAGCGAAAAGTTTTGGTGTTAAGACAACAAGTTGTGACTGTAGGAGTCCGGGAACAAGCATCGAAGTCAAACGTACTGTCACATTTGGAATTGTCAAATACAGAAGAGAAGCAATCGGCAAACATATCACAGATGTCCTTACCTTCCGACGCTTGAACATTATTAAAATTTAACTTAGATGCATATGTACTGCGATTGCCTCTCTGATGCTTTAAGAACGATCATAAGAATTTAGGGTTTGACTTAAGAGAAGATCCGACTGATAATGTATAATTTTTGTAACTAGTTGTGGCTAGATTATTATAGCGTTTTTATGAATAGTTCAAAAGATGATTTATCGCGTGGGTTCCCATATTTAGAAAAGAGTATTTATTATTTACATTCAGGCGACGTATTAGTTCTTTATTGAACCAGACAGGATGTTTTTTTTAGGTTTTTTCTTTGGAACATGCTTCTCTTTAAGAATAGTAAAAATTGAGTAATTTTTTTACCATACAGTCTATGGTATAACATTCGACGAATTTTTTCTCCCAAAAAATATTACTGAGATTATCAATAATCGCTTCCTAATTTCCTTAACGAACTTCCGTTCCAACTTATTATTATAGATTAGAGTTTTAGTAGTACTAAAATAAGTTATACTTAAGATAAGACAATATCTCACCTATTGCACTTTTAACAGACAGGGGCAACCACAACCTAAAGCTTCGGTACGCATCCTAGCTTTACAACTCAAATTTTTAACGATTAATATAACGATAATAATATATTATATTAATATGCGTTGAACATAAATAAATTTATGTTCAACGCATCCATGCCTACTATCATGATGTTTTGTCAATATTTAGATATATTTTTAAGTATTTATAATAAGTGAATTATTTGATAATTAAATGAAATAAGTAAACAAGCAATGCTGTAAAATACATAATCATATTATGTTATTATTGTCTTTGAAATTTTATTAAATATGTCTCAATAAGAAGTTTCTAAAACTATGTTGCAATAGACAATTAAAATTCTGATAGAATAATTTTAAATAGATTTCGTATACCTACCACGGAGAACACGCGTAATAATGCGGTTGTGAGCAACCAATGTGTCAGCCCATTGTGCATTCTAAGTGCTAATTATCATAAAGCGTGGATAATGATTTGACAAAGAGAGAATAGTTTCAATATTAATACTCCGTGCCATACCTTGGCATGTCACACATTCGAAATAATCATAAACCGCAATTTATTGTTGATTGATAAATTCAATCCAAATATGTAACGTAATAATAGCTTAAATTGAAATTCCGATTCCTACGATGTCTACTTTCACCGATCAAACGTATGCATTGTAATTTTTACTTACTCCATAACTTAGATAGTGTTCCCACCAGTGCGACGGTTTGGGGCAGCAATTTAATTTTAAGTTCAAATTATTAAAATGAAATAAGTCATCAATGACTTTATATGGGGAAGAACTGAGTTTTGTTGTTACCACCATTTTTCTTCAAATCGCAATAGAAGCGAAGCTTCAATGTAGCCCTCATATATCAAAATTAGCAAGTAAAGTTAGTTTCTTTTAGTATACCAAGCCAGCGCTTAAGTATAGTTAAGCGCTGGCTAAGTTAGTTCTACATCATATGCTTACAAATAGGTTAGAAATCTTACCAGTGTTGAAACAGCAAGACTGGTTTACTTTAGCTATTTCCATAGCATAATGTCGTATGGTATTTTGTTATGGGGACACGCGACTGATACTGAAATTATATTTGTTTTACAGAATAATACCAAGGCCATAAGAGCAATTTATGATTTAAAACCTAAAGAGACACTCCGACAGAAAATTAAGGAAATTCATAATATATTTATTAACTTTGGCCTCTCAATACATTTATGAAAATGTAATGTAGGTACACAAAAATAAAAGTAGTTTTACAAAAATAAGTGATATTCATTCTGTAAATACAAGGAAAAGACACAATCTAGTAGTACCAGTTACTCAACTCCACCGAGACGGTAATTCATTCTTGGGGCGATTTATAGGCTTTTACAACAAAATCCCAGAAAACATACAAAATATGACCTGCTCAAAGTTCAAAAACTTTATGAAACTAAGTTTGTAAGGTTATTAAAGCTAAGGAAGCTAATGTGATTACAATATTAAGGAATTTATGGATGATAATAACCCCTGGGAATGAGGTGATCGCTACCGAGCTATTTCTAATTAGGTTTGTGTTGTTAATTGTGTAACAAAACATAGTGTGAATAAAGTGTGTTGTAAAAAAACGTCCCGCTGTGTTTCTTGCTGGTTCTTCGCAGGACAGAGGTATTTTTCCGAACCAGGTAATTAAAAGTAAGAGTGACTTTGAATAAGTATTATTTATAATCTACATTAAATAAAATAGTTTCCGGTAGGTTGAAGCTTTGAAGTGCATTTCATTTGCAGCCCTCAATGCTACGTGTATTGCAATTTGAACAGTGAGTGACATATCGTAATTAGCTTTAAACAGATATTACTTTAAAAATTGTCTACGTAGTAAAAAGAAGCAGTAGCGCCAAAATTTTTGATATCATGAACCTTAACGTAAAAAACCTACTTGAAGTTTCGTGTTTATGAAATAAGAAAATAGGATATATTCACCTAAAGGAAATATTTAAAAAAAATTTTAGAATATGAATTCGTGATAGGAGCGTGTCCAAAATATAAATAAACCAGATAAGATCAAGGGGAACGTGAGGTAAAATAAATTATAAAATTAAAATTTTCGTGCCTTATCGCATATAATTCACTATGGGCAATTAATTAAAAAATTTGTAGTAGAGGTTACTTACTTCATACTATCAACTCTTAAAAAATTATTAAAGAATTAAAAAAGTAAACTTACTTTTCGCTTACTTTGAAGGTTACATATAAAGTTCTTAATATGAACCTCTTACGTATAAGTTATTTTTTTATAAAATAAAGGTGACAAACGAGCACAAAGTCCACCTGATACTAAATGGATGTTGCGGCCCGTAGTTATTTAAATCTATCCTCGATTAAAAATCATAATGCAGATGTGTTGTCTGTCATGCCTGAGAACTAAGATGGAATGCCCCATTTCCAGTAAAAAGGGTCTCCGGTTCTCTACACTCACCATACAAAACACAGCAGTATTAAACTGCTGTTTTATGCTGCTATTATGTGAGAGCGTGGTCCGTTCTCCGGTCCAGCCGACTCATTCCCGCTACAACTATAATATAGCTGCAACATGGAACTACCTATTATAAAAATTTTACTGTATGGAAATAAAATAAAACGAATGAAAATACTACATCTCTCTAAATTCCTCTGGATGGTTTGTATATTTTTTATTTGGTATTAGTACAAATATGAGCGTTTGACTTAGTATAAGGTCGGGAAAAAAGTTTTTTAGTATTTTATATACAAATTCACGATATTTTTTTTTTAAAATTTTATTATATTTTATTATAATATATAATCTAACACTACCCAAAGAATTCTCAAGAGACAAAAACAGGTAAAATTCTGAGGGTGATGGTCAGGACTATATGTTGGATGTATTAACACTTTCTAACCAAGCTCTCTCAAGTTTTGCTGAGTGGCCAAATATGTGCGTGGTTTGGCGTTATCATGATGAAAGACACACTCCTTTTCTGTTGATCAATTCTGGCCTATTTGCTCAATTTCTTGCTTAAGTCTCATTAGTTGCTGGCAGTAGAAATCCGAATCGATGGTTTTGCCCGGCGGTAAGAGCTCATAATAAAAGGTGCCCCTCCAATCCCACGTTTCAATAGAGAATTCCAAATGAGTACACGATTAATTCGATTTCCTTCAGTGAGCTCGTGTGGTAACCAAATATGCAGTTTTTTTGTATAGCCAGATGTTTCAAATGGATGACCCATTTGAAAAAGTTTTTTGGTTAATCCTCAATTTCTCGGCTATATTGTAACTACTAATATGCCGAGTTTGCTCCACTTTTTCAAAAATGGCATCGGCATTATCCGTATGAGGGCGACCAGAGCGAGGTGCATCTGTGACATCATAATTTTCGGACCAGAAACGCTTGAACGAACTTTGTGCTATTCTCTTTGAAAGGGAGAGCAGCTCCTGATGACCCGCCCTGCAACAGAGATCAACAAATTAGTGACTTTCTATTCACAGATACTCATACCAAACCACGTTGAGTTCGGGAACAACGAGGTGGGCTTGACCCCTGAGAAGATATCTCACTCAAAGCCCATCTGCGCGCTCTCAAAATAAAGGTTAGACGACTAAGATCACGGGTACCTATAGCATGGTACCGGTCTTGGCATCAGTGGACTGTATTTTCTTGTGTATGAAGTTGATTAGTGAAATGAAATACCAATTATTATTGATAAATTCCCCTTTAGAAATGCGACATTGAAAATTTCACAACTTTTTCCTATCACTTTTCCCTATTGTTTTCTTTCTTGATTTAAACTGGTAACTGGTAGCTGGTCCCGAACAATTTTCCAAAATACCAGCTTCCAACATACTACAATAGCTATTCGCGAAAGAAAACCGCGCGCCACGCGCCATTTCGACATAATATAACTCTGATTTTCACTATCGCCTTCCCACATTTAAACCCATATCTGTATTTCTCAAAGGCATATTATTACATAATTTCACTTGAAAAGCACATACGAAAGTTCACATTATTATAATATACATCTTATAAAGACATATTAAAATATTTAACAAATTACACCAGTTTTACAAGACATTAAGTCCTAAATCTTAAATATCTGTTATTTCTGTTATTCAAAACAACAATCTGTATCAATAAATATGAACATCTTAACTAATAAAATAATTTAAATAGCAAATTAAAATCTTCAAGCACCTTTAATATACTTTAATTCAACTTTAATTTTCTTGTTCAAATTTATTACTATTTCGTTATTCTAGGCACAAAATTAAACACTTTTAATATATCAATCTTATTATTCTACACAATAGTCCTAAATAAATTATTACCTATTTTTTCACACATTACTGAAACTTTCCTAAATTGATTAAACATGTTAAACACTATTATTTTTTATATTTTTGTATGTTATTTAAACGCTGTACTAATCCTATACAAAGTGAACAACTAATTTTTGCACGACCCTTGTCACCATGATAGGAGGTTGGTGCTTTTTTTGTCTAAATTACAACTATCTCTGTTTATTATATAACATTATCCATTTACATATGAAATTCTTATCTAGACATTATGTAACTTATCTCTTATCACAAGATCATAACGTATTTTTAACTACAATTTTGAATGCGCTCATTTTTAACAAGTACCTATCTATTTTCATGCAAATCTTTTATTCGTATTGCATAGCCGATTTTTATATAACACACGATTCTAAATTAATCTAAAAGAAACTTTTGTGGAATTAACACTCGACTGGGGAATCAACCCCGAGCTTTCGCATGACATTCGAATGTTCTTATCATTATATTGAATCTTTTAACTTAGATCCAAATCCAAATTAAAGAATAATCTTTTAACATAGATCATTCTTTAATTTGGAATATATTTACTTTTAATCATAAACGATTATTAATGAAAATATGCTTGTTTATAAAAATAGAAAATAATTTGAATAATAATTTATGGGCGCCGCCAAAATTTACTGACACTGCATTAGGTCCATATACGTCACAAACTTTTTCGCGGCTTGAGTCGCTTTTCCCTTTTTTGTAATAAAACTTCATAATGTATCGTTAGATATAATTTCTTCGTTAGATTCACTGATTTCGGCGGACAGAAAAACAATTGAAAAATGGCTGGAAATTGTTTTTTAATTTTTCTTAATGTCCTGTATGTATATATATTAAAACCAGCCAGATATTTTTCTTGAAATTAACACAAACAAAATACGAAGAAACTTTTTCTTCGCTCTATTATTTTTTACAATATGTTAACGAACTCTATTTCAATCGCTGATGGCGCCGTAAATTTAAGTAAAAAAAGGAAATTAAAGTTACAGATTTGTCAAGTCAGTTAAGAGATAAGGTACTGATGATATTCGGTATGGTATGTAGAAACAAAAGCTTACCATTCTTTCGTTACTTGATTTTAGAACTTGATTTAAATACAGTAGATTTTGATATCTTGTTGGGCATGCTCCGCTTTCTCAACATATCTCCAACTGTAGTTGACTGGTTTCGAAGTTACTTGTTTGATCGCCGACAGCGCATTAAGGTGCAAGATGTTTTTTTTCACCTGGACTACTACAGCGGCTGGCGTACCACAAGGTGGCGTGTTGTCTCCTTTCCTGTTTGCAATTTTCATTAACTCTATAAGTCATAATTTGTCCTCTTCCTACCACTTGCATGCTGATGATCTCCAAATCTATACTCAGTCCTCTCTTGAAGATTTGTCTAAAGCAGTTGACACTATTAACGCTGATCTGACTTGTATTTCGAACAAGAGTAAACATTATAGTTTACCGATTAATCCTAAGAAAACTCAGGCCATTGTCATCGGTAGTTCTAGATTGATTGGAACAATTTACTTGTCTTCCCTACCTTCTATTTTACTAGACTGCACTCAAATCCCTTACAGTAATAAGGTTAAAAACCTGTGGTTGTATCTCGACTCTTGTATGTTTTGGAACTCACAGGTTAATGAGGTTAGTAGAAAAATATTTGCTGCTTTAAGCTCTTTACGTAGATTACGTAATTTTCTTCCCACAGTTACTAAAGTTACGTTCGCCTAGTCTCTACTTCTGCCTATCCTTGACTATGCTGATATTTGCTATCTTTACATTAACGTGGAGCAGCTTAATAAGCTTGAGCGCATTCAAAATTAATGGATTAGATTTATATTTGGGTTTCGCAAAATATGATCATATCTCTGAATTTCGCAAAAATCTCAAATTGCTCTCGATCCGCCTTCGCAGGAATACTCACATTCTCTCCGCTTTGTATAGCGTTTCGTTTAATCCTTCCACTCCTCATTATTTAAAAGACCATTTCCAGTATTTTTCCCTTATCCATTATCTGTTACTTCGATCTTCTGTCAATCTTTCTCTCTCTACTCCTTTGCACTCTTCCTCCTTTTTAAGAAATCCTTTACTGTAACTGCTGTACGTTTGTGGAATTCTTTACCTATTCACATTCATCCTGCTCAATCCCTCTATTCTTTGAAAAGTCGTGTTAATTCATATTACTTAGAACGCTATTAGATAAATTAATTTTTTTTTTCGTACTCTTTTCATTTAATCTATTATATGATATAATATATAATCTTCACTTATCTTTATTTATATATATTTTCACATTTTTATTTTTATTTTGTGCGGCCCCCTCTATTTTTAACTATTGTTTGCATCAATTCTCTACGCTAAGGTTGTCTGGAAGAGATCACTTTCAGAATGAAAAGAGCACCTGTTGTAGGTACCTATTCTACTTTAGATTAAACTGTAATTGTTATTTTGTATATTGGTGTACAAGAAAGAGTAAATAAATAAAATAAATAAATAAATAAGGTCAGCACTTAAAATTAAAACCAGTAAACATCACTGCCGGCGTCGTTACAATATCATCATCATCATCACAACCTACCAATGTCCACTGCTGAACATAGCCTTCCCACATATTTTACTTTCCTTTAATTGCTTTTAAAATCTGGAACCTTTCAATTTTCAGTAATTATGCTCTCTTATTGAACATGTTGTGGCTGCCATAGATACGTTTTACATGTAATATCAACCTTATGTATATTTGTGAAAAATTATTTATTGTTATAATATCTGGCTGTCCTTAACTTAATAAATAAATTATCATTATGGCTTCTCATAGTCCACTTCAGATATTTTCTATATCGAGAATATTTGCGATAGTTTCCACATTTAGCAGGCTGGTTGCTAACCGCAGTTTTTTTCATTATTCCGAGTTGTTATCATAAAGACGCTGCTGCCTTCACCTGTTCCAGTTTCCGACTATCGCCACTTGCGACACCTATGGAATGATAAATCTTACGGTGCTGGACATTTGATACTGAAGTCATTAATCCGCCTTCCGAGTATAGGCTTAAAGGGCGTTTCTGCAATAGGAAAGCTAATAATTTTCAGCTGGTCGTTACGCGTTCATAAAGAGGAAGAAAACTAGCGTCAGTATATGTTTTAAAAAAAATACAGTCGAACTTTTTAGATAAGTCATTTGAACTCCTCAAATTTGTATAACACATTTTTATACCATTACCTCATTTTCATATCACTTGTATACCCTTAAACTTTGAAAATATAATCAAATCAAAAAGTAATTCATCTTTGGCATGATTAAACATATTTAGCACATACAGAATGGGGTCCCACATATATGCAATAAATGAAACCACATACTTGTTATCGCCTTTGCTGACGTTATACAAAAAATGAACATAATCGGCCCAGTAATAAGTCAAAAAGTAGAGTTTTAATTTTAAGCAAATTTGAACCCTCTATAGAATTGGGTCACTAAGTCAATGATTCAATGAACTTGAATCCTTGAACATTAAAAAGCGACGTTGCCACGCAGTGCAAACTATGGGTATTGCGACGTATAGACAGCGGTGTCTTTTGTCGGCGTGCATAAACAAGCGGCACGAGGCACGCGGCGTACTTCAAAGGCGACGGCGCAACTGCGCGCGCGCCTTTGTCGTAGAGTAGGACACCTGTTATCGACTATTAGCTTCTTTCAAAGGGAATAAGTAATAATCGATAACCAAAAAAAAAATGTTTAGCTTAAAACACTCAGGGTATGTTTTTTTTAGAATTATCGTGTTGTTATGATAATCCTAAAAACACTACGACCTAAGTATTTAAAGCTAAACTTTAAAGCTTTTTTGTTTAAGTGTGTTCTTGTAGATTTAGAGATAATAAATTATTTTAACATGATAAAAAACCCATAAAAACAACCAATTAAAAAGTCATACATACTTCCCGTTTCCCAGGAAGTCACAAATCGGTAGATTCGTAAGTTCAATTGTACAAAAATAAACTTTTTTTTTAACAATCAATAACTTGTCGATTGTTATCAAATCTAAAATCAAAATTACTTGTATTCAAATGGAGTAGGTAAGTAAGCGTAAAAAGAAAAGTATCGATAAACGATTATTGCACCTTGTGGCCGCCCTATTTATTACTTTTATTATTTTTGCCATTTTGGAATTTGGAAGTTTAGCTTCCAGTTCACGCGCAATTGTTTCAGGATACAGGTGCGTTTTGCTGCCTACGCACATCGTAATTATTTATCGTAAGATAATTATCGTATTATCATAAGATAAATACAATTAGTCAAACAATTATTTTACGGTGAAATAGACACTTATTAGTTAATTGACTTTGTGTGTGTAAATAGTGTTTTAAGTACGTTTATTTTTTCACTGTGATATTGACACTACTTTACTTTTTTTTGACCTCACTCCTCTAGACTTCTTTTTATGGGTCTTTATTAAAAATGAAGTGTACTCAAAGATTTTCGAAACCGAAGATGAACTGCGCAATCGTATTGTTGCTGCCTATAACAAACTAAAAGCCCTCGCTCTGTTTCATTAAATTTTGCTACTAATATGCAATAATATTTATTTCCTTCAGTTCCATTTTCGCGAAATAAGAAAGTGGCTGTAAAATACCTAAACAGTTTAGTGAGTAAGTTTTTATTTCGTCGCACATTGTCCAACGAACCATAGGCCGTGCCGACAAACAATAACGCTGCCTGCCGCCAACCGCCATGCCACCCGCGTGCAACGTTGTCACTCTTCCAAGGGGTCAAGGTACGTTGTCTAAACAGAGTGTTTAATTTTACTGAATTTATTTTAATATTTATTTTGTTTGAAAATTTCACTTTTTTATTTTACGGGTTTTAATTTATTATTTAATTTTTCTACACTTCTATGGACTAGTATTACTTGTGGTTTAATTTATTGCATATATGTGGGACCCCATTCTGTATGAATTACTCAGACGTTGAAGATATTTCCAGCAGTAATACAAACGTAATTTCATAGAGAAATGGGTAATTTTGTCGGCGACTGCAGCATTAATACACGCCTTGAATACCGAACGATTATTACAACAGTTTAAGTGCTATACACGTTACGTTTAAGTTAATAATTCAGGTTATGCGCTTATTATAAATAGCTATAACCTAGGTGGAAGGACTTTGTTTTGCTTAGTAGTACGTCTGTGTAGGTAAGTGAATTGTTGTGTTCCGGTCTAAAGGGTATTGAGAGCCAGTATAATTACAGACTATGTTATGTCATCTTAGTACTCAGAGGTTGGTTACAGGTGTCCACAGGCTGCAGTAGCCACTTACCATCATTTGTACTCTAAATTCGTATGTCATTTCAATTTTATATAAAAAAAATCCTCTTATTTATTTATTGAGGTTGAGGCGGACTTACTGCTGAAAGAAATTTTCTACCCGCCTCCGCCTAACATTGCGTTGTATGCACTAAATAATTTGATTAATTTATCGATCCTGATATATTCTGCAAGTTTTATGTTTCTATCCCGGCCGATATAAGTTATTGATTATTTATTTTTAAATACAAAATTAGTGCCAATTTTACCACTATTCTAATAGTTTTCATACATGTTATATGTTGATGGTAATTTTTTTCTAGACAGATTCCGATCAAGACGCAAATTCTGATTACCGAAGTTATTACCTGTGAATGACATATTGCATTGCAGACAGATAGATGTAAGCATATATAGTCACTGAATTGAGATTTGTAATTTCAAAAATAACTCGTTATAATTTAAACTTAGGACTTATCTTTATACATAAAAATTACTTGTCACGTTGTTTGTCCGCGATGGACTCCTAAACTACTGAACTGATTTCAATGAAATTTTGCACACCGTGTGCATTTTGCTCCAGCTTGAGAGAAAGGATAGTGTTTATCCCGATAAATCACCCTCGAAGATTTTATTGCGAATTTAAGGATTTTTATAGGAAGGGTCGTTGGAAACGGCAGAACAACGTCTGCCTGGTGAGCTAGTATATTTTATATACTAGTCATTTGGGTTGAGCGCTGGCTTGATACAGGCATTAAGGTCTCTTTATAGGGACTCTAGTGCTTGTGTCAGGAACAACGGGGTCTACTCGGACTGGTTTGGCATTGATAAAGGTGTCAGACAGGGATGTGTGGCTTCCCCTTGGCTGTTTAACCTATTTATGGACAGTTGTTTGCAAACTTTGAAAGTTGAAGAATGTGGGTTGCGAATGGGTGAGTCAACCGTCAAATGCCTTTTGTACGCCGATGATCAAGTCATATTTGCATCGTCGGCGGCCGAGTTGCAAATGATGGTTACTTTAATGAATTAGTCATTGAAAGAAAGGGGTATGAAAGTAAACGCAAGTAAGACGAAAGTGATGGTATTTGAAAGAGAAGAAAGTAAAACTTTATGTGAAATAAGAATAGAAGGGGAGTTGATTGAGCAAGTGGATGAGTTTGTATATTTGGGATGTTTATTTAGCAGGGATGGTAGATATGATAAGGATATAGAACGACGAGTGAACGCAGGAAATAGAGTGAATGGGACACTACATGCTATTGTGAGGAGTCAGAATGTGTCAACTAAGGTACGTATGGCAATTCATAATGCTGTGTTAGTCCCTACTTTAATGTATGGTAGTGAAAGTTGGGTCTGGCAGAAGAAGCATGAGAGTAGAATAAATGCTGTAGAAATGCGTTCTTTAAGGAGTATGCTAGGGCTGAATCTTAATGACAGGGTGAGAAATAGTGTGATAAGAGAAAAGTGTGGTTTGCAAGATGACGTTGTGACAAGGATTAAGAAAGGAATGCTTCGGTGGTTTGGTCATGTAGAAAGAATGAACGAGGAAAGAGTGACAAAGCAAATTTATGTTGCGGAAGTGAACGGCAGGGTCGGGAAGGGACGCCCTAGACGAAGGTTTATCGACCAAATCGGCGATACATTAAAAATGGGCCAGATTAGGAGTACCCTTAACCGACGAGCGTGTATGCGTAGATATATGGATGTAAAAGAGGCGAGAGAGGTGTGTCAGAATCGCGCCAAATGGAAGTCCGTAGTCTCTGACTACCCCTCTGGGTGACAGGCGTGAGTGTTTGTGTATGTATTATGTATGTAGTCATAGTATTCAGATATTCTGATTGAGTGGCCCTATAGTTATAGTTGCCTTGTGGTGGAGGTGCAAGAGAATCCGATACCTAACGTTATCTCGTGGGTGTCATAAGAGGCGACAGAGCCAAACTGAAACGGGAGTCGAGAAAACAGCATCTTTCTGATAACAAACCAAATTAATAAAAAAATTGCAGTGTTAACCCGCCTGCCAAACGTGACAACTACGGTAAATATTTCCTTAATCAATGAAATATTTACCCTTGTTGTCACGTTTGGCAGGCGGGAAAAGCAATTAAAGGAATGCAAAATATTGAGGAAGCATAATATGTTCAGCAGCGGACTTTGGTAGGTTGTGATGGTGAATGATGATTACGACACCTTGTTTTTAATATCCGAATAATAACTTTAGCTCTTTATTGGAAGGTGCTTAAGATTGGAAATTGATAACGTTATCTATAAATATTATACGTATGTCTATAGTAATACTACATTCTGGTCTACCAGCTACAACAGAATTGACTCTATGTTGTCATTTTCAGTACTTTATCCGACACTTAATTGTCTTATAAAATTGTGCGGTCAAAAATAGACCATTGATTGGCATTCCAAAGCGTAGAGATCATAACTAAGACAAAGGAACGTTAGGTTTTATATTCTTGGTTATAATTAACTTTTCATAACCACTGTTTTTAAGCCTTTGTTTAAAAATGTGGACTTGTCTTATTATTATAACAAGCTTTAACTTTTTTTTTTTATATAGGATAGGGTGACAAACAAGCACACAGTCCACCTTATGGGAAGTGGTTACTGTGACCTATAGACATCTACATCTATCCTCAATAAAAACTCAAGATGCAGAAGCATTGTCACTGGTGAGGACTAAGATGGAATGCCTCTTTGCTAGTAAAAGGGTCTCCGGTTCTCTACACTCACCATACGAAACACAACAGCGTTAAGCTGCTATTTTACGCTGGTTTTCTGTGAGAGCGTGGTCCTTAACCGATCGAGCCGACCCATTCGTGCTACAACTATACTATTAATATAGCTGCAGTATGCTCTAGCACGTAAATACTTTAATAACTTTATATTATCCTAAGTAAAAAATGCCTGCCAAGTTACTGCTACTCTAGGCAGGCGGATTTTTATTAAACTGACATACCTTTACTATCTTTCACGCTAATCCCTGTAGGTGATCTATGTATTTCAAGTGTGATGTATTCTAGATTGATTTTCTACAAGATCTCGCTGAGGCAATCGTAAGTCAACTTTAACAGTAACTACACACCGAATGTAGTGATGGTTTCTCTTTCGCAGATATTTCAAGTGATTTGTATCTAGGATCGATAAATATGTCTAGAGATCGCAGTGACTGTTTGTCCATCATAGTACAACACAGTATGGTTGTACTATGATACATTTTGTAACTATAATAACACGTCAACAATAAACGTTAATAAAGTAAACTTGCTTTATACCTCTTATGAAATGTTTTTATGTGTCGAACATTCTAAAAATAACTGTGCGTATAAGGAGTTGGCCTTGAAACAGTTTTAGAGTGATGGTGCTTTTGTAAATCATGATAAACTTATTATAGATAAAAAAATATCTAAATATTTATTAATATCGTAAACAGTTATTATTTGTGTGCTCTAATCTTGAATTCAAAGCATAAATTTATCAACAATATTCCTCTATATTTATTTTCAAATTTTAAAACAGAAATTTTTAATATGTATAATCAGCACAATTATCGAATACCTATTCACACACAATTCAGATATTTGCAAAGGTTACTCATTGACTTCTCAGTCTCGTGGAGTAGTGGATGTTAGTCAGGACAATTAAAGTAAAATTATCCGTTGACTGCTTCGTGACAGTAAGTGAACCTAATTACGATTTTTTTGTAGAATAAAGGTTACAAACGAGCACACTGTTAACTGTCCAGTCCTTGCCTGCTATATGCAGATGACTTGAAAATATACCGTGTAATACAGGATTTATCTGACTGCGGTAAACTACAAGATGATATTTTTCAATATCTAAATGGTGCTGGCTTTATTGTAAAGCACCTCAATGTTAAAAATTGTTTTATTATACCATTCACCAATAAAAGATATAAACAGACTGTAAAATTAACAAAGATTTATTAGACAGGAAAACGGCAGCTAAAGACCTGGGTGTGCTGTTTGACTCTAAATTAATATTTCGTGAGCACTATGCATACATTAAGAACAAAGCATTCCAGTTACTAGGTTTTATAACGAGCTGCACTAAGGGCTTCAAACAGCCTCAAAGCTTCTTGACAAATTATTATAGCCTTGTCCGTAGTATCTTTGAATATGCTTGTTTCATTTGGTCTCCCTGCTTCACGGTCTATTCGGATAGTATAGAAAGCGTCCAAAAATAACTATTAGAATACTTAGCTACAAATATGATCTTTAGTCGGAATCTTGTTAGTTATAGTGAGAAATTTAACGTTACGAAGTTAGTTATAGAAACAAATTTAAAGTGACCGCCTTACTTGTTCGCCGTAACGAATACGACCTTATACATTTACATAAAATTCTCCATAATGAGATCGATTTCGATTACCTCTTAGTTAAATTAAACTTACCTACAAAGTGCAATGTGACATTTTACTTGCAGGCTTATATGATTAATACTTCATTTTATAAGCCGATAATAAGAATCTGTCGATATTACAACGAAATATCCATGAAAAACTTCGGCTCTGATATTTTTGACTCAAGATCCAAGATATTCAAAACAGCAGTAAAACAGCTTACACTTACGCACACTCATTCCCATATCACATAGGTTTTATATTTGTTGGTTACATTTAATTTGTTGTATTATGTAGTTATGTATGTCATAAATATTGTAAAGCGTAGAGTTGATCTCTCCTGTAGTAAATATAAAGATGAGTTGTCAACATATTTAGGATAACAATCTAAAAACTGTTATATATATATTAATGTTCATATAATAAAAAAAAACATAAATAAAAAACACAGTCCACCTGATGGTAATACAAGTTTCCACGCATAAAATCCACCGGAAAGGATGCCTGGAGATTCATAAAAGAGCTATGTTCGTCCCGTTCAATCGCTGAGCTCAATTCACTTATTCCGTTAACTCTTTTTTTTTCATATTATATATTTTTGTCATTAAATAACGTCGGCCATTATGTCGTTACTATGCGGAAACTAACAGCTAAAGTAGCACAGGCGTCTCAACAACTGGCCCTCCCGTCTATGCACTTGTCTGTGAACGTACATAAATAAAAAATAGCATCATCATATTCTACCCAGTAGATATCTATATACCGTTTTGTATTAAAATTATGAAAGAAAAATTATGTATTATTAAAAGTCAAAAAACAAAAGTTGTTAAGAATGATGTTAGGAATTTTATTGTAAGAAGTTATCATATTATATTTTTCAAGTAATCCTGTGTCTGTCTGTCTCTTTCTATTTCTGTATGTCTGTCCGGGCTAATCCCATTCAGCCAGGACGGGTCGGTAGGGCTGGAATAAAATTTATAAACTCAATTTTTTACGCATTTAGTAAAAGTCAAGTAATACATATGGACCGCTCTCGTTGAAGGGAAGAATTGTTTTAATCTTAAATCCATCAAACACTTGGAATAAACGAGATGGTTATAAGAAGTTAACCGAAGATTATGTGTGTTAACGAGATATTACTTTAAAAACATAGACCCCAGTCTACTAGTGTACAGCAGAGCCAAGCTTTCATCGGACATAACTATAAAAAGATCATTTGCAGGATCAACTGCCTTAGTTGCTTTTCTGAAACACCGCCTGGTTGCTACCGAGAGTTTGTTGTCAGATAATTTAAAATTAAACATTCTGTACACCAGACTTCAATATAATTTATTAAGAATAACTCAAAAACTACTGGTCTAACCTTGATCAACTCATATGGTACCACCATATGAGTTGACGAGTTGTACTAGATGTATCAGCTTTCATATAAAAAAAGAATCGTCGAAATCAGTTCACCCAGTAAAAAGTTATGAGGTAGCATACATAAAAAAAAACAAAAAAAAATCAGTCGAATTGAGTACCGCCTCCTTTTTGGAAGTCGGAAGAAAAAGCCGATAACTGATTTTGACTCGACTAGGGGACATTTGTTCAATAGCGCTTACGACTACTGGAACAATGATGAAATGTAATAAACATCTCCTTAATTAAGAATTGAAATGGAGATGTTTCATTATTACCTTTGAAGGCTAAAAGGGAATGCCTCGTTACCAGTAAAGGGGTCTCATCCTGTCACTTACTACATATTTTGCTGTCATTTTACGCTATTGCTCTGCATGAAAGTGATTCTTCTCCGGACAAGCTAACTTATTCCGTACTGCAACTTCGAGACCTTTCAGCATGAATATACCCTTGGATCAGGTATAAAGCTTACTTTACGACTTCAGCAGTTAGTAAAGCTGAAGGCGTTAAGTAAATACACGGTCAAACATGTACACTTAGCGACAACTTTATGACGCTTGATAAATAAAAGATAGAGCAAGAAAATATTAAGTAAGATGTATAAAACTTCTAATTTATTTTGATTACATTAGAGGATCGATAGTAAAATAATAATATTCAGGAACAGCAACTTTATAAAATTAAATTCTGAACAGCGCCATTTTCTTTGAAAAATTATCGAAGAGATTATGTCGAGAGTTCAGAGATTAAGAGCTTTTATGGATGCTAAGTTTTACTTTCTTAGCTAAGAGATTTGCATACTTAATATTAGTGTTTTTATCCACCATTAAGTATATCGATTCAATACATTTATACTTCGTTAAAATATAGCAATAAATTTAGAAAAAAAAATCAGTAGTTTAATTTAAAATTAATATTTCACATTTATTTTTTCATCAGAAGGAAGGATGCATTACAGGTTCAAGGCATGATACACACTATAATGCCTTGAACCTTGCACATTTTACGCTGATCTACCTCAGCTATTTTTGGTATGATTATTAAATACTCTCTGTCAAAAGCATTCAGATATTTTGGACTCTTCTAAGTTAAAATAGGGCAAAATATCTTTGTATCATTAACAAAATTAACAACTATTGGGATGATAAAAACATTACTATATTATCAAATTATCAATGTTTAAATCCTATTTTTTATTGCGGCTCCGATTAAAATGTATAAAAAGTTAAAGTTAAAGTTAAGGCCAATATATGTCCCACTGCTGGGCTCAGGCCTCCTCTCATCTCTGAGAGGGTTTTAGGGCAAGGATATATCCGCCGCGCTGCCCCAATCGTGTCTGCGAACTTCACATGTCTTCGAATTTTTTTTCTTATTTCTCAGACATGCATGTTTCCTCACGATGTTTTCCTACACCACCGAGCACGTGGTAAATTAGTACTTAAAATTGCAATTAACAATATCATTGGTGCCGGCGGGAATCGAACCCGGGTTGCTCGCGTATTGTCGAAATATGCTATTTATTTTTAAAATGTATATATATTAATATTCTTGCTTTATCTGTTATTATAAACTATTAATTTTAATATCAGATATAAAAAAATAAAGTTCGTAAGTCACTTCAATTTTATAAAAAAAAATCCTCTTATTTATTTACTAGCTGTGCCCGCGGCGTAGCTCGCGTATACAGGTTTTACATAAAGAATTTGTCGTTTAGGTAAGAGAATATTAAACGATTTATTTCATTACTGTATCAATAAGTGGTAACTAAATAAATCATTATCATCAAAGTTCTATCATAAACGACTTAGAAGTCGTTTATGATAGAGCTTCTGTGTAAACGACGTTAGAAGTAGGCTTAGCCGGGGTGTACACAAAAAGGTTACGGGGGCTACTAACGCGGGAAAAAGCAACATAGAGTTGGCCATGTGCAAAACAGTCAGTACTGAGGTACACTCCTACAACGTGTAAAGTTTGACCTTGCGCTTTATTTACGGTCATCGCATAACACGCGCTCACTGTAACTGGGAACTGAACGCGCTTAAAACTGAAAGGAAAGTTACTTCTTAATAGAGGGTTTTTGGGCAGTGCTGTCAGATAAAAAAAAACTCATTCAGCTCTAGGACAACATAAAAAGCGCTAGATTTCATGAAAACAGCGCTTTAAAAAAGCCCTAGATTTCGCGCTAAATTAACTACAAACAAAGTTTGTGTTTTTTTATATAATCATAATAAAGAAAACAACATTAAGTTTTTTTTCTGGCAATATTTTTTTGATGTATCAATACTTCGCAGGACATCGACTTATACTCGTAATTATGGCAATTGCTGTCAACAGTAGTTGTCAACTGTACGAACAATTAAAATGTCATTAATTGTTTTAAAGTGCAATGTATTTCGCAACTTAGTTTCAGATGTCAGCATCTGATTGCGGTTGCTACACAGTTTCTTTGTGTTATAACTTCTAAGTAACTTTTAACTTAGCTGTGCTCTAAGCAACTGACTGAAACTGAATAAAGCAAAATAAATGCGTTGCCAAAACCATGAACGAAAACTTTAATAAAGGGGATTTCCCCGCTTATAGTCGTCGGTAAAAAAATCAAGTTGATCATCCTAAAGGGGAAGCCAGGAGATCCATAGCACAGGGTATCCTAGTTTGGACTCGTCTCCCATGCTCTTTGTTTTGTGGAAAAAATATGTTTGAAAAAGATAAACTGCAATGTACTATTTGTGGGAAAAAATAGTACATTGCAGGTCATTATTATTATTATCGGTAATGTGGACTAACAGTGCTGCTATAAAAGAGTTAATAACCCGCTAGTTGCTAAAATATTGAAATGTGTGCTAAATACACCAAAAAGCGCTGGATTAAGCTAGGTGCTAAAATTTCGAAATGCGCGCTATACATACCAAAAAAGCGCTTAATCTAGTTCCCAAAGCGCTAAAATGGCAGTACTGATTTTGCGTATATTATAAATACAATATCACGACATTTCGTTGCAAAATTTTTATTTTTGGTCGGGTTCCGTTGTATGGCTTCGATGGATACAAATTTCTTCAGTAAGTCTCATTACGATTCATCGGCGAAAAATCTCAACACAGCAATTCAGAAAAGTTTGTAATTTGTACAACTCCATCTATTACGTCCTTTGTGTGAGAAAACATCCTTTTTAAATATCTTTTTGTGTTTTAAGTATAAATATACGAGTATTAATTATTATGGAAGGTTTTTTTTACACACAAATCTTTTTTCTGAGATTTTATGGCGCCATTGAACAAATTCGAACCTACATTTCAAAATAATAATCATTACTTTCGATAGAATTAACCAATTTTAATAAAACAAAGATTAAATGTAACTCGAAGATACGCTTTATGATTTTCTTAACGATTTCTTTGAAAATAAAAGATGTTTACTTTAGACGTGTTCGTATAATAACAGACAAATAGACAGACAGACAATTCTAAAAATTATAAAATGTTCTTATTTAATTATTTTCAGTTCCCCATAACGATTTTAGCCACCAAAATATATATACAATGTACAGAAAGAGACAACATGTTATCATCATTTTTATTATATGTATATATTTAAAGAGAGATGGCGCTGCTAACATCAATTCTATAATAAAAGAGATTAATTGACGCGATTGATACATTATATAAAACGCAAGAGAACTTATAAATCAGTGCCTGCACAGTAAGCAAAAAAAAAGTTTGACTCTCGCCAAAACCAATGCAATTGTTAATAGCTCTTTTAAAATTTAATTTACCACATAGAGTACTCGGCGGTAAAGAATAAATTGAGTTTGTCAACACGCAGTAGGGCAGCGAGTAATATAATAAAGATTAGCAGTAAATATGAAAACTCATTTACAGGAAAAAACCACATTGCAATTGCATTACATTTTCACAACACCACCATCTATCGAAGAAATGGGTTAACTACTGTGCTTCAGATTTAGTTAATAAGGTTAATATATTTTTGTATAATATATTTAATACGTTCTTTAATACTTTTGTTTACTGCGTTTTAGATATACATAATTATATCATTATTTTACATAATTTAACTATGATTTATGATATGATATTAGTTTAAAATGCACTTGATGACTCAAACAAAGCCACCGTTGAGCAAATTCGTACCTATACTTCCCTACCCATACTTCAGAATATTTATCATAACTTTTGATGGAATGAACTGATTTTAATGAAATAAAGACTAAATGTAACACGAAGATACACTTTATAATTTGCTTAACAATTCTTATGATATAAATTAGTACTTTATACGTGATACGTTAACAAACAAACAGACAGACAGACAGACAGACAGAAAATTCTAAAAATGGTAGAAATGTATTTAATTACTTATTTTTAGTACCCCTCAATCACTTTTATTACAAAAATATAAAATGTACAGACATCTGCTATTTACAGTTTTATTATATGTATAGATTTAGGCTGAGGCGGACTTATTGCTGAGACAAATTTTCTAACCGCCTTTGTATACACTAAGTAATTTGATTAATTTGTCAATCCTGATATATTCTGCGAGCCTGCTTTAGTTGTCTATACCAGCCGGTATTAGTTATTTATTATTTATTTTTAAATACAAAATTAATGCCAATTTTACCACAATTTTTTTTAAATATCATTTCTGCTCTAAAGCAGGAACTTAGGAAAGTTGGATCTTTGTGAGAGTAGCGGCTAAGAAAGGGACCAGAAAGTCATATCATGTTCACTAATAGCCAGCAGTATGTCATCTCGTATATGTTTGATATAACAAACCTAGACCAGCGGTGGCGATCCTTCATACAATGAATAGCAGTGGCCTATTACGAACTGATGCAGAAGAAGGAGATAACATAGTTATCAAGATGACAAGTGAGGCGGTCAAGAAAAATTATTCGAATTCTGTCTTCACACATGTTATATGTTGATGGTAATTTTTTTCTATACAGATTCCGATCAAGACGCAACTTCTGATTACCGAAAATATTACCTGTGAATGACATATTGCATTGCAGACAGGTAGATGTAAGCATATATATTCACTGAATTGAGATTTGTAATTTCAAAAATAACTTGCTATAATTTAAACTTAGGACTTATATATTTATATATAACCGTCATAGTATTTAGATATTCCGATTGAGTGGCCCTATAGTTATAGTCGCCTTGTAGTGGAGGTGCAAGAGAATCCGATACCTAATGTTATCTCGTGGGTGTCATAAGAGGCGACAGAGCGAAACTGAAATGGGAGTCGAGAAAACAGCATATTTCTGATAACAAACCAAATTAATAAAAAAAATTGCAAAAAAGCTTTCACAGAAAACCAGCGTAAAATAGCAGCTTAACGCTGTTGTGTTTCGTGTGGTGAGTGTAGAGAACCGGAGACCCTTTTTACTGGAAAAGAGGCATTCCATCCATTTTAGTCCTCACGGGTGATAACGCATGTGCATTTTAATTTTTTATTGAGGATAGATGTAGATATCTATGGGCCACAGCATTCACTTACCGTCAGGTGGACTGTGTGCTCGTTTGTCACCTTATCCTATAAAAAATATTTCCTTAATCAATGAAGCAATTAAAGGAAAGCAAAATATGGGGGACGCCTATGTTCAGCAGTGGGCATTGGTAGGTTGTGATGGTGATTGATGATTACAACACTTTGTTTTTAATATCCGAATATATATTTAGCTTTTAATTGGAAGGTCCTTAAGATTGAAAATTGATAACGTTATCTATAAATGTTACACGTAAGTTTATAGTAGTACTGCATTCTGTTTTACCAGCTACAACAGAATTGACTCTATATTGTCGTTTTATTACTTTATCCGACACTTAATTGTGTTATAAAATTGTGCGGACAAAAATAAACCATTGATTGGCATTCCAAAGCGTAGAGATCATAATTAAGGCAAAGTATTGTTAGATTTAATATTCTTTGTTGTACTTGACTTTTCATAGCCACTGTTTTAAAGCTTTTATAAATGTGGACTTGTCTTATTATTATAAAAAGCTTTAACTTTACACTAAAATAAGTAAAAAATGCCTGCCAAGTTACTGCTACTGGAACTGACATAGTTTTACTATCTTTCACGCTAATCCCGGTAAGTAATCTATGTATTTTAAGTGTGATGTATTCTAGATTGATTATCCACAAGATCTAGCTGAGGCAACCGTAAGTCAACTTTAACAGAAACTACATAAGGAATGTAGTAATGGTTTCTCTTTCGCAGATATTTAAAGTCATTAAATGAGGATTATCTTTATGATTTGTATCTAGGATCGATAAATGTGTTTATAGATTGCAGTGACTATTTGTCCATCATACAGCCCAGTATGGTGTTTGTCACATTCACTAAAATTAAAAAGAAATTGGTATCCTTCTCTTATTTTAGTTCTTTATTCTGTAGAAGTTTTTGTGTCACAATAAGGTCGTCTTTTATTTTTCCTCAATTTTTTTTTATATTTTGCTATAAAAATATTTCTTGGATGGATAAGGAGTTTATTACATTGTAGTTATGTTTTATGTGAACACGCAACTGGTTGGTTTTTCCAAAAATAAATTACTTTTACGGTTGTACAGCAAGTTATAAAGTTTAAAGCCATACTTAATATACATTTCGTAACTATAATAACACGTCAACAATAAACATTAATAAAGTAAACATACTTTTTAATGAAATGTTTTTTATGTGTCGAACATTCTAAAAATAACGGTGCGTATAAGGAGTTGGCCTTGAAACAGTTCTAAAGTGATGGTGCTTTTTTAAATCATGATAAACTTAATATAGATAAAAAAATATCTAAACATTTATTTATTAATATAAATTGTTTACGTGGTAAAGCCATGCTGCAGCTATATTAGTAGTATAGTTGTAGCACGAATGGGTCGGCTCGACCGAAGAAGGACTACGCTTTCGCAGAATACCAGCGTAAAATAGCAGCTTGACACTGCCGTGTTTTGTATGGTGAGTGTAGAGAACATTTTACTGGAAAAAAGTTATTCCATCTTAGTCCTCACGGGTGACAACGCATCTGCATTTTGATTCTTTATTGAGGATAAATTATATAAATGTCTATGGGTCACAGCAACTACTTTACATCAGATGGACTGTTTGCTCGTTCATCACCCTATCCTATATAAAAAAAATAATAATATCGTAAATAGTAATTGTTTGTGTACTCTAATCTTGAATTCAAAGCATAAATTTATCAACAATATTCCACTATAATTATTTTCAAAATTCATAGCAGGAATTTTTAATATGTGTAATCAGCATATTTATCTAATACCTATTTACACACAATACAGATATTTGCAAAGGTTACTTACTTACTTACTGACTTCTCAGTCTCGTGGAGTAGTGGATGTGGGTGTGGACAATTAAAGTAAAATTATCCATTGACTGCTTCGTGACAGTAAGT
The DNA here is from genome assembly GCA_963668995.1 of Parnassius mnemosyne. Classification (NCBI taxonomy): domain Eukaryota; kingdom Metazoa; phylum Arthropoda; class Insecta; order Lepidoptera; family Papilionidae; genus Parnassius; species Parnassius mnemosyne. The sequence continues at coordinate 30,699,474 of CAVLGL010000080.1, forward strand.
GGACCTAAATGCGATTTTTTGGAGAATAAAGGATACAAACAGCACACTGTTAACTGTCCAGTCGTCCCGTTCAATCGCTGAGCTCAATTCAGTTATTCCGTCAACTCTGTCATAAAATAATGTCATCCATTGTGTCGTTACTATGCGGAAATTAACAGCTAACGTGGCACAGGCGTCTCGTCAACTGGCCCTCCCGTCTATGCACTCTTGTCTATGAACTTACATAAATAATAAATAGCATCATCATATCCTACCCAGTAGATTATGTATTATTAAAATTCAAAAACAAAATTTGCTAAGAACGATATTAGGAATTTTATTGTAAGAAGTTACTATATATATTTCAAGTGATCCTGTGTCTGCCTGTCTGTCTCTTTCTATCTCTGTCTGTTGGACCGGGCAAGTGCCATCCAGCCAGGATGGGTCGGTAGTGCTGGAATAAAATTTATAAACTCATTTTTACGCATTTAGTAAAAGTCAACTGATACATATGGACCGCTCTCGTTGAAGGGTGGAACTGCTTTAATCTTAAATCCATCAAACACTTGGGATAAACGAGATGGTTATACGAATTGAATCGAAGATTATGTATGTTAATGAGATATTAGTTTAAAACATAAACTAGGACTAGTGTACAGCAGAGTGAAGCTTTCATCGGACATGACCGGAAATACATCAATCGCAGGATCAACTGCCTTGGTTGCTTTTCCGAAATACCGCCGTGTTGCTACCGAGAGTTTGTTGTCAGAAAAAGCCAACAACAGATTTTGACTCGACTAGGGGCCACTTGTTTAATAGCCACTTGTTTTTTATACGTGGTAGAACCATGCTGCAGCTATATTATAGTTGTAGCACGAATCGGTCGGCTCAACCGGGGAAGGAAAACGCTCTTACAGAATACCAGCGTAAAATACAGTTTAACGCTGCTGTGTTTCGTATGGTGAGTGTAGAGAACCGGAGACCCTCTTTACTGGAAACGAGGTATTCCATCTTATTCCTCACGGGTGACAACGCATCTGCATTTTGATTCTTAATCGAAGATAGATGTAGATGTCTATGGGCCACAGCAACCACTTAACATCAGATGGTCTGTGTGCTCGTTTGTCACCCTTATCCTATAAAAAAAAAGCGCTCACGACTACTGAAACAACAATCAAATGTAATAAACATCTCCTTAATTAAGAATTGAAATGGAGATGTTTCATCATTACCTTTGAAGGCTAAAAAGCAATGCCTCATTACCAGTACAGGGGTCTCATTCTGTTGCTTACTACATATTTTTCCGTCATTTTACGCTGTTGTTCTGTGCGAAAGTGATTCTTCCCCGGTCAAGCTAACTTATTCCGTACTACAACCTAGAGACGTTTTAGCGTGAATATACCCTTGGTTCAGGAATAAAGCTTACTTTACAACTTCAGCTGTTTGTAAAGCTGAAGGCGTTAAGTAAATACACGGTCAAACATGTACACTTAGCAACAACTTCATGACGCTTAATAATTTTTTTTATAGGATAGGGTGACAAACGAGCACACAGTCCACCTGAGGGTAAGTGGTTGCTGCGGCCCATAGACATTTACATTTATCCTCAATAAGGAATCAAAATGCAGATGCGTCGTCACCCGTGAGGACTAAAATGGAATGCCTCGTTTCCAGTAAACTGGGTCTCCGATTCTCTACACTCACCATACGAAACACAGCAGTGTCAAGCTGCTATTTTACGCTGGTATTCTGTGAGAGCGTGGTCCTTACCCGGTCTAGCCGACCCATTCGTGCTACAAATATACTACGAATATAGCTGCAGCATGGCTCTACCACGTAAAAAATAAAAATAAAAAATAAAACAAGAAAATATCAAATAAGACGTTTAAAAACTTTTGATTACATAAGAGGATCAATAGAAAAATAATAATAGTCAGGAACAGCAACTTTATAAAATTAAATTCTGAACAGCGCCATTTTCTTCGGAAAATTCCCGAAGAGATTATGTCGAGAGTTCAGGGATTAAGGGCTTTTATGGATGCTAAGTTTTACTTTCTTAGCTAAGAGATTTGCATACTTAATTTTAGTGTTTTTATCCACCATTAAGTATATCGATTCAATACATTTATATTTCGTTAAAATATAGCAATAAATTTAGGGAAAAAATCGGTAGATTAGTTTAAAATTAATTTTTCAGATACAATTTTTTCATCAGAAGGATTAGAAATATTTATATATTGCCTTTTAGATAAATGTAATGAGTCTCTGGGAGATGGAAATATATTAGTGTCATTTGTAGTAAGAAAGTTGTATGTAAGACTTTCTTACCTGATGGCTAAGTATAGCTATTCAGCGAGGATATCCTTATTAAACTTACTAGGACTCTCCTGTCTGAGAGTCCGTCTGGGTTGATGCCAACTTCTTCTTTGGGTCTGAAGAGTATAGAAAGCCAGTATAATTACAAGCTATGAGGCATTCTTTCTAGTCATTATCTTGAATTTGGATGGAGGTGTCTATAGACTGCAGTAGCTACTTACCATCAAGTGGACTGTTAGTTCGTTAGTCACTTCAGTTTTATAAAAAAGAGACCAATTTTGCAGACACTGGTTGTGACAAAACATTCTTAACAAATTTTCCAGGTTCCGAGGTCCACGACACCTACCGCGACATCTAATTGTATTTGAACAAATTGGAACACTGAAACATGGAGCAGGCCGCTCCATCTGCTGTCGGTTTTTTACCACGCATCAAAGTAGTAATGACACTGAGGTCATCAGTATGAAAGAGATTGAACGTGCAATTCGAAGTTTGAAATTTGGTAAAGCTGCGGGACTAGACAGAGTTACTGCTGAAATGGTCAAGTATGGTGGGCCTCGCGTCTGGGACAGCTTTCATCTGCTGTGCAATTTGTGCTGACGGTGCGGACGGGGGATGTCCCGGATGATTGGCGATCCGCAGTCATTGTGCCTTTATATAAAGGTAAAGGTTCACATTTTGACTGCGGGTGCTATCGGGCGATCAGCTTGACCAGTTTAGCAAGTAAAGTTTACTCGAAGGTTTTGACACGTAGGACGCAAGAGAAATCGGAAAGATTTCTATGGGAGGCACAATGCGGATTTAGACCTGGAAGAGGATGCACGAATCAAATGTTTTCTCTCCGCATGATCACGGAAAAGCTTCTGGCTGCTAACCAGAAGATTTTCTGTGCTTTTGTGGATCTTGAGAAAGCATTTGATAAGATTGTAAGGAAGAAAATGTGGGAACTGTTGCCGGGGTATGGTGTGGATGGTCGATTGCTAAGGGCTGTGCAGTCTCTTTACTGTGACTGTAAAGCCTGTGTGCGGGTAGGGCATGACCTGTCACCCATGTTTAGCGTCCAAACGGGCGTAAAACAGAGCTGTGTTATGTATTCCTGGCTGTTCATACTGTCTTACCAGGTCGTCACTCCATCTCGTGGAGGGACGCCCTACACTTCGCCTACCGGTACGAGGCTGCCACTCGAGAAACTTTCTTCCCTATCGGTTGTCGGTTCTTCGAGCTATATGGCCGGCCCACTGCCACTTCAGCTTACTAATCCGTTGGGCTATGTCGGTTACTCTGGTTCTACTGCGGATATCCTCATTTCTAAGTTTATCACGCAGAGAAACTTCGAGCATAGCCCTCTCCATAGCTCGCTGAGCGACCTTGAGCTTCCTCATACGGCCAGCAGTGAAGGACCACGTCTCAGTTCCGTAAGTCATCTCTGGCAACACGCACTGGTTGTACAATTTCGTTTTCAGGTTTTGAGGTATGTCTGACGAGAAGATGTGTCGTAGCTTCCCGAACGCTGCCCAGCCGAGTTGAATCCGTCGATTGACCTCTCGGTCGAAGTTGGACTTACCTAGTGGGACTCTTTGTCCCAGGTAAACATACTCGTCAACAACTTCGAGCTTAGTGCTCCCAACAACTACCGGCATAGGTGTGACATGGACATTAAACATGATCTTTGTTTTGTCCATGTTCATCTTAAGACCTATCCGTTGGGAAACACTATTGAGGTCATTGAGCATAATGCTTAGGTCCTCCAGCGATTCTGCCATAAGGACTATATCGTCGGCAAATCGAAGGTGAGTGATGTACTCGCCATTGATGTTGATACCGTATCTTTCCATTCCAGAAGCTTGAAAACGTCTTTCAATGCAGCGGTGAAAAATTTCGGGGATATGACGTCACCCTGTCTTACACCTCTCTGCAATTGGATAGGTTTCGTACTCTGGTTCTGTACTCGGATAGCCATCGTAGCCCTACTGTACAAGCACTTCAACACTTCGATATACCGACAGTCAACTTGGCACCGCTGAAGGGACTGCAGCACCGCCCAAATTTCGACGGAATCAAAGGCTTTCTCATAGTCCACATACGCCAGACATAGTGGCAAATTGTACTCTTCGGACTTCTGTACAATTTGCCGGAGGGTATGTATGTGGTCTATGGTGCTAAAGCCCTTTCGGAAACCGGCTTGTTCGGGAGGCTGGAAGTCGTCAAGTCTGCGCGCGAGACGATTCGTAATGACTCTCGAAAACAGCACGTAGACGCGGCTCAGAAGGGAAATCGGTCTGTAGTTCTTCAAGAGAGCGTTGTCACCTTTCTTGAAGAACAAGACCACCGCACTTCTGCTCCACGCCTCCGGTGTAATGCCACCATGGAGGACGGAATTAAAGAGCTTCTGAAGGACTTCAAGTACCGGTCTTCCACCCGCTTTCAGAAGCTCCGCTGTAATTCCATCCTCGCCTGGGGCCTTACCGTTTTTAAGGTGCTGGAGAGCCATTCTAATCTCGCTCAGACTGACGTCCGGGATATCTTCGGAATAGTGTCGGATGAGACTCGCTCTTGGATCGTTACTCACACTTACGTGTGGCTCCAACGATGATGTGTACAGCTGCCCATAGAACCTCTCAATCTCACGCAAAATCTCAGGTGTCCCGGAAACGATGCTGCCACATTCTGTCTTCAGCATTGACAGTTGGCTCTTTCTGGCAGACGGATCTCTGGCAAAGACTTTGGAGCCTTGATTCCGTTCGATCGCTTCTTTAATACGAGCTGTATTGAAGTTGCGTAAGTCCCGCCGCATGCATTTGGAGATCTGTCTGTTCAGATGCCTGTATGCTGTCAAGTCTGTTGAAGAATGTAGCTTCATCTCCCGTCTAACAGCCATGAGATTAAGAGTGTGATCGAAAAGTTTTGTGTTCTTCTGCGGCGGGTCTTGCAGAACTTAGCTCCGACCGCATGGACAGTTTCCACGAGTTTATCATTCATATCGTCCACTTCATTGCAGTCTTCCAGGCACTGAAAACGGTTTTGTAACTCGAGCTGAAAGGTTTCGGGACTTTGGAACAGAGCACGAGGGGGACGGAGCATTGACTTCATTAGACGAGACCTCTCCAACTTAACGTTTAGGTTCAGTGTGCCTCTAACCATTCGGTGATCGCTACCAGTTTTCACCCTCGCGGTCACGGAGACATCACTGAACAGTTGTTGTCTGGTTGTCATAATGAAGTCAATCTCATTTTTTTGTCGAACCGTCGGGGCTCGACCAGGTCCACTTCCTGTGGGGCCGCTTTTGGAAGAAAGAGTTCATCATAAAGAGTCCCTTTTTCCCATGAAGTCGGCCAGCTGCTGGCCCCTTGGGTTCCGTTGCCCTATTCCGAATTTCCCTACATTCAGCTCGCCGTTCTCTCTTGTGCCTAGTTTTGCATTGAAGTCTCCCATTAACACCGTATATTGGGTTTTGGAGGAATGCATGGCTCTAGAGATATCCTCATACATTTCCTCCACCTCCTCATCGGTGTGTACCGAGGTTGGTGCGTAAACCTGTATGACCTTCAGCGAATACCGTTTGGTGATTCTGAGTATAAGGTACGCAACCCTCGTCGACACACTCCCGATCTTTATAACGTTGTTAACGATAGACTTGTGGACGATAAATCCGACACCTCCTTGGGACAGATGGTCACCCTCCCGGTGATAGAGCAAGTTGCCGGATCCGAGGATTACCGTGTCCTCCCCCTCTCTTCGGACTTCAGATAATCCTATAATATGCCAGCGCAACTTGTCTATCTCTTCTTCCAGCTCCACGATCTTCTCGTCAGTCCTCAGGGTGCGTGCGTTGTACGTTGCCAGGTCGAGTCGTCTAAGGTGGCAACCGAACCTCCATCGGAGATTCTTAGCACCCCCTGCCCCGCCGATACCATCATCGCCACCGTAGCCAGGAATAGCGGGGCCGCTGGGGACTGGGGGCCGTCTGTTTGTTGCTTTATTCATTGGGGGGTATTAGCCATAGTTGCCACGCTTGGCGAGCGGGTTGGCAACCGCAGTTTTTTTATTGTAATTTTGGCTATTATCAGGAAGATGCTGCTGCCCATCTCCTGCCTGTTTCCCTTTGTCGCCTTTTACGACACCCACGGGAGGATATGGGGTAGTGGATATTCTTGACCGCCACTACACGGCAATATAGTACGGTTCAATATAGTATAGTTTTATTGTAGTATATAAGAAGATAAGTTAGAATGAAATTGTGAAAGTTGATATTTAGCCTCAGGCCAAGATAACAGACGAATGACAGAAAATAAATTAAAGTTGGAAAGCTTCATCTAACGTTTGCCAGTTGTCAGTTACTTACTATTATTTTTATTTTTCGTTCTATAAAATTAGAATTCGGTCAAAATTGATAGTGGCCAAAAAAAGTTGCAGTTGAAATAATTCTTTACTGTTTCAAGGATGTTTTTTTTTAAATATTTAAGAACCGGATTCCTTTTCTACTGCCATTTTAATCTTAATCCATAGTAGATATATGTATTTATAGAGGCATCAGGATCTTTTACCCATCTATCTGTGTACTTGTTTGTCTTTCTTATGTGTATTAAAAAAAGGAGGCTGTCTTCTCTTTTTCTTTTGTCTTTTTAGAAAACGATACATCCACACTAGAATTTTCTCCTGTATCTTGGAGGCAGTTTACAAACATAGATTGCACGAGGACAAACCATCTAGACCCGGAAAAACTATATGTAGGCCATACAAATACTTGTTCCGTGCGGGATTCGAACCCGCGCCCCCCAGCGCAACAACTCATAGCTAAGCCACTGCGCCACGAAGTCGGAGTAACATAAAACTAGATAGTAAATCTAGATGTCTGCAGCCCAATAATAGAAACTAACTTCAAACAGAACGCTACAGAAGTACGTTATCGTCCCTAAGGATAGTAATTATAATGGCTCCATTAAGACAGAAAAAGAGTTATAAGGACAGCGTTGCTTGGCGGTAGAAGTAAAAATACGTTTGAGTTTCCAATACGTAGAAGCTTTTTAGACTAGATTTTTTTAAGCACTGGTAACTCATATAAAGCTACTTCGCACAAACGTTCTCTAATTACAGAAATAAAATGAATATGAATGTTTGCAAAATGTATACTTCCAATGGATTTTAGAGGACGCAGGGGCCTTTTCGAAGGTTATTTTCGGACTTTCCTTGCTTGTGAGAATCTATATCATAGATGTTGATAATGGAACCAGGGCTTATAAGTAGTTAGCCATATAGCTTCCTTGTTGCCAATCTACAGTACATACAGCGCTGTTTGACTTTAAAGAGTCAAATTGCTAGTGATATTACTCGATTTTATTTATTTTTTTGTCCTTTGAAATTGATTGTGTGAATTCACCCTAGTTCTCAGGGGTCAAACTCATCTTTTATGCCGCCAAATAGTAATGCACTATTTTCTACCGACTTCAAAAAGGAGCCGGTACTCAATTCGACTGTATGTTTTTTTATGTGTGTTAACTCATAACTTTTTACTGGGTGAACCGATTTCAATGGTTCTTTTTTTTATTTGAAAGCTGGTACTTCACATGTGGTCCCATATAAATTGATGAAGGTCTGACCAATAATTTTTGAGTTATTCTTAATCATTTATATTGAAATTGGTTGTACAAAATTGTTAATTTTTAATTATGTTCTGCCTGAAGAGAGTATAGAGAGCCAGTTACATACAGTGAGATATTTCATTTTTTTGACATTTTCGAATGAATATGTTACCGGCCAAACCCGATTTAGGACAGACTTGTTTTCAGTAGACCAAACTAGTTTTACCTAAGTCCAATAGGATTAACTGTATATTATCAGCATTATTTTTCGGTTACTAGAAACCATTTCGTTGGTGATCAGGTTGTTATTCGTGTGCATGAGAGTGGTGTTTGGAGAAACATTTTACTTAATAACCACTTTAGAAACTTTATAAATAACGTTAACACTTGAACTGCAAAGGCTAATTAAGACAGTGTTCTTTTTTACATAAAACTAAGCTTAGTGTGGTTGAGGTACGCTTTAAGTAGCAATAAATAACGACAATTTATTACGTAAGCTTAGACCGTGAGGCATTTAAATGTATTGTATCGTGACTATGCAGTCTTTATTTAGAATTTTATTCCTGTTATGATGTTTAAAATAGCCATGATATTGTAAGATTTAAAGTTTTTGAATATTACGTATGATTGATTACCATTACCATTTTTTATTAAGCTTATTAAACGTTCACTGCTGAATATAGACCTTCCCCATAGATTATCTTATAAGAGTCATTTTCCATAGTTGCCACGCTTGGCAAGCGGGTTGGCAACCGCAGATTTTTATTTAGCTGTCATCAGAAAGATGTTGCTGCCCATCTATAGGTTTAGTTTTCCTAAAGGCGACCTTTTACTACACCCACAGGATGATATGAGGAAGTGGATATTCTTACACAAACATAGTTCACGTATGATGATTTTAAGGTAATAAAAACGTCTAAATAGAATACAAAATAGCTTTATATATATTATAATTAACAAACGATTGCCTCTTTGGTCTTATGGTCGCTACCGCTATTGCTGATCATGAAGTCCAGGGTTCGAATCCTAAGTCGGACCAAAATCAGTTATTAGGTATTGTCGAGATATTTTCAGTAACAGCCCAGAGTCAGGAAGTTGGCGGTGTTATAACCCATTGACTAAGAAAGTACGTTAAGACGTTGGTCCTGCGCCTGATTTCAATCCGTTCGTGTCGAATTACCGTCGAGAGAATAGAGAGTACACCTGTGTTTGCGCATACACTCATTATAATCCTGTCCCACGCAGATGGCTACTCAAGTTTTAAACTGACCACCGTAAACGTGAACTGAAATTCGTTCTGGAGGATATTGTTAAGAAGCTCGCCTTTCAATTTCACAGTACGTGAACAAAACGAGCTCCAAAACTGCTATGTGAGCAGCTTCAAATCTGAGAAACGTCTGATATCGTGACTGGCCAAATGTCCAGTAAGTGTGGTTATTCTGGCAAATTCGAATTTGATTTGAAGATAATTCTTTAATGGGGTTTGCCTTGCTCATCTTTAACATCCACATTTTTCCACAGGAGGTATCTTCTAGAGGTCGGTTTGTGTCTTTAACTTAACTTATAATTTTTTGGCTTCTTCTCCTTTTCACTTACCTTTACATTTACATACCTCGGATGCCAGAAATTCCTTCTAATTTTCTTAATAGAAAAGCATCTGTTTGGACAGTAGGTCGCCACCGCAATTTGGCAATTGTGTTAACAATTGCTTTTAATCTGACCTGTCAGAACATCAAAGTGTGATAGATCGGACACTACGTACATTTCAAGTGACAACTTATTGTTAGTTACAAGTTATTTGTAAACAATTTTCAATGCATACTCGTATGTTGTTCGTGAGTGCGAGTTGCGTGTTTTCAAACAGTTAATTAAACATGGTTTCGGCATCGCCTGAAATTTACATAAAGTCACCATTTTATTTGTGGATCTGAGGCTGCCTTGCAAATCGACTAATTAACTTGCATCGTCCAATTTAAAAAGTGTAGTGATTTATAATAAACAACAACATAAGACTTCACGGCCGTAATGTGACCTTTTTCATCGAAAACATAGTGTATGCGGTAAATAATCCACTTTATATGTTTTGTGACATTTAAAATAAACATTATTTGAGAGCTAAATTATCACATGCAAAATGCTGACTCGAAAATAAAATTCTAAGGATTTGCAGAACAAGCTGCGATTGACATTTCAGGAACTTAAGTGTAATTATCAAAAACTTATGTGACCAGCTGCTACAGGAACGAGAAGACAGTAAGATTAAAATAGGAAAAGTTATAAATAAAAACTCAGACCTAAAAAAAAATTATCTACACTTCACCAACAGCATTTGGACATTCTGGAGTGGCGAAATCGGATTCAAGAAACTGTGAATTCTTTTACTCAGTGATGTGCATGAAAAGGCGTTGAGTCGCATAACGGAGCTGGAGATGAGTCTAGTTGAAGCTTAGTTAAAATTATGTCTCAGTTGGAAATGCAGAAAGTATACCAGGTCAGTGCTAAACAGGAATTTGTTTATATAAATAGTTGCAAAAAATACAAAAAAGACATTAAAATTGTGAATTTAATTAGATGTAAGCAAAAATTACTAAAAAAATATAATTCAATGTATGTTATATTTAAATTAAGAAAATAAAGATTACAACTAATTAAAAAACTAAGAAATTGTAGGTTTAAGCAAGAACAAAATGAATTATTGTATTATTCTCTTACTCAACAATTACAAAACGAAATTCGTCACTTATCTAGTTCACTTAGCTCTATAATTCAAAAATACCAAACAGCCCAGAAACAAATAGGTGAGCATATTTTAGCCGCTGACATATTGATTGACATTTGTAATTATAACAGGGACAGGTCCTTGACAAAAAAGCATATGAATGGCTGTATTCTCACCCTCATCAAAAGAATTATGTTATGATTGTGAAATGAAGCAAAACTGTAAATGTAAATAATTAAAATTTTTATGTAACATAAAATATATTAGTAAAACCATTAGCACATTAATTCTCCTTTACCTAAAAAAATATTGTAACTGTCAGACAAAACAGGACAGAATTCAGGAATTTTGATGAATACCAAGTTACCACAACAAGTTATAAATAATTGTCAACCTGATGCACCCTATAGTTGTCTAGTAAATAGTTTAATTAATTCAAATGACTTAAACAAAGAAACCACAATCTTAATTCTGTATGACAATAGTATAATAGTCTCTCTTTAAAAAAAGAAAGACCTATTGAATAACTAACTAAAAATAATAAAACTAAATGTAAGCTTATATTATGTGCATTACCATATATGTATATATATTACTGTATATATATATATATATATATATATATATATATATATATATATATATATATATATATATATATACAGTAAACAAAAACAAACATTTACTATTTGAATTTAACTCTGTACATACATAAACACTCACGCCTGTCACCCAGAGGGGTAGGCAGAGATTATGGACTTCCATTTGGCACGATCCTGACACACCTCTCTCGCTTCCTCCACATCCATATACCTACGCATACACGCTCGTCGGTTAAAGGTACTCTTGATTTGGCCCATTTTTAATATATCGCCAATTTGGTCGATAAACTTTCGCCTAGGGCGACCCTTCCCGACTATGCCGTTCACATCTGCAACATAAATTTGCTTTGTCACTCTTTCCTCATTCATTCTTTCTACATGGCCAAACCACCGAAGCATTCCTTTCCTAATCCTGGTCACAACATCATCATGCAAACCACACTCTTCTCTTATTAAACAATTTCTCACTCTGTCATTCAGATTCATCCCTAACATACTCCTTAATGACCGCATTTCTACAGCATTTATTCTACTCTCGTGCTTCTTCTGCCACACCCAACTTTCACTACCATACATTAAAGTAGGTACTAACACAGCATTGTGAATTGCCATACGTGCCTTTTTGGACACATTCTGACTTTTCACAATAGAGTGTAGAGCCCCATTAACTCTATTTCCTGCATTCACTCGTCGTTCTATATCCTTATCATATCTACCATCCCTGCTAAACACACATCCCGAATATACAAACTCATCTACTTGCTCTACCAACTCCCCTTCTATTCTTATTTCACATATCGTTTTACTTTCTTCTCTTTCAAAAACCATATCTTTCGTCTTACTTGCGTTCACTTTCATTTCCTTTTCTTTTAATGTCCTGTTCATTAATGTAACCATCATTTGCAACTCGGCTGCCGACGATGCAAATATGACTTGATCATCGGCATACAAAAGGCATTTGACGGTTAACTCACCCATTCTTAACCCGCATTCTTCTACTTTCAAATTTTCCAAACAACTGTCCATAAATAGGTTGAACAACCACGGGGAAGCCACACAGCCCTGTCTGACACCTTTATGGATGTCAAACCAGTCCGAGTAGGCCCCGTTGATCCTGACACAAGCACTAGAGTCCCTATATAGAGACTTCAATGCCTGTATCAGACCAGCGGTCAATCCAAATGAGTTCAGTGTTTGCCATAACACATCCCTGTCCACTCTGTCATAAGCCTTCTCCAAGTCTATGAACGCACAAAAAACTTTTTGGTTTTTGGCCAAAAACTTCTCCGCGATCATGCGCATGGAAAAGACCTGATCCGTACATCCCATTCCCTTTCTAAATCCCGCTTGCACACCCCAAATTTTTCCATCATTTTCTTTCATAACTCTTTCAATTAGTACCTTAGCATATAGTTTTCCCACAATGCTAAAAAGGCTGATACCACGGTAGTTTTTACACTCCTGCTGTGATCCTTTTCCCTTATATATTGGGACTATCACGGCTTTGCACCAGTCTCCCGGTACCCGCTTAAGTTCCCAACATAAATTAAACAAGGTGTACAGCAGGTCTGCCACCACTCCTTCTCCAGCCCTTAGCATTTCGAGAGATACTCTATCATAACCGGCTGCCTTACCTGCTTTCATACATTTTATTGCTTTCATTATTTCATCTATACTTATATCTCTATCTGTTTCCTCTTCTTTCGTAATTTCTATTTCATTTAATTCAAACGTCTCATCACTCATTAACACGCTTTCAAAGTATTCCTTCCATCTCCTTAAACTCAAAACTTCGTCATTCAGAATACAGTCATTCTGGTCTCGTATAGCATTCATTCTAGGCTGTTGTGAATGTCCCCTGGTAGTTCTTACGAGTTTCCAGAACATTTTAATGTCTGCCTGGAAGTTATCCGATATTCTTCTATCATTCTTATCCGTTCTTTCTTGCTTTTTCCTTTCAACTACTTCTTTTACTCTCTTATTTAGGTGTCTAAAAACTGCCTTCTTCCTTTCAATATCATCATTCATACTGCTAGAATTACTAGCCTTGGTTGCTAGTAAATCTAGCCATGCTCTCTTCTTTGCTTCAACTTCCATCCGTACCTCATCATCCCACCACAACGTATTACTTTTCCTTTCGTTCGTTCTGTTACTTACACCACATACTTCGGTAGCTGCATCCACTAAACCTTTCTTGACATTATACCACACAGTCTCCAAGTCTAAATTATTCATACACAATTCAGCCATACCACTTATATTTTCTCTCAATCTACATTTGAACTTCTCCTTCACACCTTCATCTTGTAACCTCTCTGTTCTTATACGCTGTAACGCTGTGGTAGACACAGATGTCCGATGCCTCCAACGTCTGAAAAGACCATTAATTTGGCATAAGACCAAGTAATGATCCGTCCCTACGTTAGAGCCCCGGTAAACCCTTGTATCTACCACCGCGCTCCTCATTCTGTCATCAACAATTATGAAATCTATCATACTTCTATCATCACCTCTTTCCCATGTTTACGTGTGAATCTTCTTATGACGAAAGAAAGTGTTCGTCACAACAAGATTCTTTTCCACGCATACGGCGAGAAGGCTTTCACCATTCTCATTTATACTTTCATCACCAAACGTTCCCAATATCCTTTCATAAACAAGCCTCCTTACCCCAACCCTTCCATTAAAATCGCCTAATATCACAATATTTTCATTACTACTATTTAATTAATCATTATAGTAAAGCATTTCTTACTTTTATATTACTTAATACATATCACTTAATGACAATTTTTATTTTGCTCCAAGAAACCTTCCTCATAAGTATAAAAAGCTTATTGCAGCATTGCTTGCTTACAATATAAAAAACTCAATGATAAATAATTTAATCCAATCTATTAGTTTAATTAGTGTAAATGCTATTTTTTTTCTTTTAAAAAACGTTACCCCCACACTAGGATTTTCTCCTGTGTCGTGGAGGCAGTTTATTAACATAAATTGCACAAGGACAAACATCCAGACCCGGAACAATTATTTGTAGGCCATACAAATACTTGTTCCGTGCGGGTTTCGAACCCGCGGCCCCCAGCGCAACAACTGATTGCTAAGCCACTGCGCCACGGAGCCGTCTTGAGTTACCAACTCACAATGATTTAAACTTTTTGATAAGACAGAGGCTTAAGTTTTAAAACTTAATATTAGTCATCAAAATATTCAAGGCCTGGCTGGCAAGGAATTAGAAGTCGAATTATTTGTTAATCATTACAATATTCATGTATTATTAACGGACATTGGCCAAACAATAGTGAATTATTTATTAATGTTTGGGATTATAATATGATTATTGCATATATCCGAAAGTCCGCCATATATGTTGGTTCATTAATATTGACTCGTAGTAGAATGAAATGTAAGGAACGAAAAGAAATTGTGTTATAGAATTATATATATATATATATATATATATATATATAAATTGTAGTTGTTTGTGGTGATTTCAATATTAATTTACAGGAATTTAACACTTCAAGAAACAGGCTTATTAACTTGTTTTATTCTTTTGATTTACGACATTTATTTCATGAACCTACTAGAATAACAGAAACAAATTCTACATGTTCGGATAATGTGTTTTTAAATTGTGAGGTAGTAGGAAAGTCTAAGCAAATTAACATCTGCTCATTGTTTACAAATTGTAGCATTTGAAGATAATAGAATTAAAAAAAAAAACTTAAAAGTTTGCACGAGTTTGTCGTTCAGTAACATCGTCGCGTTTAAGACATTTCAATATTATATAACCTATATATTATTAAAAATATAATCATAATAAGGATATTATAGAATATGTAAGATTCTATACTAAAATATTCAGAATAGTTTGTAATAAAGCGAAAGCATTACTAAGGCGACATACAAATCTTCGAAGAACAATGCTAAAACTACTTGGAAAATTAATAACCAACTCTTTAGTAATGATATAGGTGTAGCAAATAATTTTGAATCTTATTTTACTAACATTCCTTTAGTAAAATAAGATTTAAGATTACTGCACCCTTAAAATCTTCATAAGATGATTCTGAAGTTTTCTTAAAAAAGTAATAAACCCGAGTGTAATAATACTCCATTTATTTGAACACACACATGCATTAAATATTGTTAGAACATTTAATCTCTTTCAGTGAAGAATACCATAGATGTGTGTTGAATGTCGGTAAAGATTTATTTATTTATTTATTATTTATTGCATTCCTTAAAACTTTAAATAAAAAAAATAAAAAAATATTTAAATACATAATACAAACTTTTGAACAATACATTGATAATATAATTTAATATCATAATGTTCAGGCTAATTTAATATATTTAATTACAACAAAATCTAGTTAATTATGATTATCTGAAACTGTGCAATATATTTATTAATATTTAACTTTACACATTCAATAGGTTTAACAAATAAATATAGATAAAATAAGAAAAGCTTACTACAACATTAATAATATAATCAAATCTAATAGTAATTATATCATAACTTCTTTTCTAAGAAATTAATAATATTGCAATTATTATAATTTTAAATTTATTATTTCTAATAAATTAATGATTTTAAATACAATATGAATAATCTATATACCTAAATAATATTATCTCATACTATGTAAGCAATGTAATAATTCTTAAATTTACGGATTCAATAATTAAGTTTTCAATGCAGTACTTATAATCTAATTTTAAATAAGATCATGTGCTTCGATTTTTTACATGTAATAAGACCATAGCCGTTTGCTATACTCAATGCTTAACAATATTATAAAGTATGCAAAGTTTTAAATTTGTCGATGTAATTGATTTCAATTTACTCACATTTTTATTTTTATTTTATGTTAATCTGAATTTGAAATGTAATTGTCAACGTTCTTACAATAATGATCACTCAATGATAAAATATTGTTGCTCCAGCATTTGTTCCGATGTAAACATACCTATCTATTTTAAGTCAATCTTGTATTTCTCAGACAAATTAATTATTATTCATTTGAGAAATAAATTTCTTAAACCAGAAAACAAAAGAATACAAAAGGTGGACTTAATGCCTTGAGGCATTCTCTAACAGTCAACCCATGGAGTGGTGAGAATTTGACGTAGGTGCGGCAATATAGAAAAAATAACACTACATCATCATCATCATTACAGCCCTTCACAAGTCCACTGCTGAACATAGGCCTCCCCCAAAGAATGCCACAAAGCACGGTCCTGAGCCACCTGCATCCATCGACTTCCTGCAAATCTTACCAGGTCGTCACTCCATCTAGTGGGGGGACGCCCTACACTTCGCCTGCCGGTACGAGGCTGCCACTCGAGAACCTTTCTTCCCCATCGGTTGTCGGTTCTTCGAGCTATATGGCCGGCCCATTGCCACTTCAGCTTACTAATCCGTTGGGCTATGTCGGTCACTCTGGTTCTACTGCGGATATCCTCATTTCTGAGTTTATCACGCAGAGAAACTCCGAGCATAGCCCTCTCCATAGCTCGCTGAGCGACCTTGAGCTTCCTCATCCGGCCAGCAGTGAAGGACCACGTCTCAGTTCCGTATGTCATCACTGGCAACACGCACTGGGTGTACAGTCTCGTTTTCAAGTTTTGAGGTATACCTGACGAGAAGATGTGCCGTAATTTCCCGAACGCTGCCCAACCGAGTTGAATCCGTCGATTGACCTCTCGGTCGAAGTTGGACTTACCTAGTCGGACTATTTGTCCCAGGTAAACATACTCGTCAACAACTTCGAGCTTAGTGTTCCCAACAACTACCGGCATAGGTGTGACATGGACATTAAACATGATCTTTGTTTTGTCCATGTTCATCTTAAGACCTATCCGTTGGGAAACACTATTGAGGTCATTGAGCATAGTGCTTAGGTCCTCCAGCGATTCTGCCATAAGGACTATATCGTCGGCAAATCGAAGGTGAGTGATGTACTCGCCATTGATGTTGATACCGTATCCTTTCCAGTCCAGAAGCTTGAAAACATCTTCCAATGCAGCGGTGAAGAGTTTCGGGGATATGACGTCACCCTGTCTTACACCTCTCTGCAATTGGATAGATTTCGTACTCTGGATCTGTACTCGGATAGCCATCGTAGCCCTACTGTACAAGCACTTCAACACTTCGATATACCGACAGTCAACTTGGCATCGCTGAAGGGACTGCAGCACCGCCCAAATTTCGACGGAATCAAAGGCTTTCTCATAGTCCACATACGCCAGACATAGTGGCAAATTGTACTCCTCGGACTTCTGTACAATTTGCCGAAGGGTATGTATGTGGTCTATGGTGCTAAAGCCTTTTCGGAATCCGGCTTGTTCGGGAGGCTGGAAGTCGTCAAGTCTGCGCGCGAGACGATTCGTAATGACTCTCGAAAACAGCACGTAGACGCGGCTCAGAAGGGAAATCGGTCTGTAGTTCTTCAAGAGAGCGTTGTCGCCTTTCTTGAAGAACAAGACCACCGCACTTCTGCTCCACGCCTCCGGTGTAATGCCACCATGGAGGACGGAATTAAAGAGCTTCTGAAGGACTTCAAGTACCGGTTTTCCACCCGCTTTCAGAAGCTCCGCTGTAATTCCATCCTGGCCTGGGGCCTTGCCGTTTTTAAGGTGCTGGAGAGCCATTCTAATCAAGGAGGTAACAATCAAAATGTGATATGTCACTTGGATATGGAACAAAGAAAAATAAACATTTTTGATTTTAGCGAATTGAGTGTAAGTTTAAGATTCATATAAAAGTCAAAAAAACAAATTATTACTACTGAATAATATTATTATATTTTAATGGATAAGTCAAGTCTCTATCTCTTTATTTTAATTTTTGAAAAATGGACAAAACACGTCATGCATGAACCACATGGACAAAACATGTTTTGACTTGAAAACACGCAGTCGAAACGTGTTTTGTCCATTTCTAACTACAATCTTTTGAGTCTTAGATTAGTGTATGTTGTGGATCTGTTTTGATTAAAAAAAAACAGTATTTTATAAAACATGTTTATTTTAGCAATATTAATTAGTAAAACTTTTATTGACTTATTTTACCACTACAATCAGTAATACTTAAATTCTCATACAAATCTCACTATCCAGACAATCACACTCATTTTCATTATCATCAATTGTTTCCTGAATAGTGGTTGGAGTATTGAAAAGAACTTCTTTATACCAGTTGAAACGGATGTCCTCAATCTCTTGCCAGTTTCCAAAAACAGACTGTAGTAATTTGTCTACATCCATCTTTTTTTCATTAGATAAAGATCTGCTTAAAGGCAGTGTTTTTGGTTGCATTCTGTTTAACATGTTAATGGTGAATGATTTCTTGTTTAAATTTTCGTATGTTTCATTTCCTTCATAAATAAAGTTTTCCATCGCTCGAACTCTGACTGACCGTTTACCATTAACCTCGCTGACTTTGAAGAAAATCCTTTTCATATTGCTTATGTTTTTTAGATCTTTGTAGAACTTCTTTAAGTCCTTGGTATCTTTGAGTTCCCAGTCTTGTCCTAATGAATACAACTGTCCCAGTTCTTTATGAAAAATTTCTATATATTCTTCTTTTGCGATAATAGTGGGCTTGTTTCGCAACAGTTTTTCAGCCCTGCCAAAAACTCTATCGGCAGGCAAAAAGGAATGGCCTCGAGTTGGAAAATGCATATGAATTTCCTTAAGAGATGTTCTTGTAGTTTGCAAATAGTACATAATAGTACGTATTACAATATTATTTTTATTTTGAGAGATACATCCATCACTAAACAGTCTTAAAATGGTGTGTGATTGGAAATCAGTATTCAGAAGGAAATGTAACAAAGCAGATGATATTTCTGTACTTCCTTTACCGGCTTGTTCTTCAGACCAGCAGTAAAACTGTGGTTTCAGTCCTTTTAAATCGACTATGCAAAAGTTGTAAAATCCAATTTGTCTCAAATAGTATGCCTCCTGTACCGGTGCTTTTGGCAACGGTTGGATTTGTTGTAAATCAAAACAGTAGCTTATCGAATCTTCTACATCCTGCCTCATTAGCTGATAAAATGCATTCGCTCTCTTCTTATGAATTCTTTTTTCTATAATGACATCATTTCTCTCCTTTGACCCTGATGGATATGTTTTTATTTTGTGGTTTAGAATTGTGCAATAACTGCACACATCGGTAGCTGGCGATTTAAAACCAATATTAAATTCACTAACAAAGATTCGTCTAAACATTGAAAGTTTCACTTTCAGTTCATCAGTGGTATTCGCATTGTATATTTTATGTAATTTTTGAATACTCAAGCCTGCCATCAAATAGATTCGTTTAGACTTATTTCTTCCATAATGACTTTCATTTCCTCGAAGTTTTCCAATGAATTTTCTTACATTGTCTTTCTTCTCCCGGCTTAAATGACTTTTTCGGTCACCTCCTCTATTTTCTTTAATTCTTTCACCCTGAAACTGCTTTTTTGCTATATTTTGAAGCTTAGTTCGACCCATCTTAGTTACTTCAAGAAAAAACTTCTTGCCAACTGGAACCCTCTGAGAATCAACTGTTAAGAAGTATTTCACATTGAATAGATGTTCTGACACAACCTTCTTGTTAGGTTTTACTCTAGGTCTTCTTCGCTTCACTTGGTGAGTCTGAATTAAAGATGAAATGATCCCATCTTGAGCAAGTTTTTCCGGAACCGAACACAACTTTGTTCGCATAACGTGCTTTGGTGTAACTTTTGAGCAACGAAAGATTTTCGTGTCGTGTGCACAAGGGTGAATAACATTAGAATTATAAAGTTTTGAATACTTCATCTTTTTCGCAGCAATTCTTTTTCCACCAGTGATACGTCTTTTACGGCTACCACTATTCCCCGCTTGTACTTCTATAGTATCCGTTTCGTCTACGATATCGTCCATTTTTTATTGCATTAAAAATTAGCGTCACAATATTATTTTATTTTATTCAAAAATCGAAAAATACGACACAGTAAAATAACCTCACATAGGTAATGAATGACAACAAGTGGTTCATTCAGATTCATTCAAACTGTGTTAAGTCAAATGTCAAAATGGCGTCCACTTATTTGTGATTGGTTGTTCGGACAAAACATTTTATGATGTTAGCCTGCTGAAGGACAGAACGCGTTTTGTTTTTACTGCCTATTTTACTCATTAAAATTATTTAGAGAAAACATGTTTTGATGCAAACTGTTCTTTTAAAAAATATGGAGCCCATAGAGTAGAGGAAAATGGTATTATCAACTTTTTTTCTTTATTTTTGTGACAAATCACGTTTTGATTGTTACCTCGCTCAGACTGACGTCCGGGATATCATCGGAATAATGTCGGATAAGACTCGCTCTTGGATCGTTACTCACACTTGCGTGTGGCTCCAACGATGACGTGTATAACTGCCCATAGAACCTCTCAATCTCACTCAAAATCTCAGGTGCCCCGGAAACGATGCTGCCACATTCGGTCTTCAGCTTTGACAGTTGGCTCTTTCTGGCAGACAGATCTCTGGCAAAGACTTTGGAGCCTTGGTTCCGCTCGATCGCTTCTTCAATACGAGCTGTATTGAAGTTGCGTAAGTCCCGCCGCATGCATTTGGAGATCTGTCTGTTCAGTTGCCTGTATGCTGTCAAATCTGTTGAAGAATGTAGCTTCATCTCCCGTCTAACAGCCATGAGATTAAGAGTGTGATCGGAGAGTTTTTGTGTTCTTCTGCGGCGGGTCTTGCAGAACTTAGCTCCGACCGCATGGACAGTTTCCACGAGCTTGTCATTCAAATCGTCCACTTCATTGCAGTCTTCTAGGCACTGAAAACGGTTTTGCAACTCGAGCTGAAAGGTTTCGGGACTTTGGATTAGAGCACGAGGGGGACGGAGCGTTGACTTCATTAGACGAGACCTCTCCAACTTAACGTTTAGGTTCAGTGTGCCTCTAACCATTCGGTGATCGCTGCCGGTTTTCACCCTCGCGATCACTGAGACATCACTGAACAGTTGTCGTCTGGTCGTCATAATGAAGTCAATCTCATTTTTTGTCGAACCGTCGGGGCTCGACCAGGTCCACTTCCTGTGGGGCCGCTTCTGGAAGAAAGAGTTCATCATAAAGAGTCCCTCTTTCTCCATGAAGTCGGCCAACTGCTGGCCCCTTGGGTTCCGTTGCCCTATTCCAAATTTCCCCACTTTCACCTCACCGTTCTCTCTTGTGCCTAGTTTTGCATTGAAGTCTCCCATTAACACCGTATATTGGGTTTTGGAGGAATGCATGGCTCTAGAGATATCCTCATACATTTCCTCCACCTCCTGATCGGGGTGTGCCGAGGTTGGTGCGTAAACCTGTATGACCTTCAGCGAATACCGTTTGGTGATTCTGAGTATAAGGTACGCAACCCTCGTCGACACACTCTCAATCTTTACAACGTTGTTAACGAGAGACTTGTGGACGATAAATCCGACACCTCCTTGGGACAGATGGTCGCCCTCCCGGTGATAGAGCAAGTTGCCGGATTCGAGGATTACCGTGTCCTCCCCCTCTCTTCGGACTTCGGATAATCCTATAATATGCCAGCGTAACTTGTCTATCTCTTCTTCCAGCTCCACAATCTTCTCGTCAGTCCTCAGGGTGCGTGCGTTGTATGTTGCCAGGTCGAGTCGTTGTAGGTGGCAACCGAACCTCCACCGGAGATTCTTAGCACCCCCTGCCCCGCCGTTACCATGGTCGCCACCGTAGCCAGGAATAGCGGGGCCGCCGGGGACTGGGGGCCGTCTCTTCGTAACTTTCATTATGGGGGGTATATTGCCATAGTTGCCACGCTTGGCGAGCGGGTTGGCAACCGCAGTTTTTTATTGTATTTTGTCGTTACCAGGAAGATGCTGCTGCCTATCTCCTGCCTGTTTCCCTTTGTCGCCTTTTACGACACCCACGGGAAGATATGGGGTAGTGGATATTCTTAACCGCCACTACACGGCAACTACACTAAATGATAATTAACTACATAATACATACATTTTACTAATAAATATACTAAAAATATATGACGTTGTACACGCCCCTAGCTGCCCCCACAAAGGTTGACGGGACTAGGGCCCATGAGTAATCCCATCGACGGGCAGCAGAGGGATGGGGCCACGTGGCCACATGGAATATGTTCTATCACAATAAACTATATGGGTGATACGGCCAACAGCTGCCCTGCCTCAACAGGAGTTGGATCCTTCGCGGCCCATAGACGAAGGAGCTACGGGCAGATGCTGGTCGGGCGTTCCTACGCCGAGGGTCAAATGTTTCTAATGAACACACGAGGGGAAAGGTCACTAGGATAAATGCACTTACCTGCCCCAGGAGCGCAGACGATTCTCCTCGACCGGCCCGGCTGATGACAGTGTTGTGAGTGTATGTGTAATTGTATGTGCTGATATGTTGACGGGAACCGATCTGGATGACGCAACGACGTCCGGGAGAAGGCACGCGCTGGTATCCCCGGAACTTTCCCCTTCTGGAGGCACTCGTAATGGGTTGTCACGAAATGGGACAGCTACTCGTAGTCCTTCAGAGGTAAATCACTGTGATAGTTGCACGCGAATTTAACCGAGTTAGTACGTTCTAATAACGATACCGTTATTGCAACGATTTACGCGGATTGTTCCTTTAGCAAAGTTAGGCGCGAAAACATACGTCCGTATAGCTCGCAAGAAAATCCTACTATATTCACGAGAAGTGCCACGCCGACGCGTCCGGCGGCCGGGGGGGGAGCGGGGGAGAGGGAAGGTGCCCTTGATATCGAGGCCAAACGCGCGCGTTAAAGACTACGTTTTTATTGTAAATTTTTCCTGCCTAAACAACCCCCCGCCCCGGACATAAGGCATTAAGTCCGCGAGTAGATTGGCAAACGGGACAAGGTCGCGACGGCCCGTTGCAAGACCGAATCTCCGACCAAAACCTCGGCCACTCTAGTCACCCCATCCGTTCCATACGATAGTTTAACAATGCGCCCACGGCGCCAATACAAAGGTAGCGCGTTTGGTTCTTTAATCAACACGAGGTCTCCCACCCGAGGAGGCTCCGTCTTGTCAGACCACTTAACGCGCTGCTGCAAAAGATGTAGGTACTCCAGAGACCATCGGTGCCAAAAGCGTTGAGTCATCTGTTGCAGCAGGGCAAACCTGCTAAGCCGTGAAGCACTCGTTTCCCTGAAGGGATACTCGGGCAGAGCGTTAAGAGGCTGGCCAATCAGGAAGTGTCCCGGGGTTAGAACCTCCAAATCATTCGGGTCAGAGGAGAGGGGACAGAGGGGCCGAGAGTTGAGTACCGCCTCAATTTTACAGAATACAGTGGCGAGCTCCTCAAATGTCAAAATGGCTTCACCAATAACGCGACGGAGATGCGTTTTGGCAACCTTAACCACCGCCTCGAAAATACCGCCCCAGTGGGGACACGCCGGAGGGTCGAATTTCCACTGGATGCCCCTTTTCGACATCGCATTTCCTAAATAAGCCCGGTGGCTGGACAGAAATTCGACGACCTCCTTGAGATACCTATCCGTGCCCTTATAATTCGTCCCGCAGTCCGACCGGATCAAGTCAGGCAAGCCGCGCCGCGACACGAAACGGCCAAGCGTGGCCAAGAAGGCTTCCGTGCTGAGGGCGCTCACCAGTTCCAAGTGAACGGCTTTAGTGGAGAGGCACACGAAGACGCAAAGATAGGCCTTACATGAACGCGCGTTACGAAGGTTAGAGGACTTGACGAGGAAGGGGCCAGCGAAGTCTGTTCCGACCCCAGCGAATGGTCGGATGGCCCTGACGCGGTCGGGCGGCAAGTCACCCATCAGAGGCTGCGATATGGGGGCCTTCAGTTTATAACAGGGGATGCACTTAAAGATGACGCTCCGAATGGTGCGCCGGCCAGACAAAATCCAAAACTCCCGCTGCAAAATAGCCGACAGGGCGTTACACCCAGCGTGGGTATTCCTAACATGGTGGTGGGTTACCAGCAACCGGACAAGGGCGCCGTCCTTAGGGAGCAGCAACGGGTGTCGAGCCCCGCACGGCAGTTGAGAGTTTTTCAAACGTCCGCCCACGCGCAGCATCCCAGCGTCGTCCAGAAAGAGGTTCAGGCGGGCCAGAGCGCCCTTGATAACGGAGCCACGCTTCAAGTTTTCGATAACGGGCTCAAAATGCTCCGTCTGGACCATACGGATCCTATGCATCAGGGCTTCCCGACGCTCGCTAGGGGACAAAACGCAATCAGAGAGTCAGTTGAACGGATCTCTCGAATTGTGGACAAAGCGGCGCAGCCAAGCAGTCACTCCTAAGAGCTTATCGAGAGAGCTGTACCGTTCCAGAAGGGAGAGATCCCGAGTGGGCTTATCCTTGCCCACTCCTACTCGGGCCCGTAGGCCCGGCAACTCAGTAGGTTCGGAGTAATTACCCTGGGGCCAGAAGGATTGAGGATCAGATAACCAACCGGGACCCCACCACAATGAGTGGGCAACCAGCGCGGGGGCCTCACAGCCGCGGGAAGCGCAGTCGGCGGGATTCAACTCCCCGGGGACATGTCTCCAGTGGAGAGAAGTATCAGAACTCTGGATCTGAGACACGCGGTTCGCCACAAAGACCTCAAGATTGTGAGGTGCGGCTCGGAGCCAACAAAGTACTATCTCACTGTCCGACCATGCGTAGACGTCCGTAATGTCGATTACAGGCTTCAAGGACGAGTGAACGTGGTTGAGGAGCCGCGTGAGAAGAGCGGCTCCGGACAGTTCCAATTTAGGGATAGTTAAACGGGATCTAATGGGGGCAACCTTGCTTTTGGCGAGTACGAGATGAACTGCAGTATGCCCAGAGGAACTCACAGTCCGCAAATATACGACAGCAGCATAGCCATTCTCAGAGGCGTCGCAAAACCCATGTAGGGTAGCCCCGCATTTCCCTGGAGGTAGGAAGCACCTTGGCATGGAAACCCGGTTGATGTCCGGAAGGGAGGAGAGCATGGAGAGCCACTCTCGCAAGAGGACCCCGCTAATAGGCTCGTCCCAACCCAACCCGGACATCCAGAGCTTTTGAAGAAAGCACTTAGCCAAAAAGATGACCGGGGTGATCCATCCATTCGGGTCGAAGGTGCGAGCTACTGTAGACAGCACGGAGCGCTAGGTCCATGCTTTGGGAGGTGGGTCAAGTTTTACTCTATACGTGAAGGTGTCCTGAACAGGCTGATATTGAATGCCCAGCACAGTCAACAAATTAGGATTCTCAGGGTGCTCGAACAGATGAGGGTCTTGTTGATCCTCTCCTGGGAGGTCCCTCAAAATGTGTGGGGAGTTCGACAACCACTTGCGCAACTCATAGCCTCCAGACTTCAGGATGGCAATTAATTCGTCTCGCAAGACCAGAGCCTCCTCGACGGTGGAAGCGCCCGTACAAATGTCGTCCATGTAGACCGAAGTCTCCAAGATAGAAGCTCCCCGAGCGTATCTCAGGCGCTCTCTCTCAGCGAGTTCAAGGAGGGTTCGCATGGCGATATACGGGCTGGACCGGAGTCCATAGGTGGTGGTGTTCAACTCAAATACCTGTATGGGATCGCTGGGCTTCTCGCGCCACAATATCAGCTGATATCGGCGGTCATCACGATGTACCACCGATTGGCGAAACATCATCCGAATTTCCGCGACAAAAACCACTTGGTGTCGACGGAATTGGGTCAGGATGTCGGATATGTCCTTGATCAGTTTAGGACCCGAGTGAAGACACTGATTCAGGGACACACCGTTTGATGTGGGGGCGGAACCGTCAAAGACTACCCGAATCTTACTCTCAGGGGTCCTCAAGACCGCATGGTGAGGGAGGAAGTAGTGCTCATGTGAACGCCATTCGAAGTTGGACGGTGACATGTGACCCAGCTCCTGATACTCGCGCATGAACTCGACATATTTGTCGCGAAAGGCTGGGTCACGCCGCATGCGGCGCTCCATGGAAAGCAACCTCTTCTCGGCCAGAGCACGGGATTGACCCAAAGAGGGGCGGGAGTCCAGAAAGGGTAAGCGAGTGACGAAACGACCGTCAACCCGCCGGCCGGTATTGTTCTGGTAGAACAACTCACACTCACGGTCCAGAGGGTCGACTCGAGCTACATGGGGTGGTTCCTCAATGTCCCAGAATCGCTGGACGGCGTCCGATAAGGACACGCCCACGACGGAGAGCGGGTCGGCCGTCGGAGGGGGAGGAGACCACATAACCGGTCCAAAAAAGCTGTGCCCAAATATCGTGGAAATGGCTGACAGGCCATCGGGCTGCAGAGCTCGTATCTCACCTAACAAGAGGGCACCCAGCGTGTCGGCCCCCAGTAACAAATCTATCGGCCCAGGTTGGGCCCACCGAGGGTCTGCCGGTCTCAAAGCCGACGCACAGCGCACAGCGCTGTCATTTATACGAACGTTAGGGAGGAACCCTACAATGTCGTCGAGGACATTTACCTTGACTAAAATACGAAGGTGTTCGCTGTCAGGGCTGAACACCAACTCCGCTTGTCCCCTAGGAGCAGGAGGCTCGGCACCTCCGATACCTACCATCGGACGTGATTCAGAGCTCCAGGGGAGCCCCATTCTTCCCACCAACCGAGTAGAGGCCACACTACGCTGGGAACCCGAGTCCAATAGAGCTCGAACCGTTAAGTGGTCGCCGCTCGGGTTGTAAACCTTCACTGAGGCTGTCGGCAATAGAACAGTTTGACAGGTGGACTGCTGACGACTTATAGGCTCAGTGGAGGCGGCCATGGCGGGAGCTAGGGCGGCAGCCTCCTATCTGGAGCTGCCTCTGTTAGGCCGGCACCCGAACCGGGGGCCCCG
Organism: Parnassius mnemosyne; assembly: GCA_963668995.1. Lineage (NCBI taxonomy): Eukaryota > Metazoa > Arthropoda > Insecta > Lepidoptera > Papilionidae > Parnassius > Parnassius mnemosyne. The sequence continues at coordinate 30,726,528 of CAVLGL010000080.1, forward strand.
AGCGCGGCACTCCGACGGCGTCTCGATGACCCCCGACTGGAATTCCCCGAACGGGCCGACCGAGGGAAACTCGGGGATCCTCGGCTCCAAGGCCCGGGGCCGATACGCAGTCTCCGGAACCCGGTAGTACCGGCACCGGCCAAAGGGGGGCGGGCGGCGTTCCAGTCGCGGCCACTCAGCCAACAGGGGTGAGAAAGGTCTAGCTGACCGCTGAGTGGCCGCGAATCCACTATCAACTCGAGGAGGGGGGGTGAAGACCCCCCCGCCCCTGGGGGAACGACTCCCAGACCGATCGGGGGAGGGACTCCCCTCAGAAGGAGGGGCGCTGTGGTCCGCCGGTGAGCGCCGAGCGTCGCCCGACAGTGGGCGTGGCTGGGCGCCCCCGCCCGTGGGAGTCGGGGGGCTGGCAGAGCCCTGCGAGGACGAGCCGCGCGCACCCAGGCACAAGAGGACGTTGTGGTTGCCCTGGCAGTGCGTGCAGGGCCGCTGTTGCGGGCAGTCTCGTTGTAAATGCCTCTCCAGGCACGAGAAGCACCAGCGGCGCTCCCTGGCGATGGTTCGCCTCGCCTTAGCCGGCTTGCGCAACAACTTCGGGCACGACGCCGGCCGGTGGTCGGATGCTCGACAATAGGAGCAGGGAGGCGCCTCCCGGGCCGCTAGGCCACTATAGGAGGGTACGGGGGGGGCGCCCTCCCGCGGGGGCTCCACTCGGCCTCAGGGGGTGGGCGCCGCCTTGGCCGGCTGACTCCGCCTTTCCCTGGGCACCGCTCGGGAGGCGGCCGGGGGGCCCTCGACGGCGCCTGCTGCGTTCTCCAGCAGCCTGCACTGCTCTTCCAGGCTATATAAGACTACGTCGTCGGTATTCGTACTGAGCGGACGTATCAGTGCGCTCTCGCGTGACCACGTGTTGCTAGTAATTAGTTATTTTTGGTGCTTTTGTAATAATATAGTGTTAATTGTTACGTTCTTGAACTATTTAAACTTTATTTTGTTGAACAGAAAAACTGTGATTTGTGTGTACTATTTTTAAACATTTTTATGTAGTAATTACACGTGTTTTTAGGTTAAGACCACGCGGTTACCGCGTGGTATTTAAAGGTTAATTACTGATGTGTTGTGGCTATTGTACTGTTGTTGTTTTTGGATAATATTGGCAAGTACTTTTCTTATATATAGATTTAATTTAATTATAAAAACATTTTATTAAACTTGTTTAGGTTATTGTGTCCTAGCACGTGGCGTTGTGCTACTTTGACATTGACAGCTGTCATTGTAAGTGACACTGACACTGACAGTGAAGTTGACAGCTGTCACCTGTCATCTCGTTTGACTTTTAAGAACTTGCGTTCCGTTTCTCTTTATGTATATGGGAAATGAACTAACATTTTAATACTTTTTGGACTATTGTATTTTGTGGATTATGGCGGACGATGATGAAATATTTACGCCGCGCAAATCACTGGCCAGGACTCCACCGGGCCCACCCGGCCGGCCGGTCGCAGTGCCCCCCCCCACCACCAGCAGCCCCACCACCAGCAGTGCCAGAGAAGCGGCCTCTTCCGTCACCGGAAGATGTGCAGCCGCCTTACCAGCGGGCAAGGGTGGGCAAGCGTACTGAGCCTCGCCGGAGTGTGGCCCCGGTGGCAGGTTTGCTGACCAGAGACATGGAGGAGTCTGCTGCTGAAGCCGAAGAAGAGGACTGCCAAAGGGAGAGTTCCCGGGGAGCGAGTGGGACCTTCAAGGCTTCGAAAGCATCCAAGCTGGAGGTGATAGACTACGTTCGAGAAACGGTGAAGAACATCATGAGCGTCATCACTGGACCAGGGTCGAAGCTCAACAAGGCCGAAGTGAATAGGGTTGCTGCATACGGCCATGACCTTATTACCATGGTGGCGGCGATGGAGGTACATACCTCCGAATTAGAACTAGCTGCTGTAAGAGCAGAACAGGGGAAGACCATAGCGGAAGCTAGACTGGCGCAGGTCGAGGCTGGAGCAGTTCCTAGCCACGCGACGGACCCGGCACCGCAAAGGTCATACTCGACAGCGCTGAGGTTGCCAAAGGGGGCAGATCAGGTCTTAATGCCAGTAAGCAAAGGACCAGTAGTTGCCTTCTATCCGGCTGAAGTGGAAGGACCCATTAAAACAGCGGAGGACACTAAAATGGAGCTGAAGAAGGCGGTGAATCCGAAAACTAGCGGCCTACAAATAGATAGGTTGAGAAAGGTAGGGAATGCAGGTGTCGTGGTCCAGACCACGTCCCAGGAAGCTGCGGAGAAGCTAAAGACAGTGGCTCCTCCATCACTGAGAGTGTCTGAGCCCAGGCAGCGCCAACCCCTGGTTGCTCTTAGGGGTTTTGAAGAGGACCCAAAGAATGAAGAAGTACTGAGCGGCCTCTATGAGCAAAACTTGGCTGCTTGTGGCTGGAGCGAAGAACAGTTAAAACAAAGCTGTAAAATAGCTTTCAAAAAATCATGGAGAGGTAGCAGGCGGACAACAGTCATACTGCAATGTTCGCCTGCCTTGAGGGACGTCCTGATTGGACACAACCGGTTATACGTCGGCTGGGACGTGGTCGAGCCGTGCGACTATGTGGACGTCACGTGCTGCCAGAGGTGCCAGCAATATGGGCATCCGGCAAAGTACTGCCGAACGAAGGAAGTTGTCTGCGGAAAATGTGGAGAGACTGGACACGAACGTGGCGCCTGCAAATCAATGGACGAAAAGTGCGCCACGTGCAAGCGCTTTGGAAGATCGGACTCTGGCTCGCACGTGACCATGGCGAGGAACTGCCCAGCAAGGATATATGCAGAGCAGCGCTCCGTGGCCACCACACAGTATTGCCGGTAAGGGCAGCCCTACAGGAACAAGAGAGGCGTTAAGAATAGGTCAGATTAACCTGGGTCGGGGGGAGCTCGCCGCGGCTGAGTTGCCTATCCTGGCGCGTGAACTGCACCTGGACATTGTTCTTGTACAAGAACAGTACTCCCAGGCTGTGGGGATCGTCCAGGTGGGCGGTCATCCGTGGGCGGGCGTCTATCTTGCCGACCCAACTATTGGAGTAGCTGTGCTGAGCCACCTCAGCAACGAGTTTTGTGTGGTGTGCCACGTATACCGATGGGACCTCTATGTGGTGTCAGCGTACTTTAAATTTAGCGACAATATCGATGATCACCTGCACCACTTAGAGGTCGCCCTGAGCTGTCTAAAGGGCAGAAGGGTTATCGTGGGCCTCGACTCCAACGCGCACTCGCCTCTCTGGCATTCTGATCGCCGGCATTACGTGGGAAGAGGGCAAACAGCTGACTATCGAAGACAGCAAATGGAGGCGTTCATTATTTCACATGCCCTTACTCTGGCTAATATGCCCGACCAGCCCTATACCTTCTCTGGGCCTGGTGGGGAGTCCAATGTGGATTTGACTCTATCCACTGGGGACATTTATCTTGCCGATTGGCGTGTGCGCGAGGGGATCTGCGCCAGCGACCATAACCTGATCACTTTCACGGCCACCATCAACAGGCCGACCACCCGCGCTGCACCCGTTAGGGAGCCCCCTCGTTTTCGCGACCGAGGGGTGGATTGGGACAGGTTCCGGGCGATAATCAAACTGCGAATGGGATGGCTGCATGTGGAAAAACCCGCAGCCCTCCTGGCGGAGGAGTTCTCAGGGGCCATCGTCCGCTCCGCGGAGGAGGGCCTAGGGGAGAGTCGCCCCAGGGGGTCGGGGGGGTACGAATGGTGGACGACTGAACTCGATAAGACTAGAAGGTTACAATGTAAACTCAGGCATGCATGGCAGAGTAAAAGGCGTCTAGGAGGTAGGTCAGAAGAGATAGCCAGGATGGCCTTCCACAGCGTGCGTGCGAGATATAGAAAGATGATGGTGGAGGCGCAGCAGTCGCATCATTTGAGGGTTGCCAACTCTGGCAACGAGGACCCATGGGGTATGGCGTACAGGGTGGCCAGCGGGAGGGTACGACCGCCTGCAAACGTGATCAATGGGATCGCCTTTGCGGGTGGGCACCCAGACAACATCGAGGCAGCTATGGTCAACCTAATGACAGCGCTCTGTCCGGATGACAGACCTGATCACGACATGCCTTACCATCAGCAGGTCCGCCTACTGGCGGCTTTCATGCCGTCTGGTAGAGCTGCGTCTCCGCCTGTGGCTGAGGATCTGGAAGAAATAGTCAAGGTCTTGCCTAACACAGCTCCGGGACTCGATGGAGTGAGCGCGCGAATTGTGAAGAATGTTTGGATGGCAGCACCGAGGGAATTTCACTCGGTGTACGCCAAGTGCGTGGTAGAGGGAGTTTTCCCCAAGGTATGGAAGGACGGAAGACTGATTGTCATTCCAAAGGGTAATGACAAGCCGCTCACCGACGCCAAGGCATACCGTCCGATAACGCTCCTCCCTGTTTTGGGAAAAGTATTGGAACGCGTAATGTTAAGATGTGCTCCTGCGATTAGTCGCGGGATATCTGAACACCAGCACGGTTTCTCTCCGGGGCGATCTACAGTAACAGCGCTGCATGTCTTGCTCAGCACAGCAAGGTATTCTCGGGCATGCTACGTACAAGCAATCTTTTTAGATATCTCCGGCGCCTTCGACAACGCCTGGTGGCCGATGATGATGGTCAAAGCGAAACGAGGTGGTTGTCCACCTAACATTTACAAAATGCTGGTGGACTACTTCACCTCCAGACGTGTGGGCCTCTACATCGGAGACCGGGTTGAGTGGAAGACGTCGACCATGGGATGTCCTCAAGGCTCTGTGCTGGGCCCAACACTGTGGAATGTATTGATGGACGATCTCCTCCGACTCCCTCTGCCTGAGGGAGTATCCATGACTGCCTACGCTGACGACGTTACAATTCTGATTGAATCTGAAACCAGAGCGGGTATCGAATCCAGGGCCAGAGTCACTTTGGACCTTGTACGGGAGTGGGGCCTAAGGAATCGACTGGAGTTTTCCTCATCAAAGTCGTCCACCATGACTATTAGAGGGAAACTTCAGCGCCCACCCGTTATTAAACTTGGTGGAGAATCTGTAAAGGCTGTAACTAATGCTAAGGTACTAGGTGTGGTATTGGACTCAGGACTATCGTTTGTGCAACATGCGTCCGATATTTCTGAAAGAGCGACCAAGGGATTCGGCAAGATGACTCGCGTATCGACATCATCATGGGGTGTCCGATACCCGAGCCTAAAAATAATATATAGAGGAGTGTTTGTATCCACGCTCACGTACGCGGCGGAGTGCTGGTACGAGCGTGCGAACATGTACACAGTTCGCAGCGCACTGCTGAGATCGCAGCGATCAGCCCTTATATTGCTGACTAAGGCGTATCGATCCACCAGTACGGCGGCCTTACCGGTGCTGGCTGGCGTTCTCCCTTCTGACCTGGAGGTCATCCGTGCTGGTAGGATGGGCATTGCACGTTTGACCGCGCCCAAAGAGGAGTTGAGCAGACGGAAGCGCGAAATTTGGACTGAGGTGACCGGTGTTTGGCAGGATCGATGGACGAATGAATCAAAAGGACGCGAGCTCTATCGGTTCTTCCCGGAAGTGGCGTTGCGACTCAGGTATACCTGGGTCGCACCGGACTATCAAACTTCTCAGATTCTCACCGGACATGGATGTTTTCGGAAGAGACTGAGTGAAATGGGACTGTGTGAAACAAGTATGTGTGAGTGTGGTGCGATAGAGGAGGACGTTCACCATGTTCTATGGGAATGTCCTCTATATGACGACCTAAGAGCGAAGATGATGGATGGATTAGTTCGTACGGTTCAAGGACCGATTTACTACTCGGATCTCGTCAGCGATGGGGTGAACTACGGGCTGTTGCGCGAATTTGCGCACAGGTGGCATGACATAAGGATAAGGCAGGACAGAATGTTGGCAGAAAGGCCTGACGACGTAGGCGTAATAGTGCCGTCAGCCCCAGAAGGGGGAGAATGACAAACTGGGACAAGGAGTAGATTAAATAACTTGTAGAGAGTCAAGAAAGTGCATGCGGGAAAGAGCCCTGAGCAAGTACCGCGTGCACCTCTCGTGATTCGGCCCATATAACCGCAAGGTTGGTGGGGCCATGGGAGGTGGTGGGTTGCTCTTCCAGGAACCGCAGCAGGTCCCTAAAGGGGGGCATATAAGAGGCGCCATCCCCTCCGAACCTCTCCTCAAAATGGAGCCGAAGGTCGAGGGGCAGGCGGGACAGCACTATATGAAGGAGCAGAAAAGACCACTCGTCCACAGGTAAATCCAGCCGCCGCAACGAGTTGCACGCTACGACGTCTGGATTCACTATGTCTTCACGTAGTCTAGTCCGGTCCTTCAGCAGCGGGAGGTTCAGCAGCCTCCGAACATGATCGTCCGCAATCCGCCGGACGTTGGCGTACCTTCCAGCGAGGAGGTCCCTGGCGTTTTGGTAGGCGTCGTCCGACAACTTAAGGTGGCCGACGACGCTCAGGGCCTCCCCCTCTAGTGAAGCCAGGAGGTACCCCATTTTTTGGCAGGGGGTCAGGTCCCTCCGGGCGTCCACCAGGCTGTCAAACAGGCCGACGAAGGTCATCCACTCCGAAAGGACCCCGGAGAACCTTGGCAGGTCCAGCGTCGGAAGTCGTCCTAGCAGCTCTGGCTGAGCAGACGGTTTCCGCGGGGACTCGAGAAGGCTACTCAGCCGAGCTTCGCGCTCCCTCTCCGCATCCTTGGCCCCCGCCTCGATCAGGTCGTCCGTTAGCGCGAGGAACTGCTCGTAGTCCGCGCGGCAAGATTCCAGGACTCCCTTTTCCACCTCCAAGTCCTCGAGCTCAGAGTAAGCCTCCTCCACGGCCGCCCTTCGAGCATCGACCTGCTCAAGCCTCTTCCTCAGATTGTAGACCCTGTCCGGTCGGCCTATCAACGCGTGTGCGCTGGTAGCCCAGCGCAGCTCAGTCCGCAGGCAACGGATTAGCATCTTGGGCGAGGACATCACTACTAAATCCAAATTACGACGCGGCTCGAGCACAATTACAACAATAACAAATAAAAAATACAAAAAAATTAACAGCTAACTAATGCAGTTCCTATCAAATCGAGTTGAATAGAATGTACACAAATAAGAACCGCTATTATTAAATCAAACACAAGTTAGTACAAAGGAAAAGGTAAATCAAATTAACAATAACAAATACTAGTACGATCAAATCAAGTTAATTTAAATTACGTAAATACAAATTACCACTCTTTAGTTCAAATACAATTTACAATACGAAAGATACATAACGAAGATACACATCAACAAAAATGCCTTGCTCGGAAATCCACCCTTCGATAAGTAACACACTACCATCCGACAACGACAATTAACCGATTACGTAAAAATAACCATCTACCTACATGACGCAATCTCCCGCTTGCGCGCGAACCGGGCGCGGCCTTTCAAATTTACCCGCTAACAACAAAGCAAGCTAACAAAGAAAGGAATTTTATTATTACGTATATAATAAAAAGGTATTTTACGTATTACGGACGGGCGTGATTGTAGCCACAAAATCAACCCAACGCTCCTGCCACCAAATTATTTAATTTTTATCAAATACTATGGTCGGTGGATCGACCGGGAATCGATCCCAGCACCGCGTTCTGCTACCAAATGATACGGCCAACAGCTGCCCTGCCTCAACAGGAGTTGGATCCTTCGCGGCCCATAGACGAAGGAGCTACGGGCAGATGCTGGTCGGGCGTTCCTACGCCGAGCGTCAAATGTTTCTAATGAACACACGAGGGGAAAGGTCACTAGGATAAATGCACTTACCTGCCCCAGGAGCGCAGACGATTCTCCTCGACCGGCCCGGCTGATGACAGTGTTGTGAGTGTATGTGTAATTGTATGTGCTGATATGTTGACGGGAACCGATCTGGATGACGCAACGACGTCCGGGAGAAGGCACGCGCTGGTATCCCCGGAACTTTCCCCTTCTGGAGGCACTCGTAATGGGTTGTCACGAAATGGGACAGCTACTCGTAGACCTTCAGAGGTAAATCACGGTGATAGTTGCACGCGAATTTAACCGAGTTAGTACGTTCTAATAACGATACCGTTATTGCAACGATTTACGCGGATTGTTCCTTTAGCAAAGTTAGGCGCGAAAACATACGTCCGTATAGCTCGCAAGAAAATCCTACTATATTCACGAGAAGTGCCACGCCGACGCGTCCGGCGGCCGGGGAGGGGGAGCGGGGGAGAGGGAAGGTGCCCTTGATATCGAGGCCAAACGCGCGCGTTAAAGACTACGTTTTTATTGTAAATTTTTCCTGCCTAAACAATGGGAGCAAACTAGAAAGCAAAGGTACTTACCTGTATCAGGAGCTAACTTCGCTCCCAGGCTTGGGCAGGCCGTGAGTGTGTGTAATGGTAGATAGCGAGTCGTGTACAGTGATGTGTGAATGTGTGGGGCCTTGGCAAGTATAGGCGACCAGCAGCGGCCGAGTTCCAGGCCACTCCAAAATACTGCATCGCTCCAGACTGCTTCAGCGCCGGACCACTTCTTTCTTCACTGTCACTACTCAGTCTCTCAGGTTCATTGTACATTTAACTAACTTCAATTCGCCTAATTCCACACTCATCGCAGAATCGAACACGTGATATCCGACATGGCAAGGACAGTAGCACAAAATTTGACATTGAATGTCCCGAATTCACTTATCACAAATCACAAATTCGGTACCAGAATAACACGTCGCTCCAGAGTCAAATACGCCTCGTTGACACGCAAATTAATCTAACTATGCAACCAAAATACAAAAGGGGCACTAACCGCGACGACACAATTACAATGATATCTTGACAATTAACCGGGAGAAGCTCTCAACCAAGGAATGCGCGGCTCGAATCCTAGACCGTATATCTGCTCGACGCGCGTGCACAATTCCGCATTCCCGCACGAGTTAAATATCGCAAAATTCACACATCTACGTGACGAAGAATCAAGTACTTCATCTAGCTATCTAAATCCAAGACGGGCCGTGAATTTCGGTAAGAGGACCTGACGGTCTCCCCACCTCGTGGCTGGCGGGGCACCGACCTTTAGCCCACGCGTCGAGCGACTGACTGCCACCCAGCCGCGCACGGTCGCCCCACCTCGGCGCTTATCTCACCTACATACCATCGGGTGAGGCGCCAGCTCGAACGCAATTGGGTGGTGTTCAAACATGACCAAATTTGGGCATAAACAGACGTATATATTGTATTATAGACAGTATTGCCCCTTATTGGCATTAATATTTAATAAATGTGTTGACAAAGGTATTTTCCTGATCTTATGAAATACAGTAAATTCATACCCTTGTACAAAACTGGCGAAAAATAAAGATCCAAGCAATTACAGACCTATTTATGTATTACCAGGTTTAAGCAAAATTTATGAAAAAAATATTCTGAAACCGCTTGAAAACATTTTGAATTAAATGACTTATTTCTTATTGAACAATACAGGTTCACAAAGAAATAATCTACAACTGATGCAGGGTTGCATTGTTAAGACACATTTATGAAGCTTGGGAAAATAATCTCTTTAGGGAGACCACGGATGCGTATGTGTGGAAGCTTACTTGCTGGGGACGCATATGATTTGATACACTGCGGAATTCCTCGGTCGAGTTAACAAACATGCAAATGCCCTGACCGGCGTTTTGCACCTTTTGGCAATATATTTTTTAGAGTTCAACCTATTGGAAAGGTTATTTATTCCATTTAGTATTTTCTTGAACTACGATAGGTGGTGGCGGCTTTTCTTAACGTTCAGGCTTAAGGAGTTGAGGGTGCGTCTCGGGGGCAGGTTTATTTTGCCAGAGTGGCATTGGGGGACGAGGGGGCCAAGTTAGGCTCGGCTGCCTTTTGTGGGGCTGCTCGTTTGCGCTTTTTGCCCTCGACGAGGGAGAAGCCTTAGTCTTCGGGCTTGTAAAGTACACGCCAGTCAGTGTCCATATCTATGCTTGATTCGATATCCAATAAGACTGGAGAGGGGCCGCGGGTGGACATCGCGGAGGGCACGGCGGACGCGGAGTCGTAAATTGAGTCTAAGGATACAGGGGTTGTAGGTCCGGTGCTCGGCGACAGAGGGTCGTCGATTCGCACTGTCTGACGATTGATTGGGGACCAGACACGCTGGGTGAACGGGCTGGCTAGAGGTGCAGACTAGATTGCAGGCTCAAGCGCGGGTCGGGCTTTGCGTTGTGCAATAAACAAAGTCCAGATGTCGGGGCAGGCTCGGCTAAAAAAGTCGGCTAGTTCGTCGGTTGTAAATGACGCCATCTTGTTTGCTATTTTACACAAGCACAGATGTATACCGACACGACCGAAGACTACAGAGTCCAAGCTCAGTATGAATGAACCTGGCTTCAGTATATTTTTAGCTTTTTCTTTTTCAGGAAATATTACATTTACAGAAACGATTTTTCAACAGATTTATTCTAGGTAAAGGTAGATAACGTTAAGAATCTTTTTTTGGAAATGTATAGATTGCACATGTATCCAAAGAATAATTACTTGTAGACGTATAAATCTTCCGTAAAAAAAAATTAAATCCAATACTTAGCATCTGCAGTACCGCGAATAGTGCATGAATAGTGAAATATAACGAATTTTATTAATACTATTATTTATTTTTGTGGCATTCCTTAGGGTAGGCCTATGTTCAGCAGTGGACTTATAAAAGGCTGTAATGATGATGATGATGATTATTTATTTTTATATTCGCTGAACATTTTGCGATAAGATACTTGACATTATTTGTGAAGTAAGCTAGAACTGAAAATGGTATTATTGCTTGAATACCGTTGCTAAAGTTTATTAACAAATAGTTCTTAATAAACCAGTTTTCAAACTTTGTCTTAAAATTAATAACTATTATTTTGTTTTCAACGGCAGCGTAAGTTTACTATTTAATTAAAAAGCGAATTGCATTTAATCGTTCTCATCATGCTCCGGATAGCTTGTAGATACTTAGTAAATCTAAAAACTACCATAGTAAGATCTTAAAATTACGATAGTTCATTTTCATGTATTTAACTTTATTTTGGTAAAATAAGCTTAAGCCTTTCCTTCTAAACTACCCTGAGAATTACTGTATGAAGGAATACTTTGTGATACGTTGACGATACAATGATTTTGTGATAAGATTATGAGGACACACGTAAACAATCACAGTTGTCTGTGATTGTCCTCACCAATAAGTAGAAAAATACAAAACTTAACAGGTAAAGTTGTAAAATATTATTCCTGTGATTGTATAACACACCAAAGGAGATGAACTAGATTCCATACAAGCTTGGGTCCGACGTGAACAAATTTAAAATATTTTTTAGTTTGAAGATTTAAACATTTGCTACTTATATCAAAAAATCATATTTTAGCAGGGCCTGGGGTTTTGTTTTTATTTTGTTTTATTATTTGTAGGTTATGTAGTATAATCACTCGTTATTGTGATAAGTTGTTTGAAAAAAAAATTGTAGTTTTGTAGTTATTATTAAATAAATTAAAATAAAACTCAAAATTTTTAATTGTTTATCTATTTTCTGCAATTATCAATAAAATGTCATCTAAAAAAAATGCAGGAGGCTGTACATTGTCTGTTCTATTCCTCTCCAAACTCAGGTACCATATTATTTTCATTATGTGGGCACAAAAAACTACAGTCCTGTGATCCGAGAGAAAATCCAAGGGTCAAGTTAAATAATTCCACGAAAGTAAAAACACGAAATCTATCAAAAAAAAAAAAAAACAGCTAAAATGCCAAATGCGCATCATAGACATAGTATCTTATAGACTAAACATTCAGTGACGTCATCACCGTGTGAAAGGAATGCACGTATATAGTTAGACATAAGAGTAAGGGAGAAGCAAATCTATATTTCTTGTCTTTTTCTAGGTATGCGTTTTTAATTGTTTTCCCTCCTTTATTTGACATTAACGATGTCAAGCTCTTTTGAATAATATTGATATTATAAGCAAACAGGTAATTGAATTTAGTGTTTTTTGTGGGTCTTAGTTATTGGTTAAGGTGAAAAAGATGGTAAGTTGTAGCATTTTAGGATGCAACAGCATCAGTCAACGAAAAATTGATAATATTACTTTTCATCGGTAAGTTTGTTTTGTGCTTACATTTGCTACTTGTACTGATTAATATCTATTGTTTTGAATATAAAGTGTAACATTTCATGTGTTAAATGAACTTAGTGATGTATTTTGTCTAATATTTGGACTCCCAAATTGTAAATTCTTCATGATAATGCTCCTTAATTTGAACGGTCATTCGAAAGCTTAAAGTCATAACAAACGTGTACTTTTTGATTTGGTAGGATTATAGAAACTTTAGGGATATCAGCGAGTACAATAATGATTTCGCATTGTTCAATAATAATTGTTATTGTGATTAGTAGTTATGTCCATAAATATGAATCACATAATGTTATACATATACATACACTTTTATGTTCAGCTTTAAAGGAAACTCCATATTGCCCTACAACTCTTAAATCATTTTCCATATTACATAGACGTCACAAATAATATGTAAGTATCAACCTGAAAACATGTTTGGATTGAAGTACATAAAAATTGGGCAAAGTATATTTAATTTCACAAAATATGTATTGCCTGAAATCAGATGCACAAAACTTTATTGCATTCCATTAATTCTATTATACATTAGCAACAATTACATTACAATATTTATTAAGAAAATAAATAAATATGTCATACTAATATAAAAATAAATATCAACATAGATAACCTAATAAATAAATAGATAAGTCTTAATCGTAAGGTACACAATAACACAACAACAATAATATTCTCAATTAATGATGTAGAAAAAATTTGATAATAATATACTCACCGTTACCATTAGCCAGTATCAAAAGTCAAAAGTTATATGTTATAGGTTTTGTGATAGTTGCCTAGCTTGGCAGGAGAATTGGCAACTGTTCATCTGTGGAGGACATAACTATGTTTGGCTGTAAATGTATTAATTAACAATATCTAAAGCTTAATATGTACATAATTTTTTTAAATGTTTGATATGAGTAATTGTATCATTACATTTACATATACTTGCTATTTAATTAAATCAATTGATATTGTATTAATTGTTATAGGTATTGTATTTATGCACAGATACCCATACTTGATTTTTTTTGTTAAATGCCTTGATTTAAAAGTGTACTATATATCTTATATATTAATTTCTTTTAAATATATTATTTCACAGCTTTTCTAAGGAATCAGCTATCCGTAACTGTTGGATAATCGCTACTGGTAGTAATTATAGGTAACCAACAAAACTTAGCAGTATATGCTCAAAACATTATGAGCCTCATTGTTTTAGGTGGACTAAATATAGGTACTTATGTAATTTATAATATAATTAAAAAATATTTTTTAAATGTTATAATTTCTTGTTGTATCTTGTTGTTTCTTCATAAGTGATATAAGTTTGACCTTATTAATAGTTATGATTTTTGACATTGTTCTGTATGTATTAAAAATTGACTAGTATTGCTTATTTTATTTTCAAATGCTGACATTCTGTATTATTGAGTTGTAATAATTTGGTTGCATGACAATGACAAAATATTTACTTATAGATGGATTGATTAAACATGAATCCTCATTTACAAATGTTGGAACTTTATCTGTACTACCATGTTTTATGCAAATAAAGATTTAAATAAAAGAAATAAATAATTTAAAGACCTGACCTAAATATACCAATGAATAATTTATTATGCAATAATAATTGTAAAACTGACTGGGAATGCCTACCAATGGGACATTTAGTCCACCCTTAATCCCTTTTATGAAGGTGTTATAAACAATAATGTGTAAATAAATTAAGAAATAAATGTAATAATTATGATAATTTCTATTTAATTGTCATAAATAATGTAATAAAGATGTTTTTGACAAGAGATAAGTATTACCTATCTAAGTATAGTTTAGGAGTTGTACCTTATTATTTATACCATTAAAATATATTATATACAAGGCATAATATATATATATATATATATATAATCTGATTCTAACAACCAGCACCCAAGAATTTCTGCCATGCAAAAGTATAAATCAAGTTTACAAATGCATATTTTTGAGAAATTCTAAAGCTACTCAAACCAAGAATTACAACGAATACTCTAGAAAGAAGACAAAAATTTTGTTAAATTTGTTTATTAATGTGATGAAAAATTAATAAATAATCGTATGTTTATTTTAATGTTATTGAATTATATTTAATATATAATTGTGTTTTCATTTGTTTTACTTAATGTAACATTGTTAATATTTCTAAATATTGTGTAAGTACACAAAATTTAGTTCTTTTTCCTTTTTAAATTTCAAAATATTTTCATTTCGGTGTTATAAACAATAATGTGTAAATGAATTAAGAAATAAATGTAATATGTTATTATGATAATTTCCATTTAATTGACATAAATAATGTAATAAAGATGTTTTGACAAGAGATAGGTATTACCTATCTAAGTATAGTTTAGGAGTTGTACCTTATTATTTATACCACTAAAATATATTTTATACAAGGCATATAATACATATACTCTTTTCTAATCCGATTCTAATAACCAGCACCCAAGAATTTCTGCCATGCAAAGTATAAATCAAGTTTATAAATGCATATTTTTGAGAAATTCTAAAGCTGCTCAAACCAAGAATAACAACGAATGCTCTAGAAAGAAGACAAAAATTTTGTTAATTTTGTTGTTTATTAATGTAATGAAAAATTAATAAATAATCGTTTATTTATTTAAATTTCATTGAATTATATTTAATATATAATTGTGTTTTCATTTGTTTTTCTTAATGTAACATCTATAATATAAAAATGAATAGCTGAATGTGTTGCTAAGCGCAAATCTGGAGAGCAGCTGAACCGATTTCGCTAATTCTTTTTTTATAATATTCCTTGAAGTACGAAGATGGTTCTTATGGAGAGAAAAATTTAAAAAATTGCATGAAAAAGTCTAAAAACAATTTTCTATATTCCCATACAAAAGATTCATAATAATACTTAAAAGTCAATTTGAACTTAAATACCATACCATAAAGTTTAAGTGTTAGTGGAGGGGTTCTGAGAAGGTAGTATCGTATAAATATTAATATCAATATTTGTCAATATTTATACACTGGCAGATAGCTGATGTTATAAGGAGTAACTTGGGCTGCTTTTATTTTTGAGTTCCGCAAAAAATTACTCCACGCGGGCGAAATCGCGGGGAACAGCTTATTGTTAATATTTCTAAATGTTGTGTAAGTACACAAAATATAGTCCTTTTTCCTTTTTATATTTCTATATATTTTCATTTGAATAGAATATATATCTTTACAGTCTATCAAAAGTCCACTGTTGAACATAAACATGATTATAGTTATTTGACATAGTTTCAACGCTTGGAAAGAGGGTTGTCAACCACTGTTTTTTTTTATTTAGCTGTTATCAGGAAAATGCTGCTGTTTATCTTCTTTGATGTTTCCCTATGTCGCCTCATACACTACCCATGGAATGATATGAGGTAGCAGATAATCTTACACTGCATGGTAAATTAAAATAGAATATTACAAAACATTCGTTTTTATTTTATATACCAACATATTACAAAAACAAACCCTTGTTGATGCTTTACAACGTATATTAACTAAAACATTTTACCACCTTAACCATTAGGTAACATGATTAAGCCACCTAACCATAAGTAAGTACCTACCCACCCACCTAAAAGAGGCCTTCCCTAGATATCCTCATAGGATGACTTTTACCATAGTTGCCACGCCTGCGTGAAAATATGCGTTATGCTGGTTGGCCACCACAGTTATTTATTATTTTATGTTTTCATCGGGAAAGTGCTACTGTCCCATCTCCATCTTGTATTATTGCTTACGACGCGGGGTAATATCATGTCTTGTGTGTGGCAAGTTGTGGCGTACAAATTCTCTTGTACGCCACAACTTGTCGCACACAAGACACTAACTTAGCAAAACATGCAGGAAATCGCGGGAGTAGCCTCATAACCGTGTTTTGTACTACAAAACCTAATTGGAAAGCCTTTCCTTTCGGAGGTCTGTATTCAGCACTGAACTTGTGATGGAATGGTATGTTAAAACATTATTGATTTTTTTTTGTAAAAACAAAACTCGACACGAGGAAATTTTTGTTTATTATTTAATATTTTTATTCTTGATTAATATTTAAGTACATACATAACATATTGTTATTTATTAGCAATATCACACTTTATGCTAGTAGCGTCTTCACTTAGTGCCGTCGAAATCCAGAGTTTATTGAATGTCCAGTAAAATCGTCGATGCGCCGTTGAATACAGAATGATGATTCTGTTTTTACGCCGTTTCCGCCCGTAGTTTTTAGTCACAGAATGTATTTTCAAGAGAAATGAATTAATCATCTGAATTATAAAAGAACATTTTTTTATGGTAATAATTAAGCTTTTTGTATGAATGTAAGTGCTGTGAATATAAATAAACCCATAACGGGGGAAATGGAACAATATCTGGTAACCCAGTGAAAGTACCTCCCGCCCTATTTCTATCTCAATGCATACGCGAATGCTTTATCTAGCCAATCCTCTATCTACGATGCGCATGCCACATGACAAGCTGAAACTCGAAGTTATCAAGTTAAGTCTCCTTCGGAATATGCAATGATTAATGACCATACAGCCTATTCAGTCATGTAGGATAATATTCAAATGGTTTTTTTTGGTTTAATTATCCTATTCAATCGTATATCGTATTCTAAATATATTAGTTTATTCAATATTAATTACTACAGATTTGCGTCAATGTTTCAATATTACGAATTTATTTTTGTTAAGGAAGGCTATTTTATTTTTATTGCATGCCGAGCGCAAAGCACATAGGTAATAGGTATGTTCTACTAGCGCCTGAAAATCAAGATTTCAACGTTTTGTCGCATGAAATCGTATCCAGCAATCATATTTATATGTATAAATGATATAAAAAGCACATTGTCAGAAAGATAAATGATTGTTGAACTTATTAATATATTTTTTAAATCGATTAATTGCCAAATATTCAAACGCTACTCAATTTTAAGATGCCGTTAAGTCTCGTGCAGTCTCTATCACTTTAAGTCAAAGTGACTGTGACACCACGACACTTAACGATAGTGAAAATATGTGTGTATTTAAGCTACTTTAAAAAAATTCCGTATAATCATGCTATACGTAATTTTTTTAATGCGAAGCCATGCTCAATTGGTTTTATCAATAGTTCTTATCTATTTCCATGGACAGAATACAGAAAGATATTTAAAAACGTTTCGTTTTTGTTAAAGCAAAAGCATTAGCTTTCTATTTCAGTTTTAAAAAAATGTTTTCGTGATTGTCCCAAGCGTTACAGAAACAAAAACCATTTATTTACGCTTATAATTTATCGTTTTATTATCTACATATTTCTGTATAGTTGTTACGAACGATGTCAATTTCATACATCCCCTATTATCATTATTTATTACTTATTACAATATTCAGCACTTCAATATACCGATAATCAACTTAACACCGCTGAACGGACTGCAGCATCGCCCAAATTTCGATGGAATCAAAGGCTTTCATAGTCCACATATGCCAGACATAGTGGCAAATTGTACTCCAAGGACTTTTGTACAATTTGCCGAAGGGTATGTAGGTGGTCTATGTAGCTAAAGCCTTTACGGAAACCGACTTGTTGACGTGGATTACGAAGACGATGAAGGTGATGTTACCGTTACTGGTTAAGCCTATAAAAGTACACTGTGGAACATAAGCCACTGGCATAGATTGCCTCATAAGAGGATATTTGCCATAGATGCCACACTTTTGTAGGCAGGTTAACAACCGCAGCTGTTTTTAGTTGTTATAAGGAAGACGCTGCTGTTCACCTCCTAGTTTGTGTCCCTCTGTCGCCTATTAAGACACCAGTAAGACGACATTTGTATACTATACGGTGTTGTAGTACCCCATACCGATAGGCAAAGCATAATTATTTTTATACTTATATATCAAATGTAATACTTTCCGCTGACAAACTTCAAAAAAAAAAACAACAATTATCGTTAAAAAGTTTGACATTGCACAAACATATTTTTATTTTTAATAGGATGAGGGTGAAAAGCGAGCACCCAGTGCATCTTATGGTAAATGGGTGCTGTGGCCCATACAGACATATACATTCTATCCTCAATTTTGGATCAAAATGCAGATGCGTTGTCACAACTGAGAACTTAGACGGAATGCCTCGTTACTAGTAAAAGGTTTCTCTACACTCAACATACGAAACAATGCAAACATCAGGTGAGTCTATTTGCAGGGTTGCAAAACTTATTATATCAAAATTGTCTCTGTAAGACGAAAGTAATTTTACCCGTAACATGTAAAGCTTTTAATTAACTTACAGTACAAATATTAAATAATGTCGACGGGTCAAAATTTGGGTGAAAAATTTATTCAAACAAGGCATGCATAAAAGTAAAGTGTTGTAAAATGCTCGCAACAGTACTTTACTTTTAATTGGTACGTTCTACTCCGAATTCAAAACAAGCTGTATGTTAATATATAATATAATCCGTCCCTCTCGTGCTCTTTTTCAAATGCCCAAAACCTTTCAGCTCGAGTTACAAAACCGTTTTCAGTGTATAGAAGAATGCAATGAAGTGGACGATATGAATGACAAGCTCGTGGAAACCGTCCATGCGGTCGGAGCTAAGTTCTGCAAGACCCGCCGCAGAAGAACACAAAAACTCTCCGATCACACTTTTAATCTCATTGCAGTTAGACGGTAGATGAAGCTATATTCTTCAACAGATTTGACAGCATACAGGCAACTGAACAGACAGATCCCCAATGCATGCGGTGGGACTTATGCAACTTCAATACAGCTTGTATTGAAGAAGCAATCGAGCGGAACCAAGGCTCCAAAGTCTTTAAAAGAGATCTGTCTGCCAGAAACAGCCAATTGTCAAAGCTAAGACTGAGTGTGGTAGCATCGTTTCCGGGACACCTGCGATTTTGAGTGAGATTGAGAGGTTCTATGGGCAGCTGTACACGTCATCGTTGGAGCCACACGCAAGTGTGAGTAACGATCCAAGTGCGAGTCTTATCCGACACTATTCCGAAGATATCCCGAACGTCAGTCTAAGCGAGATTAGAATGGCTCTCCAGCACCTTAAAAATGGGAAAGTCCCCGGACGAGGATGAAATTTCAGCGGAGCTTTTGAAAACGGCTTGAAAACCGGTACTTGAAGTCCTTCAGAAGCTCTTTAATTCAGTTTTCTATAGTGGCACTACTCCGGAGGCTTGGAGCAGAATTGCCGTGGTTTTGTTCTTCAAGAAAGGCGACAACGCTCTCTTGAAGAACTTTAGACCGATTTCCCTTCTGAGCCGCGTCTACGTGCTGTTTTCGAGAGTCATTACGAATCGTCTCGCACGCAGATTTGATGACTTCCAGCCTCCCGAACAAGCCGGTTTCCGAAAAGACTTTAGTACCATGGACCACAAAAACACCCTTTGGCAAATTGTACAGAAGACATAGGAGTACTATCTGCAACTTTGCCTTGCGTATGTGGACTATGAGAAAGCCTTTGATTCCGTCGAAATTTGGGCGGTGCTGCAGTCCTTTCAGCGGTGCCAAGTTGACTGTCGGTATATCGAAGTGCTGAAGTGTACAATAGAGCTACGATGGCTATCTGAGTACAGAATCAGAGTACGAAACCTATCCAACTGCAACTGTGTAAGACAGGGTGACGTTATATCCCCGAAAAGCTGCATCGGAAGACGTTTTCAAGCTGCTGTACTGGAAAGGATGCGGTATAACATCAATGGCGAATACATCACTCACCTTCGATTTGCCGACAATATAGTCATTATGGCAGAATCGCTGGAAGCACTATGCCCAATGACCTGAATAGTGTTTCCCAACGGATAGGTCTTAAGATGAACATGTACAAAACAAAGATCGTGTTTAACGTCCATGTCACACCTGTGCAGGTAGTTGTTGGGAGCACTAAGCTCGAAGTTGTTGACAAGTATGTTTACCTGGGACAAATAGTAGCTGGAAAATAGTAGAGGAAGCTCAAGGTCGCTCAGCGAGCTATGGAGAGGGCTATGCTCGGATGCTAGGATATCCGCAGTAAAACCAGAGTAACCGACATAGCCCAACGGATTAGTAAGCTGAAGTGGCAGAGGACCGGCCATATAGCTCGAAGAACCGACAACCGATGGGGAAGAAAGGTTATCGAGTGGCAGCCTCGTACCGGTAGGCGAAGTGTAAGGCGACCCGCCACGAGATGGAGTGACGACCTGCTAAGACATGCAAGGGGTCGATGGATGCACGTGGCTCAGGTACGTGCTTTGTGGCATTCCTTGGGGGAGGCCTATATTCAGCAGTAGACTTATGAAAGGCCGTAATGATGATGATGATGATGCTTTATTATTTATGAGTCAAACCAAAGGGGAGATGAGAGAAGGCCTGTGCAGGAGTGTGATATAGGCTGTTACTTTAACTTCAACTTTAAATGGATCTATTCCTTTTCAATTTTGATAAAGAATATTAAATTAATGGCTTTTAAAAAATAACAATAAAGCAACCGCGCACCATAATTAAAACCCTAAATAACACGTGTTATATGGACGTCTTACAATATTGAGTGCACGCGTACTGAAGAAACTGTCACATGCGGAAGAAGTTTTGTCGCGTTTCCGAACAAATCATTTGAACCTCGAGAAACGAGCAAATTTAAAGTTATGTATGTAGAAAATATGCCGACGTATTTTATATAGACGGAGAGAAATTAACGTTCACGAACAATATTAAACATCGTATTAGGACGACATTACAAAATTTAGATATTATTAACTGCACTGTCTGCAGTCAAGTTAAATAAGATCGAAACCCCATTAGGCAACAATTTAATTTAGTTTCCTCGGCAATGAAGCCTCTCGAAATCTTTCATATAAACCTACATACAATTCAAGGCGAAAAATATTTAACAATCGTTTATGTATTTTCTAAGTATGCGCAAGCATACCATATTCACGACGGAACTGCGATCAGCATTTTACAAGCTTTACTCTTGAACACATCAGGGACTTCCCTTAACTATAATATCAGATAACGGCATGGAATTTACACACTAATATACAAAATACATCATCACCGCACATTGCCACACAGCCCTAATTATAATGGTACTATAGAAAGGTTCCACTTCACACTATTGGAACATCTTCGTATTTTAAAATTAATTCACAAAGATCAGGATATAATTAATCTCATCCTCTATGGAATTCTATCGTATAATAGTTCCATCCATAGCTTTACGAAATTTAGACCGTATGACGTTATAACCGGCCACTTAGATCCACGAGATCCATTTGATGTAAATACGACCAAACATTTAATGCAACAATACGTCCAAAATCATCGAGAGAAAATGAAATTTGTATATGAGGCAATTAATAATTTGTCCCTAGATAAGCGTACTCATATAATAGAGAATCGGAATAAAACTCGCGAACCGGGAATTGAATAACAGCCCCAACAACGCGTCTTTATAAGTAACACCTTAGCAAGCCGGCAAAAGTTAGCCCCAAGGTATAGTCAGGATATTGTTCTCGCAGACTTTTGACCATTCATATACGAAGATATACATCGAAAAAACGCGGACCTGTCGCTAAAAATAGGTTAAAAAGAGAGATATAGAGTCGCAGGGTGCTTCTGGTCCTGACTACTCCTTTGATAGCGGCCCAGGAAACCATTCAGGGGGTAACACTTGAGAGCCTCGATGATGGCACTGGATTATTACCATTTCGACTTGGATCGACAAGGTTAATTACGCACTACCATACGTTCCTGCAGTTTATACAACTTAAAGAAATTAGCAATAAAAGAGAATTATTACAAGTACTTACAATTAGCAGAATTCAAACTATAATTGAAAACTGATACTTACATACTGTACGAACTTCTAATAGAATATTTTTCTTCTAAATTACTAAAAGTTACAAAGCACCTAGAAAATTTACAGCCAACACGCGTAAAAAGAGGTCTCATACATTTATGATCCATTGATTAGGTACAATTGTCAAAACTATCACCGGAAATTTAGACAACTCAGACGCTATAAGGTATGATAATGCTATCAAAATTCTTCAGGATAATAATAATATACTTACCAGTCAATTTAATACCCATATAAGCTTAAATAACGAGTTAATGACCCAGAATTCTAAAATAATGACTAAATAATTTAAAATCAAAAAAAAAAAATTCTAAGTTCGCCCAATATTTAGCTATAACATAGACGACATATTAGACGAACTGACTCGGATCGAAAATATGTTAACTTTCATTCGTTCCTCAAGTACTCACCATCCACCGTTAAGTATCGGGGTACTTAGAAACATGATTTATAAATTAGTCCCTATATACAGTAAAGAACTTATATTTAAATTATATCCTAGGGAATATTATGATATAATATGACCTGGCCATTATTATTTGGGAAATAAAATAATAATTGTATATTCGCCCTAGATACTTACGACTTATATAAATTATGTGTAGCTCCTAATAAATACCGGCAGGCTCTCATTCCTCCTTATCAATTGATAGCAACAAACAGAAAAGGTTATGTGTACATAGAGGCTGTAGCCCGAAGTACAGTCACTGGTACCTTTGTAGTAAGAAGATGGACCACCAGCTTCGACAGCATCCAGATTGCACCCAAGAATTCATCATCAATCAATCCCTTCGCAAGACCTGCCAGATGAACACCGTCACCCTGTTCAGAACAGCTTTAGAGGAACTTGATGAGAAACGTTACGTCTTGTCATTCCCTCACGCCATGAAGATACATACTCGGTGCGAGCGAGAGGATTACAGCATCTTAAATGGTACTAAGCTGGTTACCCTCCCAATGAACTGCTTTCTGTATACTACGGAGTTCACCATCACTAACATCAACGACCGAGTGAAAGGGCAACCTTTGAAGATCACGAAGCTTACCTATAACCCAGCTACTCATCTGAATAACTCGTCTCACATACATCTAAAATCTATTGACTTAAAGAGATTACATGAAATTCAACATAATCAGATGTCTTACCGATTTTATAAGTTGACCGAATTTCGTCGAAATACCTATACCATATGACCATCCCACTTTACACTATAGTGATATTAAGTTTACTTGTACTTACAAGCCTTGTTACTTTAAAACGTTACGGACTATTGCACTAGAAAAGCATCGCAACTCCCATTCAAAGCAGACATCTCGCGAAACCTGGAAAATCTGAACCACAGAAGACAGCAATATTTCAACATCTCAAGACTCAGAAATAGTTGCTGTTCTCAGGGGGGAGGTGTTATATGGATGTCCCCTTACAAAAACGGGAACTACGCGGCAACTTCGTATTCCCACACAACAATTCAACATTGTTTCCACGAGACAGTTTTTCTGACTTGATGTAAAACTCGGTCACCGTGGACCCACAACGACGCACACTGTGTCAACCGACACCACCTTACCAGAAACCTAATGCAGCGGGGCAATTCTGCTAACTTGATGGGAAATGTAGCTGCCGTGACTTCACAGTGACGCCCGCGGCGTCATCCGACAGCATTATATATACGGAACTCCACGATGCCACTTCACTTCGTTTCTAACATCGGGCAGGTGTAGATTTAATTAGTATTAGTTATTTTAATTGTAATATTTTTTAAATTAAAGTTGAAAAAAGTAATTTTGTTTATTTTGGGTCCTCCGGCGGCCACATCCATAATTCACGCGGGCGAATTCGCGGGGAACAGCTAGTAACAAATAAATAACAACTAAAAATGAAATAAATGTGCTTGCTAGCCGCTTCCTCAACGCGACGTCCTAAATTAAAATTGCATTTACCATTTTCATTGATACCGTTGGAGATCGAACCTGGGTTCCTTGCGTACTGTGAAATTTACAGCGGGTATTTAGCCTCTTAACTACCACAGTTCTTAAAAGTAGGATTAAATGAAAACAAAATTATATATATATATATATATATATATATATATATATATATATATATATATATATATAAACAATATAATACTTCGAAATACTTTAGTGTTCATTTTGTACGAAGCCTGAATAAACAGCTAGCGCAATTGGTTCGGGGACGTGAGCGCGGAAAGTACAAATGGAGGTTCACAGGCAAAGTTGTTCCAGTTTGTTGTATTGTTTACTGCTGCACTGTGTGCACAATATTCTTCAAACTATTCGAGATTTTAATTTCTACCATTAGGTATATACTTTGTCAAGTTTGAAGTTTATATACTTACTAATATATTTGAATTTCTGTTAAACATGGACACACCTAAACAAAGCTTTTAAATCTTATCTTAACTATTCAATGGTCTTTTATTTGTAACGTAATTAAGAAATTCCAAGTTTAGTTGCATGAGGTGATGGCGTCGTAAGTAAAAACATTACCCCATTTCATCCAGTAGATTTTGTATGAGGCGTTTACAGTAAATGTCACAAACAAGGCTTTCGCTAGATAGCAGTATGCTAATATCACATTCGTCTGACGTAAAAAACGGAGACCGGTGCACCGTCTAAGGTGCGAGGCGTCCAGTATTGCGATAGTAACATCACCTGCTAAGTTTGGCGATTAAGATTCCCTACAAAAATGATGAGATGGACCTCATCTCTACAAGTAGATTTTTACGAGCTGATAAAGAAGTTTATATACTGGTTAGTCGGCTCGACAGGAGAAAGGCCACGTTCTCACAGAAAACCAGCGTAAAATAGCAGTTTAATGCTGTTGTGTTTTGTACGCTGAGAGTGGAAAACCGCGGACTACTTTTACTAGAAATGCAGCATTTTATCGTAGTATTCAGCGTCGGCAGTGCATGCATTTTAATTCTTAATAGAGAAGAGATAAGGATATTTAATTTCCATTTAAGCTATTTTGTCTTAATATTAGAAGCAGAAAAAATAACTTGAATTAATTAATAGGGCCACCATCCAACGTTTGGAAATATCCGTGGATATTATAATTTTGACCGCATGTTGGCTCTTTGATAGTATTATAATACCGCAAGTACCTGAATATAACGCGTATAAAATCCATAAGCACTTAAATCAATATAGCAAAGTTTTAATATACCTGAGAGACTTATGGAAAATACCTGAAAAGTTAAATATTCTTGGAATATAACGTTCACCATCTTTTAAAATCTGTAATAATTTCTAGCATCTCTTGACACATTAATAAAATAGATAGTGTCCCCTACATTCTTCCCGGCGACATAAACATAAATATAATGGAAACTATTAGTACTCCACAAAGCTTAGAGTATCAGTGCTTTATGACCGAACACGGATTCATTCTAGCTAAAATATACCCCACTAGGGAGTCCGCTTGCCTTCATCACATATATGTGAGAAACATGGATACGTGAAAAGCACTACATGGCATTGTATGCCAATTTGGCATTACTGACCATTTCCCAGTTATGCTTGGCTTGAACTCTAAAAAGAACCTAGAGGTAATATTATACTTCTTATTAAGGATGTTGGTGTTTACATCATGAGCGGCCGAAGCCTCAGCCCAGGCCTAAGGCTTCCCCTGCTTACTGCGTAATGCAATCGTACAGGAGCGACCAAACCAAGGCTGAGATCTGCCTTCGATGGATACCACAGATGATGGAATAAATAGTTGCATTCGCTGTAGCACCAGCACCAGCCAAGCGAACCGCAAGAGCAAAGCCTATACTTTATGTTGGTATTCTATGAGGTCGTGGTACTACCCCGGTTCGAGCCGGCCTATTCATGCTACAGCAGAAGCTGCAGTGTGGCTCTCTATCTCTGTTAAAATATTAATTATATTTTAAGCTATTAAATTTATGTGTCAGTCACGAGTGTGTTCCGCATGTGGCTTAAAATTTAATTTTTGGTCTATAACGACTCCTAATTAGGTACATATAAAACCGAGTTTTGGGTAATACTTAGAAGGTTATAATATGTGTTTTTAAGTCTGTTCATGGGCCACCGTTCACCGTATGAGATAAGTGAATACGCAATAATTTTGTATATTTTTTATTAATGACTAGACTAAAAATATGAGCCCATTTACACAATTGACCAAATTCGTTTTGTGTCTCTGGGATATTTTTATGTGAAACGACTAAGCATGCATCATCGGCAAATTGTTAAGCAAAGGCCTGTGATAACATATTATACATATATAGCACCGAACAAGCTAACAAAGTAGCGGCTCCATACTCGAATCTCTTCAATATAAATTTAATGTAGTATGTAGCCTCGTATATCGAAAGCTTGATTTAAGAGTACTTATGATTTGTTTTATACACCACTATTTTGTAAATACCAAAAATAAATTAAGGAGAGTTGCAGCAGATACTATCACAATGTTATCGAGGTAAGTTTTTATCCAAAAACTGACGTAATTTTATTGGCCAAGTAAGCTTCAACGTGTGCTCCTCTATGAACATCAGTTAATTCATAAGGTACACTCTTTTCGAGTTTTTTACCTATTTGGAGTAAATTTGTTAATATTCCGGATAAACTAACGTTAAAACAGAGCAATAATTACTTTCTTTGATAACGATCGGCTTCCACCATTACTTTTAATTTATTGTTATTTACCTTAGTGCCTGGTCTTCCTTACGACTTAATTTTTACTACGAAATTTCCACTACGTAAGCGATTAAATCAAAAAACCCACGGTATGTTCGTAAGTAGTATTCTCTCCTAACATAGAATTGATATTGCCAGCTGTTGCGTTATAACCATGTTCTCTCGGTAGAGAGTCATTGTGTTCTGTGAACATGTTTAACTCAAATACGGAATGGAAAACAACAGAATTTCATTTATTTATTTATTTAATTTAAAATATAGCATATAGCATAAAATATATCTCTACTCCTTCGCACTCTTCCTCCTTTTTTAAGAAATCCTTTACTGTAACTGCTGTACGTTTGTGGAACTCTTTACCTCTCCACATTCGTCGTGCTCAATCTCTTCATTCTTTCAAAATTCTTGTTAAATCGTATTACTTAGAACGCTATTAGATAAATCACTTTTCCTTTTTCGTACTCTTTTCATTTAATCTATTATATTATATCATACATAATCTTCACTTGCCTTTATTTGTATGTATTTTATATTTTTTATTTTTATTTTGTACGCCCCCCTCTATTTTTAACTATTGTTTACATCAGTTCTCTACACTAAGGTTGTCTGGAAGAAATCACTTTCAGAGTGATAAGACCGCCTGTTGTACATTTTCTCATTTAGATTTAATTGTATTCGTTTTTGTTTTGTTTTTGGTGTACAATAAAGAGTAAATAAATAAATATAGCAGGTTTTAGGGTAAAGAGGTTGTTACGGCCTACGGCTGCTCCCTTAAAGGATCCAATCCTCAGGGGCCCATGAGCTGAAGATTTCCCGAACAGACGTAGGTCGGGCCCCAATGTGGCCACGTGGAATCTCTCCAATTACACTAAAATATATGGGGGAGCGCTATACTACGGCCAGTCGACCGGAAGGAATTTGGACGAAGCTTACTTACCTATATCCAAGGCGACTGGTCCCTCCGGAGTCGGTCAAGTCGCATGTGGTTGTGTAGTGCAAGGGAAAGAATGGTGATGTGGTGTGTATCTGGGTGTGACTGATGGTGATTGAACCTAGACCTTGGCCGTCGGCAGTAGCCCGAGCGTTGACACCGCTACAACTTGAGGGGGCCTTTCGAGGTTGTCCACAGTCACTTTCTTCTTTCGTCACGTTGACAGTCAATTAACTCTATCGTACGATTTACTAACTTACAGAAGCCACTAACTATCGCTGGGTATAATGGTTACCGCACAAACGCACACGGAGTTTAAAGGGTCAAAGGTCACTACCGTTTCGCGTAGCAATAGTTAATTCTAGAATATCAGAGGCCGCACTATCTAATATTGCCGAATGCACTTATGCAGGTTCTGAGTCAGACACAATAAGTCCCGGGAAGCTCTCCAGTAGGAATGCGCGTCACAAATCCTAGACCGTATATTTACGGGCCGCACCTAATTATTCCGAGTTCCCTAACAGAATACAGCGTGCCAATCGTTAGCACCGCTTATGGACGACTGACTGCCCTTGGGCGTTTTTCGCACGACCGAAAGTCAAACCGGTATGAATGCACCGCGCCGAGCGCCCTCTCGCGTCAATCCTTGAAAGTGTTTTGCGCGAACAGAGGTTTAAACACAAATCTTGCACAATGCGGGTTTAATATTAATTCAAAGTGGCACAGTTACATCGTTATTATTAACATCAAATCTATAACAATCTTACTTATAAATTTGCTTTAATTTTTTTTAAAGATTTTTATAAACTATATTCATACAGTAAATTTTTTCCCCCATTAAATATAAAGTAGAGTTATTATAAATGAAATGGTTTCCTATACGTAGGTGGGCTCTATACAAACTATTCAGGCTTTAAAAGCAACGCAGACTTTGATTGATGGGGACGCAACGTAGTAAAGAATACCTTCTTTGTAAAACACTTTTATGTTTTTAAAGAATGGCATAAATAAATGTTTTTATTATCAATAATAACATTCTTAACATTTTTATTGATAATAAAACACATTTCAGTCTAAACTATTTCGGACTGCACGTGTCGCAAATGATCAAGTATTGTTTTGCCACTTACATCAAAACTCAGCCGTAATTTAAGATGGATCCGCTTCCATCATTACCTTCAACTCGTCATTATCAACCTTCTTTTTCAGGTGGCAATGAAGTTCATTTGTGAGGTCTAAATTAATTCCGATCGAAATTAATTGAATCATTAATGCATAGTTCGTTCGTTAGTTGTACGTTAGTTCTTCGTTAGTTGTTCGTTAGTTGTTGTGTGTGTAAGTCCGTATACGTCATTGATTTTGGGCATTCCTATTACATTTGCATTGGGAAGTCGCATGATTTCAACGTGTAAACACAAAAAAATCAACACAAACTTCCTTTAAAGTACATGATTAAAATAACACTAACTGATTTTAATAAAGGAATAATAATTATGGGAAAAGGCTGCTCGCGTCCTAGGGAATACTTGAAATCTGATTCCCTACACGTGTCCCCTGGGTAGTGCTAAACGAGCAGCATCAATTCCGGTGGTGGGTTTCGGCCGCTGGCTTTTCGGTTACTACCCACCATTGCAATTGTCGCCAAATGACGTTGTCGTGTTCCAAAATAATGCTTGGTGAAGCCATATGGAGAATGCGCCTGAACAGTAGCGTTCTGTGTGTGAACCGGGTGCGAAGAGTCAGTTGTAGCTGTGTCGGGTGCTTGTTCATGAAGGGTAGCGGGATCCAAAGCAGGGTGTTCCGCTGGCTGACCGCAGGTAGATGGGGAGCAATTAACCACTCATGAAAGGCTGCCCCGCCAACTAGCGAAATATCCCAGGGTGGCTCCATCGTGCTGGTTCGCGAATGGGCGAGAGGACCCGATGGCGATCTCTGGGGGAGTTCGGGTGTCCCCGCAGTCTCCAGATTAAATTCCCATGGACACAGTAGCTCTGATAGTTTCGTTTGGTTGCTAATCGCAAAACGGTTGAGACAAACTTCTGTCTGCCTACACTGCCTCATCTGGTAAAACCGGATGGCGCACTGGCGCATACAGCTAAAGAGAAAGCGGACTTGTTAGCGTCACTCTTTGCCTACAATTCACGTCTGGACAGGGGCAACAACTTTCCACCTAAATTAGCTCACTGCGGGACCTCTATGTCCGAGGTACACATATCACAAATAAGGAGGTTCTTAAAACTTTGCGGTGTCTAGACGTGAATAAAGCTAGACCAGATAGTATACCAGCTATAGTTCTAAAAGCTTGTGCACCTGAGTTGTCTCATGTGCTGACACGCTTGTTCCGCCTCTCATTTGGGACTGGAATAGTGCCAAATTCCTGGAAGTTGGCAAACGTGCAGCCTGTTCCAAAAAAAGGCAGCCGTGCCAACCCTGCCAATTATCGACCAATCTAAATTACCTCCATACTTTGCAAGATTATAAAGCGTATATTGAACGTCCGCTTAATGGTAAACCATGAACAGAATGACCTCCTTAGTGACCGCCAATACGGGTTTCGCCGAAATCGGTCAGCTGGGGACCTTGTAGCGTATGCCACACACGTATGGGGGGAGGCACTCAAGAACAGTGGAGAAGCACTTGCTGTTTCCCATTATGTCTCGAAGGCCTTTGACAGAGTTTGGCACACTAGCCTTTTGGATAAACTTCCAGCGTACGGCTTATACCATGCTCTGATTGACTGTGTAAAGGACTTTCTGAGTGAACGGTCTCTTCGGGTCGTCGTCAATGGCTTCTCATCCGATCCTGTTGCAGCTAACGCCGGTGTTCCTCAGGGGTTGGTCCTCTCCGCAACTCTCTTCCTGCTGCATATTAATGATCAGCTTATGCCCGGTATCTATGTGTATGCAGACGATAGCACAGTTGTGGAGAAATACCAACCAAGTCCTCGGACCACTTGGGCTCAAATCCAGTCCAAAAGAGAAACTATGGTAGAGCGTGTGAATCTCACACTACAGGCAGTCACTGGAGTACATAGACCGTCTTCTGTTGATGTGGGTTCACTGAATCCAAGGCCAAGGTAGCTGCAAGGAAGCTAGGAGTCCTTGCAAAGGTGCGGCGATACTTCACGGTTCACGCCGGGACAGCTGCTTACTTTATATAAAGCGCAAGTCCGGTCGTGCATGGAGTATAGCTGTCACATATGGGCTGGTGCTGCAAACTTCCACCTAGCAGCTTTGGACTCAATGAAAAGACATGCTAAGAGGCTTATTGGTGACCCAAATTTGGTTAAAACCAATCTTACCAGTCTCGAACACAGATGCAAAGTAGCCAGCCTTTTGGTTTTTTACAGATTTCGGAGAGTGTGCGCAGGAAATGCATAATCTTATTCCTCCCTCTCCCTTCCATCATCCGACAAACAGATGTTCAGTCAGTCTTCAACCTTTTTGACTTACCACGCATTCGAACCAAACGGTTTGCTACATCGTTCATCTTGCGTACATCAAAGGAGTGGAATATGTTGCCAGAATCTGTGTTTCCATCAGAGTATAATGTAGGTGTCTTCAAGGCAAGAGTGAATAGGGTTTTGTTAATCAATGCGCTTCACCATATTAGGCTACATCACCACTTATCATCAGGCGCTGGCTTAAAATAATGTAGAAAAAATATGCTTTAAATGCCAATTTTATTTCAATTTAGAATTCCAAGTAAAACCAACCTATTACCATATGTGTAATAAATACTAATAGTGAGTCATCTCGGTGACTAGACGGAGCAACGATGGGGCGCAGTATGAAGGAGAGCGGAGACCCCTCCCCACTGCCCGCGACGTCTACGGTAATACCGGTCGGCATCCCTTGCGTACCGGTACCCCCGTTTAGGAGTGTCACGTACACGGAATTAGTTGCGCGCGTTTTGCGTTCACTCAACAACATGATATTACTCGATATTATTTTGAAATATTGTGAAAGATTGTATGATGCCTTTAGTAAAATTTAATTCTAATAACCATGTGATTGCTTTCCATCACAAATTTTAATTTAATTATTACAAGTGAGAACGACAACTCATTAAAATCAACAAAAGACAATTAAAAAAACCAAATAATAAACGTAAATATTTGTCGGTTGCCACATTTGTAACGAGGCGGTTGAATAAACAGAACCAACGTATAATTTTAACCTGTTTTATTTATTTTGTTCAATCCTCTATCCAATATTTTAAGCAGAATACCTGAGATACTGTTATATATATAAAATATAGTAAATTTAAGTAGGTACCTACCAGCACAAGCCTTTGTTTCCATCACGACGAATAAGGTGAAGCTGCGGAATGCAACTAATTTTTCATAGTAGTAATTAGTTTGTATCTTTGTAGAGAAAAGTAAATTATTGCGGGGAATATAATAGAATATAATGTTACGATAATATTATCTAAGGAAATGTTTTTGTGACAACCCTTGCATATTTTAAACAACTAGACGTCGCGACAGCTTTGTAGGTATTTTGCGATATAACAAAGGAGTTGACACACAATTAGTATTTATTACACATAATATGTTCAAAGTAATCAGTCCAACAAAGCTGCATTTTTATAAAAAAAAAACCTAAGATTTTTCCTACGTTACATGCCTTATTTTGTTATTTTTATATTTATATAATTTTGTTTTTCACTTTCATAAAAACTTATTTTTGACAGTAATTAGTGAATATGTGGGAGAATTGGTGTCTCATATCTTTCGTTTTTTACGTTTGCATTTCGTAAGCAGATCTAGTCCAAATCAGGCAACCGTAATAAAATAATTAATACAGAAATTCAAGTTTTTGCGATGTGAAACACGATTGTAATAGTGCTATATTCGTATTTACTAAGAGAAATGTAATGTTTATTAGATTGTATGAGTGCCTCGGTTTAAACTGCTAAACATGCTATCATGCTTATCAATTATGATTCAGGGAGAACGTACTATGTTCCACTAGAAGCTTCTTTTGGCTAGATTCCGAGAATTCCTTACATTGGATTTGTAGTGACCCACGTACTATATGATACTCACATTCTTCTTTTTGTTCCTTATCAATCGCTAATAGTCTACTCCTGTACTATAGCCTCTACAGTTGTAGAAAGAATGTGCCTTTATCGTAACGCTTGGCAGGCGGGTTAACGATCGCAGTAGCAAATATATCTGATGTCGCGTTGCCGGTAGCCGGTGAACGTCTGGCGTAAAACTCATAAGATTTATCAGGTATTTTCCATCGTCTCTCCTTATACACATACAGGACTTTCTCTTACGTTGCCACTACATGGTAGCACTGTTCAGGGATTGGTATTTCTACAATTTCTCGAGGTAATTTGACCGATATTTATGATAACTTTTGTGATCGGAAGTTTCAATAAGATACGATCTGTAAATAGATCATACTATTGTTATCCAGTCACTAATTGTTGGTTATCGTCATGATGGCGACTGCCTCAGTCTCTGTACTAATATCTTTTTTTTAAATATTAGGACCAAAACATACAATTAATTGGAGTTAGGAAATAGTGTTAAAAAAGTTTAACTAGACTGTTTTCTTCTTTACCTTTACATTGTTTTGCTTGGCTTAAAGTATAATTATTACATTTAATTCGTTTACGCGATTTTATCCCTTATCTTTATCTTTTTTACACGATGTTTAAGAAAAAGGATGCTTTTCATTATTTACGACCTTGAACAAATGTTATTTTGTATTAATTGTCAATTTATGAGTTCATGAACTCTGGTTCTCGTATAATTTTATCCAGTATGTTACATCTATCTGTTTTAATGTTTTATGGACTGTGCCGTAGAGTCATTATGAGGCGAATAAATATTTTACCACGTTTTTATTAACTCACTTTCTGCACTGTTCGGTACAACTTTTGTAATTGATTAATTTGGTAAAAATGGTTCCCATTTTGAATTATAATTACTTAAATTTCCGGACAGTAAATAAGTTTTGCTTCTTTTATTTCCGTTAATGTTTCTTTTGTTGGTGGAAGAATATCTAAGTTACTTCCGTTAGCCAGCTAATATCATAGGCTTTATATTTTCTCTTTCAGTAATACAGATTTGTTTTTTTTTGTAAACTATATTTTAGTTTTATTTTAATAGTATGTTAGAATGTAGTTTGTTCCTTATTTTAAAGAAAATATAATCAATGAAATGCATAACAAATATAATTTCCTAAATAAAATATAATAATAAAAAAACATTTGAGATTATTTAACTGTTATTCCAGATATTAAAAAATTAACTATCTTTTATATACTTATTTTTATTTTAGATATTATAGATTACTTTAGATACTTATGCATTTCAACTAAAATAATTTTATTTTAAATAAATAGAAACATTATTTCAATAACTTTGGGCATATTGCCAATGAACTCGTATAGGATTTGTAATCACAGTAACGTAGATACTATTGGCTTCCATTTCCAATTTGTGTTCTAACGTAATTGAATACTACAATACGAATACATACGTACAAATTTGGTACTATATAATACAAACATCATACTAGAAACTAGCTATGATATGCGTGCGTGATAATAAAGAAAAAGAAGTCATTGATTTCATTGATCACAGCTCATATGTCGTATCTACGGTTCCTACGGCGCCACGATTTGAAGGCGGATTCGCATTGATCTCGACGAGATACGCCGAAAAGAAAAAAAAAAAACAATATCTCGGAAACTAAGCCACGAATCGTGGTGCCGTAAGAACCGTACTCGTGCCAATAATATATATTAGTTGATCTCAACAGCTTAAAATATACTCTTTATTGCTCTAAATTTCGTACTTGTAATATATTAATTTTAAATCACATAAAACAATAATATGTA
Organism: Parnassius mnemosyne; assembly: GCA_963668995.1. Taxonomy (NCBI): domain Eukaryota; kingdom Metazoa; phylum Arthropoda; class Insecta; order Lepidoptera; family Papilionidae; genus Parnassius; species Parnassius mnemosyne. The sequence goes on from CAVLGL010000080.1 coordinate 30,761,036, forward strand.
TCTCTTTTTAAGCATAACCCTCAGATTTTCTTATAAAGTGCTTTGTGGCATTCTTATAAAAATGATACAGTCTAATGATTATGGTCAAATTTGATACAATATGCATTAAAACACTGGACTAAGACCAAGACATGATTGATTATTTTTATATTTAGATGAGACCTCTCTTAAGGGTATAAGGGTAATAGTATTCTATTTAATAAAAATGATTGTTAATTTCAATGGGTTTAGTTATTTTAGAGAAATCGGTGACATTAATAAAACATACGCGTCGAACATAGAACTTCTTTTTTGAATCAATTTAAAATGTTTGAATTGTGAAAACGTCCTGCTATTTAGATACATCCCGCATTTTAGTTTCAATTTTCCTACTATCCCGTTCAATAAGGTTGGCAAGACCAGCCACAGGTGCAATTAACTTAACTAAAAATAATACAAATATTAAATCACAATAGTAACAAGCAACAACAGATCAGTTAATTTACAATACATTTAACGTTGTTAGTAGAATCAAAGTAAGCTTCATCGCGTCTTCTTCTCATTCAACATGTTATTAATTTTCGGCCGCTAACAATCAATCCGCCTACCAAGAGGGAGAAAAAGAAATGAAGTATTGTTAACAATAACGACTAAGTCGTCTTGGTAACATTTACCATGTGACATATTCATGTACTGTTAGTTGCATAATAAAGTGATACGTTATGTTTTATGTAAGATACACTCGGAGTTTCTATGTGTGATAGAATCCATAAAAACTAGTAGTAGAAGTAGAATAAATGCCGAAGACATCCATAACAGGGCAACACCATGAAGGATGAAAAGAAACAGGTATCACAAATTTGTATACACAATTTTTTTACAATTTTACTATATATAAATCTTTTAAGCGGACTATTCGTTTGTTCTACTACAAAACAAAGGCTTTCTTTCATTTTTTCGCCGCTTGCAGTCATCTATTAAGTTTTATTCTTAACACTAAATTTCAACTCTTTGTTTATTTACCATTTCTATTCAATTGTTTCCGCCGTAGCCAAAGCTGTGATTATTAAGGAGAGCTGTCGCAAATTTGTAGCTGTTTGGGCACTAAGCCAATGCAGTTATCTGGAGGGAGTGTTTACCTCCCTAACACTTTGCAAACAGTTTTTGTGGTTAGTAAGTAACAGTCTACTGGTTATTTACGTATCTGATTAACGCTGCACTTGTATTATGTCGGACCTTTACATTTTAACCGGATTAAGTTTTATATTAACTTCAATGTACGTTACATGGTAACTTTAATGTTGATTATTCATAACCAAAGAAAATTGTAACAGTGCTATTGAGAATTTTATAATAGTTTTGATGCTCAAAATTACATATTTTTAGCAAAATAAAATTCATCGTCACTTCAAATTTATAAAAAAAATATTATTACCTCTTCTTTCCATTCCGCTGTTTTATTATATTTTTAAAGTTAAAATGTTACGGCGGTATACGTCCCACTACTGGGCACAAGCCTCCTCTCATTTCTGAGGGGGTTTTAAGGCAAAGACATATCCACCGCGCTGCACCAATGCGTGTCGGCGAACTTCTAATGTCTCCGATTTTTTTTTATTTCTCAGACATGCAGGTTTCCTCACGATATTTTCCTTCACCGCCGAGCACGTGGTAAATTTAGCACTTAATATTGCAAATAACAACTTCATTGGTGCCGACAGGGATCGAAACCGGGTTGATGGCGTACTGTGAAACTTACAGCGAGCGCTAACCATCTGAGCTACCATGGCTGTTCGCATTATTTCCATTATATTATTATTAATTATTTTCATCAGTTCGTAGACCGAATGATCTTGTAAAGAAAATACATGGAACCTCAAAAACCAATGAACAAATATCATTATTACACGTCATCTTTCGTTTTATTTTTAAACATATTTAAAATTTATTCCTATAGATTTTAAATAAGTTTAAAAATCCATAGGTGATACGAGATGAACATAATGCTCTCTTGGCCGATTTATACCATTGCAACTATACTATCTACGATAGCAAACAACCAAACGCTTATAATAATATTAGAGGCGTAGGGAGGTGACGAACCCATCGCCCGCTGACGTAACAGTTATGTGACAAAACTACTACGTCAGCACAGTCAGTTAGCACCTTGCCAAGGCCTCGGCAGAATTGAGGGTGCTAATTTGGGCCCGCTTGTGCTTTCGGCCAAATCATGAAACGGTGCTGGGCCTGGGCGTCTCCCGTTAATTGACGCCCAATTTATGGATGATGGAAAGAAATAGACTGCGTATAGGGCCACTGCCTGGGGTTTCCGGGACACGTCTGGAGCTGGCGCTGGACGTGACAGCATGCGGGCCGCCAGCCGAGTGCGAGGTGCTGCACGACCACCTAGCAGCCCCTCGCGTCCATCATCCCCACCAGCTGGCTTGGTGTTCGCGGGTCTTCGCAGGTCCAGCAATCAGCACCCGCCACTGGTGGAGTACGCCACATGCGTTGGTCAATGCAGATGAACAGTAACGCATTGCGGGCGTATTTTAGGGCGAAAGGGGGAGAAATTGGAGGTTTTGCGTATCGGGAAAGGATGCATCGACTTTTTGCTGAGCTGGAGCCATCTATAACCGTCACCGAGCAAAACCTGGCAGACCGAGTTCGGTATATCTTGCGCTCAAACATATTCGATAGCACCGAACTCGAACGGCTACGACGTGAGGCTGAACCCTCATCGGATGACAATGCTACGGCTGAGGATGCGGCGCCACAAGTTGCAGAGCAACCAGCACACGTGGATGCCGCCGTGAATCTTTCAGTTATGGTTGGTTCAGACGATGATGGAACAGTCGCCCAGGAACTACAACTAGAGCAAATGAGGAGTACATTGGAAGAGGCTGTTTTGGAAACGCGCAGTATGCCTCTCGAAAATCAACCGCAACCCCCGCGCATGCCCCTAAGCAAGCGGAATCGGGCTGTCGTGAGAGCTCTCAACCCAATGCTGGTAACCTATTTGGAAGCCAGCCGGGTCCATTGCGAGACGGACTCAATTCTTTTTGGCGCCGCACTGGCAGTTTGCCGCATTATTGGTGCCAAAGTTCCCACAGCTGGACGCGCTATCCCAACCTGGAGAAGAAGGATTGAGGACCGTATCGCAAAGGCAAGAGCCCTCATCGGAAGCCTGATAAGCTTCAGGTTGGGCAATAATAGGCCGAGAATTGTGCGCACCGTCAGGTTGGCGTTTGCTGGGACAAATATCAATCTGTCCCAGCCGTATATAACGCAAAAACTGACGAAGCGCATAGACGACCTGAAGCAGAGAATCTCTGCATGAGGGAAGCGGATTCGGCGATATACCGAGAGGTCCACACGGTTCAACCAGAATCATCTCTTCCAGAGTGATCAGAAGAGGCTCTATGAATCATTGGAGCGACCAATGGTACGTGGAATGGGCACGGCACCGATTCAGGCTGACGAGGGTCCTCGAGCTGTGCAAGGTTGAATGTACGGTTAGAGACTTCCTCGGGCAGTGTATGGGGCAGTGGAATACGATCCTTTGTCATCTAGGACGGCGGATGACGGCTGCGGAGAACCACATAAGGATAAGCAGGGGTATCTTCCAGGGCGATTGTTTGAGTCCAATCTGGTTCTGCCTCTCTCTGAACCCTCTTAGTACCTTACTACAGGGCTCCGAGAGGGGATTTCAGCTTCGGAGAGGAGGTACAAAAGTGACCCACCATTTCTATGTGGATGATTTCGAGTTATTCGTCTCCAGTCGCTCCCATCTTGTGGAATTGCTGAACATCACTTGTGATTTTAGCAATTCTATTGGAATGGAGCTGGTGACGGATAAGTGTGCGATCTTCCATGTCGACTGGGGGAAGGATTACTAACTTATCTTTGCCCATCAGCATAAGGACCCTTTCCGAGGCTGAAACATACCGATACCTGGATATGTCACAGAACATCGGTGTCGATGAGGCGGGTATGAAGCAGTCAGTTAGCGATGTGTTTTATGCACGCTTGACAAAAGTACTTAACAGTCTTTTGTCGGGCGTTAATAAGACACACGCATATAATGGTTGGATCATGCCTGTTCTCATGTATACATTTGGCATACTCAGGTGGACTCAGACCTAACTGAACGGTCTGGATAGAAAAGTCCGCACTATTATGACGTCTCACAGGATGCATCATCCAAGATCGTCGGTAATGAGGCTGTACTTGCCGCGGAAACATGATGGGCGCGGCTTTTTAAGCGCGCTTACCATGCATAATCGCGAAGTGTGCAGCCTCCGTAATTACTTTCTGACGAGAGCGGATAATCCGTTCTATAGGAACGTTATTTTTTGTGATAAAGGACCCCCTCTTACCCCTCTATCCTTAGCCAACAAGCAATGGCAAGACCTGGCAGTACAGAGTATTTCCGACCGGGAGACATTTTTACTATATAAATCTTTTAAGCGGACTATTCGTTTGTTCTACTGCAAAATAAAGTCTTTCTTTCATTTTTTCGCCGCTTGCAGTCATCTATTTAGTTTTATTCTTAACACTAAATTTCAACTCTTTGTTTAATTACCATTTCTATTCAATTGTTTCCGCCGTAGCCCAAGCTATTATTAAGGAGAGCTGTCGCAAATTTGTAGCTGTTTGGGCACTAAGCCAATGCAGTTATCTGGAGAGAGTCTTTACCTCCCTAACACTTCGCAAAAAGTTTTCTTGGTTAGTAAGTAACAGTCTGCTGGTTATTTACGTATCTGATTAACGCTGCACTTGTAATCTGTCGGACTTTTATATTTTAACCGGGTTAGGTTTTATATTAACTTCAATGAACGTTACATGGTAACGTTAATGTTGACTATTCATAACCAAAGAAAATTGTAACAGTGCTATTGAGAATTTTATAATAGTTTTGATGCTCAAAATTACATATTTTTAGCAAAATAAAATTCATCGTCACTTCAATTTTATGAAAAAAAATATTATTACCTCTTCTTTCCATTCCGCTGTTTTATTACATTTTCAAAGTTAAAATGTTACGGCGGTATACGTTCCACTACTGGGCACAAGCCTCTTCTCATTACTGAGAGGGTTTTACTGCAAAGATATGTCCACCGCGCTACCCCAATGCGTGTCGGCGAACTTCTAATGTCTCCGAATTTTTTTTCTTATTTCTCAGACATGCAGGTTTCCTCACGATATTTTCCATCACCGCCGAGCACGTGGTAAATTTAGCACTTAAAATTGCAAATAACAATTTCATTGGTGCCGGCAGGGATCGAAACCGGGTTGATGGCATACTGTGAAACTTACAGCGAGCGCTAACCATCTAAGCTACCATGGCTCTTCGCAATATTTCCATTATATTATTATTAATTACTTTCATCAGTTCGTAGACCGAATAATCTTGTAAAGAAAATACATGAAAACTCAAAAACCAATGAACAAATATCATTATTACACGTATCTTTTTATTCCTATAAATCTTAAATAAGTTTAAAAATCCATAGGTGATAATGAACATAATCCTCTCTTGGCCGATTTGTACCATTGCGACTATACTATTTACTTTCGCAAACAACCACACGCTAATAATAATAATAGAGGCGTAGGGAGGTGACGACCTCATCGCCTGCTGACGTAACGGTTATGTGACAAAACTGCTACGTCAGCGCAGTCAGTCAGCACCTTACCAAGAGGTGTGAGCGCCGTGCCTCGGCAGAATTGAGGGTGCTAATTTGGGCCCGCTTGTGCTTTTGGCCAAATCATGAATAAATCAATGAATCGGTGCCGGGCCTGAGCGTCTCCCGTTTATTGACGCCCAATTAATGGATGATGGAAAGAAATAGGCTGCGTATAGGGCCGCTGCCTGGGGTCGCCGGGGCATGTCTGGAGCTAGCGCTGGACGCGACAGAATGCGGGCCGCCAGCCGAGTGCGAGATGCTGCACGACCACCTAGCAGCCTCTCACGTCCATCATCTCCACCAGCTGGCTTGGTGTTCGCGGGTCTTCGCGAGCCCAGCAATCAGCACTCGCCACTGGTGGAGTACGCCGCATGCGTTGGTCAATGCAGATGAACGGTAACGCATTGGGGGCGTATTTTAGAGCGAAAGGGGGAGAAATTGGAGGTTTTGCGTATCGAGCAAGGATGCATCGACTTTTTGCTGAGCTGGAGCCATCTATAACCGTCACCGAGCAAAACCTGGCAGACCGAGTTCGGTATATCTTCTTCTCGGAACTCGAACGGCTACGACGTGAGGCTAAACCCTCATCGGATGACAATGCTAGGGCTGAGGATGCAGCGCCACAAGTTGCAGAGCAACCAGCACACGTGGATGCCGCCGTGAATCTTTCAGTTATGGCTGGTTCAGACGATGATGGAACAGTCGCCCAGGAACTAAAACTAGAGCAAATGAGGAGTACATTGGAAGACGCTATTTTGGAAAAACTCACTATGCCTCTAGAAAATCAACCGCGACTCCCGCGCATGCCCCTAAGCAAGCGGAATCGAGCTGTCGTGAAGGCTCTCAACCTAATGCTGGTGACCTATTAGGAAAGCCAGCCGGGACCTTTGCGAGACGGACTCAGTTCTTTTTGGCGCCGCACTGGCAGTTTGCCGCATTATTGGCGCCAAAGTTCCCACGGCTAGAGGCGCTGCTAGACAAAGTAGCGCCATCACAGCCTGATGAAGAAGGATTGAGTACCGTATCGCAAAGGCAAGGAAACTCATCGGCAGACTGATAAGTTTCAGGTCGAGCAATAATAAGCCGAGAATTGTGCGCACCGTCAGGACGGTGTTTTCTGGGACAAACATCAGTTTGTCCCAGCTGGATATAACGCATAGACGCATAGACGACCTGAAGCAGAGAATCGCTGCTTGGAGAAAGCGTGAGGGAAAACCAAATTCGTCTCTTCCGGAGTGATCAGAAGAGGCTCTATGAATCACTGGAGCGACCAATGGTACGTGGAACGGGCCCAGCACCGAATCAGGCCGACACTATCGCATTCTGGCGCAGCCTGTGGTCAGAGCCCGTAAACCACAGCGAGGGCCCTTGGACGGAAGTTGTGGCGATTCAGTGTTACGCCCATGAACCCCGTCATCATAACGCCAGATGACGTAGCTGAGGCGGTCCGTAAGGCCCTGAACTGGAAAAGTCCGGGACTCGACGGACTGCATCACTACTGGCTGAAGGGGTTCGTGGTGTGTCACGCTGTGCTCGCCGGACAGTTTCAAGAGGCTCTCGACCAAAAGTCGCTCCCGAGCCTCTTCACTACTGGGCTCACTCATTTAGTTCCTAAAGACCGGGATTCCACAGACCCGAGCAAATACCGCCCCATAACGTGTCTACCTACCATATACAAGACACTAATATCCATTTTGAGAGCGAGAATCATTCGTCACCTGAACTCAAATCAGATGAATTCACGCGCTCAAAATGGATGTCGGGGCGGTGGTCGTGGAACCAAGGAACCACTCCTCATTGACGCGGTCATTGGCAAGTTGGTTAAACGCAACCATCGGAACGTCTCAGCCGCCTGGATAGACTACAAAAAGGCATTCGACTCGGTGCCTCATACATGGCTTAAGAAGGTCCTCGAGCTGTACAAGGTTGACTGTACAGTTTGAGACTTCCTCGGGCAGTGTATGGGGCAGTGGAGTACGATCCTTTGTCATCTAGGCGAGCGGATGACGGCTGCGGAGAACCACATAAGGATAAGAAGGGGTATCTTCCAGGGCGATTGTTTGAGTCCAATCTGGTTCTGCCTCTCTCTGAACCCTCTCAGTACCTTACTGGAGGGTTCCGGGAGGGGATTTCAGCTTAGGAGAGGAGGAACAAAAGTCACCCATCTTTTCTATATGGATGATCTCAAGTTATTCGCCTCCAGTCGCTCTCATCTTATGGAATTGCTAAACATCACTTGTGATTTTAGCAATTCTATTAGAATGGAGCTGGGGACGGATAAGTGTGCGATCCTCCATGTCGAAAGGGGAAGGGTTGCTAAATCTGAGGGCATAGACTTATCTATGCCCGTCATCATAAGGACCCTTTCGGAGGCTGAAACATACCGATACCTGGATATATCACAGAACATCGGTGTAGATGAGGCGGGTATGAAACGGTCAGTTTGCGATGTGTTTTATGCTTGACCAAAGTGCTTAATAGCCTTTTGTCCGGTGTGAATAAGACGCACGCACATAACGGTTGGATCATGCCTGTTCTCATATATACCTTTGGCATACTCAGGTGGACTCAGACCGAACTGACCGCTCTGGACAGAAAAGTCTGCACTATTATGACGTCCCACAGGATGCATCATCCTAGATCATCAGTAATGAGGCTGTACTTACCGCGGAAGCATGGTGGGCGCGGCTTTTTAAGCGCGCTTACCATGCATAATCGCGAAGTGTGCAGCCTCCGTAATTACTTTCTGACGAGAGCGGATGTTCCATACTATAGGGACGTTATTTCTTGTGATAAAGGGCTAACCCTTCTATCCTTAGCCAACGAGCAATGGCAAGACCCGGCAGTACAGAGCATTTCCGACCGGGAGACCGTATGGAAGGAGAAGGAGCTCTACGAAAGGTTCTACAAGGCCCTCCATGAGCCTTTCGTAGACACAGTCGCTCCCCTCCACTGGCTACGTTTCGGTGACCTCTTTGGGGAAACTGAGGGTTTTGTCTGTGCAATACAGGATCAGGTTATTAAGACCAACAATTATTAGAAATACATCCTAAAGGATGGCACCGTCGACATCTGTCGAGCTTGTCGCCATCCCGTTGTGTCACTTATGCATGTCATCTCCGGTTGTTCGGCGCTTTCTTACTCTGAGTATTTGCACAGACACAATCTAGTAGCCAGGATTCTACACCAGGAGCTGGCTCTGAAATACGGTCTCGTGTATCAGAAACTGCCACATTATAAGTACTTGCCGGAAGCCGTGCTCGAAAATAACCGCACCAGGCTCTTTTGGGACCAGGCCATCATCACAGACAAGTCTATTCTTGTGAATAAACCTGATATTGTGCTGATGGACCATGCACAGTCAAGGATATTTTTGGTTGACATTACCATTCCTTATGATAAGAACCTCGTGAAAGCTGAAACAGATAAGCTGACAAAATATCTGGACCTGGCTCACGAGGTGACCGACATGTGGGGTGGTCTGCCGGCCGAAATTATTCCTGTGGTCGTTTCTGTGAACGGGTTAATCCCAGTTAGCCTCTCGGGTCATCTGAGGCGACTGGAACTCCGTGACGAACCGCTCCAAGCTCAAATTCAGAAGGCGGTGTTCCTCGATACCGCCCGCATCGTCCGCCGGTTTCTTTCCCTTTCCCTCTAACCCTCGGCCGTTTCGTCTCCCCTGCCGAAGGCTTCCATCTGGTTGGGTTTTTTATATATTTATGTATTTATTTTATTTTATCGATATTTATGTGTGTTTAAATATTTCGTTTACAATTATATATTTAAACAGCTCAACCAGATGAGAAAACTTTATAGATAGCCCCAAAAAATAATAATAACAACCCAATGCTGGTGACCTATTTGGAAGCCAGCCGGGACCTTTGCGAGACAGACTCAATTCTTTTTGGCGCACACTGGCAGTTTTCCGTATTATTGGCGCCAAACTTCCTACGGCTGGACGCGTTACTAGACAAAGTAGCGCCATCGCAGCCTGGAGAAGAAGGATTGAGGACCGTATCGCAAAGGCAAGGGCCCTCATCGACAGACTGATCAGCTTCAGGTCGGGCAATAATAGGCCGAGCATTGTGCGCACTGTTAGGATGACGTTTGCTGGGACAAACGTCAGTTAAATTTTAACTGCATTTAAATATAAATACCTTAATAGATGGATCCTGAATTTATGCCAGTCATAGTAGATAGTTAGTAAGCTGAAGTGGCAATGGGCCGGCCATATAGCTCGAAGAACCGACAACCGATGTGGAAGAAAGGTTCTCGAGTGGCAGCCTCGTACCGGCAGGCGAAGTGTAGGGCGTCCCCCTACTAGATGGAGTGACGACCTGGTAAGATATGCAGGAAGTCGATGGATGCAGGTGGCTCAGGACCGTGCTTTGTGGCATTCTTTGGGGGAGGCCTATGTTCAGCAGTGGACTTTTGAAGGGCTGTAATGATGATGATAGTAGATAGATAGTACATATATTTATGTGTCAATAACTAGTTTTTAAGCCATTTTTACTTGTGTAATGGTTATATTCTTGTTTATCAGATACTTCATTATGCTCAGACTGCTGTGTTGTTAACTCTGCAGAAAGGAATATTATTTTGTTATTTAATATCTGTTATGTTCTTGGTAAGGGATACAAGTGAAACACAACTGAGCTATTGAAACACTGACAGTATTAACTCTATTAGACACATACCGTGGGCGCAGCCACGCACGCATACATATTATTAACGTACATACACAACAATTCCTCCCCCTATTTAACTTATCTAGGAAATCACAAATTAATTTTAAAAGAACTGCTTGTAGTCAACCCTGGGTATATCTCGCAATAGTCTTCTAGAACATTTCGGGCTCTGAGGAGATGGTGAGGATAAGAATTCCTCCTCATCTCTTTCTCTGCTTGGCAACTGAGAATACTATGTTCGCTTTGAATTGGGTCGCTTCCCTACATAAAATCGCCCAAATCCCCGGGTGGAGACATACCTTTATTTAATACAATTTCATTTTTATGTTTTTTGACGTCATTAGAAGAACCATGGTCTTTAATCAAATATAACACTTTACAGAGTCTTTTCATAACAGTACCTTTGCACCACAAAAATTTTCTGTTATTCAGAAACTTTTTAAACATAACCTCATCGCCTGGCGCATACACTTGTTTAATATTGCCGCCATGGCATTTAATTTGCGAGCACTGATTTTGTTTAACATCGTCACTTAGTGATGTGAGTGGGGTCGACGTTAACTTTGGGTAAAGTAAATCTAGACGTGTTCTCAGCTTTCGCCCAAACACCAACACAGCCGGTGAGAAACCTGTGACAGAATGTACTGAATTCCTATAGTCAAACAGATATTTCAAAATTTTTAGCCTACACTCATTCCTATTGCGTGAACCTAAAACGCTTGACTTTATACCCTTTTTGACAATTTTTACGAAACTTTCTGCTTGACCATTACTAGCAGGATTGTAAGGTGGTGATGCAAGATGAGCAATACCATTTAATAAACAAAATTTTGTAAACTCAGCGGATGTAAACGCAGTACCGTTATCGCTAACAATTGTGTGGAGTAATCCGTACTTAGACATAAAGTCGTAAAGTTTTTCAATAACGGTCGCCGAGGTGGTAGTAGTGCTCACGTCGTATACTTCTAGCCATTTGGTGTGTGCATCTACCACTACTAAGAACGTTTGATTATTCAGCGGCCCAAGAAAGTCGACGTGTAACCTATGAAATGGTGTATGGGGAAACTTCCATGGTGCTAACGGCGCTCTGGGCGGCGAGGGCCGTAGCTGTTTGCATATTTCACACGAGTGTATCACTTTTTCTAGCATTGCATCAATGCCTGGAAATCAAAACCGAGACCTAGCTTCTGATTTTGTTTTTACGATACCTAAATGCGAGCTATGTAACTCTAATAAAACCTTCGACCGCAAAGATTCGGGAAGTATCACCTTATAACCCCTCATTAAACAACCGTCTTCCTATGATAATTGGATCTTACATAAATGATAGGGTTTCAACTGCGAGTCCACTATTTTTTTTAGGCTAACCGTTTTGGACATAATTTACCACTAACTGTAATACAATATCCTCTTTAGTAGCTTTGCGTAACTCATTTAAGTTTAACGGCATGTCGCCTTCGACAACAAAGTTAACGTATGATGCGTGATCAATGGGAGCGGCAGCGGCAGCGGTGTGTGCGCCGATGTTGTCTCCCTCGCTCTCGGCGCGAGCCCGCGGTAACTCATCCTGTAAACTCGCGCGAGACAGGAAATCCACGTTGTTGTCGGCACTAAGAACATACTCGATTATATAATTGTATGCACTTAAAAACATCGCATATCTCTGCAATCTATTAGACGACACTTCTGGTATACCTTTATGTGGGCCGAAAATAGAAACTAACGGCTTGTGATCCGTGCGTAATATAAATGGATCTGATCTGCCATATAAATTTTGATGGAACCGGCGTACTCCAAATATTATTGCGGTCGCCTCTTTCTGTATCTGTGAGTAGTTTTTCTCAGTTGTCTATTTGGAACAAAATAGCACCTAAGCCGCACGGGGAATCATCGACAGTTAAAACTATTTTGGCGTTTGAATTAAAGTGTGTTAAGACCTGATCCGACGTCAAACATTTCTTAATTTTATCAAACGCTTGTTGATGTGACGTAGACCAGTTTCACTTAACCCCCTTTTTTAATAGGTCATACAAAGGACTCAAGATGCAGGATGCTCCCGCCACGAAATTCCTGTAGTAATTTACAGGTCCTAAAAATGATTGCAATGTATTAACGTCAGATGGAATGGGCGCATCGGCTATAGCCTTCACCTTTTCCGGATCTTTCTGTAATCCGTTTTTGGTTATTATATAACCTAAATATTTTATTTCATTTTTAAAGAAATTGCATTTATCTTTCTGCACAGTTAATCTTGCATTCTGAAGTCTTTGCAGAACTATATTCCATTTGTCCATTGTAAATGTCCCCCTGGGGTCTGGTCAGTGATTAAAATGTCGTCAAGCAGACACAGGACCCCGTCTAAACCTGAAAGCGTCGTTTCCATGGCGCACTGGAATATAGACGGCGCAGAAGACAACCCGAAAACTAGTCGAGTATAATTAAATAGACCCCGATATGTATTGATGCATGTGACAGGTTGAGACTCTTCGTCTAACAAAAATTGATTATAGGCCATAGATAAGTCAATCTATGAAAACTGTTGGCCCCCGTACAGCCTTGAAAATAGTTTGTGTACCGTGGGTAGAGGATATTGTTATATCAACAGCTATTTGTTAATAGTAACCGAATAGTCGGCGCAAAACCTAACCAAACCGTTATTTTTTAGCACGGGAACTAAACGTGTTATTTCTTTATCCACCTTGTCACGTAACGCGAACGCAATTGGACGCGCTTTACAGTATATCGGTTTCACATTATCATTTAATTTTAATTTAACACGATATTTATTAAATTTACCCAACTTATTCGATAATACTTCCGGGAAACGCGATTGGAATTGCTCCACAATACTCTGCTCACCCTTCAGAATATTACAAGGCGTCAACTTAAGTTTAAATTTTGATATGAAATCGCTGCCTTATAATGGTGGTCCGCAATTTTGAATGACGTAAATGTCCAATGTGTGAGTGTGTTGCCGGTACGTCACCGGCAAGTTTAAGTACCCTATACATTTCATAATGTTTCCGGTGTAGCTAAAAAAACTTTTATTGGAATCTAGCAACGGAATATTACTGAACATGTTTCTATAAGTACCTTCGGGTATAACTGATACTGCTGATCCACTATCTATTTGAAATTGTACATTTTTCCCGTAAATTGAAACTGTTTCTGTCATAGCTTCCCCACGGTCTGAGCGTATGTTAAACAATGACTTACCGTCGTCTTACTCACTTACATCACCTGTCAACACGTAATTAACCTTATTACACATTTTACGTAAATGACCCTTGGTGTTACACTTTTTGCATTTATAGCTTGCAAACCGACATTGGAATGACTCATGATTGTGACGACCGCACACTGTACACTTTATTTTACCGGCACTAGTGGTTTTAGCACTATTTTGTTGTTTGGCGATCTTGAATACAGGCTGCCCAAGGACGACCGTAGTAGTGGCGGCGTAAGCGCGCGCGCACTGCGCGCTCTTCGCCAGCTCCACTGCCTTGGCCAGGTTCAGCTTATCGATATCCTGCGCGAACAGCTTCTCCCGTTTATGGCCTGCTACCATGCCTATCACAAACCGATCTCGTAACGCTTCCTCGACGTTACTAAATCGACAATGTGCTGTAAGTCCTCGTAGCCTTGACGCCCATTACGTATAAGTCTCGCTCGGCTGCTGCACAGCCGCGTAAAAATTGTAACGCTCGCTGAAGCCGCATATTTTTGGAAGAAAGTGCTCATCCAATAACTTCACTATCTCGTCATACGGTACTTCCTGGATATCTTTTGGCAGTGCCAGATCCGCTGCCAACTTATAAGTACCGTCGGTTAGTCCGCTGAGCAGGATCGCCCGTTTCTTGGCTCCAGCTGTACCATTCTTCTGGACGATGTCGTTTGCAATAAACCATTGCGTAATTCGGCCTTTATACGACTTCCATTCTTGCACTTTGTGATCAAATGTAGACAAAATGCCAAAGCTATTCATTTTCCGATTATAAAATTAGGATGTGGGTAGAACTCGTCGCCACTGTTATGTTCTTGGTAAGGGAGACAAGTGAAACACAACACAGCTATTGACACACTGACTGTATTAACTCTATTAGATACATACCGTGGGCGCAGCCACGCACACATACATATTATTAACGTACATACACAACACTATCAGATAATTAATATAAAAATAATATCCTTTTTCCCTACATTAAATCAGTGAAAATAAGAAATCGGACAACTTTTACATGATCAAATATTGTTGATGTAAATCCATAATTAATACTTTAGTATTTGGTCATCTGGAGCTGATTAATGTTGTATATTTTATAATAATTTCTTGATTATTGAACATACAGGCAAAGGCAACAAAACACTGTCAGAAATATGGAAATATAGTTTATTTACATTGAATAGTATACATATAGACTTATTATTGAAATTGAATGAAATTGAAATCTCTTATGATTAAAAATGTCCTGATTACTAACAATATCATATGTGGATGTGTTTTTTTCGCTTCTTCAATACAAGCATAAACATAGACTCCACACACTATTTAGATTGCAATAAATGTAGAAAAACTGATATATTAATAATAATTATTATTTGGTATAGTACAGTCTTTACAATATTCATTATCTTTTTTCAGGTGCTTAGAATAAATGTATATGTCTTGTAAGCTGTAATCTTGCAGAGCTGCTCGTAAGCAGAGACAAAAAAGTATATGGATATTGAAAACAACAGTCTTATATCACATAAAATATCCTTATGATTCTTAACGATATCATAAATGGACATGTTATTATCAAGTTATTTTGAAAAAATCTTTTGGAATGATAATGACTGACAATAATAAATACAATTAAATTATAGATGTGTTTTGTTATCCTTACACAACCAGATAAAAACATCTCACTTCATATTTATCAACATAAATAAACATGATATTACCTTGTCATTTTGGCTTTAATGGAGTTTGGGGTATAATAACTAATCATGCCGTGTAGTGGCGGTTAAGAATATCCACTACCCCATATCTTCCCGTGGGTGTCGTAAAAGGCGACAAAGGGAAACAGGCAGGAGATGGGCAGCAGCATCTTCCTGATAATAGCCAAAATAACAATAAAAAAACTGCGGTTGCCAACCCGCTCGCCAAGCGTGGCAACTATGGCAATATACCCCCCATGAGCAATGACAATAATAAACGGCCCCCAGTCCCCGGCGGCCCCGCTATTCCTGGCTACGGTGGCGACCATGGTAACGGCGGGGCAGGGGGTGCTAAGAATCTCCGGTGGAGGTTCGGTTGCCACCTACGACGACTCGACCTGGCAACATACAACGCACGCACCCTGAGGACTGACGAGAAGATTGTGGAGCTGGAAGAAGAGATAGACAAGTTACGCTGGCATATTATAGGATTATCCGAAGTCCGAAGAGAGGGGGAGGACACGGTAATCCTCGAATCCGGCAACTTGCTCTATCACCGGGAGGGCGACCATCTGTCCCAAGGAGGTGTCGGATTTATCGTCCACAAGTCTCTCGTTAACAACGTTGTAAAGATTGAGAGTGTGTCGACGAGGGTTGCGTACCTTATACTCAGAATCACCAAACGGTATTCGCTGAAGGTCATACAGGTTTACGCACCAACCTCGGCACACCCCGATCAGGAGGTGGAGGAAATGTATGAGGATATTTCTAGAGCCATGCATTCCTCCAAAACCCAATATACGGTGTTAATGGGAGACTTCAATGCAAAACTAGGCACAAGAGAGAACGGTGAGCTGAAAGTAGGGAAATTTGGAATAGGGCAACGGAACCCAAGGGGCCAGCAGCTGGCCGACTTCATGGAGAAAGAGGGACTCTTTATGATGAACTCTTTCTTCCAGAAGCGGCCCCACAGGAAGTGGACCTGGTCGAGCCCCGACGGTTCGACAAAAAATGAGATTGACTTCATTATGACGACCAGACGACAACTGTTCAGTGATGTCTCAGTGATCGCGAGGGTGAAAACCGGCAGCGATCACCGAATGGTTAGAGGCACACTGAACCTAAACGTTAAGTTGGAGAGGTCTCGTCTAATGAAGTCAACGCTCCGTCCCCCTCGTGCTCTTTTCCAAAGTCCCGAAACCTTACAGCTCGAGTTACAAAACCGTTTTCAGTGCCTAGAAGACTGCAATGAAGTGGACGATTTGAATGACAAGCTCGTGGAAACTGTCCATGCGGTCGGAGCTAAGTTCTGCAAGACCCGCCGCAGAAGAACACAAAAACTCTCCGATCACACTCTTAATCTCATGGCTGTTAGACGGGAGATGAAGCTACATTCTTCAACAGATTTAACAGCATACAGGCAACTGAACAGACAGATCTCCAAATGCATGCGGCGGGACTTACGCAAATTCAATACAGCTCGTATTGAAGAAGCGATCGAGCGGAACCGAGGCTCCAAAGTCTTTGCCAGAGATCTGTCTGCCAGAAAGCGCCAACTGTCAAAGCTGAAGACAGAATGTGGCAGCATCGTTTCCGGGGCACCTGAGATTTTGAGTGAGATTGAGAGGTTCTATGGGCAGCTGTACACGTCATCGTTGGAGCCGCACGCAAGTGTGAGAAACGATCCAAGAGCGAGTCTTATCCGACATTATTCCGATGATATCCCGGACGTCAGTCTGAGCGAGATTAGAATGGCTCTCCAGCACCTTAAAAACGGCAAGGCCCCAGGCGAGGATGGAATTACAGCGGAGCTTCTGAAAGCGGGTGGAAGACCGGTACTTGAAGTCCTTCAGAAGCTCTTTAATTCCGTCCTCCATGGTGGCATTACACCGGAGGCGTGGAGCAGAAGTGCGGTGGTCTTGTTCTTCAAGAAAGGCGACAACGCTCTCTTGAAGAACTACAGACCGATTTCCCTTCTGAGCCGCGTCTACCTGCTGTTTTCGAGAGTCATTACGAATCGTCTCGCGCGCAGACTTGACGACTTCCAGCCTCCCGAACAAGCCGGTTTCCGAAAAGGCTTTAGCACCATAGACCACATACATACCCTTCGGCAAATTGTGCAGAAGTCCGAGGAGTACAATTTGCATAGTGGCAAATTGTACTCCTCGGACGTCTGGCGTATGTGGACTATGAGAAAGCCTTTGATTCCGTCGAAATTTGGGCGGTGCTGCAGTCCCTTCAGCGATGCCAAGTTGACTGTCGGTATATCGAAGTGTTGAAGTGCTTGTACAGTAGGGCTACGATGGCTATCCGAGTACAGAACCAGAGTACGAAACCTATCCAATTGCAGAGAGGTGTAAGACAGGGTGACGTCATATCCCCGAAACTCTTTACCGCTGCATTGGAAGATGTTTTTCAAGCTTCTGGACTGGAAAGGATACGGTATCAACATCAATGGCGAGTATATCACTCACCTTCGATTTGCCGACGATATAGTCTTTATGGCAGAATCGCTGGAGGACCTAAGCACTATGCTCAATGACCTCAATAGTGTTTCCCAACGGATAGGTCTTAAGATGAACATGGACAAAACAAAGATCATGTTTAATGTCCATGTCACACCTATGCCGGTAGTTGTTGGGAACACTAAGCTCGAAGTTGTTGACGAGTATGTTTACCTGGGACAAATAGTCCGACTAGGTAAGTCCAACTTCGACCGAGAGGTCAATCGACGGATTCAACTCGGTTGGGCAGCGTTCGGGAAATTACGGCACATCTTCTCGTCAGGTATACCTCAAAACTTGTAAACGAGACTGTACACCCAGTGCGTGTTGCCAGTGATGACATACGGAACTGAGACGTGGTCCTTCACTGCTGGCCGGATGAGGAAGCTCAAGGTCGCTCAGCGAGCTATGGAGAGGGCTATGCTCGGAGTTTCTCTGCGTGATAAACTCAGAAATGAGGATATCCGCAGTAGAACTAGAGTGACCGACATAGCCCAACGGATTAGTAAGCTGAAGTGGCAATGGGCCGGCCATATAGCTCGAAGAACCGACAACCGATGGGGAAGAAAGGTTCTCGAGTGGCAGCCTCGTACCGGCAGGCGAAGTGTAGGGCGTCCCCCCACTAGATGGAGTGACGACCTGGTAAGATATGCAGGAAGTCGATGGATGCAGGTGGCTCAGGACCGTGCTTTGTGGCATTCTTTGGGGGAGGCCTATGTTCAGCAGTGGACTTGTGAAGGGCTGTAATGATGATGATGATGAACTAATCATTTAATATATTTTAAAGCAAAGTTTACACAAGGCACCTTTACTTACCAACCAAGATATATTAAAACAAAGTATTGACAGCATGACAGTTTGTCTTTCTGTTCCACTATTAATAGACTTACTTTTGAAATGATTACAGTAATAAATGCAGTGGTATTTTACTTTGCGTTTTTATCCATAAACAAACAGATTAAAACATCTTTCTTACTTTATAGCATGTAAAGGTAATATTATAACTGAACATATTATCTATTATTCATTTTGGCTTTAATCATATTTATTTAATTACTGTAATGGTGTTTGTGATGTATATTCACTAATCAATCCATACATGTAATAAATAGTCTCCACACCACATTTGTTTGTCGGTGCACTATTTTTTGCTGCATTTTCCATCAGTCAAAAAGTACCTATAAATGCTGAATGTACCTGCAACTTTGTTTTATGCTATTAATTATTTAGCTGTTCTATTCTATTCTATATACACTATTCTAACTGATACTACTAATAGAATATATATTTTAGTTTAGGCTGAGAAGGGCTAGAACCCAGAGCCGTAAAGCGAGATTAAAAATAAAGACCGTTTGGTTTCTTTTTAGGTTATTGTACAGAACAGGCCTGTTGGTCTAGTGGTTAGTGAGCCTGACTGCTATGCCGGAGGTCGTGGGTTCGATTCCCACCCAGGACAAATGTTTGTGTGATGAACACGATCATTTGTTCTGTGTCTGGGTGTAATTTATCTATAATATTTATGTATTTAGAAATATATAAGTATGTTTATCAGTTGTCTAGTACTCATAACACAAGCTCTGCTTAGCTTGGGACTAGATGGCGTTGAGTGATAGTTGTGGAATATTATTATTATTTTGGGGTATCTATATAGTTTACACATCTGGTTGGGCTGTATAAATATATAATTGTAAATGAAAATGATAAACATACATAAATATCAACAAAATAAAATAAATGCATATAAAATACATAAATAAATAAAAACCCAACCAGATGGAAGCCCTCGGCAGGGGAGACCAGACGGCCGAGGGTTAGGGGGAAAGGGAAAGAAACTGGCGGACGATGCGGGCGGTATCGAGGAGCACCGCCTTCTGCATTTGAGCTTGGAGCGGTCCGTCACGGAGTTCCAGTCGCCTCAGATGATCCGAGAGGCTGACTGGGATTAACCCGTTCGCAGAAACGACTACAGGTATAATTTCGGCCGGCAGTCCACCCCACATGTCGGTCACCTCGTGAGCCAGGTCCAGATATTTTGTTCGCTTATCTGTTTCGGCTTTCACGAGGTTCTCGTCATACGGAATGGTAATGTCGACCAAAAATATCCTTGACTGTGCCCGGTCCATCAGCACAATATCAGGCTTATTCGCAAGAATGGTCCTGTCTGTGATGATGGCGCGGTCCCAGTAGAGCCTGGCGCGGTCATTTTCAAGCACGGCTTCCGGCATGGACTTATAATAAGGCAGTTTCCGATCCACGAGACCGTATTTCAGAGCGAGCTCCTGGTGTAGAATCCTGGCTACTAGGTTGTGCCTATGCAAGTCCTCAGAGTTAGAAAGCGCCGAACAACCGGAGATGACATGCCTAAGTGATTCACCAGGATGGCGACAAGCTCGACAAATGTCGACGTTGCCATCCCTTAGGATGTATCTACTATTATTTTGGGGTATCTATAAAGTTTTCTCATCTGGTTGGGCAGTATAAATATATAATTGTAAATGAAAATGGTAAACATACATAAATATGAATAAAATAAAATAAATACATAAAAAATACATAAATATATAAAAACACAACCAGATGGAAGCCCTCGGCAGGGGAGACCAGACGGCCGAGGGTTAGGGGGAAAGGGAAAGAAACCGGCGGACGATGCGGGCGGTATCGAGGAACACCGCCTTCTGCATTTGAGCCTGGAGCGGTCCGTCACGGAGTCCCAGTCGCCTTAGATGACCCGAGAGGCTAACTGGGATTAACCCGTTCGCAGAAACGACCACAGGAATAATTTCGGTCGGCAGACCACCCCACATGCCGGTAACCTCGTGAGCCAGGTCCAGATATTTTGTCACCTTATCTGTTTCGGCTTTCACGAGGTTCTCGTCATAAGGAATGGTAATGTCGACCAAAAAGATCCCTGACTGTGCCCGGTCCATCAGCACAATATCAGGCTTATTCGCAAGAATAGTCCTGTCTGTGATGATGGCCCGGTCCCAGTAGAGCCTGGCGCGGTCATTTTCGAGCACGGCTTCCGGCAAGTACTTATAATACGGCAGTTTCCGATCCATGAAGCCGTATTTCAGAGCGAGCTCCTGGTGTAGAATCCTGGCTACTAGATTGTGTCTGTGCAAAAACACAGAGTTAGAAAGCGCCGAACAACCGGAGATGACATGCCTAAGTGACTCACCGGGATGACGACAAGCTCGACAGATGTCGACGGCACCATCCTTTAGGACTTATCTCCGATAATTGTTGGTCTTAATAATCTGATCCTGTATCGCACAGACAAAACCCTCGGTTTCCCCAAAGAGGTCACCGAAACGTAGCCAGTGGAGGGGGGCGACTGTGTCTACGAAAGGCTCATGTAGAGCCTTGTAGAACCTCCCGTGGAGCTCCTTCTCCTTCCATACGGCCTCCCGGTCGGAAATGCACTGTACTGCTGAGTCTTGCCATTGCTCGTTGGCTAAGGATAGAGGGGTCAGTCCTTTATCACAAGAAATAACGTCCCTATAGTATGGATCATCCGCTCTCGTCAGAAAGTAATTACGGAGGCTACACACTTCGCGATTATGCATGGTAAGCGCGCTTAAAAAGCCGCGCCCACCATGCTTCCGCGGTAAGTACAGCCTCATTACTGACGATCTCGGATGATGCATCCTGTGGGACGTCATAATAGTGCAGACTTTTCTGTCCAGAGCGTTCAGTTCGGTCTGAGTCCACCTGAGTATGCCAAATGTATACATGAGAGCAGGTATGATCCAACCATTATATGCGTGTGTCTTATTAACGCCCGACAAAAGACTGTTAAGCATTTTGTCAATCGTGCATAAAACACATCGCAAAGTGACTGTTTCATACCCGCCTCATCAACACCGATGTTCTGTGACATACCCAGGTATCGGTATGTTTCAGCCCCGGAAAGGGTCCTTATGTTGATGTACATAAATAAATCTATGCCCTCAGATTTAGCAACCCTTCCCCTTTCAACATGGAGGACCGCACACTTATCCGACCCCAGCCCCATTCCAATAGAATTGTTAAAATCACAAGTGATATTTAGCAATTCCACAAGATGAGAGCGACTGGAGGCGAATAACTTGAGATCATCCATATAGAAAAGGTGGGTCACTTTTGTACCTCCCCTTCGAAGCTGAAATCCCCTCCCGGAGCCCTCCAGTAAGGTACTGAGAGGGTTCAGAGAGAGGCAGAACCAGATTGGACTCAAACAATCGCCCTGGAAGATACCCCTTCTTATCCTTATGTGGTTCTCCGCAGACGTCATCCGCTCGCCTAGATGACAAAGGATCGTACTCCACTGCCCCATACACTGCCCGAGGAAGTCTCTAACTGTACAGTCAACCTTGTACAGCTCGAGGACCCTCTTCAGCCATGTATGAGGCACCGAGTCCAATGCCTTTTTGTAGTCTATCCAGGCGGCGGATAGGTTCCGACGGTTGCGTTTAACCACTTTGCCAATGACCGCGTCAATGAGGAGTGGTTCCTTGGTTCCACGACCACCGCCCCGACATCCATTTTGAGCGCGCGACATCACCTGATTTGAGTTCAGGTGACGAGTGATTCTCGCGCTCAAAATGGATGTTAGTGTCTTATATATCGTGGGTAGACACGTGATGGGGCGGTATTTGCTCGGGTCTATGGTATCCCGGTCTTTAGGAACCAAATGAGTGATCCCAGTAGTGAAGAGGCTCGGGAGCGACTTTTGGTCGAGAGCGTCTTGAAATTGTCGGGCGAGCACAGCGTGACACACCACGAACCCCTTCAGCCAGTAGTGATGCAGCCCGTCGAGCCCCGGACTTTTCCAGTTCGGGGCCCTTCGGACCGCCTCAGCTACAACGTCCGGCGTTATAATGATGGGGTCCATGGGCGTAAGATTCGCACACTGACTCACCACAACTTCCGTCCAAGGGCCCTCGCTGTTGTTTACGGGCTCTGACCACAGGCCGCGCCAGAATGCGACAGTGTCGGCCTGATTCGGTGCTTGGCCCGTTCCACGTACCATTGGTCACTCCAATGACTTATATAGCCTCTTCTGATCACTCTGGAAGAGACGATTCTGGTTGAACCGTGTCGACCTCTCGGTATATCGCCGAATCCGCTTCCCCCAAGCAGCGATTCTCTGCTTCAGGTCGTCTATGCGCTCCGTCAGTTTTTGCGTTATATCCGGCTGGGACAAACTGATATTTGTCCCAGCAAACGCCGGTGCGCACAATTCGCGGCCTATTATTGCCCGACCTGAAGCTTATCAGCCTGCCGATGAGGGCCCTTGCCTTTACGATACGGTCCTCAATCCTTATTCTCCAGGCTGCGATGGCGCTACTTTGTCTAGTAGCGCGTCCAGCCGTGGGAAGTTTGGCGCCAACAATACGGCAAACTGCCAGTGCGGCGCCAAAAAGAATTGAGTCCGTCTCGCAAAGGTCCCGGCTGGCTTCCAAATAGGTCACCAGCATTGGGTTGAGAGCCCTCACGACAGCCCGATTCCGCTTGCTTAGGGGTATGCGCGGGAGTCACGGTCGATTTTCGAGAGGCGTACTGCTCGTTTCCACAATTGCCTCCTCCAATTTACTCCTCATCTGCTCTAGTTCTTGGGTGGCCATTCCATCATCGCCTGAATCAACCAGAGCAGGGAGATCCATGGCGCCCTCTACATGTGGCTGCTGGTCTGTGGCCTGAAGAGCCGCATCCCCAGCTATAGCCGGTTCATTCGATGAGACATCTGTGTATATAGTTTCAATTATTTTAGATCAGTGCTGTAATAATTTATCTAATAGCTATTACTTTTGACCTCGTATTAATAGTAAATTTGGCTATATATGTCTTGATAATTACCACCCCATAATCTGAAAAAGGACAATATGCATAAAGTGCTTACCGCCCAGAGATGAAGGTGGAAAAAATAACAAGTTGCACGTTTTCTACAGCCGTAACATTTTCCATATTGATATGGTACAGATATAGATGACTTTTGAACTACCTAAATATAGTTTCGGCTTGGCTTTCCATTGATGTCAGTGACGACCTTTTTCGGAAAGAATCGACATCCCTATTGACGTCGACAATGACATTACAAAATGGCGCCAGTTTATTAGCAAATTAGACATAAACATTGCAAGAATAATTGATTTTCAATTATTCTTTTCTCAAAAATTACCCGTTTCCGTATATTGAGACTTTGTGTGTGTGCTTATAATAGTGTAATCTTTCTGTAAAAATACGTATCAACACCAAACTCCACTGACGTCAATGGAAAGTCGTACCGTAGTTTCATTATATTCTTTTTCAAAGGACCTTCCCAAAATTCGTCGCCAGCTCTCAGACTATAAATAATGGTTTAAACACATCTAGTTAGTAATTATTGCATGCTTGGAACATTCTTTAGTCATATAATGAATAAAGTTTTAACTAGTAAGTTTTGCCCTAATAGCACATTAATAATGCTTGTGGAGAGAAGAGGCAATGTAAAGAAAACTCAATTATTAAAATATATTGATTATCTAAATACTTCAAATGTACATAAAATTATCTTGTATACATTGCCTTACATACAGGGATGGCCACAGGAATATAAAATAAGATAGCAAATGTGCTATCTTATTGTTTATATACAACATGTAACAATAACTCTGTGGTTCCCGTTAAGTGATCAGAATCAGTATTCAAACTCATAGATTTTTTTAAGAATTCTCGACTATTAAAAATATTTTATTAAAAAAATAAATTTTAAAATTTTAAGTGGTATTATTACCTCGTGGATCACCAAGGACAACGAGCCGATGCTAAAGCAAAATAAAGCGGGATCTTTGACAATCCTCTTACTTCCCGGACAATACAGAGGTAATAAAACCACATACAATATGAATATTTTTCTTTTATAAAATAAAAAAAAAATATTGGTCTAGTTTTAAAAAAAAGTTACTTTAATACGTTTGAATTCTGATCCTGATAACGTATTTAACGGGAACCATAAGGTTTTTGTTACATACTGTATATATTAACTCAACCAAGGACTTGATTACACACACATCTACTTCTATTGAGAAACATAACGTCTTAAGGCTTTAACTAGCCTGAATGACCTTGACGAAACGGCGATCGCAGAGATTTTAGCCGATGTCAACACCGTCTAGCAACTACGTTCTGTATTACTTATAAAAGTGCAAAGATTAATAGACTGCAGAGATGACAATTATGTAAGTGACATACTGCCTGTTATGCTTGCGCATCACTGAGAATTATTTCGCGGTTACGCATCTTCAATTACATTGCACGGTGTGGTGCTGTAGCTTTGTCCGGTAGGCATCACGACCTATCAATTGTTCAAGTTTCAAGTACGTAAGAATTTTTATTATATATGTTAAATCGTATTTATTTGTGTCGTATTAAAAATATGTCGTCAAAGCGTTCGCTGTAAATTTTCCCGGGTTTGATCCCCGACAGCATGAATGAAATTTGTAATTTCAATTTTCGTCAACACGCATTGGGGAAGTACGGCGGGCATTTCCCTCTCAGAAATAAAAAAGAGTCCTTTGCCCAGTAGAGGGACTTGTATAGCCTATTACTTTACTTTGTAGCAATATTTATATTCGTTTCAGATATAGAAAGGTACCTTATGCTGACAAAAATATCATGTGGAGGCGACGAAAACGTAAAACATCTTTGTACCTAGATAAAACGTTCGAAAGATTGTCAGTCATGTCATACGCCACATTTTCTATAGAGCGTAGAACATTGCAGATAGGGCAAAATAAAAAATAATCCAATATATTTTGGGAACTATTTATTAATAATATATACATTTATAGGTTTTTATAATAAAAATAATGAACAAGCTGCAAGGTTCAACTAATAACGTTTTTTGTAAACACAATCGTAAAATTCCTGTTTTAATTTTTACCAATAGTTAATTGATGAAACGTAGTCAAGATCACTTCATATAAAATGTATTTAATTAAAATTGACACGTGACCTATTTGGCCTTCTACTTACAACTCGGCGGAAATTTGAAAAGATTTTGTCTTTTCACACAAGTATTGTTTACAACTGGCGTGGTTTCGAAAAGCGTGATTAAGTGTCAGCGGTATATAATCAATTAAATACTGAACTTTTTTGGAAATTTATTTTTTTGTTTATTTTTATTATATGTTCTTAAAAACTGACGCCATCTCACTATTTTATTATTTGTTTTTTTTTGTAACGCATAAGGATAAGTTAGATTAACTTGAATAAGTTTATAATTTTTTAAATTTTATCACAAAATTTCCGCAATAAATTATTACCTTTTCTACAGTAATTCTCTCCTCTTAGTTTCGGCGTGACTGTAGGATGTTTTAGTGAGTCGCCGTCAGTTAGTAAGCGGCCATAAATCATTATATGTATGTATAGACATACATACATTTTTTGATTTTAATATTTATGTTTTTTTATTTATTTTTTATTGTTTTTTTGAAACCTGGTAAAATATTTTTTTTCCATACCAATTGATGGGCCTGGGTATAATGCCAGTTATACTCTTTGGCTGAAGTTATTTTTTATTTTATGCTCAATTGCAGACAAAACAATATTGAATGCGCATTTCTAAAACAAAATTTTACCTCTTCTCCTTGTAATAATAGCTCCTGCACCTAACACGGCGGAATAGTTATTATTATCTATAAGACCATTTGCGGAAACAGTTTTTGTTAACAGTTATGAGTGTAACATTTTATCAGCTGCTTTGTTTATAGTGCCTTGAGCAACACTTTGCCGGTTTCTGTACAGAAAATGATGCTGACTTTGCAAATATGGATGGCCGCTACCATTGAATATAATACCCGCTATTACACTTATTTACATAGAAACTTTAATTATCATTTGCATAAAATTCTAAATAGCACTTTTTACACAAGAAAGTAAACTTTTAGATCAGTCCATTTTGTTTTTCACTAATTAAGTAAAATGTAAAACAAACCAATAGGGCCATGATTTAAAATTTCTTGCAACTTTTTATAGAAAAGCATGACCTTATCATAATATAAAAGTCAATCATTTAGCCATGTGATAAAACTTTTAAGTGTGCCAGTCAAACATTAATGATGATATTCGGGTCATTATACTGGAAATAGTCTTTTAAATATTTTGTAGTACAATTGACAATCTTCAGTATGATTGACCGTGTATATGACTTTTATATGTCTATGTTATTTTTGATGAAAATTATTATTGCAGATAAAAGCCCTTTCACATTTATTTTAGTCTCGAATTAAATTAATCAAAATGAAAATAATAACATTGGCTCTTTATAACTGATCTTTAAATGTAAAACACTGACTTGAAATTATATAATTATTGGCATTTTTTTAATTCATTGAACTTTTTTAAGATTTTGTTGAAACCCTACTGGTAATATATATATATTATATTTTTATTAGTTCTTGATGAAAATAATGTATGCGTGTTAATTCACATCCCATCAAGAATTTCTAATGTAATTCTTGGTGTAAAGCTAAGACGTGATAATAACTGTAAACAATAGAATAACAAAATAATGAAAACATTTACATTTACATACAAAACATTTACAAAAATACTTGCTTTATGACCTAATAAATATTATTTGAGCGTAATAAAAAATAAAACAAGGTAGTCTTCGGCATGAAAGTAAAAATAAATATTTTCGATTATTTTTGCAATATCTAACAGCCGAATCAGCGGCCGATTCTGATCCATCTAAAGATGCTAAATTTCAGCGAGCACTGTCAAATTCAATAGGAGTAACAGAAAAACGGTTCTTGATATAGAAAGGTAAATAAATTATTTAACCTATAAAGTAAAATAACTTTATTACAAATCAAAATAGCCCAATAGCTTTATTAACATGAGACATAATTGTACGAGTGCTTACAATACTTAACATTATTTTACTGAAATCTCATAAAGTTTTTTTTAATAGAATAAGGGTGACAAACGAGCACACAGTCCACCTGATGGTAAGTGGTTGCTACGGCCCATACACATCTACATCTATTCTCGATTACGTATTAAAATGTAGATGCGTTGTCACCCGTGAGGATGTAATGTAATGCCTCGTTTCCAGTAAAAAGGTTCTCCGGTTCTCTACACTCACCATACGAAACACAGCAGAGTTAAACTGCTATTTTACATGTTATTCCGTGAGAGCGTGGCCCTTCCCCAGTCGAGCCGACCCGTGCCGAGCCGTGCTACAACTATACCTACTACTAATATAGCTGCAGCATGGCTCTACCACGTAAGAAAAAATTGACGTTGAAAATTTAAGTATTTTTAGAAGCAACTTAGCAATTATTTTCTATTGAGTTAATTTTTGTGGAATCGTGTTTTGCAAACCTCCACCTGAAATACGTACAATTTTTTTTCGATAATGACGTGAAATTACAAAACGATCCCCATGCATTTCAATGTGGCTCTATTAATATGAACATACCTCGGGAGTCAGAAATTTTAAGTTTTCATGCGTAGATAATGGAAGATATTATATTATATTATCACTGTCCCGTGTGAGGCAACCTTTATACTTATATATATATTCTCATCATATTTTTGTGGTTGGTTAGAGAAATTATATCTAAATGCAAACTTTCACAGGGTGAATTTTTTTTTTTACTATTTTTACCCAGCAAGTAGTAAAGCAACTACAATCCCATCGGTAAGTGGTTATGTAGTCTAAGATTGTGAATTGCACTAACTTAACAAAAACCTATTCACTCTTGCCTAATAGTACTAGGTAAGTATTATTTGCGACCTATTTGTTTGTGTGTGTGTGTGTGTGTGTGTGTGTGTGTGTGTGTGTATGTGTGAAGAAAAGCGTATGAGAATTCGCTTACCCGTACGAGGTTGCCACTCGAGGACCTTTCTTCCTATTTTTTTATCTGTTTTCCAAGTTATATAGCTAGCCCATTGCCATTTCATTGTAATATTCCGTTGGGCTATGTCAGTTACTCTGGTTCTAATGCAAATATCTTCATTTCTAACTTTATCACGTAGAGAAACCCCTCTCCAATTTAAAATTTTTACTTTTTTTAGATGATAGTTTGTCTAACATGAAAAAACCATAAACCCAAGAATGTCTTTATATAGTCATTTATACTTAGGTAACCACCATTCTTTTATTTATTTAAATTGTTTGATTTAATTTGATTACAGTGTACCTAAATGTAAGTATCTGTATCTATATTTCCCTCCCTAATAATATTTTATAAAGTCATACTCATAAAAACAGCATTTTATTGTAATACCTAATTATAAAATTCAGTATCAACTAATTAATAAAAATATGCAACAATAAAATTACATAGGTATTAAAAACTATCGAAATCTAAGTAACGAGAGCATGTTCGTCGTTCCACATCTAAATATAAAAATGCATTTTTCAATTTCACTAATCAAAGTCGCCGCAAAAATTTCTTCTTCTTTGGGCACTTTAAAAATTCATTTATTTAGAAAATAATATTTACAGTTACCAGTGTACAGATATATAACTAAATTAAGTATTTCTAGTCATAAAAATATTTATAATTGAGTATAAACTTTTAAAAAACTAATATATATTTGCACGAAGTCGCTCCAACACCGACGTGCGGTCCACCCTCGACGATGTCCGAAAACGGACTGTGACAGAGCTTACATGGCGACGGAGCATGCGCGCTCGCGTAAATATATTCAATTTCAGGGAAAAATTATATATTCTCTTATAAAACGGGTAATAAAAATAAAACTCTCAATTAAAAATATTAATATTTTTAAGACCTTTTTTTTAGTGTAAGAACTATTTAAAAAGCTTGTGCCGTTTTGGAGAAATTTTGCAAAATATGACAAAGATAGGTACTCTTTGGGGATTTTTTTTCTAATAAGGGGATGACAAAAATACAATTTTGTTAAATTAAAAACATTTGTCAAATCTTCTGTTACCCTGTATTTTTTCTTTGTGGATTAAATGAACAGTTTTTGAGATTTTTTTACTTAAATATCCTTGATTTAGGCATTTCAACCACTGTTAAGGCCTTAATATGTAATTTGGAATAAGTTCAAAGTAATTTAAATTACAAAATGAGACAAAAGAGTAATTTATAGTATTTATAATACAAATCCTTAATTGTACGACTCCACAAAGTGATAATAAAAATTTGTTTACCTGCAGGGCTAGCATAAGCAGGTGACATTTAATCCCCGGGGAAAGGACAAAATATTTATTCCCTCGCTTAGTTTTTTCCACCCTTCGAGCATGGGCACACCGATGGACATAATATTCACAGTAGATAAAATGAAGATAGACTTATCCCTGCAATTATGGCCATTATAAGAAAATGCCAAAATAATTCAAAATTGATGTTTACTCTAAGTCACAAAGTCAATATTTTTTATCTGTAAATAATAATATCACGGTGAGGTGAATAGTAGTTTTAGATGATCTCTTAGTGAATCTTACACCTATCAATGGTCATACCATAATAGTGGGTGATTGCAACACGTGTCTATTCAAACACAACAACAGATCCATTAAACTTAAATCTGTTATTGAGGTAGCAAATTAAAAGGTTCTTTCTACTTCTGCAACACATTTTTTTCCTAATTGTGCCTCTTCTCTTATTGATTTAATATTTGTATCTTCTCTTGAACTTGGTGCAAAACACGGTCAATGTGCGGCTGATGCCTTCTCTTGTCATGACTTCATCTTCTTGTCTTATTAAAAGCTAAGCTAAATTAAGAACTTTAGCGCAACTTTAGTTAGTTGAACCTTAAACTACTTCGTCGTGATGTTTTAAAGATTGACTGGAATTTGGTTGTAGATGCTACCTCTGTCGACGAACAGGTAGCCTTATTCAATTCTGTTTTAATTCAGTTAAATGATAATCATGCTCATGTTCAACCAGTGCGCGTTAAACATCCTCCATGTCCATGGTTGGATGACGAAATAAAACAAATAATTAATAAGAAAAATTGAGTTAAAGCAAAATACCAGTCAGATCCTAGTGATGCAAATAAAGAGAAATATAGATTGATACAAAATCGTGGCAACAACGTATATAGAAGTGCACAACGACGCCATATTCATGAATTGTTTCGTGGCCATGAACTTGCTAGGGTCTGGAAATTCCTTAAGTCCTTAGGGGTTAGGAAGAGGAGTGAAATCCTAACACACCATAATATTGACCTCAATCATCTTAATCAGCACTTCTCCTCTACGTCTTACATTGATTACCAAGCAAAGCAAAATACTTTGAATTTCCTCTCTAATATTCCCACTCCGCACTCTTCTGCTTTTCATGTTAGTCAATTTGTCAGTTGTGATGTTGAGAGAGCCATTCTCTTCATTCATACGAAATCAGTAGGCGGTGAGTGTATTAGTCGTAAAATGATCATTTCTCTCCTGGATCTTTTTATCCCTGTAATTACTTCCACATAAACGATTTCGTGAAAACTGCTTCTTTTCTCTCTGCTTGGAAAGAAGCCAATGTGATTCCTCTTCAAAAAAACTTACTCTCAAAAAGACAAATCCGAAATGTTTTTCTGATTACCGGCCAATTTTTTACTTCCTATCTAAAGTATTAGAACGTCTGGTATCCAAGCAACTAAGCTCTTATCTACGAGAACATAACTTCCTTAATCCTTTACTATACAGTTTCAACCCTGGTCATAGTACGAGTACAGCACTTTTACACATTACTGATGACATTCGTTACGATATGAAAAATCAAAAATTGGCAATAGTAACATTGTTAGATTACAGCAATGCGTTTAATACAGTCGATTTTGACATCTTGTTAAATATATTGCGCTCTCTCAACATATCTCCGGCTGTAGTTCACTGGTTTCGTAGCTACTTGTTTGGGCGTCGACAGCGTATTCAAGTGCAGGATGAGTATTCCTTTTGGGCTGCTACTATTGTCGGCGTCCCACAAGGTGGAGTGTTGTCTCCTCTCTTAGCAATTTTTATAAATTAATAATTAAGGTAATGCCTGCCTTCTCTTTACCACTTGTATGCCGACGATATATAAATTTACACTCAATCTACTCTGGGTGATTTACCGAAAGCTATTGATGCAACGAACGCTGATTTGGCTTGTATTTTGGACTGCTAAAAATCTTATGGATTATTATCCATTAATCCCATTAAAACTCAAGCAATAATTATTGATAGTTCGAGATAAGTTGCTAGGATTGACTTTTCTCTCATACCACCTATTACCTTCAATGGCATTCACATCCCTTATAGTCATAAAGTTAAGAATTTAGGAATATACATATATCGACTCCTAGACAGGAGATTTATTGTCAACACAAATTAATGAAGTCACTAGGAAAATGTTTGCAACGCTAAGCTCTCTGTAGAGACTTAGAAATTCGGTTCTAGTTTAATTTGAAGAAAGCTATGTGTGACGAAGACCAACGCTTTAATTAAATCAAAGAATAGTCCTGTTGTTAGTAGATTATTATTTATACTAGAAACTATTATTTTTATAAGATTAAAAGTTGCTAGCGTTGTTGATTTTTTTTTCTGAAAGCCGTATTGTTCTTTTTTCTTTATGTTAAATCCCTCACAAAACTCCATGAATTTCTTATAAAACATTTGATATTATAAGTATAAGAGTAATCGGTCGATAATTGTTGATATCGTCTTTGTTCCCTTTTTTAAACAACGGTTTTACAATAGAAATTTTGAAATTGTCGGGAAATTTTCCTGTTGAAAATAATAAATTATTTAAATAAATCATATTGTTAACAAGTTCGCATGCGCATGCTTTAATTATTTTGGTATTAATTCCATCGTAACCTTCCAAGGCCGTGTTATTTAAGGACATGATCTCTTTATTCACCTCATCTTTCGACATGGGTCTAAGAAATGTTGAATTTAATAATGATTTTGTATTATTAGGTGTAATGTTTTTTATCTTATCATTATTAGATATAATATAATTAGTCATGTCAATAAAATTGTTACAAAAAGCAGTTTCTATGTCATAAGGGTTTGTTAGATTTTTATCATTTATTTTTAGATCCTTAATATTATTATCCAACTTTGTGTTTGAAACTTCACTTTTTATGGTGGAACATGTTGCCCTGCCAATTTATTTTTACTGTTACTTATAAATTTTATATTACAATTTTTCTTTGATTGGTTGATACATTTTTTAATAAATGAGAATATTTTTCTAATTATTCTAATTTAATATAAAGATAAAAGATAAAGATAAAGATAAAGATATTTTTTTTGTAAAACATTAATAAAAAAATATAAAGGTGTTAAAAAAACTTAAAACGAGCTACATGTTTTGCCATTTATGGCGTACAAAAATAATACTTCGTATTTTATTAATTATACAAGATAAAAACTAACCCTGCGGACCTAGTTCTAGATGTGCAACAATTTCAATGGCATCTCCTAAGATTACATGAGAGAAATGTCACAATTTAATATTTAGCTTTAAATAAACAATCATTTAAGAAATCAGGCAAGCTGTAATAACATTTGGCTATCAGATATTTTTTAAGATGTGGCTTAAAAAGTGTAGTAGGCAATTGTCTGATGGTTTTGGGGATTTTATTATATATTATTGGCGCCAGACCGAAAATACTTTTATGCATCAATGCTGTTCTTGATCTAATTGCGCATAACCTGTTATTATTCTGGTGATTGCGAATTGTAACGTCTGATAGTTTGTTAAACAATTTAGGGTTACTTTGAACTAAGTTTGCTATTTCATATATAAATAAGGAGGGCAAGCTTAAAATTTTGTACTTAATAAAATATGCTCTGCAGCTATCAGTAATTTTAAGACCAAACATAGCCCTGATGCACCTTTTTTGGGACTTAAATATAATTTCCTTATTAGTAGAATTTCCCCAGAATATGATGCCAAACCTCAAGATGGAATCAACAATACCGTGGTAAGCCGTAATATAGTCATATAGTTATCTTATTTAATATAGTTAGTTTGGTTTAATACAGCTCAATCCCTACTTCTGCCTTTTCTTGACTATGCTGATGTTTGCTAGCTGGACGTTACCAAAGCGCAGTTAAATAAACTTGAGCGTATTCAAAATTTATGCTTACGATTCATATTTGGACTCCATAAGTATGAGCCCATTTCAGAATGTAGTAAACATCTCAAGTGGCTACAGATTTGCCTCCGCAGGAATATTCACATCCTTTCTGCTTTATACAACATACTTTTCAATCCATCTGAACCAGGCTACCTGAAAGGTCGTTTTGAATTCGTTTCCTCATCTCACAATCGTCATCTACGTTCCACTAACAAAGTTTTGCTTCGTATTTCAGCACATTCAATCTCCTCCTTCAATAAATCTTTTTCGATTACAGCTTTACGCTTGTGGAACTTTATATATTCGACGTGCTCTGTCCCTTTTTTTCTTCAAAAATCTACTCAAAACTTATTACTTGGAACTCTAATATTTTCCATCACAATTGTCGTCCTTAATTATATCTATCCTACTTATAATCAACCGTAATCATCTTTTGTATATTTATATACTTATAATTTTTTATCTTGATTTTCAGATTTATGTACATCTTCCCTATTTGCAATTCGATGTAAACAACAGTTCTTTGCCAAAAAGGGTTGTCTGGAATAAATCGTTTCCAGAAAAATAAGCCCGCCTATTGTATTTTCTAAATATTTATTTAATTTTGTCACATTCTAATTTGTATTGGTGTACAATAAAGAATATATTGATTGATTGATTAATACTAAATGGGGAGGAGCTGAGTCTTATCGATACCACAATTTTTCTTGGAATAACAATAGACGCGAAGCTTCGAATGAGCCCCTATATATCGAAATTAGCAAACAGAGTTAGTTCTGCAGCATATGCTGTAAAAAGATTATAAATCTTACCAATGTTGAAAAAGCTAGATTTGTTTACTTTAGCTATTTCCATAGCACGGTATTTTGCTATTTGGACCCACGACTGATACTAAAATTATATTTGTTTTACAGAAGAGGGCCTTATGAGCAATCTATCTATGATTTAAAACCTAAAAAGTCACTCCGACAAAATTTATGGAAATTAATATATTAAATTTGGTCTCTCATACATTTATGAAAATATAATGTATGTACGTACACAAAAATAAAAGTAGTTGTACAAAAATAAGTGATAATCATTATGTAAATACTACCAGTTACTTGACTTCAACGACTCAGTAATACATTCTTGGGGCGATGTATACGCTTTTACAACAAAATCCCAGAAAATTTAAAATCAAAAAAACAACTCATTAGCATGAGAGTTAGTGTCTACCTGCACTTGCTCATAAAGTTGCTACACATAAATTTAAACTGACAAGTATTATGGAGCCACTATGTTCACTACCCGAAAGTTTTATCGTATAAAGTAATTTAACTAGCTAACATTAGGAATTGTTCACTCTGGAATTTTTTAATCTCTGTTAATTGACAAAATATAGTTAAAACTGCATTGGTAATGTGGTATGCTGGACTACGTAAAAATAAAATGCAATTGCCAACTCGTATGCCAAACGAGGCAACTATGGCAAATCTATCTGATTGGCTTTTGTTCAGCAGTGGACTTTTAATAGGATGTAACGGTAAATAAATTTATTATATTTAGTACTAAATAATCAGTACTAAAAAACTTCAATTGTTGAAAATTAACTATATTTATATCGTTAGTGTAAGGTACATTACCGATGATGTTCTGAATTGCATCCATCTCGAACGGAAATAACATAAAGCCGTTTCAGTAGCTGATTTTGAAATATATAATATAACATGTTTAAATCATTCTATAACTTGAATTATTGTTTTAGATTTCCTGTGTTGGCAAATCTTACGAAAATATAGAAAACTTCAAAGATGTGCAAGATTCTTACTTCGCCATGTTATTAAGAGATTTATTACAAAATTAATATTCTGAATCCATTTTTGTTATAAGTTTTTGTAATGAAATTTCAGCAGCATCAGCTGAGGAGGCTTAATGCTTTTTCACATTTTCTGTTTATCCTGATCTATATAGCTTAAAGCCGAAACACGTGTCGTATTATTATCGGTAACGAGTAATTCTCAGAAAATTAAAACTGTGTTGAATTAGTGATGGCGGAAACAGTGCACACGATTTTGTGAGGTAATCTTTAAACCTAGTAATACAAATTATGTTGTATTACTTAATTTGTACAAATTAAATAATACATATTACATGTTAATATTTAATTATAGCACGCGAATAATAACAAATTAATTATTTCATCCAATTTACGAGTATGTTGAAAAAGGGTATATAATGAATTCGTTCAATCAATTAGGCAGTTGCTAATCCCAATTCTAACAAATCTACCTTTCCTAAAAACATATTACAGCATTAGGCACTAAACAATGTGTGCATGTTTTAATAATTTTTGTAGTACTTAAAAGGTTGTCAAGACATCAACTAAAGTACGTATTTTAAAAGAATGACCTAACTGAATCTATGAACAGAAACCGACTCAAATATTTAATTCTTGTTATTCAATACTTTCACTGTTTCTTACCTACCTAATAACTAATAACATGACAGAATAAAATTTTAGTAGCACAATGTTAAAAAAAAATGAAATAAAACAAACTTGATAGGGGCAAATGCTATAATAAATATAAGCTAAAAAGTGCGGCTTAACAAAAACTTTGTACCTTTTAAATACAACGTAACTCAAAAATTATTTTATATTTTTCTGTCATCTCTTAATTTTTTTGTAATTGAGGCTTAACTTACGAAAAATCAAGGATTAATAATTTTATTTGGTGTAGTAAACAGTTAAGACGATATATTTTTGATAAAATATCGATTTAACTAGCAATTTGAAGAACTTCGATTTGAAATTTTTTACTTTAAATTCAGAAATTTCAATATTTGCTACAAATAACATTTATAGCACAAATAGCTGATACGAAACTCAAAAAAGCTTGTTATAACATAAATTACCATAAGGCAACGTAATACGATAAATTCAAAAGATGTAATAAATTTGAGCACTGTATCGAAATCCAATGTGCAAATATTGGATGGAAACATCACAAGGGAAACATAAACTAAAGAAAGAAGGATTGAATATCATAGCAGAAGCCATTACATATTTGTATAAAAAACCATTATTCGACGAAATTGTAGAAGGAATCAAAAAACAATTCGTTAAATGAAGATTTTCGATAAGTTCCTTCTGCAAACTATTAAAAAAACTGAAGGTATGCTATATACCATCGGCACACAGAGTACGTCCTTATGACTCTGTAGCTTATGGGAATGGATCGATTAAAGCGCTTGCTGTTCTACAGAGTTAAAAAAGTAGACTTTCTACAATTGTTAACGCGAATAGAAAACTGGGAAAAGAATGGAAATGACCAATCAACGTTTAGTCACGTCAACTTTATATGACTTATTGTTGATATAATTCATTTTATAGTTTTCTATTGACGTTAACGAATGTAGAATTTCACTTAGCTAACCCCTCTAGTACTCTTATAGAAGACACAGAAATGTGCTCTTTACAGATAATTTTTACAATTGAAGAGGACAAAGGGATGCAACATTCGTTCGCAATTTGGTACGCGTGCCTTATTTTAGGATATATCTTGAAAAATTCTGCTTTTCTGTCTTTCTTTTTACGTCGATTTCCGAAACTGAACCGAGTCAATTATTTTATATCTAAATGCTTCGCATCACTTATAATCTTTATAATGTATTTAGTATAGAAAACTTAGCGGTTGGCTGAAAAACAATATATTCGTAGTAGAGCAATGTTGCAGCTATATTAGTGGTATATTTGTAGCACGAATGGCTCGGCTCGACCGGGGACGGACTACTCTCACAGAATACCAGTGTAAAATAGCAGCTTAACACTGCTGTGTTTCGTATGGTGAGTGTAGAGAACCGGAGACACTTTTTACTGCAAAAGAGGCGTTCCATCTTAGTCCTCACGAGTGACAACGCATCTGCATTTTGATTCGCAAAAGAGGATAGACGTAGATGTCTATGGGCCACAGCAACCACTTACCATCTGGTGGACTGTGTGTTCCTTTGTCACCCTATCTTATAAAAATCCAAATAATAAAGTTTTTTTATCGACAATATAATTTAAATGAAAACATTTTTATTTTATATGCTGGAATTATTTATTTTCAACCGGGTTTCAATCCACGATAAATGTTAAGCTGTGAAGGAAAACATCGTGTAGAAACTTGCATGTCTAAGGCATAAAAAATTTCTTAGAATGTTAGGTATAGTATGGAAATTCCTACGTAATAATTGTTTTTTTTACAATAAAGGGTGTAATACAAGCACACACTCCACCCCACGGCAAGAGAATTATTGATTCCATTGGCCCCCACGTCTATCCCTTCTAAACAACTAAATCGAGATTCTTGGTCACCAACAGTCTGGAGTCGACTGGTGAGAAACCACGCTTGCACAGAGTACCGTCGTGAAATAGTAGCATAATGTTGCTAGAGTGCTTCGTGTCGTCAGTGATAAGAACTGAAGACCCTATTATTAACAACCTTTTCGAACTTAGTCCTTATGGGCACCGACCTCTATATATACAAGTACGCTGGACTGGCTATGCCATACAAAATTCTTATGCCGATTTGAAGCACCATCATTGTCCGTACCGGTAACTAAAATTGATATAATATGCCAATTTCTGTTGTATTAGTTTAATTAAGTATCTTGAATTTTTACTAACAAAAAATTAAAGTATTTTATGTGGTTTAATTATGATTGATTTAGTTACATTATAAGAATTATTTTTAGTAATAATGAGAGTGTGTGTAATATGTAAAACCCGTTACCAAAAGGAAAGTGGGATGAAATTCTACAAGTAAGTTAATTTGCAGCTAATTTAAACTATTTGATATACGAGTATAGGTACTTCAAAATTTGTTACTGTTTGTCTATATAATACTGAGTTTCGATAAACAATAAAATTCAATAGGGTTGTCGAGTTCGTTGTCTATAATACTTATCGATATTCTTTTCAATCCATATCTGTTCACAACCAACCTACCTAGAATTAGAACCTAGACTAAAATTATGGCTGAAAAGCACAAAAATTGTGAATAGGCGTCCGAAACAAAATTATTATCTTTATTCTTAACAATTCACAGACGACTGTTTTATTGAACATGAGAACTACTTTACTACTTTGAAAAAGTGCAGTATACTCACAATATTTTCTGGTAGTACCAGCACCAGTTAGTTTTAAAGTATTAGATTATTATTATTTCAAATGTTTTTATTTCTTCTCTCCTTATTTGCCCGCAGACTCAAGGGCCATAGCTAAGAATAGGAAGGGCGCCTGATGATGACTTTGTGTTTAGAAGACGTAAGTTTTTTAAATCTGTATAACTATTATGACCAATTTATTGTATCAAGGGAATAAATTTATATTGGAACTGCAAAATTATTAATGTCCTTAGTGAGTTTGTGTGAGTTTAGGTGACAAATAATTCCACCCTGAATGGATCCTCGCCTTGTTATGGCGGGGGAGGTGGGGGGGGGGGGTTAATAGACGTGGCTTGGTAACCCATGGTAAACGTAGGGCGGCTCACATGGCTGGCCCGAAGAGAACTGGGCTGGCCCAAGGTGGCTACTCTGAGTGAGCTTGTCGTGCCCTTGGATGTGTGTTAGTGAGCTGCAGCCAGAGGAAAGTCCTCTCTTTATATCGCTTCAGCCCAGGTGGTGTCGCAGAGGAAGAGGATTGTTGGTGAAGGTAGGACCTCATGGGATTTTAGTAAGTGCAAGTCCGAGATGTTTTTCTAACTTGACTTGACTTTTAAAAAGTCAATAAAGTAAATAATTTACAACAAAAACAAGAATTTTATTAATCCTTAAAAACCGTTGATAGATCAACGCAGCGTAGATTCTTGTTTCATATAAAGTATAAAGCATGCGTCTAAGGCCTAGGTACTTATTAATTGATACATTTAATTATTGCATGGCATTATATTAATGTGATACATAAATAGAATGGATGTTGCGGGTAGGCCTGGGTATAGAATTCTTATCGACATATTTTTTCACACTGTCTTATATCTATTATTAGTTCCATGGGGACGTTCACTTCTGATGTCAGCGCCAAAATGGCGAAAATCAAATCGCCTTATTATATCACGGTTAAAGCCAGTCCATATATAGAGGTCAGTACTTATGGGTGACCACACATTTATATATACATTATATTCTTAATCGAGTACCTATATATGTAACATTTATGAATCTCAGCTTCCATTTAACATCACACTTTGCTCGTGTGACTTCTTAAATAATTCAAAATATACAGTAATTAAGAACCAAGACATAACAGAACGAACGATATTGTATAAAAACAAACATCAGCTATCAATCAATCGGCTGCGGAGCTATTTTTCGTATATACGAAACAAAAACTACTTCGATCTTTTGCACTTTATCATTTGACGACAAGTAATAGACAAGAACAATTGTATTATATTGGCTATAAACTTTTATCGGTTTTCTGATGAAATGAATAAAATATAAACTATCTTGATCTCTATATGACAATACTTCATTAGCCTACAGTAACCTTTTTTCCTTTTTGCCTACGTTTTCAAGGTTAAATCAATAACAGTTCTAATTCCATTTCATACCAAAGAGAACCGACGTCTGTCGGGGAGTATTCACACTTTTTTAATAGAAGTATTTTAAGCAGTCGACGATAGGCTTCTGTAAGAATTTAAAGTAGTTGTCTCTGTTGTTGGCTTAATAAACTTAACGCACACATACTTTGTCAGTTTTTATATTCAGTGGTTCTAACGGTCGGGTACGCGCATTAACGTCCAGGCGTTGTCACTACCATGGCGGCGCACTATGGGAAAGCGTCGTACAAAACTGTCTCATTATTATTTTTAATAAAACTCGTTGTTACCTGATGAAAATTATAAATTAATATACTATTATAAATATAGTTTTTTTTAGGTATTTTTATTTTATTTTGTATGTTTAACATATTAAGTATAAAATCCCCCTCGTGCTCTAAACCAAAGTCCCGAAAACTTCCAGCTTGACCGTTTTCAGTGTCTATATTGCAATGCATTGGACGATATGAATGACAAGCTCGTGGAAACTGTCCATGCGGTCGGAGCTAAGTTTTGCAAGACACGCCGCAGCAAAACAAAAAAAAAATTCCGATCACACCCTTATTCTCATGGCTGTTAGAAGGGAAATGAAGTCGCAGCCTTTAGTAGATTTGACAGCATACAGGCAACTGAACTGACAGATCTCCAAATGCATGCGGCGGCACTTACGCAACTTTAATACTGCTCGTATTGAAGAAGCGATCGAGCGGAACCAGGGCTCAAAAATCTTTACTAGAGATCTGTCTGTCAGAAAGAGCTAAAAGTAAGATGAAGACCGAGTGTGGCAGCGTCGTTTCCGAGACACCTGAGATTTTGAGTGAGATTGAGAGGTTCTATGGGCAGCTGGACACTTCATCGTTGGAGCCACACGTAAGTGTGAGTAACGATCTAAGAGCGCGTCTTATCCGACACTATTCCTATGATATTCCAGACATCAGTCTGAGCTAGATTAGAATGGCTCTCTAGCACCTCAAAAACACAAGGCTCCAGGCGAGGATGGGATTACAGCGAATCTTCTAAATGCGGGTGGAAATCCGATACTTGAAGTCCTTTGGAAGCTCTTTAATTCCGTCCTCCATGGTGGCCCCTCACCGGTGGCGTGGAGCGGAATTGCGGTGGTCTTATTCTTCAAGAAAGATGACAACAATCTCTTGAAGAACTACAAACTGATTTCTCTTCTGAGCCGCGTCTACGTGCTCTTTTTTTAGAGTCATTACGAATCATCTCGCACGCAGACTTGACGACTTCCAGCCTCCCGAACAAACCGGTTTCCAAAAAGGCTTTAGCACCATAGACCACATTCATACCCTTCGGCAAATTGTACAGAAGTCCGAGGAGTACAATTTGCCAGACATAGTGGTCTGGCGTATGTGGACTATGAGAAGGCCTTTGATTCCGTCGAAATTTGGGTGGTGCTGCAGTCCCTTCAGCGGTGCCAAGTTGACTATCGGTACATCGACGTGCTGAAGTGTTTGTACAGTAGGGCTATGATGGCTATCCGAGTACAACACCAGAGTACGAAACCTATCCAACTGCAGAGAGGTGTAAGACAGAGTGAAGTTATATTCCCGAAACTCTTCCACGGTGCATTGGAAGACGTTTTCAAGCTTCTGGATAGAAGAATTTTCTAGAGAAATCAGATATTTAGAGTTAAAATATTATTTTTAATTCATAATATTTTTTTTTTCAATAAAGACCCTATATATCCAAGTATACGTGTGTAAAATAACAGCTTGGTTCATTTTGAAACAATTGAAATATGAAGTTTTGAGACCAAACACACCCGGTTTTCCCACAGTGCGGCTTGCCGCTTTGCCGCAATGACTTAATAGGTGGGTTCGAATTTCGAACGGAGCAAGTATTTTTATAGCCTAAAAGTAATTGTTCCGAGTCTGGATATTTATCGTTGTGCAATTTACTTATGTAAACTGCGTTAAAGTCAGAGGACAAAATCTCAGTAATGTTGAGGTAGGTAAAGTTTTCTTAAAAAAAAGCAAATGCTGCCCACGCGGTTACACGCTAGTGAGTATAGCGCTTATTATTGTAACGTAGTTCCCCGCTCAGCCGACATTTTTATATTTTTTTTTGTTTTTGATTCCTTTTATAAACTATCAACTTCACCTACACTTATTTATATTTTCAATGTTATTTAATCACTTCTACTGGTTTACCAATATTTTAATAATGCATTAAGGTTCTCATTCATTAAGTTTTTTTTTCTTTTGACTTTTTATTGATTCTTCTTTAAAAATCTAAGCTTTTTTCTCTTATATTGTATTTATTTATTATTCATTTTAGTTAATTAAACGCGACAAAATTCGTAAAAATAGTTTGATTTAATGTGTAGTGTGTGCGTGAAAGTCGGAAATTATTTAATCTCTTTATCTACTACTAGCGATCCGACCCGGCTTCTCACAGTTGATTTCTAGATCTCAACAACAACGATACTTACCAGGTTCAATTGTGAATCGAAACAATTCTGTAATCAAGTTAATCACACACACAATATTTCATCGAAATCGATACAGCCTCGATCGATCGAGCGATCTTTTCAACAGTGGTAGAGTCACGCGGCAGCTTTTGCTGTCGCACGGATGGGCCGGCTCGAACCAGGGTAGTACCACGACCTCGCAGAAAACCAGCGTGAAATAGAGGTTTACCTCTGCGTTTCGCTTGGTGAGTGCAGGTGGCCGGAGGCCTTTTTTACTGGAAATGAGGCATTCCATCTTAGTCCTCACGGGTGACAACGCATCTACATTTTGATTTGTAACAGAGGATAGATGTAGATGTCTATGGGCCGCAGCAACCACTTACCATCAGGTGGACTGTGTGCTCGTTTGTCACCCTTAACCTAAAAAAAAAGAACAGCCGTTTAAGAAAAGTTTAGTCACATACATACGGAGAGCAGAATTATATAAAATATAATATTGATGAATTATACAGATAAACTTTTTCCTTAAATCATTTTTCTATTTTTAAAAACGGCATGAAAATTCGTTAGGTAGTGTGAAAGATCTAAGCGTACAGACGGCAGGAAACGACTTTGTTTTATACTATGTAGTAGAGTACTAGTAGTGGGAAGTTCCTGTGTGTGAACATGTTCAAGAGCATCCCCGCCATTACATTAGATTTGATAGACCACAAAACCTTGCAAAAGAACACCGATTCCTACTGTTACGGCCTACGGCTGCTCCCTTAAAGGGTCAAATCCTCTAGGGCCCATGAGCAGAAGACTTCCCGAGCAGACGTAGGTCGGGCCTCAATGTGGCCACGTGGAATTTCTCTAATTACACTAAACTATATGAAGGAGCGTTCTATACTACGGCCAGTCGACCGGGAGGATATTAGACGGAGCTTATCCAAGCTATATCCAAGGCGACTGGTCCCTCCGGAGTCGGTCAGGTCACATGTGGTTGTGTAGTGCAAGGGAAATAAGGTGATG
The DNA here is from genome assembly GCA_963668995.1 of Parnassius mnemosyne. Classification (NCBI taxonomy): domain Eukaryota; kingdom Metazoa; phylum Arthropoda; class Insecta; order Lepidoptera; family Papilionidae; genus Parnassius; species Parnassius mnemosyne. The sequence continues at coordinate 30,804,887 of CAVLGL010000080.1, forward strand.
TGATGTGTATCTGGGTGTGACTGATGCTGAATAACCCTAGACCTTGGCCGTCGGCAGCAGCCCGGGCGTCGACACCGCTCCAAATTGAGGGAACCTTCCGTGGCGTTGTCCACAGTCACTTTCCTCGTTCGTTACGATGACAGTCAATTAACTCTATCGTTCGATTAACTAACTTACAGAAGCCACTAAATCTCGTTGGGTATAAGGTTAACGCACAAAACGCACACGGAGTTTCCGGATCAAAGGTCACTACCGTTTCGCGTAGCAACAGTTATTTCTAGAATATCAAAGGCCGCACTAGCTAATATTGCCGAATGCACTTATGCAGATTCTGAGTCAGACACAATGAGTCCCTGGGAAGCTCTCCAGCAGGAGTGCGCGCCACAAATCCTAGACCGTATATTTACTGTCCGCGTCTAATTATTCCGAGTTCCCTACAAAAATGACAGCGTGCTAACGTTAGCACCGCTTACAGACGACTCCACTGCACCTTTAGGCGTTCTCAACCCCACAGCTCGAGCGACGTCAAAAGCGGTATGGCACCGAGCGTCGCGCCCCCTAGACGTCGATTCCGAGGATGATTCGCGAGGCTATTGAAATTAAAGAAATATATAATTTCAATAGAGAAAATGGCTGGGTGCTACTATCTGCTTGGGATCACATAATTAATAAAATAACCAAACATAAAACTGCAAGACTTCCAGATACTGTAAGTTCATATTGCGTAGATCGAAACAAAAATTAATAACTTATAATCTGGAGGTAACCGTGGTTAACTATGACATTGGGACGTCATACACCTCAGTCCACCCCGTGACCATGGGTGCTGTAAATTTCTCGAAACATCGGGAATATAAAATAAGTTAATATTCGCGATAAAATCCGTAAAATTACTTTTATTTAAATGGTTTTTTTATAGGATAAGGGTGACAAACGAGCACACACTCCACCTGATGGTAAGTGGTTGCTGTGGCTCATAGACATCTACACTTATCCTCGGTTACGAATCAAAATGCATATGCGTTGTCACCCGTGAGGACTAAGTTGGAATACCTCGTTTCCAGTAAAAAGGGTCTCCGGTTCTCTACACTCACCATACGAAACACAGCAGCATTAAGCTGCTATTTTATGCTGGTATTCTGTGAGAGCGTGGTCCTTCCCCGGTCGAGCCGACCCATTCGTGTTACACCTATACCAGAAATATAGCTGCAGCATGGCTTTACCACATACAAAATGTGTAGTGTTCGCGTAAATATAAGAAATCATATTCAGATACTATTCCTTTCTTCCCTTTTCATTCTTTCCTAGCATCTGGGAATTCATATCATAAACATGGTCTTGGTCATAATCTTATTAATTATAGAATATAGTAATTTATTCGTCAAAATTTTACAATTTTTATTTAATTTTTTTTTCATTTCAGTTTGAAACGGGTTTCTTTCTTTAGAAAATCAGCAGGATTCGAGAATTAGCCTACGCTAGCTTAGTAATAGATGTTGCCAGAGGTTCGCAAATTGCAGCATAGCTCTCTGCCTCTTAAAATATTAAAATTGCAAAATTTCCACTGAGGAGATAGTAATATACATGACTTTATTTAATACGTACATTAAATTTTACTATTCCTAAGTATATATTTGCCTGATACATTAAAATAAATGGCATAGATCTTATATTAAATTTTATTAGATTTAATATTAAAAGTTTTTGGAAGTCATTTGACAACTTGGTAGCGCATTTGACAGCAGCGGGTTTGAATCCCACAAAAACAAGTATTAGCGTGGCCTATAAATATTATATACAATATTAAAAACTATAATAAAAAAAACTATTAACATAACTATCATACAGGCGTACTCCCCGCTCCCCAAGAACGCTGGCTACGTTTCCCCGCTGAATGGCTATAAGTAATGTGCCGAGATTACCGATGGTAAAGCGTGTAACCAGTGACTAGAGTCCTTAGTCGAAACAGCTAGAAGGCGTGCCTTATCTTGGTCACTATAGAAATTATGAAACAAATCTTTTAGCGCGCTCTGTACCAACGGAATATCCCACTGTTTTGTTGGTTAATTTCCAGTGAAACCTTTTTACGTTTGCCATGTCTGCCTTGCCTCTGTAGCAAAGCACAGATCTACTTTATTATTTAAAATTATGTTACATAAGTCACTGAAACTGTGCACGGAAGCAAGAAAAGTAGGCAATGCAACGCTAGAAAGATTTCTCACACAAGTACAAATTTCATAGGTAATGTAGCTTGAGTCCAGTCTGTTGTATTGAAAGTTAAATTTAGAATTTTTTTCTATAGCTATTTTAAGATTACTATCAACATCTTTTAAAATATCCGAACATTTCCCGACTGGACTCGAGCAGAGTAAGTATGTATGTTTAGGTACAAGAAGATAATATTTTAAAACAGATCAATGTGGGTTTTTAATTTATGCAATTTTTCAACGTGGTTTAAAAACTAATCAAATTTTGTTTTGGTTTAATACTATCTAAAAACAACGAGGTACCTAGCAGGTATAGTTATTCCGTACTGATAGTTTATATTCCTGGAGAAATATGATTGAAATTTTGATTTAAAGTGTCTCTATGAGAAGTAGATAAAATATTGGAAAAAAAATTCACATTTATTGCTGTTTGGTTCAAAACCAATATTTTTTAAAAAATTCGAAAAATATGAGTAAAATCACTTAGAAGGTCGTCTGCTCTACCTTCCAGTGTACTGTCGTCCAGGTACCAGACATTCAGTTTGGATTTGAAATTTGAAATAATGGGTTGAATTCCCAAACTGAAAAGTGCTGGACCTAGTGGACCCACTAGGTCTGCTGTTAGTGTTCAGCAGGGTGACCACCCTGCTGAACACTAACAGCAGAACCGATAACATGGTTTTCTTAAAACAAGTTAGTATGTTCATTGTAACATTGCAAAACGTAATGATAAATTTCGGGGGTATTGTTAGCCACTTCTTTTAGCAAGGTTACGCTATTGATAGAATTAAAAGCATTCCTTAAGTCAACCTTCACAAGACCATCTACATCAAAGTTTGTTTAAAAATGTAAGGACTGAATGAACCGCCGCTTCACAGCCACCTCTAGTGCCAAAACCTAGTTGAGTAGGCTGAAATTTTGTCTTAAGGTTAGAGATTATGTGCCTGCAAGTTAGGCGTCGAAATGTGGAACTAACGGCAATAGGACGGATACCGTAATCCTTTTTATTATGGAGGCACATAATCTTGGCCCATATATGATTTTTTTTTTACGATAAGGGTGACAAACGAGCACACAGTCCACCTGATGGTAAGTGTTTGCTGCGGCCCATAGACATCTACATCTATCCTCTATTACAAATCAAAATGTAGATGCGTTGTCACCCGTGAGGACTAAGATGGAATGCCTCATTTCCAGTAAAAAGGGCCTCCGGCCACCAGCACTCACCAAGCGAAACGCAGAGGTAAACATCTACTTCACGCTGGTTTTCTGTGAGGTCGTGGTACCACCCCGGCTCGAGGCGGCCCATCCGTACGACACCAAAAGCTGCCGCGTGGCTCTACCACTGTTAAAAAATGCAATGAAATTTGGATTATCATTACCAGAAAGCATAAAGTTACATAATTTTTTAATGTCATTAAGAAGTACTCCGCCGGGGTCCCCGGCAGAAGCGCTTAAAAGATCTTTAAGATGTTGAGGCGTAATTCTGTCAATTCCGCTAGCAGAGTCATTCTAAAATGACATAATTGCTTCTAAAGTGTCCTTTTCATAAATTTGTAATGGTTGCATAGAAGTCTTGAAAGGCAGTGGTAAACCTTGAGAAGATTTGACCGAAGGATGCTTCTGACGAAGGCTTTTACGAGTTTCGACATTACGATGAGCCAGGATGTCCTTTGAGAATAAAATACGGGATGTAATTTTAAGTCGACTTTCGACTCAACTACTTTTTTCTGTCTGTAATCTAAATTTTGAAAATATTTCTCATTTAGTTGAGACATAATTGATTTATTTATTATTTTATCAAAATGAAAATGGGAATACGCGAAAGAAAATAATTTTGCCAACTCTTTTCACTATTAGTGAAACAAAGTGAATAGTGCGTGAAAATTATTTAACAAGCTGCATCCTTGCACGTCTAGGAATTCTTTTAATCACTGGTACACTGATGATAATTGTAAATTTGCTCCGGAAAAAAGGAAAAAAATTCTGTCATTAGAGGAATTACTAATAGAGTTATGTATTCGGCTGTGAAGCCGAAATACTTTTACTAGGGCATCGTTTAATATGTATATTTAATCCTCTTTTACCTGTAAACAGCCTACTGTCGGTTCGATTTTGACACTGTAGGAAATCCGGCTGTGAATGTAGCGGAGCGGAGATATGCATTAAAGAACCTAAACAGATCTCTGCAGTAGTCGAAATTATTTATATTACATTGCTTCATTTAGAAATGAAATATGCTGTACCCCCCATCTTTCCTTGAAACACAATCGTTTACGATCTAAATAAAAGCACTTCACTCTATAAATGAAATGTTATCACAATTTTTCCCTGGATTTATTCCATGTTGATAAAAAATTGTACGTAGTCATTATGTTTTGACAGTTGACAACGAACCAGCAGAAATATTTTCCTTTATAAATGAGTATCTATTATGTCTAAAATAAAAAAAAATATTATTGTAATAACTGCCTATATATTTACTGATCTTTTATAAGGTAGAATTTGCCTCTAAATAACAAAATAAAATAAGTTTAATATACGTAGCTTTTGCCAGTAAAAAAATTTGACAAAACTTATAGTTGTTACTGGTTAACTGGCTAACTGGTGTTATTTATGTATCGTAAGCACATAAATGACATAGTGATTCCTACGAAAAGGGTACTTTCAAAACTAATCAAGAAATAAATAGCTTTATTTTTTTTTTTACTATTAAAAAATTATACGAAAATATCCCAGACGTCAAAAATATATTGAACTTGTATTTTTGAATATTTTTTAAACATTTCATGAAAATATAATTATTAATCTAGTAATTTCCGGCGCTACTCACATTGTTAAGCATTATAAAATTTATTAAATATTCAGACCTTGGACATTCACGGTTCAGAAACATAATATGAATACACGAATGTTCTTTACTTCAGTGCTGTTGTGAATGTATCTAATTTAAGCAACGAAAATATTGACAGTTCTAGCCATTATCTTATGAACACACATTTTTTTTTATAGAAGGTGGGGCAAACGAGCATGCGGCTCACCTGATGGTAAGTGACTACCGCCACCCATAAGCAACCGCAACACCAGAGGAATTGCGGGTGCGTTGCCGGCCATTTAGGAAAGAGTAAGTTCTTTTCTTGAAAGTCCAAAAGTCGTATCGGTCCGGAATAATCTCCAGTTGTAAACAATTCCACAGAGAAATTGTACAAGGAAGAAAACTCCTAGTAAAACGCACAGTGGTGGACCGCTAAGTATCCAAATCATGAGGATGGTATCGTGAATTTTGACGCGATGTGCGTTCGTGAAATATGGTGGCTGGAATTAATCCGAACAATTCCTCAGAGCACTCCCCGTGGTAGATTCGATAGATAATGCAAAAGGATGCAACATCTCTACGCAGCGCCAGTGAATTCGAACCGCTTTGCGCTGGATGCGGTCAAGTGAAAGGAGCTGGCCCTGGGGTGCTCCGACCCAGAGATGAGAACAGTATTCCACGTGGGGCCGAACTTGCGCTTTGTAAAGTTGCAAGCGATGTACCAGCATGAAATACTGTCTCGCTCTGCTGAGCACGCCAAGCTTTTTAGAGGCCAATTTGGCCTTCCCTTCAATGTGACCACGAAACTCCACTACTATTCGATATGTCGACGCCGTGGATTCCGATGCTAGCTGAGGCAGCAAGGGGAAGGCCTTGAAACTGAGAAATTAACAAGTATTCTCACAAGATACTCATGATAATATCTTATCGGCCACAAATATTTAATATTCCATTTGGTTGACCTTCCGTTCTTCGCACAACAGCATAATAGCAAGCGCAAAGCATAGAACACTATATTTGTGACTAATCCATTTGACTCCTGAATTATTGCGCTATATTCTTTGTAGAATACATTAATCTATTTTAATGAATGCGTAAGTGGTAATTTAAAAAAAGTGTGACTATAATTTATCTTTGTAAACACTCCGAAGGCAAACACCGTATAATTTCTTATCTATTCAATGTCACCCCAAGGATATTTAATCTTGATTTTCTTTCAATAAGTTATTTATCAATGTTACATAGAATTTCAACACCGACAAAATGACAGGAGCAATCAAACGGTATTGTAATAAATCATAAACCTTTGACAGTTTATATTTTCATATAATATGCTCAGAATCGAATGGAATAAAACTAATAAGCGTAAGAATATGACTGACTGAAATATTTTGTGTACTCCAAACGTCTAGTAAGGAAAAAAAACCATTTTTTTATATTATATTTATTCTCGTTCACCTTCGTTATAGATTTTTTGATGCCAACGTTTTGCAAGATTACGACCGCTTTCAAACTTTTTATTTCCCTTGCTGACTTTGATAATGCTCTGTAGTGTTAAAATCAGTTGTTACTAATTATTATTAAAAGTGTTTCTACGCAACGACCTCTTCAATTTAACAAAAAGAGCCTAAATCCAGAACAATAATATCCGGCAAATAATTTGAAAATTATCTCCTTTAAAAATCTGAGAATACTTTAATTTAGCTTCGTTCGATCTAGGTGGTTTTTATACTCTGCCAAGTTACATTTAACTGGAGTTTTTAATTTTTTCGCAAACGAGCATGCGGCTGACCTGATGGTAAGTGACTACCGCCGCCCATGAACAACTCCAACGCCAGGGAAACCAGGGCAATTGCAGATGCGTTGCCGGCCTTTTAAAAGGGGGTAGGCTCTTTTCTTGAAGGTCCCTAAGTCGTATCGGTCCTGAAAAATCTCTAGTGGTAATCGATTCCACAAGCAGTTTGTGCGAGGAAGAAAGCATCTTCTAAATCGCACATTGGTGGGTCGCCAATCATCCAGATGGTGTGGATGATATCTGGAGTTCATCCGCGATGTGCTTTTATGTAATTTGGTGGCTGGGATTAATCCAAACAATTCCTTAGAGCACTCTCCGTGGTAAATGCAAATGAAAATTAAATACCGTCGTGATGTCACTAGGTCAAAGAACTAGGTTATGTGCTGTGTACTAACTAGCTAATTTCAAAATTTTTCAAGTTATTATTACGATTGTTGACTTTTATTCCGAATTTTATTGAAAAGGCATCATGGAAGACGGATTCGTAAAAGCGAGTTTATTACTTCGCTTTTAGCACTAATGTTATAGATATTATAACATAAGCTTAGGTGAGAAAAACTTTTTGTTATATTTTTTTGTACAAACCCTCAGACGAAATAAAAAGTCACATTTTTATTTGGTCTGAGTACAAACCATGTCTTTATTCCCATATAATAGAAGAAAACAGGAATTAAGTAAAACACTGCACTGCACTTGCAAGGGCTATCAAAATGGCCCACAAAGGGCGGGACAGACGAGCGAATAACCTAATTTATTACAAAATTTGACTTGCAATAGGTACCTATCATGTCATGATGTTTTGTTTTGTTTCATCGATAGTTAAATATAAGTCATACTTACATCAAAGTGATCTTCACAGAAGTATAGTTTAGATTTTGTACAAAATGCCTTCGGGTCTCTTCTTGCCAGTTTTAACCAAGTATTTCTCATATTGAAATCAGTTAGCACTTTAATCCATAACTTCCCCGGCGTTCTTATGCTCGTATTTTTGCAATCAGGCACAACACAACAATGATATAAATGATAACTCATTATTAAACATTCAAAAGTATCTTATTACTTTGCAAAATTCTCAAAATTCTAGGACAGTGACGTCAGAAGTTGAAAAGTACGGCGGCTAGCGTTTTCACGCGAAAATTTAAAACGATAGCTTAAAAGTAATTTTTATGTCACTATTCGGTTTTAAAAAATTTATATAAAAATTATAGTGGTTCATTATCACTCTAGGATTCATTTAAAACACTTTTTGAAAATGGGTGTAATACCCTATTGCACAATTTCTCGGGAAGCCCATAGAATGGGAGCTTCGAAAGAAGCACTTTGTGCCAAACCCGATCGAAGGTCTTCGCAATAGCCAAACAAACGGCCAATGCCTCCCGCTTGGACTCTACTGCCTCCGCCTATCTATGAGTCAGGTAGACCAGAAGATCAACAGCTGATCGAACCCGACGAAAACCGTATTGGCGGTCACTAATCAACTGGTTATCCTCAACTTACCGCATGAGCTTGCAATTTATAATGGATTCCATTATTTTCAAGAACAAGTAGGTGATGGCGATAGGCCTGTAGTTAGACGGATCGGAGTGGTCGCCATTTTTAGGGATCGGGTGGACAAAAGCCGTCTTAGCAGGAGTACCGGAAAAGACGCGTTAGAACCGGTACCAACTCCGGAACACACGTCCTCAGCACAATTGGGGGGATTCCGTCAGGCCCACTAGACTTGTGGATGTCCAGGGAGAGCAGTGCTTTGGGAACCAAGCGCTGTGAGAACCACACGTCCGGCATGGAACACTCACAACGCGGGATGGACAGCAGTGTGTTCCCACCGTTATAAAGAGTCGAGTTGGACGCAAAAAGGGAACCTAAAAGGTCGGCTTTATCTTTTGCGGCGTGTGCCAGTGAGTCGTCCACCCTGTGCAGAGATGGTAGTTATGGCTTACAGCAATTCTCTTGGACAGCTTTGGCTAGAAACCAGAACGCACGGGTTTCCGAAGGAAGTCGAAATAGATTCTCGCCAATTCTGTCTATGAGCTCTGACTTTGACCGCGAGGGGAGCGTGAGTGGCAACAAACTCCGGATCAGACAATGGTCCGAAAAACCGAGAGGGGCATTGATGGAAACCTGATATCCGTCCGGATGAGAGGTCAGCAGAAGGTCCAAGTCCCTTTAGGACCTTCTGCTGACCTCTCATGGTGTCTCAGGTGTATGATCCTCCACATCTGGAATCCGCGTAGGCAAAGTAACTGGTTGTGTCAGACCATATGCCAAGGCAAAGTCATAAACATATCTCCCCGCATGATCGGTTAAACATAAACCGAGTCACTTGGCATGGTGGGCGTTAAAATCGCCAAGAATCACGATCTCTGCGGATGGGACCTGTTGTAGCAAGGAATCTGTAGCCATTTGGACGTGATCTATGAGTCGGTCTGTTTCGGCAAAACCGCTATGGGGCCTATATAGGCACCCGTAGACGCGCAGATGGTCGTAGCTGTCTGCGCGTAGCTAAAGGATCGATAGGTCCGAATCTTCAAGACTGCCGAGGCGTCGAGAACAGATGTCCTCTCTGACGTATACCCAAACTCCAGCCCGAGGCATAATGAAGTGCTCCAATTTGTACCCCGGTTAGGAGAAATACGAATTATCAGCCGGAGAGGACCTGCGTCTCGGAAAGAGCAAGGGTGGCTTCGCCGTCTCGAGATGGTAGTGGACGGCATTTAGGTAAATTCACGGATACCGTGGCAGGGATCGCCCTCGTCTTGTTGCTCAGTTTGCCCTGAGCAGTTATAGTTTTGAGCGGAATTTCATTCCCCCCCCCCCCCAGGATACGCGGGGCAGCCTGAGCTACGCTCAGAAGTGAAGTAGCATGGTCGTGGATGCTCAGCGAGAGGTTCTCCAGGGGTTCTGGTACCCTTCTGGGGTAGTCTTTGATTTAATTCCACCATGTTGATGGGTTGGGGGAGATTTGGGCCTCCGACTAAATATACTCCCTGGCTCTACCGCCGTTGTTTTTCACTTGTGTATTGGCTACGTAGTTTACCCAAAACCCATACTAAGTTTGATAAAATCCTCTGTTTTTAAAACTCTATCGACCAAGATATGAGAATAGAATAGAATAGAATAAAATGATTTTTATTCAATATTGATTATTACATAATACTTATTGAAAGTCATTTTTTTATTTACCACTGGTTTGGAAAATACCTCTAGTAATTTTTATTTGGTTTATTCCGTTATTAAGATAATTTATATTTTATATGCAGCTATGAACACTTTATTTAGTCATCTATTTATTCTACTTACTCTATTAATTCACTATTTCAACACACTACTAATGCGTACGAGCAATAACGAGCACATAACGAGTGGACTGTGTGCTCGTGTGGCACCCTTACTTTTGTAGTGCTTGTAAGAAAAAGAATGATTATAAAAATACTATAAGTAAAGGGGTATTTGAGTGCAATGTTTTTACTTTGATCACGTTCATTTACCTGGTCACTTTGGAGAGAATCATTAATTTCCTAATCACTTACTGTTTCCGCCAAACGTTAAAATTTAAAATTTCTATAATTGAGACTAGTTAGCGTGCTTCGTCGACTGCGGCTAGCAGGCACCTCCCCGCCCGCGAGGAGCGCGGGGGAGATCCGGTAATTATGTCGTCAAGCGGAGTCGAGCATTGCTTACTGTGAATCGACTCGAGCCACGTTGCGCCGAATTTTGTTAACGAATTTGTGCAGCAAAGAATAAGCGTGTAGTCTAGAATATTAGTTGCCAGGTTGTCTAATTATTGAAAAGTTAGTGTTTAATTGTACAGTAGCGTCAAGCTCCTTAAAGGGTTGCGTTTGGTTTTCGAAACAATTTGTTCCGGAGTGAGCGAAGGTGAACTTTGACCTACGAGTCGTGCCGCGTTTTACGCTTTATAATAAACGGGAGTTAGTTGCGTCCTGAAGTTAGTTAATTGTACGATAAAGTTAATAGACTGACATAGTGAAGAAGAAAGAAATTGACCGTGGGTGACGCCGCTGGAGATTACCATAATTTGGAGCGGTGCCGGAGTACGGGTAGCTGCCGACTTCATCGGTCCAGTCAGGTCAACCACAATCCACACCACTAAAAACACCACTACACATGCACATACACACCTCCGTCCTGACCGAACCTTGAGACAGTCGTCGCCTCAGATACAGGTAAGTACTCTTTATTTGACTAGCCTTCCCATTAAAGTGAAGTAGGATAGAACATTTTCCATACGGCCAGTTGGGTCCCCACACTTAGTTGTCCGTCGAACCTAACAGCTGTATGGGCCCCTGTCTGGTAGACCTTAGTCTGGGCAACTAGGTGCGTGAACACTTACCACCAGGATAACCGCATGCTCGCCTGTCCCCTTCTATTATAAAGTTAAAGAAATAATGGTTTCTTAAAGAAATCTTTCAAAACAAATTAGTTGCCTATGTAATGTGTTAGAACTATATAGTTTACACAGTTTAATCAACTTATTTCACAAAAATAGATATACTAAGAATTTTATTGTGCTTGATGAATGTATATATAACCCTTGGCCACCTAACGTGTATTCTAGTAACACTTCCACCTAACGTCGGTCATGGTGACCGCTTGCATTTAATACATAATACATAAATACATAAACACTCACGCCTGTCACCCAGAGGGGTAGGCAGAGATTATGGACTTCCATTTGGCACGATCCTGACACACCTCTCTCGCTTCCTCCACATCCATATACCTACGCATACACGCTCGTCGGTTAAAGGTACTCTTGATTTGGCCCATTTTTAATATATCGCCAATTAGGTCGATAAACTTTCGCCTAGGGCGACCCTTCCCGACTATGCCGTTCACCTCTGCAACATAAATTTGCTTTGTCACTCTTTCCTCATTCATTCTTTCTACATGGCCAAACCACCGAAGCATTCCTTTCTTAATCCTGGTCACAACATCATCTTGCAAACCACACTCTTCTCTTATTAATCATATAAGTACTATTATAAAGGTGAAAAAATCATAAATTGACAAAAATCGAAACTACAAAAAAATTTTCAGTTGTTTTTATTTCAAATTGTTTCAATAAACTCTTCAAATTAATATTTCTTACTTCTTATTACTATTAATAAAAACTGACTAACAAATATTTTAACAAATTATAGGTTTTCCGATTAAGCTGAGTTCCAAGCAATAACAATCAATGAGTATTCTTAGTTTTTAAATATTTTAGTAACTTAAATATATAACCTCTTATATAAAACTATCATTGGCACAATTAAATCACAATCGTTACAAAATTACAACACCCTAACATTCACAATTTCTCGCGGCAGCGTACACACATTTTTTGAGAACACACAACGCAAATTGGATTTTTGCACTGAAAACACAAATGGAACGTTTTACGTTTCTTCTTTGTGTCACACATTGAACAAGTTTTGCGTGTTTCTAATTTATCAGAGCTGTCTGCCGAAGATGTTCTGGGTTCTTCATCTATTTTGAGAACCCGGCGAATACCGTTCTGAAGTTTCCTTTGCAATCCAAACTGGTTCGCTCGACGACGTAAATGGGGTGTAAGAAGATCTTCAGCCAGTTGTTTCATGAAATTCAGTCTAGGCACCTTTCTCTGAGATTGATTCATGCTGCTGATGATGTACGCATGTCCTGCAGATACAACCAGCATTCTGTAGAAGACCGCCATTGGCCAGCGCTGTGTGCGTCGAGAAGTTGAGTAAATGGCACATTTCTGATCTAATGTATCGACGCCACCTTTGGTGCTATTATAAAAATAATCATTTCTGGGTTTTGCTTTTGTGAATCGATGGTTGGTGAGTGATGCATGCTGGAAAGAACAAGCACGGATTTGTTTTGCTTTAGTACAAAAGGTAGCAATGTTGCATCTGACGTGAATCCAAAAATCGAAGAGCTTACGTCCCGATGACGGCTAGGCAGAAATTGAGGAGGTACTTCCCTTTTATTTTTTTAAGGGTACCCACAAGTGTCAGCTGTTTTTGCTTTAGGATGTTCATTAGCTCCACCGAAGTGAACCAGTTATCAATCGTTACATTTCTGTGGGTTCCTTCAATCGACGCAACCAATCGCAAAACCGCTTGCGTGGGTTTGTTCAGTCTTTGGTATTCAATGGGCAAGCCTTGGCTATCTGAGTCTTTTCCCAAGTATATTTAGGCATCCACAAGGTATCCGTTTTTGGCATCAGTCATGCACATAATTTTTAATCCATATTTGTTGGGTTTTTTCGGCATGTACATTTTGAAGCTGCACCTCCCACGGAAAGCCACCAACATCTCGTCAATACAAGCGTAACAGCCAATTGAACAAACTTCTTTGCAGTTTTGCTTCAGCTTTTCAAAAGGCTGAGATATAGGTGCAGCTTTATCAGTGCTACGGCGTTCATCTCTGGTGCTCGTCAAAACGAAGGCAATTCAGCAATGTTTCGAAGCTGTTCTTGCTCATTATACAACGATAAATCTCTCTTCCTGTACTATCTGTGCTGTACCAACATGTGTAATGTGTGTGGTTCTCTTTGAAAATTGAGGTATAGTACAACATACCGATAAAAGCCTTCAGCTCAATTACGTCAAAGTCTTGAACACATGTCTGGTTTTGATAGTTAGGTCTTATCTTTCAAATTTTTTCGTTAGTGTGCTTTACAATTTCTTCTAACATATCATCAGTAAAAAATAAATGCCATAAATCGGATGATGTTGTATTACTGTTCAAAACATCTCTGAAGTTCTTTTTCAATCCTGGAGGTTGCTGAACGATGTTGTGTTGCAAAGTCCTTGATCGCAAAACTGGAGGTTGGGGCGACCAACGGAACCGATTTTTTCCGAAATAGTTCCGGTATCTTGACAATGGAACATCATCATCGGAAGATGCATCATCAACTGGCAGATCATTTGTATCGTCATATTCATTTAACTCTTCAACATCAATTTCAGAGTCTGATTGACACTCACCATCAATGACATGGTCTAATGGTACATGTTCTACATCACTGCAGTCTTCATTTGGTAATTCTGGCACGTCCCTTTCATCCTCGGAATCTAACCATCTAATGATATTTAGATCACGTTCAAACATGATAAACCTAAAAAACAACACGAAAATGTTAGCACTAAAAGTAACGTAACAATCTAACGTCGGTCACCATGACCGCATGCGAAATATATTTACCTGTATTTTTTTATTGCGCGCACGTGTTGCATGGTCGAGCGCAGGGCAAAAACTGAAGAGGGCGGGGAAAAAGTACATAGAATCACAGGCGCGAGGCCCGTGTAATAACGGAAATATTTGAAAAAATATATCGCCTGGATTCACTGTGACCGACGCTAGGTGGTTAACGGTTAACTGTAAATTCCGAGAATCAGAATTTTATCTATAAAGGGAGCATTCAGCGGTAATATGCTTAGAAACAACATAACGCTCTTATGACTGCTATAAGTTTTAATTAAGTCAGCCTGTACTCGACGCGGTAATAGCAATACATCACCGTACAACAAGAATGGAATAAGTAATGTATATAACGTAAGATTGACTGAGTCCGTTACAGATGAAAAACATTTTAATTTATTTAAAAGGAATACATATCTCTAGAGTAATTGAAGTCGATGTGTTTGATTACGCTTCTATGCAATTAAATATTGATATCGTCGCTCGTAACGTTTTGCTTAAAAAAAGAGCGTTAAAGGTAATGAGGTTAAATTCGTCCGTTGCATAACCTTAAATAAAGTGTTAAGGACACGAAAAATCCTAATACGAAAATAAATATTTTGTTGTTATTTATTTAAAATATTGTATTCTAATGGGGTATCAATCGCTACAACTAACTGCGCATCTGTGTTTTCCAAGAAACCACTTCTCAATGATTGTTACGCCATTTTGCTGTATGGGTAGCATAGTATGCATCATGAATGGGTAGCTTTTACAGTGAAAGGAGTATTGTCTCATAGAACACCAGTGTAAAAGAGCAGCATAAGGCTGCTTTTATTTCGAATGGCGAGTAAATAGAACGAGAGACCCTCTTTTCTAGAAATGAGCCAGTCCCAGTCCAGTCCTTAAATTGCGAAAACACATCAGAATTTTGACTTGTAATCGAAGAGAGATATAAGTGTCTATGAGCCACAGTATTAACTTATTGTCAGGTGTACTACGTGCTAGTTTTTACCCTTGTGTAAAATCACAATACTAGAAGCACAGCCAATAGGATTAAATATGTTTAATAAAATACGACGAGTGTTAATTGAATAAATATGTCTATATTTTTTACTTGATTTTAAGAAACAGAATAAGATAATTCCTGTCATGAATATTTAAGCAGATTGGATAGGATCACGTTATCAATTTTCGCCGGGATAGAGAGAATTCAGTTGTATTTTCATCGGAATCAAACATACTCCTGCTCAATATTTTTGTATATTATGTTATTATGATATTCTAGTATTAGATAGTCTTATACGTGGTAGAGCCATTCTGCAGCTATATTTCTGGTATATTTGTAACACGAATGGGTCGGCTCGACCGGGAAAGGACCACCCTCTCACAGAATACCAGCGTAAAATAGCAGCGTAATGTTGCTGTGTTTCGTATGGTGATTGTAGAGAACCGGAGACCCTTTTTACTGGAAATGAGGCATTCCATCTTAGTCCTCACGGGTGACAACGCATCTGCATTTTGATTCGTATTCGAGGATAAATGTAGATGTATATGGGCCACAACAACCATCAGGTGGACTGTGTGCTCGTTTGTCACCCATATGCTATATAAAAAAAAGATAAAATTTATGAGAAACTGTATTTATCTAACGGTGTGCTCCACCGTGTCCTCCGGTCGATCCTCGCAGTGGGAGCACCCGGGCGTTTCCTCCCGCCCGATTCGGTGCAGGAGCCTCCCGAACACACCGTGTCCGGTGAGGACCTGAGTCAGGCGGAAGGTGAGGACGCCGTGGCGTCTCTCAAGCCACTCCTCAAAGAGGGGTCTTATCGCCGCTATAGTGGCGTGCCCAGCACGGGGTTGCGACAGTCG
This sequence comes from Parnassius mnemosyne, assembly GCA_963668995.1. Lineage (NCBI taxonomy): Eukaryota > Metazoa > Arthropoda > Insecta > Lepidoptera > Papilionidae > Parnassius > Parnassius mnemosyne. Next base: position 30,820,749 of record CAVLGL010000080.1, read on the forward strand.
CTCTCTCCATGTCGCCATGAGATCATGCCGGAAGTCTGTCCGCTGCACGACAATTTGCCGCGGCAGCGGGGTTTCCCCCCGGCATAGTGCCTCCGTGCGCGCGAGGACTATCGCCTCCAGATCCCATGGCGGCAATCCGGCAAGGAGGCACGCTGCCTCGCGGGAGATCGTGCAGTAGCCGCAAGCCATTCTTACGGCAACCACCTTTTGGGGCGCGTTCAGGTGGTGGACGGCAAGCCGCGCCAAACCACGCGCCCAAACCGGGGCCCCGTAAAGGCCCATGGACCGCACAATCCCCGCGTAGAGCCTCCGGCAGGAGGCGTTTGGCCCCCCCAGGTTCGGCAGGAGCCGCCTGAAGGCAGCCCCGGCCCGTTCCAGTTTGGGAGCCAAACGTCGGAAGTGCTCAACGAAGTTCCATCGGCCGTCGAGGACGAGTCCTAGGTACTTCAACGTCGACTCGACTCCGATGGATACCCCTCTTACCATCGCTGAGGATCCGGTGGTGGCCTGTTCCGAGGACCATGGAAGTGCATGGCCTCGGACTTGTGCAGAGCCACCTCAAGACCCAGCTGCCGGATCCTCTCAATGACTATCGCAACCCCGCGTGTCATATTTTCCGCCGCCGCCTCGTACGACCCCCCCTGTGCCAGTACCAGCGTGTCGTCAGCGTAGCAAACTACGCTGACGCCGGTAGGGAGGTCGGCGCGCAGCACCCAGTCGTAACCGATGTTCCACAGGGGCGGCCCCAGAACTGAACCTTGTGGGACACCGCACGACATCTCTCGCCGGTTCCACTCACCGTTGCGACCGGGGTAGATGACGGCCCTATCTGTCAGATAGTCCCCGACTATACGACGGAGATAGGTCGGCACCCGGTGATACCGGAGTGCCTCCCTAATGCAGCTCCAGGGCATGGAGTTGAAGGCGTTGGCGATGTCGAGAGACACCGCCAAAACAACCCCCCCCCCTGGCCACTGCATCCCCCGTCGTGAAGGCTCTCACGCGCATGATGGCGTCCACCGTAGAGCGCCTCTTGTGGAAACCAAACTGGTGTTCCGCAAGATCCGGCCCCGTCCCCGCAAGGTGCTCGGCGAGGCGGTTTGCAATGACTCTTTCAAAGAGCTTGCCCACCTCGTCGAGCAGCACCACGGGCCGGTATGCGGACGGAGAGTCCGCAGGGCGCCCCGGCTTCCGAATGAGGACCAGCTTCCCCGTCTTCCAACGAAGCGGGAATTGGCCTCTCTCCAAGCATGCGCTTAGGAGCCCCTCCAGTCGGGGCCCGAGAGCCTCCGAGGCCAGGACCCAGGCTTTGCCAGGCAAGCCATCGGGTCCTGGGGCGGTATTCCTGGCCTTGAGCCTACGTACCGCCACTCTCAGGTCTACCCCGGTCCCTTCCGGGATGCCGTCGTCGTCGTCCTGGTGGTCCGCTTCCGGCACCGCAGGTGGCGGAGCCATAGGCGGGGGCGGATGTTCCCCTCGCGCAGGAAACAGAGCGCTCACCACGTCCTCCACGAGCTGAGGCCGGAGACTGTGCGTCAGCGGGGGGGCCCAGGTGCGGAGTTTATCCCGCACCATCTTGTAAGGGCGCCCCCACGGATCTCTGTCGAGAGTCTCCAGCATCTCCTCACGGGCCCGATCCCGGGCCCGCATGACAGCCTCCCGGAGGGCGGTCTTCGCCGCTCTGTATCCCTCGTACAGCTCCGCCTCAATGGCTGCCGCATTCGGTGGACGAATGCGGAGCCTGCGATGCCTGGCGTACAGGTGCCGCGCGGCGACACACGCCTCGCGCAGAGACGTCAGCTCACGCGACCACCAATACACCTGGCGCCGGGCGCTTCCTGGCCGGACGCGGGGCATTGCCACGTCACATATCTCGGACATGGCCTCCTGGAACCACCCTGCCGCATCATTGACGTCGGCAGGCCTATCCGGTGATGACACCCAGGCCTGCACGATCGAGGCTTCCAGGAGGAGCTCCCGGTCCAGCTGCTTCAGCGCCCAACGCGGACCACTCGGGGCCTGTTGGACTGGCGCGCTCGAGGGCTGGGTGGAGACGTCAAACCGGATGTACCGGTGGTCGGAGTAAGTCTCCACCCCCTCCATGACAAGCTCACGTTGCCTAAGTTTGAGCTTTGTGGCCTGTTACTGCTATTACAACACATAAAAAAATCATGGACATTATGCCAAAAAACGTGCAGATGTACGCATGGACTGAAAGCATGTTGGTTCTTAATTGGTTAAATGGTGACGTTAATAGATGGAAACAGTTTTTTGCCAACAGAGTACGTATAATACTTAATGTCATCCCAACATAATCTTGGCCCCAGGTTCTGCGAATTGCGCTACAAGAGGACTGTATTGACACTAATTATTATCAGAACGTCTATTGTGGTGGCAGGGTCCAATGTGGCTGTTGATATTTGATCCAAACATCATCAAAAATGAAACATACCAACCGCCGGAATTAGAACTTACAAAAAACGATTACTACTTTTGAAAAAACCGATTTAATTATAAAATTATAAAATAAATTCAGCTTGAGATGGCGCATAACCTCAATAATCGGCTGGCTATCACGTTTCACACAATGGTTGTGAAATAAACAAATACCTCGGCCAAATTACTTATCGTTGTCGGAAACACAGCATGCCATAAATTTAGTTATCAAAACAGTACAATCCATAGAATCTGAGGATGAAATTCAACAACTGCAAAAAAAAGAATAATTGAGAACATCCAGTAAGCTGCTGAGCCTCAATCTTTACATGGACCAAAGTAAAGGACTGCTAAAATTTGACGCAAGGTTTTTATTTTACCACCCAATAATACTACCAAGTCACTACCAAGTCATGGCAAACTAACTGAGCTGATTATACAACATGGCCACTCCGCCGTGCTATACGGTGGACCAACCTTGACTTTTCTGATTTTTTCGTATTTTTTTAAAAAAACGTTACCCCCACACTAGGATTTTCTCCTGTGTCGTGGAGGCAGTTTACAAACATAAATTGCACAAGGACAAACATCCAGACCCGGAACAATTATTTGTAGGCCATACAAATACTTGTTCCGTGCGGGATTCGAACCCGCGGCCCTCAGCGCAACAACTGATTGCTAAGCCACTGCGCCACGGAGCCGTCTAACATACTTTGTCTTACGTACGGGACAATTACTGGATTATCAGTGGGCTTCTCACGTGAAATACGAACACACAAGGGCTACGTCGCAGTGTTTGTTTGTCTAGCGACAAAAGCTGTTCATCTCAAACTTCTGTCTGATCTTAGTACTCCTGGTTTTCTGGCAGCATTTCTGCAGCAGCTGAACATATATACAGCGATCAAAAACGTTATTTTATCGGAGCATCCAAATATTTGAAGAAAGAATACAATTATTTACCATCAATGAAGAGCTCCTGAACAAGATCGATGACTATGACATTCAATGGTAGTGCGTCGGATGATAGGTGGGCAAAATTTCGCATACGAAGAGTATATCACACTAAAAAATTCGCATACGAAGAGTTAATCACACTTCTTCATATAAAAAGTACATAGAAAAAATCTCTCTGAAGTAACGTTCCACCACCTACAACTTCTGTTGAAAAATCAGACAAACGTTATTGCAGCTCAATACAACATAGTTCACAGAAAAGAAGCCATTATGAACTTATATTTAACTTTACGTGGTAGAGCCATGCTGTAACGATATTAATAGTATAGTTGTAGCACGAATGAGTCGGCTCGACCGGGGAAGGACAACGCTCTCATAGAATACCAGCGTAAAATAGCAGCTTAATGCTGCTGTACTTCGTATGGTGAGTGTAGAGAACCAGAGACCCATTTTACTGGAAATGAGGCATTCTATCTCAATTCTCACGGCTGACAACGCATCTGCATTTTAATTAACAAACGAAGATAGATGTAGATGTCTATGGGCCACAGCAACCACTTACCATCAGGTTTGTCACCCTTACTGTAACTGTTTGAAATGGTCCAGAGGTAACTACAAAAGATTTCCTTCGATACCAACCATCTGGGAAAAGTAACTAACAACGAATCTTACATTAATAATTTAAAAATAGTTTAACTTTACTTTTACTGTTACAACCTATAAAAATTCCACTCCTGAACATAGGCTTTCTTCCCATAGATTGTCGTTCCTTTGAATAGGGATCATATTTGCCTGAGTGGAACTCTTGGCAGACGGATTGGCTATAGCAGTTTTTTATTTTGTAGTCATTATTAGGACGACGCAGCTGCGTCTATATACACACCGGGCAATATATATATAAGCGTATATATATATATATATATATATATATATATATATATATATATATATATATATACGCTGTTGTCCGGGCATTAGTAATAGTGCCTTAATTAATCACTTTGTCCGTAACATATTATATAATACAATTTTAACTTTAAATACAACTCATAACTGCGCTACTACATACCAGGTAGCAACTGGTTTTTACCCAGGAAGCGTTTGTTTCAATAGGCTGAATTATACATATAGCTCACCAAAAAACCTTTTTTGTAAGGCATACAAACGAATTAAACGAGATTCTTGCAATGCCATCCATCGGAGGCAATAAAATTTTTCTAGCGATTTCCAAAGTTGCCTCTAACGACGGCCAAGGATGGAACGAAGTGGAGTGATTGATTCTCTTAGGCCGCCACCATACATCATTCCGCTATATGTATGGAAAAACAAAAGAATTGAAATTGAATGAAAAATAATAAAAAAATAATCTCAACCTCAAAAACTGAATTCTCTCTATCCCGGCGAAACTTAATAACGTGATCCTATCCAACTCTGCTTAAATATTCATGACAGGAATTATCTTATTCTGTTTCTTAAAATCAAGTAAAAATATAGACACATTTATTCAATTAACACTCGTCGTATTTTATTAAATCCTATTGGCTGTGCTTCTAGTATTGTGATTTTACACAAGGGTAAAAACTAGCACGTAGTCCACCTGACAAACTCAAACTGTCACTGTCATGAAATGCAGAAATAAAATTTTATAATTTGTATTTTAAGTGTATTTATCGTAAATTTTGGATATTATTAAACTGAGTTTGAACAAAAAGAAAAATCAGGACGTTGCAATGATGTCAAATAAAGAGAAGTGCAGTATTTGTAATATAGTTATTTGTGAACTCCTGGCAATCATACAAAATAAGATGGATGTCACGGACGAAGGGAGTATTTTGCGTATTTGTTCTACGTCATTCTCTACAGAGGAGATCGAATGTGCAAAGAGCTTATTATTTGAATCGATAAAGACCACGAGGCGGAAGGTGAAGCGTAAGAATGATGGGAAATCAAATCGAGACTTGTATGATATTATTACCGTTCTTAAAGAAACAGATACTAAGGAAACTCCCGTTTTTGTCGCAAAAGAACTACAGAAACTTCCACCTGAAACGTTTGATCACGTAGATGTTACAAGATTATTAAAAGACATATTAGTAATTCAGAGCGACTTAAATAGATTTAGGGACACATATGTAACAACTGAACAACTTAATGAATTTAAAAATGATTTTAACCTGAAACAAGCATCACATGCTAAAAATTTTGAATGCTGTAACAACTTAAATAATAAGCGAGGCAGCGGTATCTCAAATAGCTTTTATATGAACAGTCAGTCGGCTACGCCGCATATTAGCAAACGAATTGTGATGACTCATAACTACGCAGCTGATAACACGTCATTAAATGAAGAATATTTAGTTCAACCTTCACTGTTACTAGTGGAAACAAATCATCATAATGACAGAGAAGTACAACAACACATTTCACCTGAGAGTAGTATAATGATGAGCGCAGAGACACAAGCCAAACAAAATATTGACATTAACTCAGCAGCACTCAAAAAAGCTACTTGCGATAGAGATTCGAATGAAACGGAAATGACGGCACCAGAATCGCCCATCTTGCAACCGGTTGCCACCACTAGCAATTCTAGAGCTTTGCGACATATAGACGTAAGTGCTGATATGGCATCAAAACCAAAATCTATGGCTGCTATTGTTCAAAAAGGGCAATGGAAACCAGAGAAACAGAATGATAATTGGATTAAAATCCAAAAACAAAGGTCAAGAAATCGCTTTGTTGGAAACCGGGGGAAAGCTGTAGTAGAACATGGTCTTAATTTTAAAGCGGCGGATATTAACATCCCTCTATATATCTATAATGTGGCGAAGGATGTTACTGTGTATGACATCACTAAATACATTAAAAGTAAAACTAACATTGATGTTAGTGTTAAGAAAATGAACATGACAATAGATAAGAAATATGAATCTTACAAAGTTTTTGTACCCAAAAGTAAATTATATATGTTTATGCAAGAGGATCTCTGGCCCTCAAGGATAGCTTATCGCCGTTTTGTCGAATTCAGGCACAGGGATCAAAAATTAGCTGGTGCTTTGATAACGAACGAGAAACTATAAAAAAAATGATCAATTGTCATTCTAAAATTGCAAGTTTTAATTGTAAGAATGTTGTTAGATCGGTTTAATGTGTCAGAAGATTATGTCAAGTAGCAGATCTAATAGCGCTTCAGGAAACCTGGCTTTTACCACATGATTTTTGGGGAGCATAGATGATAACTTTTCCTTTACTGGGACCTCAGCGGTAGACACATCAGTGGGTGTAATTCGAGGAAGGCCATATGGGGGTGTGGCTCTGTTATGGAGAAAAATTGTGTTCCCCACGTTGAACGTGATAAAATGCAACAGTGTGCGACTAGCCGCTATAAAAGTAATGATATGCGATCACTATTTACTATTCTTCTGTTTATATGCCCATTGATTTAAGTGAAAACTTAGTTAAATTTACGGAATGTCTCAGTGAAATGTGTGCTATAGTCGAGAGCCAACGTAGAATCCGTTTTTATGTTGGGTAATTTTAATGCGTATCCTGGTGAGCTGTTCGCAAAAGAATTATTAACGTTTTGTAAAGAAAAATCTTGGTCATGCATCGATATAGATCTATTACCGTCTAACTCATATACATTTGTGAGTGAAGCACATGGCAGCCGCCGATGGCTTGATCATTGTGTGGTGACGGCAGCCGCACAGCTATCGGTAGTAAGTAGTTGTATATTATATGATACGTACTGGTCCGATCATTTTCCACTAATAATAGAATGTAATTTTAATTTAGTGAAACCTAAAGTAATATTACCTGTTAGAAACTTTAAATATAATATAATTTGGGAAGAGCGTGATGCTGAACAAATAAATAAATTTCATGCTTTTCGTAATTCCCGATTATGTGAAATAGATTTTCCTTTAGAATTCACATATTGCTCTGATAATATGTGTTGTAATATAAGTCATAGAATGATATTGAAGAAAATGTATGATGACATTGAAAGTACACTTTGTATAGCCGCCGAACGAAGTTGCATTGTAAGGAAGTTAAAGAAAAGGCAATACGTAACAGGTTGGAATAAACATGTAAGTGGGGATCACAGGAGGGCTCGATTGTGCTTTCAAGATTGGGTGCAAAGTGGTAAACCTACTTCAGGTGATATGTACAATTATATGTGTGAATCGAGGCGCATTTTTAAGTCTAAATTAAAATGGTGCCAGGATAACGAATCACAGATAAAAATAGACATCATTGCGGAATATCATTCAAAGAATAATTTTAGAAAGTTCTGCAGCACAACAAATAAATCGAACCATAAACCGAGCCTTCCAGTGAGTGTTGCGGGTGTGCATGAACCCAGCAAGATAGCCGATTTGTTTCAGCAACATTTCAGAGTAGGATCGCCCTTAGGACAAGCGCCATCACAGGTGCAGGATGTGAAGGGCCTTGTCTCGGATTTGAGTATTAGGTTTACTTCGAAGGACTTCGCTTCCGTCATTAAAAACATGGTGCCAGGAAAATCTCCGGGCCACGATAACCTCAACGTCGAGCACTTGCAGTATGCTGAAGTACACCTACCAAGAGTACTTTCTATATTTTTTAACTTGTGTGTTGCCCATGGCTATCTCCCTGGCAAATTATTACGAACAATTGTTGTACCTATCATAAAAAACAAAACTGGAGACTCCTCAGATATATACAATTACAGGCCAATTTCACTAGCCACTATTATTGCTAAAGTTCTGGACAGTCTACTTGACGAACAATTGAGTAAGCACTTGAAGCTTAACGATGCACAATTTGGCTTTATGCCTAAACTTTCAACAGAAAGTGCTATATTGTGCCTCAAACAGACTGTACAATATTATACATCAAGAAAAACACCGGTATATGCCTGTTATTTGGACCTATCAAAAGCATCTGATATGATATCGTATAATGAACTGTGGAAAAAGCTACAACATGACACTAGTTTACCCCAAGAGATTATATCTCTATTGAAATATTGGTACAATAATCATAAAAATTGTGTGAGATTGGCTAAAACACTTTTCAAAGAGTACTTTTTAGAGTGTGGGGTAAGATAGGGTGGGTTGACCTCTGCTCGTCTTTTCAACCTGTATATGAATATATTGATCGAATAGCTTAGTAGCACCGAAGTCGGATGTCATATTGACGGTGTATGCATCAATAATATAAGCTATGCAGACGACATGGTCTTGCTAAGCCCATCAATCGGTGCATTGAACAGACTGATAAAGAAGATATGTGAGTCTTACTTAGCACCGCCTTCTGCATTTGAGCCTGGAGCGGTCCGTCACGGTGTCCCAGTCGCCTCAGATGACCCGGGATGCTGACTGGGATTAACCCGTTCGCAGAAACGACCACAGGAATAATTTCGGTCGGCAGACCACCCCACATGCCGGTAACCTCGTGAGCCAGGTCCAGATATTTTGTCACCTTATCTGTTTCGGCTTTCACGAGGTTCTCGTCATAAGGAATGGTAATGTCGCCCAAAAAGATCCTTGACTGTGCTCGGTCCATCAGCACAATATCAGGCTTATTCGCAAGAATAGTCCTGTCTGTGATGATGGCCCGGTCCCAGTGGAGCCTGGCGCGGTCATTTTCGAGCACGGCTTCCGGCAAGTACTTATAATACGGCAGTTTCCGATCCACGAGGCCGTATTTCAGAGCGAGATCCTGGTGTAGAATCCTGGCTACTAGATTGTGTCTCTGCAAATACTCAGAGTTAGAAAGCGCCGAACAACCGGAGATGACATGCCTAAGTGACTCACCGGGATGGCGACAAGCTCGACAGATGTCGACGGCGCCATCCTTTAGGATGTATCTCCGATAATTGTTGGTCTTAATAACCTGATCCTGTATCGCACAGACAAAACCCTCGGTTTCCCCAAAGAGGTCACCGAAACATAGCCAGTGAAGGGAGGCGACTGTGTCTACGAAAGGCTCATGTAGAGCCTTGTAGAACCTCCCATGGAGCTCCTTCTCCTTCCATACGGCCTCCCGGTCGGAAATGCACTGTACTGCTGGGTCTTGCCATTGCTCGTTGGCTAAGGATAGAGGGGTCAGTCCTTTATCACAAGAAATAACGTCCCTATAGTATGGATCATCCGCTCTCGTCAGAAAGTAATTACGGAGGCTGCACACTTCGCGATTATGCATGGTAAGCGCGCTTAAAAGCCGCGCCCACCATGCTTCCGCGCCAAGTACAGCCTCATTACTGACGATCTCGGATGATGCATCCTGTGGGACGTCATTATAGTGCGGACTTTTCTGTCCAGAGCGTTTAGTTCGGTCTGAGTCCACCTAAGTATGCCAAAGGTATACATGAGAACAGGCATGACCCAACCATTATATGCGTGCGTCTTATTCACACCGGACAAAAGGCTTTTAAGCACTTTGGTCAAGCGTGCATAAAACTCATCGCAAACTGACTGTTTCATACCCGCCTCATCAACACCGATGTTCTGTGACATACCCAGGTATCGGTATGTTTCAGCCTCGGAAAGGGTCCTTATGTTGATGGGCATTCAACATGGAGGACCGCACACTTATCCGTCCCCAGCCCCATTCCAATAGAATTGCTAAAATCACAAGTGATGTTTAGCAATTCCACAAGATGAGAGCGACTGGAGGCGAATAACTTGAGATCATCCATATAGTAAAGGTGGGTCACTTTTGTACCTCCCCTCCGAAACTGAAATCCCCTCCCGGAGCCCTCCAGTAAGGTACTGAGAGGGTTCAGAGAGAGGCAGAACCAGACTGGACTCAGACAATCGCCCTGGAAGATACCCCTTCTTATCCTTATGTGGTTCTCCGCAGCCGTCATCCGCTCGCCTAGATGACAAAGGATCGTACTCCACTGCCCCATACACTGTCCGAGGAAGTCTCTAACTGTACAGTCAACCTTGTACAGCTCTAGGATCCTCTTCAGCAATGTATGAGGCACCGAGTCGAATGCCTTTTTGTATTAATTAATTATTATTATTATTATTATATGAAAATTAATATTTGAAAACAAAAACATTTTAAGAAACATTTTTAAGATTTCATGATCCTTTTGTTTATTAAAAGAACATTACTAGCTACCGCAGCTACAGTCAAACTGCTTATCAAATCCAGGCTGAATTGGCTGTTTCACTCGGCAGTCAACCCTCTACATTTGTAATTAGGTCACGTTCCTGATTCTAAAACGTGATCAATTTGAAGGGTGCGATTTCTATGTTTCCTAACTGACAATAAGTCGCGAAGTTATGTCTATCCGTTGTTGCTAATATTAGGAGCATCTTGAAACTCAAAGTACAAATAATGATGACTTGGTATCAAGCAAGGCTGTTCAAGGGAATTTCTGTAAGCCATCACTACCATCTCTGCACAGGAAGGACGACTCACTGGCCCACGACGCAAAAGAGAAGGCCGACGTTTTAGGCTCCCTTTTTGCGTCCAACTCGACTGTTGATGACGGGGGGAACACACCGCCGACCATCCCGCGGTGTGAGTGCTCCATGCCGGATGTGCGGTTCTCACAGCGCTCGGTTCGCAGAGCACTCCTCTTCCTTGACATCCACAAGTCGAGTGGGCCTGACGGAATCCCCCCAATCGTGCTGAGGACGTGTGCTCCGGAGTTGGCACCGGTTCTAACGCGTCTTTTCCGGTACTCCTACTCCCTAGGCATAGTCCCGAAATCATGGAAGACAGCTTTTGTCCACCCGATCCCTAAAAAAGGCGACCGCTCAGACCCGTCCAACTACAGGCCTATCGCCATTACCCCCTTGTTCTCCAAAATAATGGAATCCGTTGTAAACTGCCACCTCATGCGGTACCTTGAGGATCACCAGCTGATTAGTGACCGCCAGTACGGATTTCGTCGGGTTCGATCAGCTGGTGATGTTCTGGTCTACTTAACTCATAGATGGGCGTTGGCAGTAGAGTCCAAGGGGGAGGCATTGGCCGTTAGTTTGGACATTGCGAAGGCCTTCGATCGGGTTTGGCACAAAGCGCTTCTTTCGAAGCTCCCTTCCTATGGGCTTCCCGAGAAATTATGCAATTGGATCACCAGCTTTCTTGCAGATCGGAGCATCAAGGTCGTTGTAGACGGTGCATGCTCCGACTACAAGCCTATTAACGCTGGTGTTCCACAAGGCTGCGTGCTATCACCAACGCTGTTTCTTCTGCATATCAATGATATGTTGCAAGCCGGTAGCATTCATTGCTATGCGGATGACAGCACTGGTGATGCTCTATACACCGGCCGTGCCAATATTTCTCGGGAAAACGTCACCGAGTACCGGAACAAACTTGTGTCTGAAGTCGAGTCTTTGCTGGACAAAGTCTCGGATTGGGGGCGACTAAATCTAGTCCAGCTTAATCCTCAGAAGAAACAAGTTTGCGCGTTTACCGCTAAAAAGAACCCCTTTGTCGTATCTCCTCAGTTTCAAGGTACTCCCCTTGTTGCCTCAGCCAGTATCGGAATCCTTGGCGTCGACATATCGAGTAGCGTGCAGTTTCGTGGTCACTTGGAAGAAAAGGCCAAATTGGCCTCTAAAAAGCTTGGCGTGCTCAGCAGAGCGGGACAGTATTTCATGCCCGCTCAACGCCTGCAACTTTACAAGGCGCAGGTTCGGCCTCACATGGAATACTGTTCCTATCTCTGGGCTGGGGCTCCCCAGTGCCAGCTTCTTCCACTTGACCGCATCCAGCGCAGAGCGGCTCGAATCGTCGACGACCGAGTCCTTTCCGATCGGCTCGACTCATTGGCACTGCGAAGAGATGTTGCATCTCTTAGCATTTTCTTTCGCATTTACCATGGGGAGTGCTCTGAGGAATTGTTCGGATTAATCCCAGCCGCCAAATTTCACGAACGCACATCGCGGCAGAACTCCCGATACCATCCACACCATCTGGATGATTGGCGGTCCACCACTGTGCGATTTAGAAGATGTTTTCTTCCTCGCACAACTTCCTTGTAGAATAGTTTACCACCAGCGATTTTTCCGAACCGATACGACTTAGGGACCTTCAAGAAAAGAGCCTACTCCTTTTTAAAAGGCCGGCAACGCATCTGCAATTCCCCTGGTGTTGCGGTTGTTCATGGGCGGCGGTAGTCACTTACCATCAGGTGAGCCGCATGCTCGTTTGCCCCCTCTCCTATAAAAAAAAAAAGCAATCAATCGAATCTTTGCGAATACAGATGTTAGCAAAGGTGTTTTACAATATTATAAATTAAAATCGTCTGTATTTAGCTATATAGCTCGAAAAATAATATCCATTACATAAAAAAATTGCATATAAATAAAAAATCACAATGTCAAATTCACACAATTCGTTCATGAAATTAGATTAAATTTTTAATAAATAGATACCTATTTAATAATTGATTTTGGCTACTATTTGTCATTATGATTTCACTATTTATACTTTATCAGTTTTATCTATTAGCTTGATTTGATTTTGATTGCTTTCATAACTTTTTTCATAAATGTTGATATGCTATAATAAGCCCTTTCCATTAGTAAAGGTTTCAATTTGCGGTGAAATATGTTGATGATCTCTAAATTATTAATTTCAGACGGTATTTTGTTATATATACTACGACAACCGTATGTTGATATTATAGACTAGCTTGGCTTCATTTACGTTTAATATAAAATTACAAACGTTAATAAAGTTTACGTAAATTAACGTTATAAAAATAAGATTTCCCCGCAATCAGGTGAAAGCAAAAAAATTAACATCTTTTAGATAAAATTAACTATTATATACGTAGATAGAATATCTCAATGGTCTAGCGGTTGTTACCGCGATTGCTGGTCGTGAGATATCTGGTTCGAATTCCGGGTCAGGCCAAAATCAGTTATTGAGTTTTTCTGTCAAGAAATTCTTAATAGCAGCTCGTAATAAGTAAGGCGATGTTTAACCCCGTACCTCAGAAAATACATAAAGTCATGCGTTTTGTGTCTGATTTATATATATTACCGTCCCATCGAACTATAAGAGTGAGTGAATAGAAGAGTACACCTGTGTTTGCGCATATATTATAATCTTCGCTATAGTCTTCATTGAGATTGCCCGCCGAGACTGAAATTCGGGCTAGAGGATATTACTTGATAGTTATACATCCAGGAAACTATAAGTAAGGAAGATTATAGATTACGATGCCAATGTAAGTTCGTAATCGCAATTTTCTTTACTTATGTCTAAAGTTTTTTAGCATTTTTTTCGTAACTAGAGCTTATCAAATTTCAAGTTTTTATGGTCGGAAACGGAAATAAACGGAAAGTAAATGATCTACCACGTACCACGGCCATAATAATTATTCAAATTTTAACAGGATTATTTTTAACCATATACTATAATGCTAACATTGAATTAGTCTTTATAGTGTTAATTATATTTGTCGAATATAAGTTCTGATAAGTATATTTGAAAATCAAATTATGTGACATAAATTGCCGTTTTTCTTGTATTGCTCCTAAAAGGGACCGTAGACGTATTTAATATTAATTTCAACTTGATACCTTTACCCGTCCCTGCGAAAACAGGGTCTTGATTGACGGGACAGCCGGATGGACCTCAAAGTGATCCCATAAGGGTTACGTTTTCTCTTTTGAGGTTCTAAATCCTAAACATTGCAAATTTGTGAAAACAAACCGCTTTTTTCCCAATTTTTGCAGGTATGAAATTCCACTACTTATTATTTGAACCAAGTGACTTATTAAATCAATAAAATGAAAATGAAAGTAAATATAATATGCTGTTACTAAAAGTGATGGGATTTCACGAAATAACAATAATAATATTATTAATAATTTATTATATTTACGCGAACACTACACATTGAATACAGTTGTATAAAAAAGTTATTTTTTTACGGATTTTACGGATTTATTCGACGTCAACAAGTCAGTTCCCCCGTGATAAGTATGCGGAAATTACCCAAAACATCGAGAATTAAAAATAAGAAAAACTAAACGCCATAAATTTCGTAAAAATATATTTTAATAAAAATATTTTAAATATCTTTTTGCTAGTAAAACAGTTACAAAATTAATGTATATTTTTTTGTAGAATTGAAAATAAGGAAGCAAGCTCATGTCTTATTTCATAAACTCCTGGAAGTAATCCTGCGAGACGAGGGATACTAAACAGATTACCTGAAATTGATTTCGCTAATGAAGAAAGAAATGCAATTGAAACGCTTATAAAAGATCAAATTTAATTACCTGAGTTATTCAACAAAAACCACTTCTAATTCATCTCGGAGTTATTGATAAAATCGAAAAGTATTTTTAAAAAGATAATTATTTACTGATTATTTAGTCATACCATATAACACTATCTAATATATTTAACCTGACTGATTATAATATTCTATAGAAGGCAGACGCAGCCATTTGGTCACCCCTGTAAAATAGCATCACTAATAACAGGAGTACTACCGGGCCTGGACTGACGTATCAACGTCCCGGAATGTAATCACCACCGCTCTTAAAAAGAAGTTTAATTCCGCCTCCAGATCCTTCAAAATAGTAAATTGCCAAGGCAACATCAGAGCACATCAGCAGAATTGGCGAGAAACTACAGGCTTATCGCTATCATCGCCTTGTTCCCCTAAGAAATGGAATCCAATATATTACTGCCAGCTCATGGGTACCTTGAGTTCACCAGCTGATTAGTGACCGCCAATATGGTTTTCATTAGGATTGATCAGCTGGTGAACTTCTGGTCTACCTGATTCATAGATGGGCGGAGACAATAGAGTCCAAAGGGAACTCCTTGGCCGTTAGTTTGGATATATCGAAGACCTGTGATCGGGTTTGGCACAAAGCACTTCTTTCAAAGCTTCCATCCTATGGGCTTCCCGACAATTGGATCACCAGTTACCTTGCAGATCGGAGCATTGAGGTTGTTGTAGACGATGCATGCTCCGATTACAAGCCATACATTGCTGGTGTTCCACAAGGCCGCATGCTATTACCCACTCTGTTCCTTTTGCCAATTATATGTTTGAAACCAGTAGCATTACTTGCTATGCGGACGACAGCACATGTGATGCTTTTTACACCGGCCATGCTAATATTTCTCGGGATCATGTTGTTAAGTACCAGAACAAACTAGTGTGTGAAGTTGAGTCGTTGTTAAACAATGTCTTGGATCAGGGACAACTAAATCTAGTCCAGTTTTACGCTCAGTAGACACAGGTTTGTGCATTTACCGCAAAAAAAAACTCCTTTATCGTATATCTTCAATTACAAGGCACTCTTACTGCCTCAGCTAGCATTGGAATCCTCTGGCCAAAACCTTAACCAATTCTGATGTAATGGCGGAGACGTTTAGGATTACATCATATTTGATAGATCACAAATCTTCGCGAAAGAATATCGATTCCTACCAATGATAATACGTGAAGCCATTAAAATGAAAAAGCCTCACTAATTTTAATAGAGACGGAAGTTGGGTACTCCTACTTTAATAAAACTAAAACTAAACCTAAGCATAATCACAAAACCACGCAAAACCAGTAATTTCATTCGGCGTATATCGGTACCCCGTGTTAATTAAAAAGTTAAATTTAAATTAAGTAAATAAAACGCGATAGTATCCGTAAAAGTAGTTTTATTCAATTTATTCGGATTCGGATCCTATATCAAGGAGTCAAACTTCAAAAGTAGCGGAACTATATTTGGGTACGTTATTTTTACCTTAATCAGCTCTTCTTAGCTTTCTCACACGTTTTTTAGAGCCCAAAATCTGCATGTTTTCGATGAGCTTAACCAATCTTTAATTTTGTCTTAAGAAAATTACTGTAGTAGAGTGTGCTGCAACTTTTGGTTAAAATCATTTTTTATTATAAAAATATCCGTCGACTTTATATTAAACGTAAGTAAAGCCAAGCTAGTCTATTGTAACAACATATAGTCGTCGTAGTATACATAACAAAATACCATATGAAATTATAATAATTTAGAGATCATCAACATATTTCGGCGTAAATTGAAACCGTTACTAATGGAAAAGGCCTATTATAGAGACCGATCAAATCAAAATCAAATCAAAGTAATAGATAAAACTGATAAAATATAAATAGTGAAATCATAATGACAAATAGTAGCCGAAATCAATTATTAAATAGGTATCTATTTATTAAAAAATTAATGTAATTGGATGAATGATAATGACATTGTGATTTTTATTTATATAGATTTTTTTACGAAAAATAATGTCCATTACACATTATTTTTCGTGCAATATAGCTAAATACAGAAGAGCTTAATTTATAATATTATAAAAGACCTTTGTTAACACCTGTATTCGCAAAGATTCGATTGATTGATACCATCTCATCTGCTTGGCGTGCTCAGCAGAGCGAAACAATATTTCATACCGGCACACCGCCTGCAAGTTTACAACGCGCAGGTTCGGCTTCACATGGAATACTTTTCCCATCTCTAGGCCGGGGCTCCCTAGTGCCAGCTCCTCCACTTGCCCACATCCAGCGCAGAGCGGCTCGAATCGTCAACGACCGAGTACTTTCCGATCACCTCGATTCACTGGCGCTGCGATGATATGTTGCATCTCTTTGCGTATTTTATCGCATCTACCACAGGGAGTGTTCTGAGGAATTGTTTGGACTAATTCCAGGCGCTCAATTTCACCATCACACTTCGCGACAAAACTCGCAATACCATCCATACCATCAGGATGATTGGCGGTCCATCTCTGTGCGATTTAGAATATGTTTTCTTCCTCGCGCCCATTTTCTTTCTTTTCCTTTTTTCGAAATAATACTACTCACCTGGTTTTAAGTAATCACCACCGCACATACATATCTGCAACACCAGTAGAATTTCAGACGCGATGAAAGCCTTTCAGAAAGGCTTAGTTTCTTCCATTGAAGATGCCTAATTTAAATTTCGGAAAAACCGTTTGCGACAGTAAATTTCACAATATGGCTTTGTGAAGTATAAAAATCTTCGTAAAATGAACAATTTCAAACATCAAGATCTTTTGGATTGAATTTTCGGCCCTGTCGCAGTGTACAATGGTAAATTCCTCTTAAAACACTCCGTTGCATTGTATTTATAAAATAAGGGTGACAAACGAGCACATAGTCTCCTTGATGGTAAGTGTTTGCTGTAGCCCATAGACATCTACATCTATCTCCGTTTGCAAATTTGCGAAACACAGCAGCATTAAGGTGTTATTTTACGCTGGTATTCTGTGAGAGCGTGGTCCTTCCCCAGTCGAGGCGACCCATTCGTGCTACAACTAACTACTAATATAGCTGCAGCATGGCTCTACCATGTATAACATTCTATGTATATGGAATAGAAGGTGCAGATAGATTGAGATAGATACAACGACTCTTCGCAAGATCAGTGGATCAAGCTCATCAATGTGAGTGTAATAGTAGATAAAGAGGGGTATACGAATACCCACATATTATATAACAAACTGTTATACAACCATGTAGCTTATCTCTTATTTTATCCGTTATCAGATTCCCCTAGTCTAACTTTGAACCCAATCTTTTCGTACTTTGTATTATTTCGTCATCTTACCCTTCTGTTCGATTAGGTCCCTTTATTTACCTTAGCACTCAAAAGAAAAGAAACTTGAAAGGTGCGCAGGCTTCATAATTGGATTAAAAGACACTTTAATTATCGCCGTATTTTTTCGTGATACGTAATTTTACTCCACGAACAACTTAATTTGAACAAACATTGATGCCCTTATTTCCTGTTTTCTGCAGTAAAGTAAAAATATATAGAAAAATGTATATAAACAAAAATTAAGCGACAGGTCAGCAAATAGTTTTAATTTCAACGTGACTAAATCTGCTACACCTTATTTCTTATATAATAACCACACATTTATTATTATTTTGTGAAGTAGATTTTTTTTATAATAAGATTGACCAATGAGCACATAGTCCACTTGATGGTAAATGGATACTGTATTCCATAACTATCCTCGGTTCAGAATCAAAATGCAGATCCTATGTTACCCCTGAAGACTAAGATGAAATGTCTCTTTTCCAGTAAAGAGGGTCTACGGTTTACACTTGCCATAGGAAACACTAAAGGTTTAAGTTGCTATTTTACGCTGGTATGCCGTGAAATCGTAGTCCTTCTTCGGTCTTCAAAACATCGTCATCTTTTTACTCCGGGCACTACTGATATTATCTTAACAAGAAAACCCAATAACTGATTTTGACCCGACCCAAGAATCTAACCTCATGATCAGGCAGTCATTATAAATAATAAGGCGCTACCCATTATGTAGCGAAATAAAATTTTCTTTCTTTAGCAATCTAAAATACTTCCAACGGCTAGACACAGACGTTTTCTTATCTTTGAGAGGGTTTTAGGGTGGATTGTTAACGTATGGACTTCGTACGTCACACTTCAAAGATGTGAATTTGGCAAATCCGCCCGGAACTCTTGAGATACTTATATAAAACTAGCAATCTATCCTGCTTCGCCTTCGCTTTGAGTATTAAAATTTGTGATATTATTTTTATGTTTATAATTGAAAGATAAATAATGTAAATTTTGCATGATATTTGTAGTAGCATGCAAAATTTACATTATAAAAAGACATGTGCAACTTTTTATCAAGTACCACCTTTATACACCATGTTTTTACGCGAATAAAAATTCTGATTCTGATTATGATTCGCCAGGGTATGTGTTACGGCCTACGGCTGCTCCCATAAAGGTTCAATCCTCCAGGGCCCATCAGCGGAGTTTCAACGAACAGACGTAGGTCGGGCCTCCTAAGGCCAAAGTGGAAAGTCTCTAATTACAATAAACAATAAGGGGGAGCGTTCTATACTACTGCCATTCAACAGGGAGAATACTAAACGGAGCTTACTTACCTATATCCAAGGCGACTGGTCCCTCAGGATTCGGTCAGGTCGTATGTGGTTGTGTGGTGCAAGGGAAATAAGGTGCTGTGATGTGTATCTGGGTGTGACTGGTGGTGATTGACCTTATTAGACCTTTGCCGTCGGCAGCAGCCCGGACGTCAGCACCGCTCCAAATTGAGGTAATCTTCCGCGGCGCCGTCCACAGTCACTTTCTTCGTTCGTCACGATGACAGTCCATTAACTCTATCGTACGATAAACTAACTTACAGAAGCCATAGCTAATATTGTCGAATGCAATTATACAGATTCTGAGTCAGACCCAATAATTCCCGGGAAAGGCTATCCAACAAGGAATGCGCGTTACAAATCCTAGACTGTATATTTACTAGACGCCTAAACTATTCCGCGTTTCCCGCACAAAATTGACAGCGTGCTGACGTTAGCACAGCTGGCAGACGACTCGTGCGCTCGCGCGCCCTCGACACATCGCTCGATCGAACGTCAAAACCGATATGGCGCCGAGCCGAGCGCCCTCTGACGTCAATCCCGAAATCAGCGTTCGGGCGTAAACAGTATGATATATTAATATAGTGTTACTTACATTTAAGATGTTCATCCAAAACTTATATTTTAGACTATTTATATTTATGTTACAAATTTTAAAAAAATCTCCATACATTTAGAATAAAATAGCTATCTATAAAAAGAATAAAGTTTCATAACAATCGCTTCAGCCATTCCAAAGATTAGTCCGGACAGACAAATAGACATATGGACAGACGGGCAGAAATACAGCCAAACATTTAAAAAATCTCAAGAAAAGGCAGTTATTCAAAAATTAAAGCCAAGAAACTTCAATTTTATTTCTACGCTGTATAGTTGAACGTTATTTTACTAGTTGAAAGCGATCATATTATGACTATCATCTCGATAGTTAACACACTCTTTCCTGTTTTTTCCAGTAAGCGTATTTTTTTCAAAGGATAAGGTTTACAAACAATCACACAGTCCACCTGATGGTATGGTTGCTGTAGTTCATATACATATATATCTTTCCTCGACTACGCAACAAAATACAGATGCGTTGTCAACCGTGAGGAACAAGAGGTAATACCTCGTTTCCAGTAAAAAGTGTTTTAGTTCTCTACACTCTTCATACGAAACACAGCAGCGTTAATCTGGGAGAGCGTAGCTATTCCCCGTTTGAACCGACCCATTCGTATTACAAATGTACTTCTAATATAGTTGCAGCATGGCTCTACCACGTAACATTACATAAATTACATTGCATTTTTACAGTTGTCTTTTGCTTTCAAGATTAAGTTAGGGTGTTCAATATCAGGCTTTAAGATGTTTGTTTAGTCCGTTGGTCTAGTGGTCGATAGTGCGACTACTGATGATGTGGTCGCGGATTTGTATCTAGGGGTGGACCATAATCGGTTTTCGCGCTTTTTGTGTAAAACGTAAATGACAAACAAATATACAATCAACCTGATGGGGACGCTCACGGCCTACTTCTAACAAAAAAGGCCTGAGATGCGTAGTAATACCTCTGAGAATTAAGAATGAATGGGAAACAGCCTTTAATAAAACTAGCTCTGTATACCCTCTAGACCAAAACACATAGCAGTGCAACTACTGCTGTTTGACGACAAAATAGGTAAGAGAATGCACCTACCTGGACAGATTCCTAGGTAATAAAGGAGTTCCACTGGTGAAGTTTATGTCAAGAAATTCTCAGTAGCGGCTCGAAGTTAGGACGTTGACGGTGGATCGTTAAGACTTTGGTTTTACACATGATCTCCAGGTATGACGGATTGCATCGGACTATGAGAGTTAAAGATTGCTCTTGTACTTAGCCCTACTATTAATTTGGTGGACTATGTACAAAAAATATCTACGTTGGCACAAATTGGTGAAAAGCCTATTTTACAACGCGATATATCTTTCAAAACGTCTAATCATTGCAAAGAAACTCCGGTTCCGGTTAAGTACATATGATTCCTTAAAAAAAATCTTATTTTTAGAGAAAACGACTGGATAGCGAGACATCGACTTGTAAAGTGTTACTTGCACATGCATTGTAAAACGTTAATTCATATGCTCTTCTTATGTACTTAGGTCGGATCAATAATTGATGACTGAGTGATGAGAATTAACGTAGGCTAATTATGATAATAAAAAGGTTAAAAATCTTCTCATAATTTCTATAAGTGGTAACAGTATCGAACCTTATAAATATTTGACGCTGCTTATGTCGTCAAACGTGTTATTTTAAATAGTGATGTTACGGGATATGTATACCGAATTATAAAGGGTCAACAAGATGTTCCAGGCAATTTCCTAAGTTGTTAAATTCTCTTATATCACTCTATACACGGCCAGTTAATATTATGATAATGCAAAATTCCAGCAAGTTTAAAATTCCAATTTTATAAGCATACCAATCTGTATAGTATACATTCATAAACCTCCCAGTCTTGACCACAGGTTTCCTTTTCACTTTAAGAGGGTAACTGCTTCATCTTTGAAGTCCTTTAACAATTTTTATTTGTATTAAAACCACTTGAAAAATACTTTTAAATTACAAAAGTTCGTAGTGATTGAAATCATGTGTGAGAGATTCAATGAAAAAAGGTTAAGCTGACGCTTTTTTCCTGTTACGGTCTTGAAAAGTTATTTCAATTTAAATAAAATGGAATAAGTTATTTGATAATGAGTAAATAAAACGTGTAACTTTTTTCTAAAGTATGTAAGGGAAATTAACATAATTTCATTTAGATAAAAGCTAGAAAAAGAAAAAGATTTTTGCAATTTAAAAAAAATGTTGGCCGAGAAAAGTAATAAAAAATTATGCATTAAACAAAAATATTACACTGGGAGGCAATAAGATGTTCGTACGTAACTTTTTTTTTTATTTTAATATAGTTTAGGTGCAACGTTTTTAAAAGTAGCTTGTCTAAGATGAATCGGTCCTCTAGAGCCTTGCCCATCAATTAACAGGATCTTCGCGTTTTTATAGAAGTCACGATCTTCAACATCATCATTACAGCTCTTTGTAAGTCCACGGCTGAACACAGGCCTCCCTTAGGAATGCCATAAAACATGGTCCTGAGCCACCTGCATTCATCGACTTCCTGCATGTCTTACTAGATCCTCACTCCATCTAGTAGGGGGGGGGGGGGGGGGGGGCTAGAGGCTAGCTCATTGCCACTTCACCTTACTAATTCATTAGGCGACGTCGGTTACTCTGCTTCTGCTGCACATATTCTCATTTCTAAGTTTATCACGTCCACACTGGTTCACAATCTTGTTTTTAAGATTTGAGGTATACCTGACGAGAAGATGTGTCGTAATCCCCCGAACGCTGCCCAGCCGAATTGAATCCGTCGGTTGACCTCTCGTTCCAAAGTGAACTTTTTGTCGCAGGTAAACATACTCGTCAACAACTTCGACCTTAGTGCTCCCAACTTCTACCGGCATAGGTAAACGCAAATCCCTCATATACACAGATGGTGACAACCAAGACTTTTTAGGCAGTAAGAGTCTAGCATAACCGTTTCATTGCCCCCACAGCAAAATGTTGGATTTCCCTTCAACAAAAAAAAATCCATCTACGCAGAAAAAGATCGAAGTGCTCAAATGTATGCACAAACTTTCATGGTTTGATGGGACGGTTATTAGACACGACCAGATAGAGATCAGGTGCAGATCCAAAGGCTTTAGGTCCTTTCCGAGGCACGGGGTGAAACGGCACCAGCTTCCTGAGTCAGGGCTGCCAATGATGATTTATTGACAGAAAAACCAAACAACAGATTTTAGCCCAACCCGGGATTTGGACCCCGGACCTCATGATCAGCAACCAAAGCGTTACTTCAACGTTTATAACCACTAGACCAATGAGGTAGTCATAAGATACTGCAGCATGGTTCTACCACTCTAAATTCTTATGCAGATGAGTTTGGCATTTGGGGGTTCATACACATAATGTTTGTGTTTGTGAAGATTTATATTATAATCTTCATCACTGTCTTGAGAGAAAAAAGCAACTTATCAAACTATAATCTATTGACAATAAACATTTTGACATCCTAGGGGCAATATAACAGAGAAACCTCTTTATCTATTTCTTTCTGTGGGTGATTCACTACACCCACCACGTGAAAGGTAGTAAATACATATAAAAAATTACTTGAAATTATTATATGATGAAACAACGTACCAACCCTAAAAAGAATTCGCTGCCAAGTGCCTACTATGATGGCAAATGCGCAAAACAAGATACACTTATGGGGATACTTTATAATATAATAATTCCTATAGAAATAGGGATCATTATTACAATTATATATAGTATTATACTTTCTACTAGCATATTGGTAAATTATGTCTTTTTAGTCAACTGGAACTATTTACTTGTCATAATTATTTATACAGCTTTGTTCTACACGAGTTGAGGGATAAAAAGCAAAAGATAGATGAACTCGGAAAAAGTTCTCGACCAAGCCAGGGCGAAACCGTGGCTATAAAGCCTTGTATAATATTTATAATGACGATAGTGATGAGTAAATTATATATAACTATGAGCATTTATTCCCTTTCACTTAGCCATGACCAATCCGGACCATTTTTATAATAGAATGCATATATTTTACCCGCACTAGAATTAAGCACAGCTTCTGTTTAATCAGTTGCCGCAATGCAGGTGAAAGGATTATAAATTGTTCTGAGCTTTTTAGTTAGCGAACCAACAACAGCAAAGCCTGTTAATCTATGTGTGATATCATCTGAAGAATTGTTATGTTTTATCGTCTTAGAGAATAATGTTTTTACTAGGTTTTTATTTTTATACACATACAGGCTAACAGAAATATAATTTCAACAAAATAAGAAGCCCTAAAACAATTTTTTCTTAGCGATAAACTTTCAGAAATTACAAATTAATTTTAAATTAAAAGTATTCTATTTTATATTACATTATATTACATTAAATATCGAGATTATTTTATTCAAGCTATTTAGAGACAGAATTAAGAAATAAATAGAATTATGAATATTTGAATTTTTTTTCAGACACACAGACACTTTTTATTTTATTTTTATTTTATTCATTAAGATATACAAACAAATATAAAAATATATATTCAATACAACAATGCGTTGAGAATTATAATGGGTTTGCCTCGGTATTGTAGCTCCTCTGGTATGTATGCAGAGGCTCATGTTGATGGATTTAAAGCCATAATGCGCAAAAGATGTGCCTCCATGCTGAATCGCATGCAGACGAGCACCAACATCATTCTCAGTGTACTAGCGAACAGATGGGATTCACCAATGTTAGGGCGTTGGATAAATCTGTTGGTAAATTAGACACGCCACGACCTAGAGTAGTATTTTAATTGTAATTTTAATTTTAGTTTTAATTTTAATTAATGTTTATATTTATAAATTTTAATTTTCTTTAATATTATATGTATTTAGATTATAATTTTTTAACAAATATGGATAATTGGTCTGAAATAAATGAATTATTATAATTATTATTATTATAAAAGTATTATCAAAAATGGTATAATATATGTATATACACATTTAATTTAAAATACGTATTTAAGCGAAATAAGTTTCTATCGTACATTTGAATTAGCTTCATCAACGCTGGCCGCCCTATAGCAGCTACTCCTCGGAAAAGGACACCTTCCCTCTCCTCAGGTTAGGTTCACCTAAATCCGAAGTGCGCCTGACCTACCACTGCATCAACAGTACGGCCCCACTACATTCCTCGGACAGTGCAGGTAGTGCATTGTCATATGAACACTCCAGCAGGGAAATATCTTCATTGCTGGTGTACATCACCCCATCCTCCTAGGGCGTGATGTGGTGTGGTACCCAAAAGGGTAAGTCTACCAACCACATACGGGGTAGATTCGGCAAACTCATTCGCCCACAGCCAAAACTAATGAAACAAATGGCATATTGAAATAAAGAAATATTTAAAAAAAAGTTTAACATTTATTTATTTAAGTCGGTCGGCAGTAACATATTTCAGCTTAGGATAATTTTAAAGAAGTTACCGGCGTTGAAAGTCAACTACGTATAAGCAGGACTAAGTAAATCAAAACGTTTTAGAATTTCTTTGCACTTTTTTGCATATAATTATTATAACAACGTGACGCATATACGTCACGATAAACATACCTTTATTTATAGCTAACAAATTAAAGACATTTGATCATTCACTTGGTAGATGTTCCATCAACATACCTCAATAGAGTAGCATGTTATGCTAGAATCAATTTTGAATCAAACTGTTCCGTGCAGCTGAGCTTGTAGTTAATAAACTTAGACTGAACATATTAATTATAACTTAGATCGCTGCTTCTAAGTAAAGCTTTTGCATATTAGAGTTTCATGGGACGATTTCAATGGTAATTTTTAATTAACAATTTTTTTTCTTATTGAGATCTTTATGTCCACATGTGGGCATGGGCTACCAAGAATGTACCAGTTATCATGAATTTCTTGGAAGACTTACCACGCTAGGCAGCTGAATTTGTGAGCTCAGAGAACCCTTAAAGTCGTAAATGTTGTTAAATTACCAGTTCAGCATTTGGGTTCAACATTTGTTGGATGCAACCAACTTTAAGCAAAGAAGGCGACAGATGCTATTACACCTCTGAGAAAGAAGATGGATTTTTTTACAAATTAAAAAAAAATTAAACTAAAATCATCACATGCTGTAAATATACTAGCTCCCTATACTCTTAACAACGGAACAGCAGCAATTGGTAAGAGGGTGTTACTTACCTAGTCGGAAAATTTAAGGCAGATAGGAGACCTACCACCTAGTAACACATACTAAGGTAGATACCGTTGTAAATAAGTGTTGGGTATCAAGCTCAACTTGTGCTGGTGGAATTCTTGACTAAATAAGAACTTCAATATGTGGACTGTGTAGGTAATTTATTGGTTGCTATAAGAGAGCTAGCCGTAATGCGTGCGTTCGCGACCGGGTTGTTCCGAGCAAGAAGATGTTGCAGCGGTGCCGCGTTGTCTCCTTGAAGGTGGTGGGGCCGTGAAGCGCTCGCAGAACCGGTTTGAGGTCCGCTGCCCGACGACACGAGCCGGGGAGTATCATAGGCAGTGACGTCAGGAACAATAAGAATTATCTCATTTACGAAATAGATACGCAAAATTCTACTGATTGTTATTATAAGGCGTTTCTTTTTTAGTTTTCACATAGCTTGGGCGTTTGTGGCAACGGATGTGTATAAAAGCGTTCCCATGGCCCTGCCAATATGCGTCGAATGTAGGACACCATAGGGTTTTAGCCGGTCTCAGTCAGACAAAACCCGCCCTTTTCCCTGTGAGGCAGAAGTATACGCTTACGCATTCCTGAAAACAGGGTAAATTGACAGAACAAGTGTCTCTTAGTTAGTGCATACATTCTTGTGGCACATAATGTCATGTCGTAGTTATGATCAAATTTGGTCACAAATTATCACCGTGGTAAGAGGTTATGTAATAACTAAAATAAAAACACTTCAATAATATTCCTTTGTATAATTACATAATTTTATACTTAATTAATATTTCAAAACGGCAATAATCAATATACTTTTGAAAGAAGAAAAAAAATATACTCTTAAAAGATGCACACGAGTATAGCACATAAATGTCTCTCTCTATAAATGTTCCCTCGGCTTTAGAATATTTTGAGTCGATGGCAGGAGACCTGTCGGTATTACTTTGGTCCCTTGAGAGAGACGTAAAGTCCTAGTGTGGGATGCTACGTACGTATAGTCCGTACGGATAAAGAATGGGTTTAGAAATAGCGGCTCATCGAGCCCGTATCGTCAACATGCACAGTACCAATAACGAAAACGAACGAAACGGTATATCGTTATAATCTTATATTATTCCTTTAATTGGAAGTTTTCTCAATTTTCTACTACTAAAATATTTGAAAAGAATTGAACTCGTATATCCAAGTAAGTGTATTAATTTTAAAATAAAATTTATAACTATCGACCTGCTTTGGCTTCGCCTGGGCCTTTATTAATGCGGCGTTATTTAGAGTTGAGATAATCATTAAATGCCATTTATTTTATCTTATCAATACGTATTTCTATTTCAATAAAATCTCTTAAGTTTTCGGATAAAGTTAAGTCGAAATCACACCTGGTATTACCCTCTAATTGTTCATGAAGTTTTATTACAATCGGTTCAGCTATTCCGAAGGTTAGCTCGGACAGACAGGCAACGAAAATTTTAAAAATGGATACTCATGTCTCATGTGTATATTTTCTACAAATATATTTACAAACAAAATCAACAATAATTATGCAATATGCAAAATGTATTAGCAAATCGGTTTTTTTGTATTTTACGGAAATTTGTTGACATTGATTACAATGACAAGTTGGACTAAATTTATAGAACGTAACAAAAAACGTATATCGCAAAGTATTTTTTTTTTTTGCAATCTTTACCAGCGGGCGTGAGTATAGAAAGCGAGATTGCGCGAGCGAGATTGCGCGAGCGAGATTGCGCGAGCGAGATTGCGCGAGCGAGAGGTGAATACAGGCGCCGCCATTTTCAATCAAATTCTTTAACCGCTCGGGTAGTAGACATTTAAGAATCCTCTAATCTCAGGGGTACCTCATTAAGAGCTCGGGCGGATTCAGAGGCAGCTGAACGGAGTAAGTGGCACATAAATATGTTTATGAGAGATGACTTTATATTTGTGCCATTTTTTTTTATATAGGATAGGGGGCAAACGAGCATGCGGCTCACCTGATGGTAAGTGACTACCGCCGCCCATGAACAACTGCAACACCAGGGAGGGAAATGCAGATGCGTTGCCGGCCTTTTAAAAAGGAGTACGCTCTTTTCTTGAAGGTCCCTAAGTCGTATCGGTACGGAAAAAACGCTGATGGTAATCGATTCCACAAGGAAGTCGTGCGAGGAAGAAAACATCTTCTAAATCGCACAGTGGTGGACCACCAATCATCCAGACGGTGTGGATGGTATCGGGAGTTCTGCCGCGATGTGCGTTCGTGATATTTGGCGGCTGGGATTAATCCGAACAATTCCTCAGAGCACTCCCCATGGTAGATGCGAAAGAAAATGCAAAGAGATGCAACATCTCTTTGCAGTGCCAATGAATCGAGCCGATCGGAAAGGGCTCGGTCGTCGACGATTCGAGCCGCTCTGCGCTGGATGCGGTCAAGTGGAAGGAGCTGGCACTGGGGAGCCCCTGCCCAGAGATGGGAACAGTATTCCATGTGAGGCCGAGAAATCGGTCGGAGGTGAACGTGCGGTGAAGTTCCTAAATGAACGTCGCTGGTGAAAAGAGCGCTGGTTCATTTCTCCCTCTAAGACTTAGCATAGCCATTCAGCGTGGAAATGCAGCCAGCGTTTTTGGTACTATACCGCGGGGAGTGTGTGATAAATTTTAAGTTTGTAAACATATAAGTTTGTAATCGTAAGTTAGTTTTATAAGTTTTATTATAGTAATAATATTTCATATGTAAATATAAATTAATATATTTGCGACAAGTTACCCACAAAATTATTTATAGTAATTCTACTTTAGACATATTTGAATTAAATATATTCAATCCACAACCATGTCTCTGTTTTAGAGGTGATTCGGAAAATACAATGATTAACTGAACTGAAAGACCTTATCATAGTTTTACGTCTCCCGTATTTCACGTTTAAATAGTAGTTCTACATCTTACATTCAAATTACGATCTGACCACATTTGGACTGTAGTACTCGTAATTAGGAATATACTGGGGTTTAGCTCACATCGATTATGAGCATAATAAATACTTTCAGATATTCATTGAATATAAGCCTTTACGCACTGGTTCAATTGATTTCATTAATTTAAAAAAATGTTACAAATAATAACTATTATTAAAATTTAAAGACAGGTTGAAGAACAACATCTCACTTATTACACTTTTAAAAGACAGGTGCGCAAAATTCGTATAAACTGAATCTTTGTCGCGCATTCTATATCACAACGTTTTTACGGTTTATATATTTTAAGAAATATATAACTAAATTTTACATTGTGACTTCTTAGTTCATGGTGTTTTGCCAAGCTATATAGGTTATAGATTATAAAGAAAGGAAAAACACAACCCACTTTTGGCATCGCAGTAAACGGATATAAAACTTAGGTTATTTTATTGGTTAGGACACTTAGGTTATAAGGTATAGTGCCCCCTTAAAACCTAAGTGAAGTAAAGTTTTTAACAGTTGATTTTTAAACCATTCGTGAGTTTAAAAAAACTACTTCACACAACTGTTCCCTATTACAGAAACGAAATTAATTGTATGCAAAACGTATATTTCCAGTTGATTATAGAGGAAGTAGGGGCTTTTTTCGAAGGTTATTTTCTGACCTCCCTGCATGTGAGAACCCGTAACATACCGATAGTAGAACCAGGACTTACGAGCAGTTAGCCACATAGTTTCTTTGACGCCCATCAACAATACATACAGTGCGTGCTGTTTGACTTTAAAGGGTAAACTTGCTAGTGTTATTACTCGATATAATATTTTTTTATTTGAAATTGATTGTGTGAAATTCATCCTAGTTCTCAGGGATCAAATGCAATTTTTTGTCGCCAAATAGTGTTCTGTCTGACGAGTATAGACAGCCAGTTACACGCACGCAAATGAAATACCTCACAGCATTTCATTTTGTCCATGTGCTTCAGTAGCCACTTGCCATCGGGTGAACTGTACGTTCGTTTGTCAATTCAGATCACCAGTTTGTGGGATTCAAGTTCGACGTTTCGGAATGAATATGTTACCGCCAAGCCAGTTTTAGGACAAACTAGTTTTCAGTATCTATAAAGCTGGATTTTCCTAAGCCCGAGAGGATCAATCAGATATGAACATTATTATTCGGTTACTAGTACCCTGGTATCTGATTATCAAGTCATACTTCGTGTCCATGAATGTGGTGTTTGGAGAAGTATTTTACTTACCTACCTTGGAAACATTATAAACAACGTTAACACTTGAACTGCTAAGGCTAAATAAGACAGCGTTCTTTTTTTTTACATAAAACTAACCACAATGGTTGAGGTACATTTAAAGTAGCAATAAATAACGGCAATTTATTATGTTAGCTTACACCGTAAGGCGTTTAAACTTATTGTGTCGTGACTATGCAGTATGTATTTCATTTTTTATGTTAAAAATAACTATGGTGTAAACATTGTTATTTGTAAGAACTTTTTAAATATAACGTAGAACTAGTTACCATTACCATTACAGCTTATAAAACGTTTACTGCTAAACATAGGCCTCCCCCATAGATTGTCTCATAGGAGGGGGGATATTTTCCATACTTACCACGCTTGCCAAGCGGATGGGCAACCACAGAGTTGTACTCAGCTGTTATCTGGAAGATATTCCTGCCCATCTATAGATTAAGCTTTTCTCTGTCACCTTATACTACACGCACGAGATGATATGAGGAAGTGAAACGTAGTGCACGTATGATGAGTTATAGTTAATCAATTACATTTAAATATAATACATAATAGCGATCTATATTGTATAATGTCCAAATGTTTAGTGGTCATTACCGCAATTGCTGATCATGAAGTCCAGGGTTCGAATCTAGGGTCGGGCCAAAATCAATTATTTGTTTATTCTGTCAAGAAATTCTCAGTAGCAGCCCTGAGTCAAGATGTTGGCGTTGTTTTAACCTCGTTCCTCGGAAAATACGTTAAAACGTTTGTCCTGCGCCTGATTCCTATCCGATCGTGTCGGATTACCGTCGAGACAATTGAGAGTAACACCTGTGTTTGCGCATACACTCGGGCACTATAATCCTGTACCGCGCAGATGGCTAGTCTACGTTGAGACTGATTGCCGTTTAAGTGAACTGAAATGCGGTCTGGAGGATATTATTAATAAGCTCGCCTTCTAATTCCTCCAAAACTGCTATGGTTGCAGTTTCAAATCTGCCAGACGTCTGATATCGTGACAGCTAAAACGCCCAGAAAGTGTGGTAATTCTGGCAAATTCGTCGATTTGAAGACAATTCTGTAATAGGACTTGCCTTCCTCGTCTTTACCATCCACATTGTTCTATAGGAGGTGTATTCTAGAGGTCGTTTTGGGTCGTTAACTTAACTTGGCATTCTTTTGACTTCTCCTTTTCACTTACCTTTACTTTTACATACATCGTATTCCAGTACGTCCTTCTAAATCTGTTAATAAAAAAGCATCGCTTTGAACAGTAAGTTGCCACCGCGATTAATCAATTCGAGTAAGAATTACTTTTAATCTGATCTCTCAGAATACCAAAGTGTGATAGAACGAACGCTGAGTAAATTTCAACTGATACCAAGACAATGAAAAACTTATTGTTAACAAACGTTACTTGTAAACGATTTTCGATGCATATGTTGTGAGTGGGAGTTGCGTGTTCTCAAACAGTAAATTGAACATGGTTTCGGCGTCGTTGCCTAAAATTTACATAAAGTACTCACCATTTTATTTGTTGATTTGAGGCTGCCCTGCAAATCGTCTAGTTACTTTTCATCGTCCAATTTAAAAAGTGTTGTGACTTATAATAAACAACTGAAATTGCTTAATTTTTTAGATAGGGCAATATCATCACATACGTCTATATTGTTATTTCAAATATCAAAATGTTAGCTAGGCGAATTTGCGTTTGTTGAGTAAACTGGAAAAAAAATTATTTAAATTTCCAAATATTATACAGAGATGTTTTGATTTAAAAAAAAATAAAGGGCAAAAAATCTTCACTATATATATTCATACATAATATGGTGGTTTATTGTGACCACGTACGTAAAATTCCACTGCTGAACATAGGTCTACCCAATCATTGTGTCCCGGGGCTATTAACCATAATTGCCAAGCTTGACATGCGAGTTGGCAACCACAGTTCCTTGCTATTTTAATTGCTACGAAGAAGATGCTGCTGCCCATTCCTTGTTTCAGTTTCCCTCTTTCGCCTCTTACGACATTCGCTTGTGATATAGAGTAGTGGATTCTATTACAGCTGACATCACACACGGTGAAAAATTACTGATGAATGTGAATAAGAACAACCACAGGAAGAAAAGTACTTAAATCTCCTTTTTGATATTCCGGAATCGGACAAAAAGTTGCATATTTATTGCCTCGGCTTACCAACTACCTACATAAAAAAAATAACTAAAATCCGTTTTATATTATATTATTTTATATATCTGTTATAGAACCGTAAATACACAGATAGATGTATGGTCAAAACTTCTAAAATCTACTACTACATCAATTTGGCTTCAGTATATTTTTGTACCCTGGATTTCTTTTTAAGGAAATATTACAATTACAAGAAAGGCTATTCAACAGATTTATTATAATAGGTCGGGGAGAAAGAATCTTCTTTTGTTTGTACAAAAATAGAGAAAAATCTCTTTGGTTGTACTATTTGTATCTGGCTGGATTAAAATACTTGTATATATAGAGGTCAGTGACATATAGGATATTAAGAAAAATAAAAATAAATAGTAATTTTTCAGCAATTTTTCACTTGTTTTTCTGTCGGCTAAAATGAGTGAATCTAACGAAGAAATTTAATAGGTTCATTCTGAAGTTTGATTACATACTAAAAAGGGAAAAATACGACTCAAGCCACGAAAAAAATTTTGTGACGTTTATGGAACTAATGCAATGTCAGTCAGTAGCACAAAATTGGTTCAAGCGTTTTCAGTCTGTGAATTTTTATTACAAAGTTGCAGCTCGCTCTGGTCGCGCTCGTACGATTAAGTCAATGCCATTTTTTAAAAAGTGGAGCAAGATCGGCATATTACTAGTAACTACATATCGGAAGAATCGGGGATTGAACATGAAACATTTTTGAACTATTTGAAAAAGTCTCGCTATACAAAAAAGTTCGATATTTGGGTACCACACTAGCTCACTGAAAGAAACCTAATGAATAATGTACTCATTTGCGAATCTCTATTGAAACCTTATGAAGCCGAATCATTTTTGAGCAAATTTTCAGCAAAACCCGGATTAACACGCAATAATGTGATGATGTGTGCACGTAACCTTATTGCGTGTTAATATGTGGGTGGGATTGGAAGGGCATCGTTTATTATGATCTTTTACCGCCGGGCAAAACCATCGATTTGGATCTCTACTGTCAACAACTAATGAGACTCAAGCAATAAATTTCGAAAAACGACCGGAATTGATTAATAGAAAAGGAAGCAAAAATTGAGAGAGCTTGGTTGGGAAGTGTTAATGCATCCACCAAATAATCCTCACTTTACACCCTCAGATTTCCACCTAATTGGTCTCTTCAGAACTCTTTGGGTAGTGTTAGGTTAACATCAAGAGAGGACTGTCAAAACTACTTGTCGCATTTTTTAACAAATATCTCAAGATTTCTCCAGCAACTGTTTTATGTCACTACATACAAGCTGGCAACACAAGTTGTCGAACAAAATGACACATATATATTGTAATTAAATGTAATCAAACTTTGAAAAAAAATATCTTGAATTTGTATGTAAAATGCGCAGAAACTTTTTGCCCGACTTAAAATGTATAGATAGATAAAGTTAGGAATTTTTCTGTTTGTAAATGTTAAACTGCTCATGTATCCAAAGAATAATTACTTGTAGACGTATAAATACTTGTATCGTGTAGAATCCTTGAAAATCAACCGAATTCTTAGCTTCTGCAGTGCCTAAAGTTTGAAATATAACGAATTTTAAAATACTATTTTTTTTTCACTGAATATTTTGCGATAAGATACTTGACATTATTTCTGAAGTAAGCTAGAACTGAAAATGGTTTCGTTGCTTGAATTGCGTACCGTTGCTAAAGTTTCTTAACAAATTGTTCTTAAGCAAGTTTCCAAACTTTGTCTTGAAATTAATAACTATTATTTTGTTCTCAACGGCAGCGTAAGTTTGCTATTTGATTAATTAGTGAATTGCATTTGAACTTTTATCAAGTATTTGTATCTACAAACTATCAGAGTAAGATTTTAAAATTTCCATAGTTTATTTTCATGCATTTTATTTTGTTTTGATAAAATAAACTTAAGCCTTTCCTTCTAAACAGTCCTGAGATGGCCTGTGTAAAAGAATACTTTGTGATACGTTAACGATGCAATGTTTTTGTGATAATATATTGAGGATGCTAAACACACTTGAACAATCACAGTTCATCAAGCTACATGTAAAATGATACAAAAATTAGCAAGTTACAGTTGTAAAACATTATCAATGTAATTGTATGACATATCAAAATTTACATGACGATCCCTTATTATCATCAATACATCCCCTCATAAGTACAATGGTGAACATAGGCCCCCTTCTCGGAATGCCACAAATCTGGTTTCTTACGAATCAAAAGCCGGTTAATTTTATGCTATGTACAATTACTGCTCCATGCATATGACTTTAAAATCGTACTTTAAACAGCTTTTAAATGATATTCCACACGATGAGCCCAAACAATATGTTCTACTTACTTTTTTATCAAATCCTTACCATACTCAAACCCGTTATAATACCCTTAAATATAAAAATCGATGTATTCCCTCATTTCTGCATTTTGGTAACTACATTTAAAAAGACGCCCAATTTCAATCATCTACGTGAATCACTCTCAAAGAAAATCTTTGTAACGCTAAGGTGATGCCATATTAAGTGTTTTGCAGAATTTGATACACAATTTAACGTAATTTTAAATAAAGAGGAGAACGGCGTACTAAATTGTACCGTTATTGCCCCCATAAATTGCTTCGTAGGTTTGTTTTTTCTGGAGTTGCCATGCTTGGCAAGTGGGTTGGCAACCGCATTTTTTATTTTTTAGTTGTTATTAACAAGGCACTACTTCCCATATCCTGGTTTGTTTCTGTCTGTGACGTCTTGCGACACCCACGGGATGATATGGGGT
This sequence comes from Parnassius mnemosyne, assembly GCA_963668995.1. Classification (NCBI taxonomy): domain Eukaryota; kingdom Metazoa; phylum Arthropoda; class Insecta; order Lepidoptera; family Papilionidae; genus Parnassius; species Parnassius mnemosyne. The sequence continues at coordinate 30,856,012 of CAVLGL010000080.1, forward strand.
AGTGGATTTTCATATACTATCACACGGACAATATACGAGTACCACTACATTCTAATACTATGGTAAGTTATAACGTTATTCTTATTATTTAACAAATATTTTACTTAAATTGAGAAACGCGCAGCTTTTGCTGTCGCACGGATGTGCCGGCTCAAACCGGGGTAGTACCACGACCTCACAGAAAACCAGCGTGAAGTAGAGGTTTACCTCTGCGTTTCGCTTGGTGAGTGCAGGTGGCCGGAGGTCCTTTTTACTGGAAATGAGGCATTCCATCTTAGTCCTCACGGGTGACAACGCATCTACATTTTGATTTGTAACAGAAGATAGATGTAGATGTCTATGGGCCGCAGCAACCACTTACCATCAGGTGGACTGTGTGCTCGTTTGTCACCCTTATCCTATAAAAAAAACGTAAACCTTAAAGAGTTTCTAAATAAGTTGTACAAAATAGCTTACATATTAAATCCTATACGAACACCAGTCAGCAATTATTTGCTCAGACTTTGCCGTGCTCCAATAAATGGTTTGGGATAATGTCTACTAGCCTTTACAAATATGACTCATTTAATTGATACTCATGGTCAGCCGTGCCTTATCAGAGAACGTAAACCAATTACAATAATTTATACTCGAAACTGAATTTATTGGACACACACATGAATAATAACAAGAAATCTAAACAAAACAAGCATTCGCAATTGTATATTACGGAGTAATTAAGCTTCATGGCTATTAAAAAATCTGATTCCTATGTTTAAAATAAGAAATATTTAAGGATAACACTTTATGTTGATATGCCAAAAATCACTACAGCTATACACATGCAGAATTTGATTACTTTTAAAAATATAAATAGGTTTCAATTTATCATTGCATCTCGTTGATATAATATAGAGCATGGGTGAAAGTAATTTCTAGTACTAATACTTTCACACTTGTTTTTCACACTTACTTCATCGATATAAAATAGCAAAACATCGAAAATCATTTCACATAATTATTTATTATATATTATTAATTAATTGGCATTTGTCTTAATTACCGTTTAACGGCAGAGTAAGAGAACCCACTACATCATATATGGGTATCGTAATAGGCTAAACAGGAAACAGGCAGCGGCATGTTCCTGCTGCGGTTGCCAACCTAACCGTTAGCTGTCTCAACTATGAGCCTATATGCCAATCTATGGGGGAGGCCTGTTTTCAGCAGTTGATTTTTCATAGTTTGTAATGAATGACTGCTATAAATGTAGAATGAAGCAAAAATACTGGGACTTAATAAACGGCCGGAGAGTATTGACATAGAAGAAAAAGATAGCAGACTTATCTAATAAGATTTTACTATGGCTTTATGCATTATATAATAAATGTATGATACGGACACGTAACGAGAGCACAGCTTGCGCATTGGTTGTGCTTCTTATTAAAAGTAATATTGGATATTGACGGCATAGTAGCAATAACTTATTGAATCACATAAAATGTCTTTGAGATAGATTAGATTAAAGTCAAAGCAAATATACTCGTTTATTTCTTAATAATGTAAGAAGATCTGACCATATCTCAAGTAGTGACTTATGAAGTATATTGATGACATCAGAAGTGGTGAAGAATTACTACATACTATTATACCTCTATTTTTTGACGGCTTCGTTAGTGATATTGATTGACACATTTACTTATTGTTGCATTAGTTTTGGTTTCATTTATTTAGTATAAATCTAGTATAAATCGTCTTATAGCATCACCAGCGTGTCTGTTTTTACAGCTTTCATTTTTGTCGGTTTTCTAATTTACTTCTATATGTATTGTAAATTCCCATTTAATCTCTCTAAAACATTTTTCTATTTTATACACTCTTTGGACTATTACTGTTTAAAATAATTTTCTATAAAAATATTTTAATTGTTTATTTTTAATTTTAATGTCATTTCTGTAATTCATCAATATAATTAACACAAAGACATTTTAACTTCTTTAACATTTTGCTAAATAGAATTGCTTGCCATGTATTCCCAGTATTTTAGAAGTGTTTTCTATAGCCTTAAACTAGATAAAGGTTCTGATGGTGAAAGTTCTTTCATAAATATTCAGCTAAAACATTAGTTGCATTCTGAAGTTAACAAAGAGCTAGTGGATTTAATAAATTAACTTTAATATATAGTACAATATGCCCCCAAGCTATTATTTTTCAAAAAAGTTATAAGCCCCTATGTTATAAATAACAATGTTATGAACAAATGGAGAAAATTCGTTTTAAATAATTATGTACATCATTTTTTTTCATTATTTATTCAATTTTATTTTATAAAGAATTTCATTTATCACATAAAATTTTATTCAATTGCTAATTTCGTCCTCTCATAAACATATTATGTTTAATACCAATAACACAATAACATACAATGAGATTCTCTATTACCAAGAAAAATTACGTTTTATGTTATCCCCTAATATTAATATTTTTAGCAACATATTTTCCTTTATATCAAATAATTGGACAAGAACGAGTAGCTGTCGCACCCTAAAGGTAATCAAATAATGTTATTATCTATGTAGATGGTTCATCTATCTCGAAAATTGAGTCTCGTAAATTTGTGGCAGGTTTTGATACAGATATCAGTGCGTATTGTACCCACACTACATCTAGTAACGATCCACTACGAGATGCAGGAAGTTGATAAAAGCAGGTGGCTCAGGACCGTGCTTTGTAACATTCCTTCAGGGAGTTATATATTTAGGCGTGGAATTGTGAAGGGATTGTAATAGTGATGAATAATGACGATGATAACACGAATGCCTTTAATTAACAATGACATTGTTCGATGCTTTCTTATATTTAGGCGAACACTACATACTAAATGAAACTAGTTGTTACGGATTTTCTCTAACTTCAAATGTTAGTAAGTAATCGCAAAAATATATATTTTTCTTTATGTGCTGTAACTTCAAACTAACGGTTTTCGACAGATTTTATTCTTTATTTATATGCAAGATCTTGTTTTTTTTTTCAATTTCAAGATTTTAGCTCAACGGGAAATAGGGTCCCTTTAAGTCTTGAGAGTTGAAGAGTTTGAGTATATAAGTTAGATTCAAAGATTGAGTGAATTTAAGAGTACCAAAATATAAACCATAAATGGTTGTATTTTTTGGTTGTGTTGATTTAGAAGCTTAAATTTTAACCTCTCAGGAGCCACATTTCTAAGTATTTGATGGTGCTTTAAAAGGGTCTTATCAGACGGACAGCCGGACGGGGAACAAAGTTATCCTATAAGGGTTCCTTTTTTTCGTATTGAGGAACGACACCCCAAAATAGAATTCGACGATTACACTAAATTAATTTCAATAACATTAAAAGAAAAGAGAAGACCAGAACATCTCTAATTACAATCCTATATAAATTAACTACTAAGAGTCAAATATATAACAACCTTCAGAAGCACATAGAATTTATGCTTGAACACATAAGTGTTCGAGCATAAATTCTATTTGTAGCGGTCAATATTTAGACGCATGGAACAATGCTCTATCTTCGATATTTGTTTAGGCAGTTAACGTGCCAGAAAACAATAAATGCATCTATCTGACATGATAAATTGTAGTAAGAAAATCAATCAAATGTTAAAAGGTTCCGATTTGCTGGATAAATAGGACTTATATTATGCATTTTTGGGTCTGAGCACAGGCAACAAGGAGCTGTACGGCGATCACAGATAATATTTTCAGCAACGAGATATGCCTTTAGAAAATAGTAATAATATAATAACTTTAACTTTACAGGATATTATTTAGAATTTAAAGTCCACCGCTGAACATAAGTCTCCCCCATAAATTGCCTCATAGGAAGGATATTTGCCATAGGTGCCGCGCTTGGCAAGCGGGTTGGCAACCGCAGATTTTTATTTTTACTAGCTGGTCTCTGTTGCGTTGCTGCCACAGAAGAAATAATTGTGGAAATATCGTTTTAATTTTGGAAGAATTATATTATTTAATTACAAATGATATTACTTAAATATTATCATTCGTAATTAAATATTAATAATTGAAGTTGAGTGATATAATGTAACTTTCAAATTTTTTTGGTACGATACGCGCTCCATCTACTGTAATTTAATTGTACTATGCCTATAACCAACGCGAAATAAGTTGACTAAGTTTGAGTGTATTCTGATGAACGGTATAGCAGCTCATAAAATACGAACAAAAATTAATTTTTATATGTTAGATAAGGAAGACGTTGATGATACCCACGGGGTTATATGGGGTAGTGGATATTCTTACACTCACTACACGGCCTTACACACGTTTTAAATATTGTCATTATATAATAAATGTATTTTTGCACAATTGTATAAAACGATGCGTATTAGTTAAATGTTATAGTATTAATTGAAATAACATTCCTCATCTCGTTGCAATATCGTCTATGTGGCCACAAATGTATGAAAAAAATTGTCTTTCCTTTCATCTATACAAATACATAAAATTTAAGTGTCTGTTTGTAATGTCAAAATAACAGCTGTTTACTTAATGTATATGAAAGTATACACGGTACCTACTTATAACAAAAACACAATTTTTTAAATTTTTGTCCGTCTGTCTGTTTGTTCCGGCTAATCGGACCAATTTCGACGGGACTTTCACTGACAGATAGCTGATGTTATAAGAAGTAACTTAGGCGACTTATATTTTTGAAAAATAATTAGGATTCCGCGAAACATAATTAAAACACTAATATAAACGCGAGTGAAGTCGCGGGGAACCGCTAGTCATACATAATACTTAACAATATTGTGAAATATCCTATTATTGTTTTATAAGTTACATATTCTTACAATCGAATGAAAGTAGTTTTTACGGATTTGAGCACTTTTAATCAACCTTCCAGTGTATATTCGTATTTTTAGTATATTTATCGGAAACCCTTTTTACTGGAAACGGGGCATTCCATCTTAGTCCTCACGGGTGACAACGCATCTGCATTTTGATTCTTAATCGAAGATAAATGTAGATGTCTATGGGCCACAGCAACCACTTACCATCAGGTGGACTAAGTGCTCGTTTGTCACCTTTATCCTATAAAAAAAAAAAAATTATAGTTTTCAGTACAATATATTAAATAGTATTTCTTTTATAAGTGAATTTGTATTCTTTTAAATAAATAAATAATTTAAACCAAATAAGATGAGTGAGATAGCACTAGACAATTTGAAACAACAATAAGCATAGGTCATATCACACCGTAGATACGGATACAATCCGAGCTACTAGTATTTATACAAAAACATTATTATGGTGTAATATCCCTGTGTGTCCCTTCGATCTTATTACAGAAGTATTGCAACGGGCATTAGCAGTTTGAGCGAGTGGGTGAGACTTTATTTGCGGTAAACTATTAAAATTTTTCGGAAGTTGTAGCCGTAACAGTTATCGGCTTAGAGTTTCTTAAAATACTGTATATATATGCAATACTCTCACAAAACTGTTTAGTGATGGTCATTAGCCATGACTAAACAATTTTCTGTAAAAAGTACACTGATGTCTACTACTGGTCATTTGTCTCTGTCATAAAAGGCATTTTTTTTATATCTATTTTCACACTTGGCAGGCAGATAAAGGACATTAACTGTCTCGGTTATCTAGTGGACGTAAACGCAACTGTTGATCGAGTGATCTCAGGTTTGAATCCTGGATCGGGCAAGTCAGTATAATTAGATTTTTCCGCATATAATTTTTCAGTAGCAGCCCTAAGTCAGTTTCTTACCTGTGCTCAAAAAGTACATAAAGTTGGACCTATGCCCGATCTATCTCCAGTCCTGGCGCATTGCCATCCCATCGACTTACAAGAGTGAGGGAATAGTGAATGAACCTGTGCTTGCGTACACACTTGTGTATAGTCCTACGTGGATAGCTAATATTTGTTGAGTGAAACTGCTGCGACCGAAATTCGGTCATTATCATCATTATGATTAGAGATCATTACAATTTCACTGTTGTACATGCGGGTAGGCTTTCTCACGGAATGCCACAAAGCACGGTCCTAAACAACCTGCATCCATCGACTTCTTAGAACCCTTAACATTCCCACTTCAACTTATTGCGACGACCCGCAGCTCTGAATCTGCTTTCTGTCGACGGTGAAGATGTTTTACGTCTAGTTTAAATGATAGCCATACCGTCATCTAGCATCCGCAAGATTTTCAGAACCTTATAATAACAAATTTCAACCGAGTCATTGAATCACACTAAAATGTTTAAATCGTAGAATATTTCAATAATACCTACTACGTTTTTTGTACCTGGAGAAATCTTACTATAGAGAGCGCGATATTTTTTTTTATTTACCCCCTTAATAGGATTTTCACCTAAATTTTTTAGGCTAAAATAACACTAGTTCGCAATATATATCCTCCCCATCGCCCTTCTGGTACCAGAAGAGGTATCACGCTTTCTTACAGAGTATTAGTTTTCATGTGGCAACCTAGGGACCTAGTCCATTAATCATAGGCTATAAGGTTCAGAAACCTCTCCGGTAGAAGTCTGATGATAACAGTGTCTCTTTTGTTTTTTGCTGGTTCGTCCCAGGACAGAGGTTTTTTTCGAACCAGTGGTAATTAAACAAAAGAGTGACATTCAATAAGTATTATTTATAATATAAATTGAATAAAAAAGTTTCAGTTTCACAGATATTTTTCCATTTCAGATCCATTATTTAATATTTATGTAAATTTAACAAAAAAGCTAATTAAAAACTACTTCAAAATTTTAGCAAATAAATTATTTCTATAACAAGAATTAATAACATTTATTAGAACAGATTTATATGTACTAACATTTACAAGTAGGATGCAAACAAAAAAAAAACATTCTAAAGTTTACAACACTCTTGATCATTAAAGAAAATCGATGACATAAAAACGGAGTTCAATAAAGTAAGTTACTATTCAAGTTAAATTATGATTGTGTTGGACAAAACTTTTTAAAAACAAAATAATAAAAACGTTCTTCAAGAACCTAAATAAAACGGTGCATGAAAACTATTTATTTATAGTGAGTTCAAATTCAGGGCCAAATTTTACCACAGTTACTGGATTTTTGTTGAAATTGTCCCGGAGTTTTTGACAGTTTGACTAATAATATTATTTAAGATATACATCAAACGTGTCTTTGATTTGATAAAGGTGATGAATAATTGAAAACGTTTCCGTGCCTGAGGAAACAATAGTTATTTCTTACTTTTCTGCATTTGTATACAATACTTACGTTTATATTTACACGTGATAGAGCCAGACTGCAGCTATGTTATGATTGTATCACAAAAAAGTCAGATCGACTGAGAAAGAACCACGTCCTCACAGAATACCAGCGTACAAAGCCTGATGCTGTGCTACGTATGGTGAGTGTTGATAATTGGAGCTCCTTTTTACTGGATACGAGGTATTCTATCTTAGTCTTCAAGGATAACAAAGCATTTGCATTTTGACGTCATACTCGAGGATAAATGTAGTACCGACAATATCTTAGCATCAATTAGACTATGTGCTCGTTTGTCACCCTTATTAAAAAAAAACATATTTTTAGTAACTAAATGGAAAAACAAAAAAAGGATCTTCTGGTAATCTACCCTAATCGACTTGATTAATTATGTCGAACTATTATGTTTGCCTGACACCTGAGATTTTGAGTGAGATTGAGAGGTTCTATTGGCAGCTGTACACATCATCGTTGGAGCCACACGCAAGTGTGAGTAACGATCAAAGAGCGAGTCTCATCCGACACTATTCCGAAGATATCCCGGACGTCAGTCTGAGCGAGATTAGAATGGCTCTCCAGCACCTTAAAAACGGTAAGGCCCCAGGCGAGGATGGAATTACAGCGGAGCTTCTGAAAGCGGGTTGAAGACCGGTACTTGAAGTCCTTCAGAAGCTCTTTAATTCCGTTCTCCATGGTGGCATTACACCGGAGGCGTGGAGTAGAAGTGCGGTGGTCTTGTTCTTCAAGAAAGGTGACAACGCTCTCTTGAAGAACTACAGACCGATTTCCCTTCTGAGCCGCGTCTACGTGCTGTTTTCGAGAGTCATTACAAATCGTCTCGCGCGCAGACTTGACGACTTCCAGCCTCCCGAACAAGCCGGTTTCCGAAAGGGCTTTAGCACCATAGAACACATACATACCCTTCGGCAAATTGTACAGAAGTCCGAAGAGTACAATTTGCCACTATGTCTGGCGTATGTGGACTATGAGAAAGCCTTTGATTCCGTCGAAATTTGGGCGGTGCTGCAGTCCCTTCAGCGGTGCCAAGTTGACTGTCGGTATATCGAATTGTTGAAGTGCTTGTACAGTAGGGCTACGACGGCTATCCGAGTACAGAACCAGAGTACGAAACCTATCCAATTGCAGAGAGGTGTAAGACAGGATGAAGTCATATCCCCGAAACTCTTCACCGCTGCATTGGAAGACGTTTTCAAGCTTCTGGACTGGAAAGGATACGGTATCAACATCAATGGCGAGTACATCACTCACCTTCGATTTGCCGACGATATAGTCCCTATGGCAGAATCGCTGGAGGACCTAAGCACTATGCTCAATGACCTCAATAGTGTTTCCCAACGGATAGGTCTTAAGATGAACATAGACAAAACAAAGATCATGTTTAATGTCCATGTCACACCTATGCCGGTAGTTGTTGGGAGCACTAAGCTCGAAGTTGTTGACGAGTATGTTTACCTGGGACAAATAGTCCGACTAGGTAAGTCCAACTTCGACCAAGAGGTCAATCGACGGATTCAACTCGGCTGGGCAGCGTTCGGGAAGCGACGACACATCTTCTCGTCAGACATATCTCAAAACCTTAAAACGAAATTGTACAACCAGTGCGTGTTGCCAGTGATGACTTACGGAACTGAGATGTGGTCCTTCACTGCTGGCCGTATGAGGAAGCTCAAGGTCGCTCAGCGAGCTATGGAGAGGGCTATGCTCGGAGTTTCTCTGCGTGATAAACTTAGGAATGAGGATATCCGCAGTAGAACCAGAGTAACCGACATAGCCCAACGGATTAGTAAGCTGAAGTGGCAGTGGGCCGGCCATATAGCTCGAAGAACCGAAAACCGATGGGGAAGAAAGGTTCTCGAGTGGCAGCCTCGTACCGCTAGGCGAAGTGTAGGGCGTCCCCCCACGAGATGGAGTGACGACCTGGTAAGACATGCAGGAAGTCGATGGATGCAGGTGGCTCAGGACCGTGCTTTGTGGCATTCTTTGGGGGAGGCCTATGTTGAGCAGTGAACTTGTGAAGGGCTGTAATGAATGAATGAAAAATTATGTTTGCCGTGTAGTGGCGGTTAAGAATATCCACTACCACATATCTTCCCGTGGGTGTCGTAAAAGGCGACAAAGGGCAACATGTAGAAGATGGGCAGCAGCATCTTCCTGATAACAGCAAAATACAATTTAAAAACTGCGGTTTCCAACCCGCTCGACAAGCGCGGCAACTATGGCAAATACCCCCTATGAATGAATGTAACAAAGAGACTTTTTTTATTGGGTTGCCTACCTTATACTCAGAATCACCAAACGGTATTCGCTGAAGGTCATACAGATTTACGCACCAACCTCGGCACACCCCGATGAGGAGGTGGAGGAAATGTATGAGGATATCTCTAGAGCCATGCATTCCTCCAAAACCCAATATACGGTGTTAATGGGAGACTTCAATGCAAAACTAGGAACAAGAGAGAACGGTGAGCTGAAAGTAGGGAAATTTGGAATAGGGCAACGGAACCCAAGGGGCCAGCAGCTGGCCCACTTCATAGAGAAAGAGGAACTCTTTATGGTGAACTCTTTCTTCCAGAAGCGGCCCCACAGTAAGTGGACCTGGTCGAGCCCCGACGGTTCGACAAAAAATACGATTGACTTCATTATGACGACCAGACGACAACTGTTCAGTGATGTCTCAGTGATCGCGAGGGTGAAAACCGGCAGCGAATACCAAATGGTTAGAGGCACCACTGAACCTAAACGTTAAGTTGGAGAGGTCTCGTCTAATGAAGTCAACGCTCCGTCCCCCTCGTGCTCTACTCCAAAGTCCCGAAACCTTTCAGCTCAAGTTACAAAACCGTTTTCATTGCCTAGAAGAATACAATGAAGTAGACGATATGAATGACAAGCTCGTGGAAACTGCCCATGCGGTCGGAGCTAAGTTCTGCAAGACCCGCCGCAGAAGAACACAAAAACTCTCCGATCACACTCTTAATCTCATGGTTGTTAGACGGGAGATGAAGCTACATTCTTCAACAGACTTGACAGCATACAGGCAACTGAACAGACAGATCTACAAATGCATGCGGCGGGACTTACGCAAGTTCAGTACAGCTCGTATTGAAGAAGCGATCGAGCGGAATCAAGGCTCCAAAGTCTTTGCCAGAGATCTGTCTGCCAGAAAGAGCCAACTGTCAAAGAACTGAAGACCGAACGTGGCAGCATTGTTTTCGGGACACCTGAGATTTTGAGTGAGATTGAGAGGTTCTATGAGCAGCTGTACACGTCATCGTTGGAGCCACACGCAAGTGTGAGTAACGATCCAAGAGCGAGTCTTATCCGACATTATTCCGATGATATCCCGGACGTCAGTCTGAGCGAGATTAGAATTTTTTATTTTATTTATTTCATAACATTACATTTATTAGTTACACATTACATTACGGTACAATCATAATTTTATAGAAACTTTACCGTGTACCGATATCGCCGACAATAATGAATATGAGGGTAAAGTAAAAAATTACACTTATTATTTATTAAGTGCTAATGCAGGATGCAATACTCATGGATTGTATATACAGGACGTTTGTTTTAAAGCGTTATCGTAATATTTATTGGTAATACATATTATGTATTACTTAAATTATTTATGATGCAATCTATAAAGTAGTTTTTTAATTTTAATTTAATATTTTTTTGAGTCTATTCGGATTTTAAAGATCCTGGTAGCTGGTTAATTAGGTTAGGGATCATATATTCTAAAGTACGTTTACCATATAAATTATTATATTTAGGTAAGGCTAATTTTTTCCGAACTGCGAGTTTTGACGTAAACACGGGTAACGGCAATTTTTAACTGTTCATGAAAAAATTCTTCTACAAGAAGGGTAAACTTTACTTTTTCGTGTATCGGTATAATTTTGCAATGGCTAAAAAGGTTATGGTAATCTGATTTTTTATATTGGTTTTTAATGTTATCCGGAACTATAGTTTTTAGAATACGTGACTGCAGTAAATAAATATGTTCTAAATGTGATGTGGCTCTCCAGCACCTTAAAAACGGCAAGGCCCCAGGCGAGGATGGAATTACAGCGGAGCTTCTGAAAGCGGGTGGAAAACCGGTACTTGAAGTCCTTCAGAAGCTCTTTAATTCCGTCCTCCATGGTGGCATTACACCGGAGGCGTGGAGCAGAAGTGCGGTGGTCTTGTTCTTCAAGAAAGGCGACAACGTTCTCTTGAAGAACTACAGACCGATTTCCCTTCTGAGCCGCGTCTACGTGCTGTTTTCGAGAGTCTCGCGCGCAGACTTGACGACTTCTAGCCTCCCGAACAAGCCGGTTTCCGAAAAGGCTTTAGCACCATAGACCACATACATACCCTTCGGCAAATTGTACAGAAGTCAGAGGAGTGCACTTTGCCACTATGTCTGGCGTATGTGGACTATGACAATGCCTTTAATTCCGTCGAAACTTGGGCGGTGCTGCAGTCTCTTCAGCGGTGCCAAGTTGACTGTCGGTATATCGAAGTGCTGAAGTGCTTGTACAGTAGGGCTACGATGGCTATCCGAGTACAGAACCGGAGTACAAAACCTATCCAATTGCAGAAAGGTGTAAGACAGGATGACGTCATATCCCCGAAACTCTTCACCGCTGCATTGGAAGACGTTTTCAAGCTTCTGGACTGGAAAGGATAGGGTATCAACATCAATGGCGAGTACATCACTCACCTTCGATTTGCTGACGATATAGTCCTTATGGCAGAATCGCTGGAGGACTTAAGAACTATGCTCAATGATCTCAATAGTGCTTCCCAACGGATAGGTCTTAAGATGAACATGGACAAAACAAAGATCATGTTTAATGTCCATGTCACACCTATGCCCGTAGTTGTTGGGAGCACTAAGCTCGAAATTGTTGACGAGTGTGTTTACCTGGGACAAATAGTCCGACTAGGTAAGTCCAACTTCGACCGAGAGGTCAATCGACGGATCCAACTCGGTTGGGCAGCGTTTGGGAAATTACTGCACATCTTCTCGTCAGGTATACCTCAAAACTTTAAAACGAGACTGTACAACCAGTGCGTCTTGCCAATGATGACATACGGAACTGAGACGTGGTCTCTCACTGCTGGCCGTATGAGGAAGCTCAAGGTCGCTCAGCGAGCTATGGAGAGGGCTATGCTCGGAGTTTCTCTGCGTGATAAACTCAGAAGTGAGGATATCCGCAGTAGAACCAGAGTGGCCGACATAGCCCAACGGATTAGTAAGCTGAAGTGGCAATGGGCCGGCCATATAGCTCGAAGAACCGACAACCGATGGGAAAAAAGGTTCTCGAGTGGCAGCCTCGTACCGGCAGGCGAAGTGTTGGGCGTGATGGCCACTAGATGGAGTGACGACCTGGTAAGATATGCAGGAAGTCGATGGATGCAGGTGGCTCAGGACCGTGCTTTGTGGCATTACATGGGACAGGCCTATGTTTAGCAGTGGACTTGTGAAGGGCTGTAATGATGATGATGATAAATTATATTATGAGAAGTGATAAGACTTTCACCAGGCATTTCGGCAACTAGGGAACTAACAACTCATAATTATTTATCTTCGTCATCATTTAATCAATTCCCAAGTCCACTACTAAACATAGGCCTTCCTCAAGAAAAGTCACAAATCACAATACTGAGCCACATGTATCCGTCGACTTCCTACATGTTTTGCCAGGTCGTAACTTCATCTGGTGGGAGGCCACCCCTACACATCGCTTAGGTACCTTACGATACGAGGCTGCCATTTGTTAGATACCTATAGTTTGTCAGTTCTTCGAGTTTTATGGTCGGCCCATTACCACATCAGTTGATTGATAAACTGATAAATATTAATGCAATTGATAATAATAATAAAAAATGTCAAGGAGTGATATTACAAGTATGAGTTATTACAATAATAAATAAAAAAAAAAATAAAAAAAGAGTTATCACAAGATAGGTATAACGAACTTTAATCAAAGTTTAAATAATGTATCTCTTTAGAGAAGGTATTAATATATCATGAATAATATTTTTGTAAATCACGTTATATTAAATAACCTTAAATCTATTAGTCTAATCACATTTATGAAAGCTGAATGTGGATTTAGATTTACTTTTTAAGCAATTTACTTTATTAAATCTTTTGAAAACGTTTCACATAAATTACTTTATCCATTAGCGTAATCAATTTTCCCTAATTTCTTTTGTATTCCTTTGTCTTTGAGGCCCTGTTCTCGACTTTAATGCAATAATAAACATTTCATATACATTTTACTTGTACCTGTATTTCGTTGACTTTATTAAGAAACATCAATTATCATTGGCTTGCTATAGCCCGTTTTTTTTTCATTTATTTATTTATTTACTCTTTATTGAATACCAAAATACAAAATAATGAGTACAGTTAAAATTGAGTCTAAAAGTGATCTCTTCCAGACAACCTTAGCGTAGAGAACTGATGCAAACAATAGTTAAAAATAGAGGGGGACGTACAAAATCAAAATAAAAATAAAAATATGAAAATTCATAGAAATAAAGATAAGTGAAGGAAAAAGGAAAAGTTATTTATCTAATAGCGTTATAAGTAATACGATTTAACAAGAATTGAAAGAATAAAGAGATTGAGCACGAAGAATGTAGAAAGGTAAAGAGTTCCACAAACGCGCAGCAGTTACAGTAAAGGATTTCTTAAAAAAGGAGGAAGAGCGCAAAGAAGTAGAGAGAGAAAAATTGACAGAGGATTGAAGGAACCGATTAAGGGTAAGGGAAAGATACTGGAAACGGTTTTTTAAATAATGAGGAGTGGAAGGATTAAACAGCACGTCATACAAAGCGGAGAGAATGTGAGTATTCCTGTGAAGGCAGATCGATCATTTATTATTATTTTTAACATTTATTTTTGTTGAATACAAATCTAGATAAAGAAGTATATTGTGAATTCTGATTACATATTAAAAAAGATAAAAAATTAAACTAGACTTAAAGTAGGTTACTACTTAATGTAGGTTTATAAACTAGACAATTTTTTATTTGTAAAAGATTTGTACAATTTTACGAGGTATAGCCACGCTGCAGCTATATTATGGTTTTAGCACAAATGAGGCGGCTCGACTGGGGAAAGATGTCGCTCTTACAGAATACGAACATTAAATAGTATCGTAATGATGCTGTGTTTCGTATGGTGAGTGTAGGGAGCCGGATATCCTTTTTACTGGTAACTAGGCATTCTATCTTAGTCCTCAGAGTAACAGCGCATTTAAATTTTGATTCTTAATCGAGGATAGATATATGTAGGTTTCTATGAGTTAAAGCATCCACTAACCATCAGGTGGACTATATGCTCGTTTGTTACTCATAATCTAAAAAATAGCAATCATATAATAATTAGCGAACTTCAACGAATAGAAGCGGCATAAAAATAAATAGAACATGAGAATATGAGAACTAGGTGTGATATCTGCTTAAATAGAATAGAATAGAATAATTTTTTTATTCAATATTGATTGGAAGTAATTCTTATTGAAATTGTTTTTTTTTTTTACTTTACCACTGGTTCGATAAAAATCCTCTGTCCTGGGAAGAACCACCAAAATAAACTGTACACGCCCCTAGCTGCCCCAACCAAGGTTGACGGGATTAGGGCCCATGAGTAATCCCATCGACGGGCAGCAGAGGGACGGGGCCAGAATATGGCCACGTGGAATATGTTATCACAATAAACTATATGGGAGAAAGCTATAAACACATAGTACTTACCATTATCCGAAGCTAACTTCGCACCAAGGCTTGCGCAGGCCGTGAGTGTGTGTAATAGTGGATGGCGAGTAGTGTACAGTGAGGTGTGAATGTGTGGGGCCTTGGCAAGTATAGGCGACCAGCAGCGGCCGAGTTCCAGGCTGCTCCAAAATTGAGGTTATCTTCCGCGGCGCCGTCCACAGTCAATTTCTTCGTTCATCACGATGACAGTCCATTAACTCTATCGTACTATTAACTAACTTACAGAAGCCACTAAATCTCATTTATTATAAAGCTTAACACACAAAACTAACAGGGAGTGTCCGGATCAAAGGTCACTACCGCTTCGCGTAGCAACAGTTATTTCTAGAATTTCAAAGGCCGCTTTAGCTAATATTGTCGAATGCACTTATACAAATTCTGAGTCAGACACAATGAGTCCCTGGGAAGCTCTCCAGCAAGTAATGCGCGTCACAAATCCTAGACAGTATATTTTCTAGTCGCGCCTAATTATTCCGAGTTCCCGAACAAAATTGACAGCGTGCTGGCGTTTGCACAGCAATCAGACCACTGCTGCGCTCGCACGTTCTACACACGACCGAAAGTCAAACCGGTATGACACCGAGCCGCGCGCCCTCTGACGTCGATTCCGAAAACAGCGTTTGGCGCGAACATAAACTAATCTAGCTGTCTCGAAACTAGTGAGACCTCTAATCTTTTTTTACAGCACAAGCTGCAGAGGTTAGTCTGCTTGCTAGTTTAGATATATGGGGGCCCCATATATCTTTGCATCAAGAGTGATACCAAAAAAAGAGAGGATTCAACAGGGCTCAGTCAAAATCTGATACTCTTTCACATCGACGTAACAAAAGTGCATTTATTGATAGTTTCATAACTTTTGTATTACTACCCATGTACCACAAATAGGAATGGCGTTTACAATAGTCGTCTCATGTGACAAATGAAATGAATAACGATTGTGTTATCATTATATCACATATCAAGTGACCAACTGTAAATGAAAACCACTAAGTTAAAGAAATTATACACTACGCGTAAACAAACGACACTTAAGCATGTGTGCACGTAAAATCGCTTTGGGCATATCCAGACATCCACATATAGTGGATGTCTGGATATGTGGGGGGGGGACCTTGAGAGGCGCACGGGGCGTATAACGGGCCGTCGCCGACTGCCTTGGCCGAGGGCTAGTAGTTCGCGTTTCGTCTCTCTAATCTCGCGCACTGCACGCAAGCACAGACTGACTGCGCTTTATACAAAAATAATGCCTATACTTCCCTTTGAATTTTCTAAAAAAATTATACATACGGCTACGAATTTTTTTATTGTTAGAAATAATATTAAAATTATAAAAGTAATCGAAAAAGCCAAAAATATATAATAAGGGTAAATAATTTTTAAATGGTAATAGGTAATCTGGGAACAAGGCAGTGCCCCCGCCAAGCCGAGCAAAAAAGCGGCACGGCCGTACCATCCTTTTCTCGAAGTAGTTCAGGTTAAATTGGACCCCCTATTACTTCGTTGTGGATAAAACTAGAACCCAGAATTTTCAGTAACCAAGAATGCATTGTATAAACACAGTATATTTCAAATTTCATTCAATTTGAACCAGTAATTTATGAATTATAACTAGTCAAAATTTCTTAATTTTGTCACTCACTGACTGACCGATCATCAAAACTCTAAGGCACTTCTAGCAGACGTAGAAGCTTCAAATTGTTCAAGTCAATCTATGTATTTAAAACATAAAAAAATTTAATATTGATATGGTCACTATAAGATGTTGTTAGATTAGCTACTTACGTAATAACTTGAGACAGAAGGGCCCTTAAGTAGGGATTGAATAAATTGAATAACATGGATCTCATAACTTTTTACGGTAGAAGAACTGAGTTGCGAGACTTAGTTTTTTTACAAGTTATGTTTTTTGATGTCATACTGATTATTGCGTACTGAAATACTAAGTGTTGGTTAATTATTTAAGATTACCATTAACTGTCGTGTATATTTTATTTTGTCGGAAGTTTTAATATTCCCCATCTGTAAAGATATTTAATAAAATTTGATTTAAAATTAAACGTATCTTTCACTACCTAAATACATAAGTTTACATTATACAACATATACCTACTATGTATCTTCTTTGGCACAAGTCTATATTATTCCATTTCGGTTCGGTATCAACCCCAGCGTTACACGCTCCGGCTCAATGTCACCGACGCTTGAACTCTCACGTACAGAGAGTGTCACTGCTGTCCATTGGGTTGGTTATTTAATTTAAGTTCAGAAACTTCTTGCCTCTATGGATTAATTGGTGTAATATATAATAATGTCACACAGTATCGAGTAAGGTAACGTGTCGAATAATACTTAAATAATTGAAAAATATAGGAAAAATAAAAACAAAAGTGATAAAACACTAGAAATAGAAAATATTTTCAATTGGTTTTGAAGTAATTTCAAAACGACTTGTATTAATTTTACATTAATCAGTCTATATGCATGTCGAACCCTTGTATGTTGCATCATATGTTATCGAGAAATGTGAAAGCTGACATTTTTCGGTTTGATTATTACTAATATCTTAAGCTATTCAATACAATCTACATAGTTATAAAATCATACTATTTTAAGATATAGCTGAAAAATAAATGGTTTAATAAGCATAATATTAAGTTTCCGAAGTATTTGGGAATATTATTTATTAAATTTACATTACAACGCTCTATCAAATCTTACAAGAAGAGTTAATTATAAAAGAATACATACAAAAACAGTATGGCGAAAATAATACAGTAAAACCCTTTTACGCCAATGAAGTACAAAACTGAAGGAGGCAATCTCAACTGCTATAGCGAACATAAAATTTGTGTCAACAATAAAACGCGATATGGTTCAACCGTGGCCCGACTAAAAGCGTGCCAGTAGAGAAAGTCTTAAGTAACATTTGTATATTTTACTTAGCGAAATATAAAATCCATCTGCGTGAATATTTTTATTTCTAGTGACTAATTAAACACAGTTTATTGAACTCTATTTTGGTTTAATTTATCGTTTGGCGCATTAGCGAAAATGCATGTACTTTAGTAAATATATATATATATATATATATATATATATATATATATATATATATATATATATATATTATGTTAGGAGATTTTTAATGGAAGGGTTGGGGTGAAGAGGTCTGGTTATGAAAGGATATTAGGAGCGTTTGGCGATGAAAGAATACATGAGAATAGTGAAGACCTCCTCACCGTATGTGTGGAAAAGAATATTTTTGTGGCGAACACTTTCTTTTGCCATAAGAGGTTTCACATGTATACTTGGGAAAGAGGGGATGATAGAAGCATGATAGATTTCATAATTGTGGA
This sequence comes from Parnassius mnemosyne, assembly GCA_963668995.1. NCBI lineage: Eukaryota > Metazoa > Arthropoda > Insecta > Lepidoptera > Papilionidae > Parnassius > Parnassius mnemosyne. The sequence goes on from CAVLGL010000080.1 coordinate 30,874,421, forward strand.
TGAAAGAATGAGGAGCGCAGTGGTAGATAAAAGGGTTGACCGCGGGTCCAACGTAGGGACGGATCATTCCTTGATCTATGCCGAATTAATGGTCTATTTAAGCGTTGGCGGCATCGGACATCTGTGTCTACCAATGCGTTACAGCGTATAATAATAGAGAGGTTACAATATGAAGGTGTGAAAGAGACGTATAAATGCAGACTGAGGGAAAATATAAGTGTGTTGAATGAATTTTGTATGAATTGTTTAGACTTGAAGAATGTATGGAATAATTTTAAGAAAGTTTTGGTGGATACAGCCACCGAAGTATGTGGTGTAAGTGGGAGAACGAATGAAAGGAAAAGTAATACGTTGTGGTGGGATGATGAGGTACGGATGGAAGTTGAAGCAAAGAAGAGAGCATGACTAGATTTACTAGCAACTAAAGCTAGTAATTCTGGCGGTATGAGTGATGAGATTGAAAGAAAAATGGCAGGCTTTAGACATATAAATAAGAGAGTAAACGAAGTTGTTGAAAGGAAAAAGCAAGAAAGGATAGATAAGAATAATAGAAGAATATCTGATAACTTCCAGGCAAATATTAAAATGTTCTGGAAACTCGTAAAAACTGCCAGGGGAAATTCAAAACAGCCTAGAATAAATGCTATACGAGACGTTTCGAATTTAAAGAGATGGAAGGAATACTTTGAAAGCGTGTTTAAGAGTGAAGAATCATCTGAAGTAAGTGAAATAGAAATTCCGGAAGAAGTGGAGAGAGGTATAGAGATAAGTGTAGATGAATTAATGAAAGCAATGAAAAGCATGAAAGCAGGTAAGGCAGCCGTATATGATAGAGTATCACTCGAAATGCTAAGGGCTGGAGAGGGTGTGGTTGCAGGCCTGCTGTACACCTTGTTTAATTTATGTTGGGAACTGAAGCGGGTACCGGAAGACTGGTGCAAAGTCGTTATAGTTCCAATATATACGGGAAAGGGGTCGCAGCAGGACTGTAAAAACTACCGTGGTATCAGCTTGCTTAGCATTGTGGTTATACTGTATGCTAAGGTGTTATTTGAAAGAGTTATGGAAGAAACTGATGGAAAAATTTGGTATGTGCAAGCTGGATTTAGAAAGGGGATGGGGTATACGGATCAAGTCTTTTCCATGCACATGATTGCGGAGTAATTTTTGGCCAAAAACCAGAAAGTTTTTTGTGCGTTCATGGACTTGTAAAAGGCTTATGACAGAGTGGACAAGAATGTGTTTTGGCAAACACTGACCTCATTTGGGTTGAGCGCTGGTCTACAGGCATTAAAGTCTCTTTATAGGGACTCTAGTGCTTGTGTCAGGATCAACAGGGCCTATTCGGACTGGTTTTTTTAATTTTTTTTTTAAAAACGTTACCCCCACACTAGGATTTTCTCCTGTATCGTGGAGGCAGTTTACAAACACAAATTTCACAAGGACAAACATCCAGACCCGGAACAATCACTTGTAGGCCATACAAATACTTGTTCCGTGCGGGATTCGAATCCGCGCCCCCCAGCGCAGCAACTCATTGCTAAGCCACTGCGCCACGGAACCGTCAAAGCCGTGGTTTGACATTCAAAAAGTTGTAAGGCAGGGCTGTGTAGTTTCTCCATGGCTGTTCAACCTATTTATGGACAGTTGTTCGCAAACTTTGAAAATTAAAGAATGTGGGTTGAGAATGGGTGAGTTAACCGTCAAATGCCTTTTGTACGCCGATGATCAAGTCATATTTGCATCGTCGGCGGGCGAGTTGCAAATGATGGTTACTTTAATGTACTGTTAATTAAAAGAAAGGGGTATGAAAGTGAAAGCAAGTAAGACGAAAGTGATGGTTTTTGAAAGAGAAGAAAGTAAAACGTTATGTGAAATAAGAATAAAAGGAGAGTTGATTGACCAAGTCGATGAGTTTGTATATTTGGGACGTTTATTTAGCAGGGATGATAAATATGATAAGGATATAGAACGATGAGTGAACGCAGGAAATAGAGTTAATGGGGCTCTACACGCTATTATGAAGAGTCAGAATGTGTCAAAGAAGGCGCGTATGGCAATTCATAATGCTGTGTTAGTCCCTACTTTAATTTATAATTTTTATTTTTAATAGGATCATCGTGACAAGCGAGAACCCAGTTCATTTTATGGTAACCGGGTGCTGTGGCCCATAGACATCTACATTCTATCCTCGAATAAGGATCAATATGCATATGTGTTGTCACCACTGAGAACTTAATAGGAATGCCACTTTACTAGTAAAAAGGTTCCCTGGTACTTTACACTCAACATACGAAACAAAGTAACCATCAGGTGAGCCGCATGCCCGTTTGCCCCCTCTTATATGTAAAAAGCAACGATAAGCACATGTGACGCCATCGATAGAAAATCGGTTGAGCGAGTTGAGATTACATAAGTATTTAAATCGCTATAGACGGCAACATTGTCTTGTGCTTTTGAGAGCATGATACAGTGTTTGTCAAATTTTAACAATTTTTAAAATAAGTATTTTGTAAAATAAGTAGGGTATGACAAAGGAATACACAACATCTACTTATAGCTTTTGGGCTTACTCCCGAAATTAATTTCGAATTCTATTCGGTTTTTGGTTCAAACTGACGTTGTTTCGAATCTGATTCTTAAAGTTTACTCCAGAACCAATTTGAATCGAGATACACGATCGAATACATTCAAGTTTTATCAACACCATTAGGCACAACCATATATATTTTTATCATTCACAATACAGTAAAAATTTATTTCTTTATTATTTGTAAGACATGAATAGAATAAACTTATGAAGAACAAGCATTATCTTAGCTGTTTATGGAATATTGTCTCAAACGAGTACACGATCCACCTGGTAGTAAGTGGACGCTGCGACTCATAGATGTCCTCATCTCTTCTCTATTAAGAATCAAAATGCATGCGCTGCCAATGCTGAGAACTAAGATAAAATGCTGCATTTCCAGTAAAAGTGGTCTCAGCTGTTCTACCCTTAACGTACTATAAACAGCAGCATTAAACTGCTATTTTACGCTGGTATTTTGTGAGAATGTGGTCTTTCTCCAGTCGAGCCGAAGAATCAGTGCATAAACTTCTTTATCAGCCCGTAAAAGTCCATTGCTGGACATGGGCGTCTTTTTTGTAGGAAATCTTAATCACCAAACTTGGCAGGTGAAGTTACTACGTCTCGTAACTTAGACGGTGCACCTGTCTCGGTTTTTTTACGTCAGAAGTATATATGTATATATATATGTCTCTCAATATGGGTTTAAATGTAGGATTGTAACTATTTAACCTATAGGTAATAACAGAATCTACTAATGACAGGTAGATAGCCGTAGTGTTTTAAACGAAATTTTCTATTTCGATAGGTGTAGTAAATTTAACAAGTAAGGCCCATAGCTTACCACAAATGAATTCTATGTGTGGTTCAAAATTAATTGTCTATAATGACTCCTAGTTACATATTATGTTACTGAACTAAATTAATTTTTGGGCAGCTACACTAAGAATAAGTTAGTATGTATTATGATCATATGAGGTGGGTAAACATGTAATAAATATATATTTTAAGCATTAATTACTAGACCAGCATGATCCCGTTTATAAAATTGATGAAATTCGTGCTGCATTATATTTTTTGCGTCCAGCATATTTTTATGTGAAACGACTTGGCTTGTATCATCGGAAAATTGATACACAAAGGGCTGGGACAGCACGCAATACACATCAAGCACCGAACCTTGGGTCACACCCTCTTCTGTTAAAATCTTATCACTCTGCTCTCCATCCAAACTAACAAGGTACCAGCTTCATACTCAAATCTCCTGAATATAATGTAGTATGTAGCCACGTATATCGAAAGTACGCGTGTCCACACACATTGTCAGATTTTCGACATGGTTGAAAGGCTTGATTTAAGAGTGCTTATTATTTGTATAATATATTAGTAAAAAGTAAATAATATCATAGGATTGAAGAAAATTGGCCATATAGCGAGAAAGGCTATATCATAAGCTTAATTCGCATGCCATTCTGTTAATGTACAGCTCGTTTAGAATTCGGAGTAGAACGTACCAATTAGAAGTGAAGTGCTGTTGCGAGCATTTTACAACAGTTTACTTTTATGCATGCCTTGTTTGAACAAATTTGCCATCCAAATTTTGGGTCGTTGATATTATTTAATATTTGTAATTTAAACACATAGATTTAAAAGCTTGTTTTGGGATTATACACATAGAATTAAAAAAATGTTTCGGGTAACATAACTTTCACCCTTCGGACTACATATAGTACTGGAAATGTCCACAATATGAAAACGAATATGTCTCAGATTAATGTTAAAATTATTTATTTCTTATAAAACACAATTAAGATCATTGAGAACAATATTATTATTCTCTACACCTTATGTTTCCACACTGAGAATGTATGTAGTCATGCACCTACCGTGTAGAGGTAACGTAAGAATATCCACTAACCCATATCGTTCTGTGAGTGTCTTAAGAGCGACAGTGGGAGACAAACCAGGAGATGGGCAGCAACGTTTTCCTAATAACCGTTTAAAAATAAAAAAACTGCGGTTGCCAACCCACCTGCCAAGCGTGGCAACAATTGCAAATATGCCCTCTATGAGACAATTTATGAGGCAATCTATGGGAATGCCTATGTTAGCAGTGGATGTTTGATGAACTTTAAGGGATACGAACGTTGTAGCAATAGCTCATTCTAAAGTATGTTTCGTGGTTATCATCTTTCGGACTTTCCAATCAAATAGTTTGAAATCATGTTTTCAAACACTGTTGTATATTTTAAATATTAGATTTTACGCCGCTATTTAACTTTTAGAGAACTTTTATAGAAGCTTGTACTGAGCGAAGAAATTCCAAAACAGATTACTTCGAAAATTTTCAGTTCGTTCTAATTTGTAAAAATATATAACAGTATCTATTTATTTACTTTTAACATGAACACATAACACCAAAGTAGTTCTTACTTTGAAAAAGAAATAAACTTGACAATACAATTTCAATGACACAACGACCAAAAGTCGATTAGTCAGTCAAACATTAAAAAATATGATATCTGAAAAATTATTATAATAATTTATTTTTATTTTATCTCAAGGCAATTTAAAAATGTCGTTTACTTAATTATTTTATTTCTTTTGAAACTGATTGAAACCGATATGTAAGTATACCATAATAAATAAAATATTTTTGTATATTTTGTCACTGGTTGAACTTAAATGTTTTACAACAAATTGTATAGCTTTATTGTTTTTTTTTTATTGAAGAGATTTTTTTCGAATTGAACAATAGTGTTTCCTTGTTATATATTTATAAAAGTTTTATTTTTGGGAATCCGTTCTCACTTTAAAAATGAAGAAATTATCGATACAATATTTCCAAAAAGAAAAACACAACATTCATTGAAACAGTTTTATAGATTTACCTGTATAAAAGTTAGCCGATTTCCACGCGAATAATATGTATTCATTATAAACCAGATATCATATTTTTTAATGTTCTACTGACTAATCGACTTTTGGACGACCAATAAATCTTTGCCTAGTTACTTTTTATAATTGATGGAATATATTAAATTGGTTTATAAACATAGTATTTTCACAAGCGTAAAATCAAAAGCCAATATTAACAAAAGTTATTAACCGATACTGAAAATGTAAATCCAAAGTTTGCATTCACAAGGGTTTTAATTTGTTAAATATTTTGTAGCAATTTGCTTATTCAAAGCTGACAATTTATTTTCGTTCTTCGAATTTGTATTCATTCAAAATATATAATCTAAGTTAACATTCAAATTTTATTTGTCTAACATAAAATTATCTTGCACGTGATTTTATTATTACTAATAAAATAACTTATTTCAGTGAACACTTCATTTACTATAAGTCAATGATATACAAATACCTATAATTAAGTATATTATACTGCACCGTTGATGCGGTGGTAGTTGGGCCGCGAGGGAGGATGAGTGACGGTATTGCGAGACGCCGCTCTCCTTACCCTCAGCGTTCGAATCTTGATTGGTGGTGCATGGATTAGTTGGCTGGGACCAGGAAGGATAGTGCTTCCGTGTGCTCCTTTTTCTGGCCGGCCTCCATTTATCGGACACGAGAGTGTTTTGTTGCGAAGATGAAGTTGGAAACTGCTGAGGAAGGTACGTGTACTTAAGAGTCCAGAAGGAGTGGTCCTCTCCCGCGAGAAGGCCGCCATAAAGCTGGCGGCTCTGGTGAGGTTGTGGATGTGTGGAAAATCATTCCCATAACCCTGCCAGTGTGAGTCTGACATAACCCGCTATGTATTCGTATGCATTTCCCCATGTAAAAAAGGCCAACGAGACTGTCTATATATGTGTCAGTGCGTCTATAAAATACCAGCAAATAGTGAGTGAGAGCTTGCATCACTCTAGCGGAGTGTCATATCGATGGTAAGGAGGTGGAATTGAGGGTTTATTCAAAAACCCCCATTCTTTTGTGCACTATAAAGTTCAATGTAGGCGCCGTGCGCTAGAGATTCCGCTTAAGTTATTCTACGAGTGCTAAGATAGTACGTGGTCCTGTTCGTTGTAGTTATTATTAAGACAGGCATTTATATAAATCAGGCAAGCAGGATGGTGTTGCTGAGAGACTCCTCTGTGTTACACTGAGATCTGTAGTGTTGCTGTTGGTTTGCATACTTTAACGTTATCTTGTAATTACGGACCTCATGTTACATTAATTTGTAATTGAAATGTGTAAAAATATTGTAATTGCTCTATACTGAATGTATAGTGCGTTACACTGTCGTATCACTGATAATGATTAATTGCGTAAGCAAGAGAACAAGTTGAACATCCGCTCTCACACTTTTATTATTTTTAACAACTAACCTTATCCTGATGTTTTCCCAAGATCAAAAGTAGGATCTTCTGCTGAATTTCTGCTATATATTCTATTTTATTTCCGAGATATATTATTTATATAATCGTTGGCGCGTCTGCTATTGATCGTGTAAATCTTAACGACTAGACCAATTTACATTCACACAATTTAATTAGTTTCGAGGGCGACAAGGGTTCATATTACAGCATGTATCAAAAACCCTGTGGTTCGCGTTATGTGCTTCATCAGAATCAATATAAACATATAGAAATCACTTTACTTAGGAAAGTTCGAACATAAAAAATTTAATTTAAATAAATTTTATTTCAAAATTGTATGTGGTTTTATTACTGTCGTACGAAAAAGTGCTGTAAAAAGTGACTACGTAATGACTGGAAGATCTTGTTTCCGACAGACTGCAATTCAGCCTTTCCGTATGACTGGCAGCTATAAAGTATTAGGTTATTACCTATGAAATTGCCATTTTTTGTTTTATAAGTTAATGTATTTTTTTTATATTTTTATTTCTATTAATCAAATAATCACCCGTGCAATTGATGCATCTTTGTCATCGCAGTGGCAGTTTATGGATGCCTGCCCTTTTTGAAGAAATCAGCTGTACGGAAGGCAACAAATTCTTCAAAGGCATTTTGTACTGCCTCTCTGGTATAAATTATTTTTTGACAAAAAGTTATTCAAATTCTGAAAAAAGTATAAGTCTTTAGACGCACTGGTGAGAACGGCGGATGACGAAGAGCTTCCAAACCCAGTTATTGTAACTTGGAGACCGTCTGTGGTCACGAATTTTCGTTCAGGAAAAGCTGGGATGAGAGAGTGACCAAAGCTGGTTTGAGACGTGTGAGCTCTTCCATCATTGTGTTCAGTTCTACACAGTACACTTTTGCAGTAATGGTCATCCCGTTTGATAAGAAGTTGTGATGAATCACATCGGCGCTAGACCACCAAACATTAACCATCAATTTTCCAGGGGTAAATTTTCGTTTAGGGTATTGTTTAGGTGCTGAACAAGGATCCAAACAACTTGCTGAGTGTACAACAACATTCAACAACAAAAAACCTTCGTTTGTGTGCCTGTTGAATAATGCAATGCACGGCGCGTACTTCGCGCTGGCGATCATTGAGTTCGTGGAGCACCCATTTGTCAAGCTATTTTACCATGCCAATTCGACGCAAATAATGAAATCTACTAATATTGTTTTGATGTATACGTCGAAGATTGCTGCTAATTCTGCCGTAGATTACTCGTAAGTATCATCAGCTTCTACAGTCGCCTTTAATTCGTCATTGCCGACCAAAGTTTTCAGAGGACCACGGGGTTTATTTTTCAGGTCAAAATTTCCAGATTGGAAGCGGGCAAACCAATAACAGGTGGTGCGTTCGTTTGTAGTATTCGAACCATAAACGTCGTTGATGATGCGTGCCGCTTGTGCCGCATTGCTGTCTCGACGGTACTCATATTTCCTAATTACTCGAATTTGTAATGTATCCATGATGACGAAAAAGATTCAAATGCGATGAAAACATAACGCTCATCAGTAAAAAATTAACTAATTTTGAAAAAAGAATTCCATGTTTTTAAAATAAAATTTATAGAAATTTCTTTTGCATCTGAAAACATTATTTTGCTTCTAAATGGCCAGTACTACAGAACGTCAATTTCATAGGTAAAAACCTATTATTATAAATGTTGGCAACAGGGAGTGTTGGCAACAATGAGCAGCTTCGATTGTGGAGAAAGGAGCGAAAACACTAATCCTTTATATAATTAATAAAATCAGGCGTTACTTTGCGGAAATCCATTATATAAAAGCTTTAAGAAAAATTTACTTCGCCAATATCCGCATTATAAAATAAAATGATGTGTCTTACCTAGTATGAAGAGCACCTCCCGCCCTCCCGCAATTGCGTGCACTATCCCCTTCACCACTTATCCCAGCACCGCTACTCTCAACACCACTACACTAGGTAAGACACACCACTGACGACAATACGACACGTGTTTCGCCTCTACACGAGGCATCCTCAGGTGATATAGACTATACGTTGGATAACCGCTAAGTGAGCGGCGAGCCAAACCAACTGCTATTTATACAGACCGCTGACACAACCGCTCTCTATTTAAGGAGCGAGCGACTGGGTCATGCGATAAAACATGCGACCAATCACCGCCGGACTTACGCAGCCGTTTGTAAAATTGAAAACAAAACCGCCGGGCAACGCCCGCCTACCCTCCAACCACTCAAGCAATCGCCGATCACCGTGAGGGTGACAAACGACCATATTGCGAGGCTATCTATTATTAGAGAGCAAGCTTAAAGATATTTAAGAGAGGTGAGTTAGTAACATTTGTTTGTTCATGCAGCAGTGCAACGGTACTATTATTACTTTTTAATATCTCTAGCTGTTCCAGCACATACAGCCGCAGCCGCCCTTTGTTACACGTATGTAAGACTTTAAAGGAGTGGTCGTTGGCTAGGTTGTGTCCAGTGTCCAAAAGATGTTTGGCAAAATGGGATTTATCGGGATTGCAATTCCTGTACGCGGATAAATGCTCTTTATAACGTGTCTCAAAATTATTTCGAATATCTTTAATTTTATTCCTTCTAAATCCATATTGTTATTTTTAGACGTTGATAATCTTTCTTAAATGTCCCATCCCTTGACTGTTTGCGTATAATGGCAGATCTCTTTGATAAACGTCGTCTACATCCCGGGGAAACAAATGATCTTCTTAACTTAACCTCTCTCTGTATGAAACAAAACTATTTCCGGTTTAATAACCGTTTCTATTTACAAAAAGATGGGTTAGCTATGGGGTCCACTCTAAGTCCCCTTATGGCGGACATTTTCATGGATAATTTCGAAAAACAACATATAGTTGTCAATCAAAATATCTTATATTACTATCGATATGTAGACGACATAATTATTTGCTGGACTGGCACAAGGAGACAACTGGATGTTTTCCTCAATAAAATAAATGGAGTCCATGACAAAATTAAATTAAAACTTGAATTGGAACAAGATTGTTCCCTTAATTTTCTTGACTTAACAATAACAAGAAAAGAATCGTCACATGTTTTCCAAATTTATCGAAAGGCAACTCACACCGACACGGTCATCCCAGCGTCATCATATAATCCGTGGCAACATAAAGTAGCTGCTTTTTATTGTTACATTAACCGTTTGTTCACTGTCCCATTAAGTAAAGAAAATTATTTAAAAGAACTTAATATAATTTATCATTAGCGTCATTGCCAAGGCAAGGTCTGAGCACATCGGCAGAATTGGCGAAAAGCTAGTTCGCCTTCCTTCGGGAACCCGTGCATTCTGGTCTCTCGCCAAGGCTGTCCAAGGGAACTTCTGTCAGCCATCCCTTCCATCTCTGCACAGAGAGGACGACTCACTGGCCCATGCCGCAAAAGAGAAAGCCGATCTGTTGTGCTCTCTTTTTGCGTATAACTCGATTCTAGATGACGGGGGGAACACACCGCCGACCATCCCGCGATGTGAGTGCTCCATGCCGGATGTGCGATTTACACATCGCTCGGTTCGCAAAGCACTCTTCTCCCTGGACGTTAGCAAGTCGAGTGGGCCCGATGGAGTCCCTCCCATTGTGCTGAAGACGTATGCTCCGGAGTTGGCACCGGTTTTAACGCACCTTTTCCGGTACTCCTACTTCCAAGGCGTAGTCCCGAATTCATGGAAGACAGCTTTGGTCCACCCGATCCCTAAAAAAGGCGACCGATCAGACCCGTCCAACTACAGGCCTATCGCTATCACCTCCTTGTTCTCCAAAATAATGGAATCCATTATAAACTGCCAGCTCATGAGGTACCTTGAGGATCACCAGCTGATCAGTGACCGTCAGTACGGTTTTCGTCGGGGTCGATCAGCAGGTGATCTTCTAGTTTACTTAACTCATAGATGGGCGGTGGCAGTAGAGTCCAAGGGGGAGGCATTGGCCGTTAGTTTGGACATAGCGAAGGCCTTCGATCGGGTCTGGCACAAGGCGCTTCTTTCGAAGCTTCCTTCCTATGGGCTTCCCAAGAAATTGTGCAAATAGATCACCAGTTTCCTTGCTGATCGGAGCATCAAGGTCATAGTAGACGGTGCATGCTCTGTTTTCAAGCCTATCAACGCTGGTGTTCCACACGGCTGCGTGCTATCACTAACGCTGTTTCTCCTGCATACCAATGATATGTTGCTAACTGGTAGCATTCATTGCTATGCAGACAACAACACTGGGGATGCCTTATATACCGGCCGTGCCAATATTTCTCGGGAAAACGTCGCCGAGTACCGGGACAAACTTGTGTCTGAAGTTGAGTCTTTGCTTAACAAAGTCTTGGATTGGGGCCGACTAAGTCTAGTCCAGTTCAATCCCCAGAAGACACAAGCTTGCGCGTTTACCGCTAAAAAGAACCCCTTTGTCATATCTCCTCAGTTTCAAGGCACTCCCCTTGCTGCCTCAGCCAGTATCGGAATCCTTGGCGTCGACATATTGAATAGCGTGCAGTTTTGTGGTCACTTGGAAGGGAAGGCCAATTGGCCTCTAAAAAGCTTGGCGTGCTCAGCAGAGCGAGACAGTATTTCATGCCGGCACATCGCTTGCAACTTTACAAAGCGCAAGTTCGGCCCCACATGGAATACTGTTCTCATCTCTGGGCCGGGGCACCCCAGTGCCAGCTCCTTCCACTTGACCGCATCCAGCGCAGAGCGGTTCGAATCGTCGGCGACCGAGTTCTTTCCAATCTGTTCGATACACTGGCACTGCATAGAGATATTGCATCTCTTTGCGTATTTTATCGCATCTATCACGGGGAGTGCTCTGAGGAATTGTTCGGACTAATTCCAGCCGCTCAATTTCACCATCGCACGTCGCGACAAACCTCGCGTTACCATCCATACCATCTCGATGATTGGCGGTCCACCACTGTGCGATTTAGAAGAAGTTTTCTCCCTCGTACAACTTCTTTGTGGAATCAATTACCACCAGCGAATTATCCGGACCGATACGACTTAGGAACCTTCAAGGAAAGAGCTTACACCCTTCTAAAAGGCCGGCAACGCATCTGCAATTCCCCTGGTGTTGCGGTTGTTCATGGGCGGCGGTAGTCACTTACCATCAGGTGAGCCGCATGCTCGTTTGCCCCCTATTCTATAAAAAAAAATATCAAATAGGGGTCTCTAACGGTTTTTCAAAAAATCTCATTAACAATTTAATTAAAAAGAAACAAAAGCATGTTGTTCGCAACTCTCTGTACGCGGTTCAACCTGAAAGTGTTCATCGATATGTGAGCAGTTTGAACTACTTAGGCCCCATATCTGAAAAATTTGCTAATACTCTTCGACAAAACGGGGTTTATGTGGCGTTCAAAACAAACAATTCTCTTAGAAATATCTGTAATAATAAAGATAAGTTGGATATTCGTCAAAAGTTAGGTGTTTACAAACTTGTTTGTGACGAATGCCACGCCGTTTACGTGTTTCAGACTGGTCGCAATTTCGAGACTCGTTATAAAGAGCATTTAGCCGCGTACAGGAATTGCAATCCCGATAAATCCCACTTTGCCAAACATTTTTTGGACACAGGACACAACCAAGCCATTGACCACTCCTTTAAAGTCTTACATACGTGTAATAAAGAGCTGCGGCTGGGTGTGCTGGAACAGCTAGAGATATTAAAAAGTAATAATAGTACCGTTGCACTGCTGAATGAACAAACAAATGTTACTAACTCACCTCTCTTAAATATCTTTAAGACCGTTCTCTAATAATAGAGAACCTCGCAATATGGTCGTTTGTCACCCTCACGGTGATCTTGCTTGCGTGGTTGGAGGGTAGGCGGGCGTTGCCCGGCGGTTTCGTTTTTAATTTTACAAACGGCTGCGTAAGTCCGGCGGTGATTGGTCGCATGTTTTATCGCATGACCCAGTCGCTCGCTTCTTAAGTAGAGAGCGGTTGTGTCAGCGGTCTGTATAAATAGCAGTTGGTTTGGCTCGCCGCTCAGTTAACGGTTAGCCACCGTAGAGTCTATATCACCTGAGGATGCCTCGTGTAGAGGCCAAACACGTGTCATATTGTCGACAGTGGTGTGTCTTGCCTAGTGTAGTGGTCTTGGGAGTAGCGGTGCTGGGATTAGTCGTGACGGGGATAGTGCACGCAATTGAGGGAGGGCGGGAGGTGCTCTTTATACTAGGTAAGACAAATCATTTTATTTTGTAACGCGGATATTTGCGAAGTAAATTTTTCTAAAAACTACTCCTTTAGATAGAAGGAAAAACGAACACAAGGTAGACATTTCGTAATCTGTGGCTCCTATATATTTATAACTAACAGAATCTTTGATTAAAATCAATTTTTAGACGCGTTGCCACCCCCGAAGAGAAAGATATAATACCTCATTACCCGTAAAAGAATTGTCCGGGTCTCTACTATATATTTATTCTATATTCTTCATTAAAAAGAGGGACAAAACGAGCATGGAGCTTACTTGATGCTATATAACTGCAGCCGCTAATAAAAAACTGCAAAACCTGGGGAGCGGGCTCTTTTCATGAAGGTCCCTAAATTGTATCGGTATTTAACGCTGGCATACTGTTAGAGTGTAATTTTGTTCAAAGCTACATATTCGTGCTACAAATAAAGCTACAACATTGCTCTATCATGTTAAAACGTATGTTTTAATCAAGAGTAATGCAATAAAACTTTCATTCTTTGAATTCGAACCATATTCAAAGTCGACTATTTAAAGTGCTATAGTTAAAATTTAAGTTAAGAAAGACTATAAAATACTAAATTATTAAATTGGGTTCTATTATTATATTAACGGGCGTCTAGAATTTCCAGCATTCCTTTTGTCTGCGCTTTCAATTTTAAGCCAGTAAAATGTGTTTATTGTTCTGTAAGCGTTGGTTTGCTCAGACTTCTTCTTTTTGATTCTACGAGCATATATATAGTAACATTTCTATCTACCATAAAGATACAAAGAGCAAACTTTAATATATTTTATTAAACTATAAAACTAATATATCATTTAAAATATAAATTGCTTTAGTAAAATTGAAAAATCAAACTATTTAAACGAATTTAGTTTCGTTTAAATTCATTTAATTTAAACCAAACAATCTAATTTAGACCTATTACATTGTCATCGCCATCATCATTACAGCCCTTCCCAAGTCCACTGGTGAACATATGTAGGCCTCCACCGAGGATTGCCACAGAGCATGGCCCCGAGCGACCTGCATCCATCACCTTCCTGCATGTCTTACCATGTCGTCACTCCATCTAGTGAGTGGTCACCCTAAAATTCGTCTATTACATTGTATTAAAGTAAAAATCTAGATTGTAGATTTTTATTGACAATGTCAAACTGACCAACACAAATAATTAAAAGATAATAATAAACGTATGGAAGAAAACAAGATTTGTCTATTGTCTATACATGTCATAGAAATATTTTATTCTTACATCCATTCCTTATGATGTTTTCCTTCACTGCTGAGGTAAATCAACACTTTAAATTGCAATTATGTATTGAATAAAGATTTAGTATCTATACAACATACAGATAATTTAAATAAAAACTAATTTTACGGATTTTATCGCGTATATTAACTTATTTTACATTTCCGACGTTTCAAGCACTTTACAGCACCCATGGTCACGGGGGGGGGGACTGAGGTGTACGTCCCAATGTCATAGTTAACCACGGCTTCCTCCAGATTAAAAATTATTACTATTATTATTAATAACACTTAACCCCTGAGCTAGCATGGCATGGTAAGCAAGCCGGCATGCAATATTCAGAATATTTTACCATACTCACTAAAATAAGCAATTGAGTTTAATTAACTCAGAGCTGACAATTTCGTATAAGCAATGCTGCTCGTCTATGACATTTGATTTCAGGAATTTTCCGACATCAGTCGGTTGTATACGCCACTACCATTACATAGCAGTATGTTATACACAGAATAGAATTTACATAAAATTACATTCTTAGTTGATATACTTCGATGGGATAAGTCATATATAATACATCACGTAGGCATCAAACAATGGATAAGACTGAAACAAGAAAAAGTTACATTCAAGCGGATTTAGTGCTTTGTTCACACATTGATTCTTTTAATTTTGGTCGTTTGTATATGATATGAGAATGTTCCAATTGTAACGTAAAGTGCTGCTGTGAACATTTTAAAACACTTCATTTTTAGGCATGGTGGTCGTTCGACTAAATTGATCACTTAAATTTTTTAAATGGTTTTTTTTTTATAGAAGAGGGGGTAAACTAGCATGCGGCTCACCTGATGGTAAGTGACTACCGCCACCCATGAACAACCGCAACACCAGGGGAATTGCAGATGCGTTGCCAGCCTTTTAGAAAGGTGTAAGCTCTTTTCTTGAAGGTTCCTAAGTCGTATCGGTCCGGAAAATTCGCTGGTGGTAATTGATTCCACAAGGAAGTTGTGCGAGGGAGAAAACTTCTTCTAAATCGCACAGTGGTGGACCGGTTTATACTTGGCGTATATTTTTAAACTCTGTACATAAATACATTTTGTAAATATGTGTGTTGTGTTTATTTTGTTCTGTCATGAATAGGAAAAAATCGAGTTGTTTACAAATACTTATAAATAAAACTAATTTTACGGATTTAAAATTAGTTTTATTTAAATGTGTAGTGTTCGCGTAAATATAAGAAATCATTAACATACAGATAAAATTAAAGTGTCTGTCGGTAATATCTAAATTACGCCTTATATTGAGCTGAGGGGTTTATTTGCATGCTGTTATATGCATGAAACTAACTAACAGAATCTTCAAAATTCAAAATGTTTAAATTTGTGTAATTTAATATGGCCTAGACTTAAAATTTCACCTTGTGAGTTATAAGTAGATTGTCTGTTAATACCGGCCTAAGACTCAAAATTTAGTACATCTACAGAAATGTAAGAATAATTATAATGATATTAAAGAATAATCAACATGAGTAATTCACTTCTTAATCACGAAATTGTAATATTTTCGATCAATTGCTTCTAAAATATTCAACTTTAAACTTTTTGAATGAAGAGATATTTAAACAAGAAACGAAAACGACTAGTCTAAGTATTTGTAAACAACTCGATTTTTTCCTATTCATGACAGAACAAAATAAACACAACACACATATTTACAAAATGTATTTATGTACAGAGTTTAAAAATATACGCCAAGTATAAACCGGTCCACCACTGTGCGATTTAGAAGAAGTTTTCTCCCTCGCACAACTTCCTTGTGGAATCAATTACCACCAGCGAATTTTCCGGACCGATACGACTTAGGAACCTTCAAGAAAAGAGCTTACACCTTTCTAAAAGGCTGGCAACGCATCTGCAATTCCCCTGGTGTTGCGGTTGTTCATGGGTGGCGGTAGTCACTTACCATCAGGTGAGCCGCATGCTAGTTTACCCCCTCTTCTATAAAAAAAAAACCATTTAAAAAATTTAAGTGATCAATTTAGTCGAACGACCACCATGCCTAAAAATGAAGTGTTTTAAAATGTTCACAGCAGCACTTTACGTTACAATTGGAACATTCTCATATCATATACAAACGACCAAAATTAAAAGAATCAATGTGTGAACAAAGCACTAAATCCGCTTGAATGTAACTTTTTCTTGTTTCAGTCTTATCCATTGTTTGATGCCTACGTGATGTATTATATATGACTTATCCCATCGAAGTATATCAACTAAGAATGTAATTTTATGTAAATTCTATTCTGTGTATAACATACTGCTATGTAATGGTAGTGGCGTATACAACCGACTGATGTCGGAAAATTCCTGAAATCAAATGTCATAGACGAGCAGCATTGCTTATACGAAATTGTCAGCTCTGAGTTAATTAAACTCAATTGCTTATTTTAGTGAGTATGGTAAAATATTCTGAATATTGCATGCCGGCTTGCTTACCATGCCATGCTAGCTCAGGGGTTAAGTGTTATTAATAATAATAGTAATAATTTTTAATCTGGAGGAAGCCGTGGTTAACTATGACATTGGGACGTACACCTCAGTCCCCCCCCCCCCCCCCCCCCCCCCCCCGTGACCATGGGTGCTGTAAAGTGCTTGAAACGTCGGAAATGTAAAATAAGTTAATATACGCGATAAAATCCGTAAAATTAGTTTTTATTTAAATTATCTGTATGTTGTATAGATACTAAATCTTTATTCAATACATAATTGCAATTTAAAGTGTTGATTTACCTCAGCAGTGAAGGAAAACATCATAAGGAATGGATGTAAGAATAAAATATTTCTATGACATGTATAGACAATAGACAAATCTTGTTTTCTTCCATACGTTTATTATTATCTTTTAATTATTTGTGTTGGTCAGTTTGACATTGTCAATAAAAATCTACAATCTCGATTTTTACTTTAATACAATGTAATAGACGAATTTTAGGGTGACCACTCACTAGATGGAGTGACGACATGGTAAGACATGCAGGAAGGTGATGGATGCAGGTCGCTCGGGGCCATGCTCTGTGGCAATCCTCGGTGGAGGCCTACATATGTTCACCAGTGGACTTGGGAAGGGCTGTAATGATGATGGCGATGACAATGTAATAGGTCTAAATTAGATTGTTTGGTTTAAATTAAATGAATTTAAACGAAACTAAATTCGTTTAAATAGTTTGATTTTTCAATTTTACTAAAGCAATTTATATTTTAAATGATATATTAGTTTTATAGTTTAATAAAATATATTAAAGTTTGCTCTTTGTATCTTTATGGTAGATAGAAATGTTACTATATATATGCTCGTAGAATCAAAAAGAAAAAGTCTGAGCAAACCAACGCTTACAGAACAATAAACACATTTTACTGGCTTAAAATTGAAAGCGCAGACAAAAGGAATGCTGGAAATTCTAGACGCCCGTTAATATAATAATAGAACCCAATTTAATAATTTAGTATTTTATAGTCTTTCTTAACTTAAATTTTAACTATAGCACTTTAAATAGTCGACTTTGAATATGGTTCGAATTCAAAGAATGAAAGTTTTATTGCATTACTCTTGATTAAAACATACGTTTTAACATGATAGAGCAATGTTGTAGCTTTATTTGTAGCACGAATATGTAGCTTTGAACAAAATTACACTCTAACAGTATGCCAGCGTTAAATACCGATACAATTTAGGGACCTTCATGAAAAGAGCCCGCTCCCCAGGTTTTGCAGTTTTTTATTAGCGGCTGCAGTTATATAGCATCAAGTAAGCTCCATGCTCGTTTTGTCCCTCTTTTTAATGAAGAATATAGAATAAATATATAGTAGAGACCCGGACAATTCTTTTACGGGTAATGAGGTATTATATCTTTCTCTTCGGGGGTGGCAACGCGTCTAAAAATTGATTTTAATCAAAGATTCTGTTAGTTATAAATATATAGGAGCCACAGATTACGAAATGTCTACCTTGTGTTCGTTTTTCCTTCTATCTAAAGGAGTAGTTTTTAGAAAAATTTACTTCGCAAATATCCGCGTTACAAAATAAAATGATTTGTCTTACCTAGTATAAAGAGCACCTCCCGCCCTCCCTCAATTGCGTGCACTATCCCCGTCACGACTAATCCCAGCACCGCTACTCCCAAGACCACTACACTAGGCAAGACACACCACTGTCGACAATATGACACGTGTTTGGCCTCTACACGAGGCATCCTCAGGTGATATAGACTCTACGGTGGCTAACCGTTAACTGAGCGGCGAGCCAAACCAACTGCTATTTATACAGACCGCTGACACAACCGCTCTCTACTTAAGAAGCGAGCGACTGGGTCATGCGATAAAACATGCGACCAATCACCGCCGGACTTACGCAGCCGTTTGTAAAATTAAAAACGAAACCGCCGGGCAACGCCCGCCTACCCTCCAACCACGCAAGCAAGATCACCGTGAGGGTGACAAACGACCATATTGCGAGGTTCTCTATTATTAGAGAACGGTCTTAAAGATATTTAAGAGAGGTGAGTTAGTAACATTTGTTTGTTCATTCAGCAGTGCAACGGTACTATTATTACTTTTTAATATCTCTAGCTGTTCCAGCACACCCAGCCGCAGCTCTTTATTACACGTATGTAAGACTTTAAAGGAGTGGTCAATGGCTTGGTTGTGTCCTGTGTCCAAAAAATGTTTGGCAAAGTGGGATTTATCGGGATTGCAATTCCTGTACGCGGCTAAATGCTCTTTATAACGAGTCTCGAAATTGCGACCAGTCTGAAACACGTAAACGGCGTGGCATTCGTCACAAACAAGTTTGTAAACACCTAACTTTTGACGAATATCCAACTTATCTTTATTATTACAGATATTTCTAAGAGAATTGTTTGTTTTGAACGCCACATAAACCCCGTTTTGTCGAAGAGTATTGGCAAATTTTTCAGATATGGGGCCTAAGTAGTTCAAACTGCTCACATATCGATGAACACTTTCAGGTTGAACCGCGTACAGAGAGTTGCGAACAACATGCTTTTGTTTCTTTTTAATTAAATTGTTAATGAGATTTTTTGAAAAACCGTTAGAGACCCCTATTTGATATTTTTTTTTATAGAATAGGGGGCAAACGAGCATGCGGCTCACCTGATGGTAAGTGACTACCGCCGCCCATGAACAATCGCAACACCAGGGGAATTGCAGATGCGTTGCCGGCCTTTTAGAAGGGTGTAAGCTCTTTCCTTGAAGGTTCCTAAGTCGTATCGGTCCGGATAATTCGCTGGTGGTAATTGATTCCACAAAGAAGTTGTACGAGGGAGAAAACTTCTTCTAAATCGCACAGTGGTGGACCGCCAATCATCGAGATGGTATGGATGGTAACGCGAGGTTTGTCGCGACGTGCGATGGTGAAATTGAGCGGCTGGAATTAGTCCGAACAATTCCTCAGAGCACTCCCCGTGATAGATGCGATAAAATACGCAAAGAGATGCAATATCTCTATGCAGTGCCAGTGTATCGAACAGATTGGAAAGAACTCGGTCGCCGACGATTCGAACCGCTCTGCGCTGGATGCGGTCAAGTGGAAGGAGCTGGCACTGGGGTGCCCCGGCCCAGAGATGAAAACAGTATTCCATGTGGGGCCGAACTTGCGCTTTGTAAAGTTGCAAGCGATGTGCCGGCATGAAATACTGTCTCGCTCTGCTGAGCACGCCAAGCTTTTTAGAGGCCAATTGGCCTTCCCTTCCAAGTGACCACAAAACTGCACGCTATTCGATATGTCGACGCCAAGGATTCCGATACTGGCTGAGGCAACAAGGGGAGTGCCTTGAAACTGAGGAGATATGACAAAGGGGTTCTTTTTAGCGGTAAACGCGCAAGCTTGTGTCTTCTGGGGATTGAACTGGACTAGACTTAGTCGGCCCCAATCCAAGACTTTGTTAAGCAAAGACTCAACTTCAGACACAAGTTTGTCCCGGTACTCGGCGACGTTTTCCCGAGAAATATTGGCACGGCCGGTATATAAGGCATCCCCAGTGTTGTTGTCTGCATAGCAATGAATGCTACCAGTTAGCAACATATCATTGGTATGCAGGAGAAACAGCGTTAGTGATAGCACGCAGCCGTGTGGAACACCAGCGTTGATAGGCTTGAAAACAGAGCATGCACCGTCTACTATGACCTTGATGCTCCGATCAGCAAGGAAAATGGTGATCTATTTGCACAATTTCTTGGGAAGCCCATAGGAAGGAAGCTTCGAAAGAAGCGCCTTGTGCCAGACCCGATCGAAGGCCTTCGCTATGTCCAAACTAACGGCCAATGCCTCCCCCTTGGACTCTACTGCCACCGCCCATCTATGAGTTAAGTAAACTAGAAGATCACCTGCTGATCGACCCCGACGAAAACCGTACTGACGGTCACTGATCAGCTGGTGATCCTCAAGGTACCTCATGAGCTGGCAGTTTATAATGGATTCCATTATTTTGGAGAACAAGGAGGTGATAGCGATAGGCCTGTAGTTGGACGGGTCTGATCGGTCGCCTTTTTTAGGGATCGGGTGGACCAAAGCTGTCTTCCATGAATTCGGGACTACGCCTTGGAAGTAGGAGTACCGGAAAAGGTGCGTTAAAACCGGTGCCAACTCCGGAGCATACGTCTTCAGCACAATGGGAGGGACTCCATCGGGCCCACTCGACTTGCTAACGTCCAGGGAGAAGAGTGCTTTGCGAACCGAGCGATGTGTAAATCGCACATCCGGCATGGAGCACTCACATCGCGGGATGGTCGGCGGTGTGTTCCCCCCGTCATCTAGAATCGAGTTATACGCAAAAAGAGAGCACAACAGATCGGCTTTCTCTTTTGCGGCATGGGCCAGTGAGTCGTCCTCTCTGTGCAGAGATGGAAGGGATGGCTGACAGAAGTTCCCTTGGACAGCCTTGGCGAGAGACCAGAATGCACGGGTTCCCGAAGGAAGGCGAACTAGCTTTTCGCCAATTCTGCCGATGTGCTCAGACCTTGCCTTGGCAATGACGCTAATGATAAATTATATTAAGTTCTTTTAAATAATTTTCTTTACTTAATGGGACAGTGAACAAACGGTTAATGTAACAATAAAAAGTAAATACTTTATGTTGCCACGGATTATATGATGACGCGGGGATGAACGTGTCGGTGTGAGTTGCCTTTCGATAAATTTGGAAAACATGTGACGATTCTTTTCTTGTTATTGTTAAGTCAAGAAAATTAAGGGAACAATCTTGTTCCAATTCAAGTTTTAATTTAATTTTGTCATGGACTCTATTTATTTTATTGAGGAAAACATCCAGTTGTCTCCTTGTGCCAGTCCAGCAAATAATTATGTCGTCTACATATCGATAGTAATATAAGATATTTTGATTGACAACTATATGTTGTTTTTCGAAATTATCCATGAAAATGTCCGCCATAAGGGGACTTAGAGTGGACCCCATAGCTAGCCCATCTTTTTGTAAATAGAAACGGTTATTAAACCGGAAATAGTTTTGTTTCATACAGAGAGATTAAAAATCATTATGTTAATAATGACTACTATGTTATTATAAATTTATATGCATGGTTTTAAAACACAACAACAATTATTAAGCAAAATTTAAATCTGGCAACACTGTCGCTGGCACCATAACGTGTTGCCACAGGTGTGGCAGTATTTTCACCTGACGACAGCACATGCTGCAAATTGTTTGCGAGGTATTTTTCATTTATTTTTGTAAATAACACCATGTAAAAAATCATATATCACGATATCTAACAACACTCTTATGAATCGGACTAGGTTATGTTACATATTGTATAGGTACTAGCTGTTCCTCGCGACTTCGCCCGCGTGTTATTTGGGGTTTTTTTTTTCCGCGGAACCCTAATTATTTTTCTAAAATAAAACTATCCTAAGTTACTCCTTATGACATCAGCTATCTGCCAGTGAAAGTCCCGTCAAAATCGGTCTACCCGTTTCAGAGATTAGCCGGAACAAACAGACAGACAGACAGAAAGACAGACCTTCCGACGGACAGACAAAAATTTAAAAAATTGTGTTTTTGTTATAAGTATCGTATATACTGTGATATGAATTTAGTAGAAAGCCGTAATTTTGACATTACAAAAAGATACTTGAATTTTATTTATTTGTATAGATGTATGACATAAGTATTTATTATTGACTTTGATACCATACATTTTCTCATTTATCAGCTTAAAATCTTCTATTTCAGCAGTTAAGCACTTGTGGAATTTAAATTAAGTCAAATATACAAATAAATTATATCAAATAAACATAAAAGGAGAGAATGTCATTCATATCATATCGGACCCTTTTAATTATTAGAAAACTTAATAACTTAGATGATAATTAATAATAGTAACCTATCATTTATTAGATTACGGTAGTCGTTAATGGGTTATTCCAGCGAGTGCATTACACATAGACAAAAGGATCAAACTATACCCTACAAGGATCCGTGGGCTAAAGTTTTGGTGTTGCAACTTCATCGTTTACGAAGTTAGTAATAGTTGCTGTGAGAGCTAATTTTGTTGTTATCTCGAGTTGCTGGTTTTCGGACATGAAGAAGCAATTTCAAATAGTTGTGGTGGATATGTTCTGTATGCTCGATAAAGTTGTACAGCAAACACGAGCATGTTTCCATGTATTTAAATGAAATAATTCCACACAAATTTGACCACACAGTCAACTGTTATGTAAGTAAAATGTTATGGTAAGTGTTATGTAGCTGTATCGAATAGACATCTACATCTATCCTAAATTAAGAATAAAAAAGCAGAAGCATCGTCACACCTTAGAACTAAGATCGAATGCCTCGTTTCCAGTAAAAAGGGTCTCCAGTTCTCTACACTCGCCATATAAAACGCAGCAGCATTTTGAGAGCGTGATGGTTATACCTAAAAACTTATACTCATAAATAAGGATTAATATGATATGAAGATTACTTTACCGGTTTCTAGTGCAGTGGCTAAGTGTTTAGAATAGAATAAAATAATTTTTATTCAATATTGATTACAAGTAATTCTCATTAAAAGTCATTTTTTTACATTACCACTGGTTCTACATTGATACATAGATAATATTCGCAGACTATAAAGGTATAAAGCGGTTTGTCTTAATATTATCATTCTATTAACTTATACGAAGCTAGCAGTCGTCTCATCCGATCCGTGTTTCCTTTGCGTTTTTGAAATTTGAAACTTGAAGTTTTAAACTTTAAACTAAATTTAAATTTAAAGATTCATTCATTAAATTTTAAATAAAGTGAGGATACGTCCTAACGTTAGTCTCGTATAGAAGAATCATTTAGTTACCCGGTATTCGAAACTGTTAATTCAGTGGAGAATACCGTTAGTTCATCGCGTCGGGTTATTCCAAAAATAGACTCGGGTTTTTTGTAATAATTTAAATTCCTCTTTGTGTGCTAGGCGATTGTAGACCGTGTTTCGCTCCACCTAAGGTAGGTTTAGGCCGGCTGCCGTCGAGTCAGGCAGCCGTCGGGCTCCTTGCGTGGCCTCGCGTCTACGTTATCGTACACAAGGTCGGGCGTCTTTTAACAGTTTTTAAATTCTTTTAAATTTAATTCATTAAATTCTTTAAGCGGGAAAGTGATTAAACGTGATTGTAGCCGTTTCTTCGCGTTTTCTCGGGTAAGTTATACACACACAAATTACACACTCATATCTTATTATATTTAAGTACATATTTTAATTTTTTAGTGCCTTCCTCCCCATTTGGGGGGACTTTTAAATTTGTTTAGTAATAGTTTTTGGTACAAAAGCCGTAACGGGACTGGTGTCCGTTACGGGTTTTCGTACAACACCCTGCCATCAGCAGGGTGTCGGGACTTAGTGCTTTTAAGTGTGAGTATATAGATCGAATGCGCTTCTAGGATGTCCAACCTTTTGGACGTCCAACGGGAAATGCTCCGCTTTTTAGCGGAGCGTTTCCCCGACGTAAACCCGGGTGAGCTTATGCTCACCCCACTCTCGCCGGAATCATCACCGGCCCGCGTAGACTCCGATATGGAGCACTCCGGCGCAATGACGCCAATAGAAGAGGGGCCTAAGGTGACCGTGCCAGCCCGCCGCACCGGAAGCGGCGCGCGCAAAGTGGCGAGACCACCCACCCCCTCCCCTTCCCCGACCCCTTCTCAGCCTCACTCTCGGGCCTCCTCCCGCGCGCCCTCTAGGGCCGCGAGTGAGGGCTCGTTCGACTCGGCGGCCTCCTCGGGAGAGGACACCGAAGTAGAAAGGCGCCCAGAGGGGGTAGCGTCCTCATCCGGTGACGAGGGCTTCACCCTTGTTGAAGGCAGGAAAAGACGTAGACCTGCAAAAAAGGCGGACTCCTCCAGGCCGGCGAAGAAAGTCGCCTCGGCCTCCCCCTCCGTTGCACCCCCCCCTCAGGGGGGTAAATCCCCTGTTAACAAAGGGGTATCGGCAAAGGCAGCTGAGGGACCAAGAGGTCCCAAAAGCCCGCCACCGATTATAATCCAGGACATGGCCAAGTGGGAGCGTATCTCCCGCGTCATGGCCGACAAGAAAATTGGCTACTCAAAAGCCAAGCCCTCCGGACAGGGCATCATCGTCTCGGCCAATACGGTCGACGACTTTCGGGCTCTCACGAGCCTCTTAAGGGGAAAGAACATCCCCTATCACACCTACTCCCTGGAGGAGGAAAAGCGTCTCCGCGTGGTAATCCGCGGAATCCCAAAAGAGTTCGATACAGCCTTCGTAAAGGAGGATCTGTTAAGCCAAGGCCTGCCGGTGCAAGAGGTGCACCGCATGGTCAACAAATCGACCAACACCCCTTACAACCTGGTGTTAGTAATTCTTGACCTCTCAGAGGAGGGCAAGAAAATTTTCGATGTGCGCACAGTGTGCCATCTCTCGGGGGTAATTGTAGAACCCCCACATAAGAAAAAGATGCCGGGTCAGTGCCATAGGTGCCAACTTTATGGGCACTCGGCACGTAACTGTTTCGCCCGTCCCAGGTGCGTGAAATGCACAGGGGACCATGGCACAAAGGAATGCACCCGCGGCGCTTCGGCCCCCCCGAGCTGTGTGTTATGTGGGGCGGTTGGACACACTGCGAATTTCCGCAATTGTCCAAAAGCCCCCAAGGCACAAAAGCCGAGGGGAAGAAACGCCGGGGGTCGCAAGCAGCCCCCCAAGCAGAAGGGAGCACAGGTCCCCCCCAAAAAGGGTGGTCCCTCTCCCCCTGCCTTCGTTCCGGCTCCGGCCCCCAAGCAAAGTGCTTGGGCCAAGCCGCTGAGCCTGGCCAGTGGTGCACAAAAGAGGGTGCCCACCTCTCTTCCTGCTCCCACTCCCACGTGCGCACCGGCACCTTCAGTCGCCCGTGCCCCGCGAAAGGAGCCAACGCCCAAAGCGGGGACCAAATCGACCCACTCCCCGGCCATGGAGGAGTTAGCTGAGGACGTCAACCTTGTCTGCGACTTCGTAGACAGTTTTGACGTAAAGGAATTGCGCACTCTAGCGCATAAGATTAGGACGGCGCGCTCTGCTAAAGAGCGACTCCAGGCCTCCCTGGACCATATGGAGGTGATAGAGGCGATAAAGAACTTCAGGGCCAATTAGGCCCGAAGTTCTCGCCTACTGTTAATTTGGCTCGGTTTTATTCTTCTAAATGGATAATACAACTACAGCCAGAATAAAACCTAGATCGATAGCTGTCGCCTTCTTCAATGCGCACGGCCTTAAAAATCAAATTGACGAAGTCAGAACCTTCCTCACTGATCATCAGATTGATATATTGCTAGTGCAAGAGACTTTTCTTAAGCCTAGCATTAAAGACCCAAAAATAGCCAATTACAGAGTAATTAGAAACGATCGTATAGGGAATAGATTAGGAGGGACTCTTATTTATTATAGGTCGTCCCTACATGTAGTTCCCATAGACACGCCTCAATTAACTGATCTAGAGGCCTCCGTTTGCAGAGTAGCCATGACCGGTCATCAACCGATCACGGTAGCCTCTGTATATCTCTCACCCAATAAAAAGATAGTAAAGAGTGATTTTGAAGCTCTATTTAATCTCAGTAATTCGGTTATATTAGCTGGCGATCTTAATAGTAAACATCAAGTCTGGACTAATAATAGAAACCTCCATGACAACCTCAACGGCCGTGACTTACTAGCACTAAGTGACAGCCTAGAGTTCAATATAATAGCTCCTTCGGAGGACACTAGATATTCAACAAATATAACGCATAATACGTCTAAAATCGATATAGCACTACTCAGGAACGTAACCTTAACGTTACGCTCCATAGAAGTGGTGCATGAATTAACATCGGACCACCGTCCGGTTATAATGTCGTTAGGACAGTCCAGCAATGAGGTTCTTACAACCAAAATTGTTACGGACTGGAATAGGTTCGAGGCTAACCTCGAAACTATGAACACAGAATACTTAGATAAAGTGCCAGACGTAATAGACACTAAAGAAGTGGCCTTAGAAGCCATCTCTCACATCTCCTCTCACATAAAGGTGGTTGCCGAGAAATCTTCGAGGCAGCTCAAGGCGTCGAACGATCGTCGCTTTGAGCTCCCCGGGGATGTACGGCGATTACTGAGAGAGAAAAACGCTGCGGTGAGGGCCTATGATCGTTATAGAACGGACAATAATAGGTCCAATATGCGCCGCCTCTGTAGAGAGGTCAAGGAGCGCATGGCCCAGCTGAGGGAGTCACGATGGGACAATCTGATGGAAGATATATCGCCCTCGCATACAGCCTTCTGGAAGCTGGCGAGAGCTCTTAAATCAGAAAATGTCGCTTCGATGCCCCCATTAGTTAGATCTGATGGTCAGTTAGCGTTCGATGACTCGGAGAAGGCCGAGTGCATGGCGGATAGCATCGAGAGCCAATGCTCTCCAAGTTCCCTGCCAATCGACCCCGTCCACCTGAACAAGGTGGACGAGGAAGCGGCTAATCTGTCCGCCACACCACCAACGGATGATCCACTCCCTCCAGTTACTTTTGATGAGGTGAAAACCATCATCAAAAATCTCAAACCTCGTAAAGCGCCAGGCGCCGATGGTATAAATAACAAAGTGTTCAAAGCTCTCCCCCCAAAATTGATCTGCCTTCTAGTGGCTATTTTCAATGTTCTATTGTCCACCTGCACCTTCCCACAAGTGTGGAAAGAAGCAAAAGTAATCGGTATTCACAAACCGAATAAACCTAGAGACAGAGCTTCTAGCTATAGGCCCATCAGTCTCCTCAGTGCCATGGGGAAAATCTATGAGCGCATCATCCTCAGCCGTCTGAAGGATGCAGTGCTAGTAAAAAACCTAATTCCAAACGAGCAGTTTGGCTTTCGAGCCAAACACTCAAGTGTTCAACAGGTGCACCGCCTCACGGAGCACATTCTAGATCAGGCTGCAAAGGCGAACAGACGCCCTGTTTACACAGGAGCACTGTTCTTCGATGTGGCCAAGGCCTTCGACAAAGTCTGGCACAATGGACTAGTTTTCAAACTTATCCATACAGGGGTGCCCTTAAGACTAGTCAAAATCGTACAAGATTTTCTTACAAATAGATCCTTTCGTTTTCGCGTGGAGGGTACTTTCTCCTCTCCCAGAACAATCAGGGCAGGAGTTCCCCAGGGCTCGGTGCTCTCCCCAACCCTGTATTCACTTTACACAAGTGACATTCCTTCGGTAATAGGTACCCATCTCGCACTATACGCGGATGATACTACCATTTACTCCTCAGACACCCATCCCATTATAATCTGCAGTCGACTCCAAGCTGCAGCAAACGCACTAGGCGATTGGTGCAGAAAATGGAGAATCGAACTGAACCCCGATAAGAGCAAAGCCATCTTTTTCAACAGAAGATGTTATTACAACAAATTACTGGCTCAGATTAAAAAATATAAATTAGGTACGATCTCCCTATACGGCAGCCCAATACCGTGGGTTCCAGAGGTAAAATACCTGGGGGTGACTTTAGATTGTGCAATGAGCTTCTCTCAGCACATTAAAAAAGTTAGAAATAAGGCAAAATACGTTGTGTATCGTCTTTTTGCCTTAACCAACAAACGCAGTAAGCTGTCCCTAAGACACAAACTGCATCTTTACAAAACCTGCGTACGTCCTATTATGACATACGCGGGTGTCTCCTTTGCGCATGCCAATAAAACGAGCCTAAAACAACTTCAAGTTGTTCAAAATAAGTTCCTGCGTCAGATCACAGGAGCTCCGTACTATGTGAGGAACGCGGATCTCCACCGCGACCTCGATATGCCCACCTTACATACGTATCTTAAGGAACTATCCTTAAGATACTTCGAGTCGATAAAAGATCACGAAAATCCGTTGGTGAATGAGGCGGGCTCGTACTCCCCACAGAGGGATGTTGCCCCCCGCAGGAGACGTCCCAAGAACGTTCTTCTTGATCCCGATGACGAGATCACTTCCATAAATAGGTCGATCCCGCCCCCCCCCTCCACGGGTGAGGGAATTAGATTAGTAAATATAAACACTAACACACACACAGACACTACTCTAGTACAGAACACTAGGGCACACCGCAATCGCCGGCGAATGCGACGTCACAGACACACTCCGTACACGAGGTTTAACACCCGTGATACGGGGCGTTTCTAACTTTTGCGACTCGTTAATAAAATTGCGATAGCGATTCAAGCCGAGGTTCGTACCTCCATCTGAGGGGCCCTTGAATCGCATCGAGCCCCCCCCTAGCTCGAGGAGCCTCACTCCGAAAGCAGGGGTCGGGGTGCCTCGGGACTGCTGTCGGCGAAGCGGCGCTTCGCGCCGCCTCGCCGACGGCAGAATCGTTGCACTCAATAGTTCGTAAGTACTCACTTACGAACCTAATTAGACGAAGCTGTCAAGGCCGCAGGGCCAACAGCACACTCATTCAGAAAAAAAAAAAAAAAATCTTAATATTATAAAGTCACAAATATTCATGTTATTTATTTTCTTATTTTTAACGTTACCTCCACACTAGGATTTACATAAACATACATAAATTTCTAATATGTGAAACTGGTAACTCTGGTAAGCCGTCTGATTTTAATTTTATTAAAAGTGTTTTTTTTTTGCTTTTTATGCGGTGACAAATCAGCATAAAGAAATCAAAAGGTGTCCGAACCACACCCATTTCCATTTTTTAAATTACGATACAGAACTCACGCTGCTTTAGTCTATATCATATATCTTGCATCTTTTAATAAATTTTCCGTTCTTGATTATCAGTCCATTATCATCAAGATACAGAAGCGATCGAGCTTGATTGTCTTACATACAACAAACAAAAAGATTGATAAAAACCCAAATAAATGTACATACAGCTGACATGAAGCATTGACGCTCCGGCAAGACTACAATCTGTCAACATGGAATAGAATATAACAGAATAGAACAGAATAGAACAATTACATTACACATTATAACAATACCTTTTTTTTGGAAGTCATTTAGCTTTACTGCTTTTATGTGTTAAAAAGATTGAATTTCAAAGTTGTATTAAAATTTGTAAATTATAATACATGTTCCTAATACTACCAAGGACTATTCATGAGGGTATTGAAATTTAAAAAATACAGATGTGCATTTCACACGCGGAGGAAGGGAAACCTTTAGAAAATTAAGCTTCAAGAGAATGAGACGAATGCATGAGGCGCAGAATAATTGTAGGTTTTAATTATTATAATGTTGTTACTAAGTTTAAAAATTACTTTACATTTTATTCTAAATAATATTAATTATATGTCTAAGTAATGTAATATAATATTACTTAGAATACGGAAGCCAAGTCTTCAATTTCAACAAAGTGTATACTGTATTCTTATATTCATTGACTACCCTTTGACTATGATATTTTTCGCACATTGTTGTATTTAAAAAAAATAGTTTGATTTCAATACGCTTCAATAGAGAATCGCAAATGAGTACACGATTCATTAGGTTTCTTTCAGTAAGTTCGTGTGGTACCCAAATATCAAGCTTTTATGTATAGCCAGACTTTTTCAAATGGGTCAAAAATGTTTTGTGTTTAATTTTAAATTCCTCGGCTACGTCCCTAAAATGGCAAAAATGGCGAGAAAGTTTTTTCTAGTTTTTTTTTATTGTAGTGTATGTGTTGATATTAAAACTAGCCAGATAGGTACAAACAGTACAACTAAAGAGATTATTCTTCAATTTTATACAAACAAAATACGAAGAAACTTTTTCTTCGACCTATTACTGCACCTATTTGTACGTTAATTATTTATTATATGCGGGAATCGAACCTGCATTCCACAGATGATGATTGGTATTATATCAAATGTCTTGTGAGACATTACTACAGTTATTCATTATTCAGTTACAAGGCATTATTACATAAAGGTATAGATGTATACAATGCTTTATTGTAACAATTCTCGCAGAAACCCTCCATTTTATTATTTTCCCAACTCACGTCGCCAAATCATTGGGTTTTACTGTTTATTGCAGCTTTGTTCAAAATAAATATAAGCAAATAGATAGATACGTACTAGCAACAAAGCAAACAATCTAAAAAATGTACATAATTGTACGATCATGTATTATTTTGTCTTTAAACCTATTTAAATGAGCCGTAGTTTATAAATTTTAATACAATTTTGAAATTATTTTTTTAGCTAATCTTAGTAAATTATGGCGTATATTCATCCCACAGCTGGATATAGGCTTCTATTCATTTTTAAGGCGGTCAAGGAGCAATGCATCTCAAAATACTTTTTTCGATATGCATGCAGGCTCTCACGATGTTTTCCTTCACCTCGGTGGTGAAAAACTACGCGGTCAATTGTGATGCCGACGGGCAAAGAACCCAGTTAGTTCGCGTACTTGAAATTAACGTCAAGCACAACCCTTTTTTTTCGTGAGGAAATCCTCATGGATACCTTACGCTCTGGGTGCAACGAGAAGGTTATGCCGGACTCCTACAAACTAAAACTCCACGGTGATCACCATCAGCGTATACGAGGGGACCCGGGATCTCCGTTCGGAACGAAACCGGGGCCCTTCCCTCGCTTTGCTTTATTAAAGCACGTGCCGGAGTGCACAGCACTCACAGTGCTATCACGGTGCTCGGGACCACATCCGAGTCACCGCCTTGAGCATCTGTAACCCTAGAGGCCCCGTTTCTGGTAGGGGAACACTTAACCCCTGAGCTAGCATGGCATGGTAAGCAAGCCGGCATGCAATATTCAGAATATTTTACCAAACTCACTAAAATTCGCAATTGAGTTTAATTAGCTCAGAGCTGGCAATTTCGTATAAGCAATGCTGCTCGTCTATGACATTTGATTTCAGGAATTTTCCGACATCAGTCGGTTTTATACGCCACCACCATTACATAGCAGTATGTTATACACAGAATAGAATTTACATAAAATTACATTCTTAGTTGATATACTTCGATGGGATAAGTCATACATAATACATCACGTAGGCATCAAACAATGGATAAGACTGAAACAAGAAAAAGTTACATTCAAGCGGACTTAGTGCTTTGTTCATACATTGATTCTTTTAATTTTGGTCGTTTGTATATGATATGAGAATGTTCCAATTGTAACGTAAAGTGCTGCTGTGAACATTTTAAAACACTTCATTTTTAGGCATGGTGGTCGTTCGACTAAATTGATTACTTAAATTTTTTAAATGGTTTATACTTGGCGTATATTTTTAAACTCTGTACATAAATACATTTTGTAAATATGTGTGTTGTGTCTATTTTGTTCTGTCATGAATAGGAAAAAATCGAGTTGTTTACAAATACTTAGACTAGTCGTTTTCGTTTCTTGTTTAAATACCTCTTCATTCAAAAAGTTTAAAGTTGAATAATTTAGAAGCAATTGATTGAAAATATTACAATTTCGTGATTAAGAAGTGAATTACTCATGTTGTTTATTCTTTAATATCGTTATAATTATTCTTACATTTCTGTAGATGTACTAAATTTTGAGTCTTAGGCCGGTATTAACAGACAATCTACTTATACCTCACAAGGTGAAATTTTAAGTCTAGGCCATATAAATTACACAAATTTAAACATTTTGAATTTTGAAGATTCTGTTAGTTAGTTTCATGCATATAACAGCATGCAAATAAACCCCTCAGCTCAATATAAGGCGTAATTTAGATATTACTGACAGACACTTTAATTTTATCTGTATGTTAATGATTTCTTATATTTACGCGAACACTACACATTTAAATAAAACTAATTTTACGGATTTTATCACGTATATTAACTTATTTTACATTCCCGACGTTTCAAAGCACTTTACAGCACCCATGGTCACGGGGGGGACTGAGGTGTATGACGTCCCAATGTCATAGTTAACCACGGCTACCTCCAGATTAAAAATTATTAATTTTTGTTCCGATCTACGCAGTATGAACTTACAGTATCATGAAGTCTTGCAGTTGTATGCTTGGGTTGGGATTTAATTTTATTAATTATGGGATCCCAAGCACATGGTAGCACCCAGCCATCTTCTCTATTGAAATTAGGATGTTTCTTGATTTCAATAGCCTCGCGAATCATACTTGGAAGGAATCGGTGTTCTTTAGCGAGGATTTGTGGTCTATCAAATCTAATGTAGTGACGGGGGCGATCCTGTACGTGTTCACAGACTGCAGACTTCCCGGAGCGTCTATTCTTCACATCAGCTATGTGTTCTTTAACGCGGGTTTTTATGGATCTTTTAGTTTGTCCTATATAAGAGAGACCACATTCACAATCAAGCTTGTACACTCTTGCACCTTGCAGAGGAATATTACAATTGACTGATGGTAAAAACTGACACGTACAGGATCGCCCCCGTCACTACATTAGATTTGATAGACCACAAATCCTCGCTAAAGAACACCGATTCCTTCCAAGTATGATTCGCGAGGCTATTGAAATCAAGAAACATCCTAATTTCAATAGAGAAGATGGCTGGGTGCTACCATGTGCTTGGGATCCCATAATTAATAAAATTAAATCCCAACCCAAGCATACAACTGCAAGACTTCATGATACTGTAAGTTCATACTGCGTAGATCGGAACAAAAATTAATAATTTTTAATCTGGAGGTAGCCGTGGTTAACTATGACATTGGGACGTCATACACCTCAGTCCCCCCCGTGACCATGGGTGCTGTAAAGTGCTTTGAAACGTCGGGAATGTAAAATAAGTTAATATACGTGATAAAATCCGTAAAATTAGTTTTATTTAAATGTGTAGTGTTCGCGTAAATATAAGAAATCATTAACATACAGATAAAATTAAAGTGTCTGTCGGTAATATCTAAATTACGCCTTATATTGAGCTGAGGGGTTTATTTGCATGCTGTTATATGCATGAAACTAACTAACAGAATCTTCAAAATTCAAAATGTTTAAATTTGTGTAATTTATATGGCCTAGACTTAAAATTTCACCTTGTGAGGTATAAGTAGATTGTCTGTTAATACCGGCCTAAGACTCAAAATTTAGTACATCTACAGAAATGTAAGAATAATTATAACGATATTAAAGAATAAACAACATGAGTAATTCACTTCTTAATCACGAAATTGTAATATTTTCAATCAATTGCTTCTAAATTATTCAACTTTAAACTTTTTGAATGAAGAGGTATTTAAACAAGAAACGAAAACGACTAGTCTAGGTATTTGTAAACAACTCGATTTTTTCCTATTCATGACAGAACAAAATTAAACACAACACACATATTTACAAAATGTATTTATGTACAGAGTTTAAAAATATACGCCAAGTATAAACCATTTAAAAAATTTAAGTGATCAATTTAGTCGAACGACCACCATGCCTAAAAATGAATTGTTTTAAAATGTTCACAGCAGCACTTTACGTTACAATTGGAACATTCTCATATCACATACAAACGACCAAAATTAAAAGAATCAATGTATGAACAAAGCACTAAGTCCGCTTGAATGTAACTTTTTCTTGTTTCAGTCTTATCCATTGTTTGATGCCTACGTGATGTATTATGTATGACTTATCCCATCGAAGTATATCAACTAAGAATGTAATTTTATGTAAATTCTATTCTGTGTATAACATACTGCTATGTAATGGTAGTGGCGTATACAACCGACTGATGTCGGAAAATTCCTGAAATCAAATGTCATAGACGAGCAGCATTGCTTATACGAAATTGTCAGCTCTGAGCTAATTAAACTCATTTGCTTATTTTAGTGAGTATGGTAAAATATTCTGAATATTGCATGCCGGCTTACTTACCATGCCATGCTAGCTCAGGGGTTAAGTGTTCCCCTACCAGAAACGGGGCCTCTAGGGTTACAGATGCTCAAGGCGGTGACTCGGATGTGGTCCCGAGCACCGTGATAGCACTGTGAGTGCTGTGCACTCCGGCACGTGCTTTAATAAAGCAAAGCGAGGGAAGGGCCCCGGTTTCGTTCCGAACGGAGATCCCGGGTCCCCTCGTATACGTTGATGGTGATCACCGTGGAGTTTTAGTTTGTAGGAGTCCGGCATAACCTTCTCGTTGCACCCAGAGCGTAAGGTATCCATGAGGATTTCCTCACGAAAAAAAACGGTTGTGCTTGACGTTAATTTCAAGTACGCGAACTAACTGCGCTCTATGCTCGTCGGCATCACGATCGACCACGTAGTTTTTCACCACCGATGTGAAGGAAAACATCGTGAGAGCCTGCATGCATAACGCAAAAGTATTTTGAGACGCATTGCTCCTTGACCGCCTTAAAAATGAATAGAAGCCTATATGCAGCTGTGGGATGAATATACGCCATAATTTACTAAGATTAGCTAAAAAAAAATAATTTCAAAATTGTATTAAAATTTATAAACTACGGCTCATTTATATAGTTTTAAAGACAAAATAATACATGATCGTACAATTATGTACATTTTTGAGATTGTTTGCTTTGTTGCTAGTACGTATATATCTATTTGCTTATATTTATTTTGAACAAAGCTACAATAAACAGTAAAACCCAATGATTTGGCGACGTGATTTGGGAAAATAATAAAATGGAGGGTTTCTGCGAGAATTGTTACAATAAAGCATTGTATACATCTATACCATTTACTGTTGCAAAAACTGTAATAATGCCTTGTAACTGGATAATGAAGAACTGTAGTAATGTCTCACAAGATATTTGATATAATATGAATCATCATCTGTGGAATGCGGGTTCGATTCCCGCATTTAATAAATGATTAACGTACAAATAGGTGCAGTATAATAGGTCGAAGAAAAAGTTTCTTCGTATTTTGTTTGTATAAAATTAAAGAATAATCTCTTTAGTTGTACTGTTTGTATCTGGCTAGTTTTAATATCAACACATACACTACATTAAAAAAAAAAACTAGAAAAACTTTCCCGCCATCTTTGCCATTTTAGGGACGTAGCCGAGGAATTTAAAATTAAACACAAAACATTTTTGACCCATTTGAAATAGTCTGGCTATACAAAAAAGCTTGATATTTGGGTACCACACGAACTTACTGAAAGAAACCTAATGAAACGTGTACTCATTTGCGATTCTCTATTGAAACGTATTGAAACCAAACTATTTTTTTTTTTAAATACAACAACGTGCAAAAAATATCATAGTCAAAGCGTAGTCAATGAATTTAAGAATACAGTATACATTTTGTTGAAATTGAAGACTTGGCGTCCGTATTCTAAGTAATATTATATTACATTACTTAGACATATAATTAATATTATATTATTTAGAATAAAATGTAAAATCTTTTTTAAACTTAGTAACAACATTATAATAATTAAAACCTACAATTATTCTGCGCCTCATGCATTCGTCTCATTCTCTTGAAGCTTAATTTTCTAAAGGTTTCCCTTCCTCCGCGTGTGAAATGCACACCTGTTTTTTTTTAAATTTTAATACCCTCATGAATAGTCCTTAGTAGTATTAGGAACATGTATTATAATTTACAAATTTTAATACAACTTTGAAATTCAATCTTTTTAACACATAAAAGCAGTAAAGCTAAATGACTTCCAAAAAAAAAAGTATTGTTATAATGTGTAATGTAATTATTCTGTTCTATTCTATTCCATGTTGACAGATTGTAGTCTTGCCGGAGCGTCAATGCTTCATGTCAGCTGTATGTACATTTATTCGGGTTTTTATCAATCTTTTTGTTTGTTGTATGTAAGACAATCAAGCTCGATCGCTTCTGTATCTTGATGATGATGGACTGATAATCAAGAACGGAAAATTTATTAAAAGATGCAAGAGATATGATATAGACTAAAGCAGAGTGAGTTCTGTATCGTAATTTAAAAAATGGAAATGGGTGTGGTTCGGACACCTTTTGATTTATTTATGCTGATTTGTCACCGCATAAAAAGCAAAAAAAAAAAAACACTTTAAATAAAATTAAAATCTTACCAGAGTTACCAGTTTCACATATTAGAAATTTATGTATGTTTATGTAAATCCTAGTGTGGATGTAACGTTAAAAAATAAGAAAATAAATAACATGAATATTTGTGACTTTATAATATTAAGACAAACCGCTTTATACCTTTATAGTCTGCGAGTATTATGCAGATTTAGTTATGAATACGTCAGTTTTTAATATTGCGTTAAATAGAAAAATGAAATATTGTGTTAAAGACAAAAATTATGTATCAATATAGAACCAGTGGTAATGTAAAAAAATGACTTTTAATGAGAATTACTTGTAATCAATATTGAATAAAAATTATTTTATTCTATTCTAAACACTTAGCCACTGCACTAGAAACCGGTAAAGTAATCTTCTTATCATATTAATCCTTATTTATGAGTATAAGTTTTTAGGTATAACCATCACGCTCTCAAAATGCTGCTGCGTTTTATATGGCGAGTGTAGAGAACTGGAGACCCTTTTTACTGGAAACGAGGCATTCGATCTTAGTTCTAAGGTGTGACGATGCTTCTGCTTTTTTATTCTTAATTTAGGATAGATGTAGATGTCTATTCGATACAGCTACATAACACTTACCATAACATTTTACTTACATAACAGTTGACTGTGTGGTCAAATTTGTGTGGAATTATTTCATTTAAATACATGGAAACATGCTCGTGTTTGCTGTACAACTTTATCGAGCATACAGAACATATCCACCACAACTATTTGAAATTGCTTCTTCATGTCCGAAAACCAGCAACTCGAGATAACAACAAAATTAGCTCTCACAGCAACTATTACTAACTTCGTAAACGATGAAGTTGCAACACCAAAACTTTAGCCCACGGATCCTTGTAGGGTATAGTTTGATCCTTTTGTCTATGTGTAATGTACTCGCTGGAATAACCCATTAACGACTACCGTAATCTAATAAATGATAGGTTACTATTATTAATTATCATCTAAGTTATTAAGTTTTCTAATAATTAAAAGGGTCCGATATGATATGAATGACATTCTCTCCTTTTATGTTTATTTGATATAATTTATTTGTATATTTGACTTAATTTAAATTCCACAAGTGCTTAACTGCTGAAATAGAAGATTTTAAGCTGATAAATGAGAAAATGTATGGTATCAAAGTCAATAATAAATACTTATGTCATACATCTATACAAATAAATAAAATTGAAGTAACTGTTTGTAATGTCAAAATTACGGCTTTTTACTAAATTCATATCAAAGTATATACGATACTTATAACAAAAACACAATTATTAAAATTTTTGTCTGTCCGTCTGAAGGTCTGTCTGTCTGTCTGTTTGTTTGTTCCGGCTAATCTCTGAAACGGGTAGACCGATTTTGACGGGACTTTCACTGGCAGATAGCTGATGTCATAAGGAGTAACTTAGGATAGTTTTATTTTAGAAAAATAATTATGGTTCCGCGCAAAAAAAACTAAAACCCCAAATAACACGCGGGTGAAGTCGCGAGGAACAGCTAGTACCTATACAATATGTAACATAACCTTGTCCGATTCATAAGAGTGTTGTTAGATGTCGTGATATATGATTTTGTGTATGGTGTTATTTACAAAAATAAATGAAAAATACCTCGCAAACAATTTGCAGCATGTGCTGTCGTTAGGTGAAAATACTACCACACTGTGGCAACACGTTATGGTGCCAGCGACGGTGTTGCCAGATTTAAATTTTGCTTAATAATTGTATTTTAAAACCATGCATTTTAATAAATAATAACATAGTAGTCATTATTAACATAATGATCTTTAATTATTTTAAGTATCATTGCGGTACCGATTAGGTTCAATTATGGTATTTTTGTAAAGAAAAATATTCTCTGTGAATGTGTGATGTGGCTAAATAAATATCAAAAAAAAAACAACAGGGAAAAACTCCACAAACATTATGAACAATATTATTACCTGATTATAATCGCAGGTATTATTAAACAATAGCCATTTTCTCATATAAGAGTATAAGCTAGTGTTATTCTAGCAATGAAAATCTAATTCAAACGAAATATTGAACGGAAAAATTCAATTGCAGGAATTCGTATCTCACTTTGACAATGAAGAAAATATAAGAGTGATATTTTTAAAGCGCGCGCTCAATGTTCAATAAAATTCTGTTATTGAGTCAGGGTAAAGGAATTGCAGAAACTGTTTTCAACATGAACATATTTAGTGTATTCTATCAATCATAAACTCATCGTCATCTTAGTGGTCATTTATCTGTTAAGTTTACTGCTGAACTCACATAATTTAGACAATTTTAAGCATTGAATAATACATATATATTTGAAATATATATTTGAGACTTATTTATAGAATGAGGGTAACAAGCGAGAATATGTTTCACCAGATGGTGCGGCTCATAGACATCGACATCTACCCTCGATAAAGAATCAAAACGCAAATGATTTGTCACTCCTACGGACTAAGATGGAATGCCTCGTTTCCAGAGTCTTCGGTTTTCTATACTCATTATACAAAACACGGCAACATTAAGCTGCTTTTTACACTATTATTCTGTAAGAGCGTGGTCGTACCCCGATCGAGCGGAACCATTCATGTTGCAGACATAGTATACCTGCAGCATGGCTATACCACGTTAAAGAATTATTTAAGTTTGTGCAAGTTTTAAGATAGTCAAGCATTCGAGGTTCGTGATCATGAAACTATAGAATAGTTTTAGTACTTGGGCCCTACTAACATGATCTAAACTTATAAAATAACATACTTTGATAACCCCAGTCGTATTGGAAGGATAGCCTACTGTTATTAATGTGCAAAAACTATTTTTTCTTAACACTACAAACGTAATATTAAAACAAAAATGAAAATTTACTCCATACAAATATTGGAGTTTGGACAACTATTTTCAAATATTTAATATTCACTTTATTGAAATAGTGTTTACATGGCAATTAATTTATTATATGAAGATTTATAATGTTTCCATTTAGTAATGGTGGTTTATGTTTTAAGGTATAATAAGAATAAAATACTTAACCGTCGTTCGTTTATCGAGTTATAATTATTGTAAACTACGACTACTAGTATTCTATGTAATATAATTTTCTTTATGTAAGTAACAATTCGTTCAATAAATAGCAAAGCATATAATAAAGCAAATCAAACAAATTTGATGGCTATATGGCGCAGTGACTTAGCTATGAGTTGTATGGTGTATAAATAATTGTTCCGGGGCCGGATGTTTGTTCTTGTGAAAGAAGAAGAAGAAATAAACATATAACTTTGGCCTCTCAGTATATTTACGAAAATTTAATGTATTTTCACAAACACAAAAAAGGCTTCAGAAAAAAAAGTGATATACACTCTCTAAACACTAGGGACAAACACAAGCTAGTGATACCAGTGTCATTGGGGCAATATATACGCTATAAAAACCAAATTCCAGAAAGTATACAAGGTATATCTGTTATCAAGTTTAAATATTTTCAACCCCGACACAAAAGAGAGGTGTTATATGTTCAATGTGTATCTGTGTACCTGTGTGTCTGTCTGTGGAATCGTAACTCCCAAATAGATTAACAGTAGTAAATACAGTGCATATAATAAGAAAATTTGTAAATAGTACAGAAAGACGTAAATTTATAATTATTTACTCGTACGGTCAAACCACTGTATCAAAGCGCAGTGCTGTTTGTAATTAGCCGTCTTTGTATAATAATCTTGAACTTGTTTATAAAACTATATTAAAAATGTGTAACATTAGTTAATAAACGGCTACTAGGGATGGTGTAATCTCTGGTGGAAAATCAAAAAAATAGATTAACCGATTTAGATTTAGCTTTTTTTGTTTGAAAGGTCACTTGATCGAGAGTGTTCTTAGCTACGGTTCAAGAAAATCTTCCGTCGCCAGTCGTCAGTCGATCGATTAAAATCGATTTAAAGATCATCAGCTCTTTTTGTTTCGGGGGTTTTAATTTCTTTTTATTTAAGTTACATTAAACTAAACTGTATAAAATGGTTATTATATATAATGAACGCATGGTTGATGATAAGCACTTCATCTTTAAAGATCTTCACCCCCACACTTGAATTTTCTCCTGTAACGTGGAGGCAGTATACATACGAAAATTTCACAACAACAAATATCCTAGAGCCGGAACAATTATTTGTAGGTCCTATAAATATTTGTTTCGTGTGGGATTCGAACCCGTGGCCTCCAGCGCCGCAACGTCATTACTTACAAGACCGTACCTTACCTTACCTTTAATAGTATTTTTTTACTAGCGATAAATTCTGTAAAAGTTCGTTATAGTATTCATTTGAAAGTAATGAAGACTGAAAATAGCATCAATAAAAGTAATTTAATATTCGTGCAAAAACTTCGAAGTCGTTACAATGTCATCCTTTACTTCATGCAGATTACAAACTAATACGCTGAATTAAATTTAAGTACCCATGTTTTCTTGTGGAATGTGAGAACCCACTGAATTTATGAAATAATGGTGTATTTATGAAAGAGCGGTATCAAAAAAAATATTTTTAATATATACTTATATATAACATTCTAGTTAAATGTGTTTGTTTGAAAATTTTACATTTTTTTATATAGAATAAAGCTCAAAATACAACTAGGAATTGCAGACATTGTTATCCACGTTATTTCAACCAACGTAGTGCTATTCAACAAAAATTGGAACTCTCGCGTAAGAGAGTTCAACCTTTTTGTACTAAGCTCTAGTATTGTACTTAAATGATAAATGATTTTTTTTCATGTTTGTAAATAAGTAACGTTTGTTCTAGAAATTTTAACCAAAATTATTACAAAAGACTTATTGTTGCTAAATTCGACCCCAACTTTATCAGAAAAAACGTAACAAATAAATCTGATTTTACGAAGTTTATATCTCATACATTACATTCTTTAAAAGTCCATTGCTGCATATATGACTCTCCATAGAATCGGAGGATTTCATAGGTCATTTGATAGGGGAAGTTTCGCCATAGTTGCCACGCTTGGTCGGCGGGTTGGCAACCGCAGATTTTTTTTTATTTTTACTTCAATTTCCCTCGTCTTTATCTCAATAAATACTGTGAAATTAGTTTAATTCCTTGT
This sequence comes from Parnassius mnemosyne, assembly GCA_963668995.1. Taxonomy (NCBI): domain Eukaryota; kingdom Metazoa; phylum Arthropoda; class Insecta; order Lepidoptera; family Papilionidae; genus Parnassius; species Parnassius mnemosyne. Next base: position 30,916,416 of record CAVLGL010000080.1, read on the forward strand.
GTTGCAAATATAATCACAATGTATAATAATACGAACTGTTAAACATTAAAATACATAATTTAGGCATACTGTTAAACGATATGCAAAATGATGCAGAGCAGCATTACCAGTGAGATGTTATTAACTCTGCGTTTATAAACCTATTAGCTATCGTGAATCAATGTGCCAAGCTTGTTTACATTAACATTAGCTTATTTTATAAACTCAAAGATTAGCTAATGATAAGTGGCAAAATTGGCGGGTTTTGGGTATGCTTGAATATAACAACGAACTTGAAACGCTTTCGACGAAACGTACATTTTAAGAACACTAAGCATTACTTTGCTTTAAAATATTTATGACGAGCGCCTAGGCTCTGAGTAATCACACAAACCTGAGTTCGATGCCGCCGACACCAATAAAATTGTTAAATGCAATTTAAAATTATGAATCAACACGTTTGGGAGTTAGAGGAAAACATTGCGAGAAAACCTGCTTGTCGGAGGAATAATATAATCATCTATAAATCTACAAAGTGATAATAAATGGGTTGTAAGAGATTTGAACTAGACGCTGCAGAGAGATGCAACTTTCTGCAAGCTCTAGGTCAACTAGATTTTCACCAGTCTGTCGAATAAGCTATTATGTTAATTTTTATTAACTAAGCAAGTTTTGAAATTGATTATTTGTTAGTTACATTTACCGTGTAATGGCGATGTAATAATATTCACTACCACATATTATTATCCTATGAGTATCGTAAGACGCGACTGAGGGAAACAAATCAGGAGATGGACAGCAGCGTCTTCCTGATAACGACTAAAAATAAAATAAAAAAAAAAGCGAGGAAACGCAGCCAGCGTTCTTGGCACGATACCGCGGGGAGTAGGACTATAATATGATAATTAAGTTTCTAGTTTTAGTTTCTAAATTAATTTAATAACTAGTAGAAAAAATTCAATAAATAAAAATATTAATGTCGAATTATTTCAACAAACTAAATCTTCGTCCACAAAATAAAAACATTGAATAAACAAAGTTTATCAATAGTTATTTATTAAATAGTTTAAAATATTGTTAATTCATGGTAATTTATTAAATATTCCGATGGCCACGTAAAATAGTCTATTAATGAACTAGTTTAGGGTGGTAACTAACACCTTGGTTAGCAACAACACTGATATTCTTTTTAAATGCAAAAAATATAAGTATATGTCGTACAGTCTCCAGCTTACTAGAAATACTTAATCGTCTTAGCCTACTTGTATATAAAGGGAAAACATACCGAAGAGTGTTATATTCGAACAAATAGTATATAATAGGTATAGTACTGATCTCTTAAACTTTCCTTGAGCTCTGTTGAAAAATGAAAGAAGCAAAGAACATAAATGTTACCTCTAACCTCTTACAATATCCCAAGCCACGATGCTTTAAGTCAAGCCAAGGAAAATCGACGTTTTATTATTCCAACAAATTTTATCCGTGAAATTACCTCTAGAGTTTTGTGTTTCATCGCACAACAAAGTAATGTTTTAGATGAAAGGCAACATTTCATATATTAGGATTCTAGTTTAATGTTTTACTTTTATTATAAAATTGAATTGACGAACGAACTTACAGTCCACATGATCGTAAGTCGCTACTCGAGCCCATGGACATCTGAAACCAACTTCAAATGTGTAATGACTATGAGAAATAAGATGGAATTTCTCAAAGGTAGAAATTGGAACGATGTTGGTGAGAAAAGGACTTCTTTAACCCAACTAGATGGGAGCAAAGGCGTAGAGTAAATAGTTTACTGATAACGAGGCGTTCTATCTTAATCGAAAATAGATTATGGTTTCGATGAACCAGGTCATTCTTATTGTCAGATAGACTGTACACTATTTTGTTACGTTTACTCATATTAAAACATTCATTTATAGAAGCTAGCTGAGCTAAACTAATCATTCTCAAATTTAAATATTACTCTAAAAATTAAAAATAATTAAGATACCACAAAAATTATCATACACTGCTACAAAATGAAAAAAAATTACAAAACAGTAAGTACAGGTATTTTCTTATCACTTGCAGAAAACATTTCGTGCGGTTCTATTCATGCCGACCTGAATGATAATACTTCACATATATCTATTAGCTTAGCTAGAATATCGTGTAGTGGCGGTGTTAGAATATGGTTCTGTAATTCTCGTAAGTGGTGACAGAGGGAAATTGAAACAAGGGACGGGCAGCAGCATCTTCTTGATATCAACTTAAAATAATTAAAAAAAAACTAATGTTGCGAACCCGCCTGCCTATGGACTAAGCGACGCCCGGATATCCTCTTATGACACGCACTAGGAATATAGTCTAAAATAACTATCAATAAATTCATTCATAAATGCGTAAATACGTGTGTACGAGTATGTATGAAATTTCGTGACGTATCGTTCCGTGATACCGAAACATGTATGTATAAGATGCAATCTTTAAAAGATACATATCGGAAAAGACTTCTACTTAAGTCTTCGAAGTTTTGATTTCTCGTAAAATATAATTGAATATTGGCCAGAACTTGCGTAGCAAGAGAAATCGTCTTATAGATTACTAGCTTTAAATATATATTTAATAATTTGTGCATATTCAATTGTTACCTTAATATTTTGCTTTACTTGACAGCTATTTTGTATTTCTTGGGACTAATATCTCTCTAGCATTATTTCTCGTGCTGGGAATGCATTTTAAATACATACATTGCACATATCTACACATCCAGATTTTCAAGCCATGCGAATACTAATCCCGTCCGAGTGTGCGGTAACCTCGGCTTACAACTAAAAGAAACAAGACCGAAGATTCAAATAAATGGTTTTTAAATATGGAAAAATTATGGTTACCCGACCGCCAATAGTTGCAACTGTGGCAGTTATCCTAATCGATCTTTGGGTTGAATGAAAAACTAAACGGATGAATACAAAAATAAACCCCAAGGGCTTATTCAAAAAGTTATACTTTATTAAGCAAGTTACAAACTACCCGTTTAATCTGAAAGTTTCTGTATTGGTTTAATAACAGCTGTGGCCATGTAGGAAGTTTTTGAAGGGTAACATTTTTATAAGTCGTTATTTGACGCTGTTAAAATTTATATTTTATTTATAAGTCACACAACTATGAATAAAATGAAAATGTTTATTTTGTCTCAATACAGTTACATGGATTATAAATAAGACATTCTAAGTAAGAACTTGGTAGTATTATTGTTGGTGGTAAACTATAAAAAACTTGTAATACAATATTTACTTATTTTAAGTGCATATGAAATCAAGTTCAGCAGTTTTATAAGTTTATACTTAGCCTTGTCTTCTTGATATTGATCAGGTTTGTAAAAAATTTGCTGGTGAAGAAATTCATCCTAAAACTTAAAGTAAATGGCTAGTCGTCCTAAAAATCTTATTTAAACTGAACCAAGTTAGTGGATGAAATGGAAATTAAAAATAATTAATAACAAATAATAAAAATTTTACATTTAAATATCCTAAGTTTTTTGTAAATTAGTCAAAAATATTCATTGACTGACATCAGCTGTGGCAGATCAATGACGGAGTGTTTATCTTAGAATGAATTATGAGTCGTCATCATCATCATTATCACTACATCCCATCACAAGTCCACTGCTAAATATACCCCTACCCCAAGGAATGCCACAAAGCACGGTCTTGAGGCACCTGCATCCATCGACTTCCTGCATGTCTTACCAGGTCGCCACTCCATCTAATGGGGAGATTCCCTACACTTCGTCTGCCGGTACGAGGCCGCCAATCGAGGACTTTTATTCTCCATCGGTTGTCGGTTCTTCGAGCTATATGGCCGGCCTATTGACCCACTTCAGCTTACTAGTCCGTTAGGCTATGTCGGTTACTCTGGTGAACAATGAGTATGTAAGAAAAATAAATTTTGATTCCATGAACCATTTCTTGATATTGTTGATTGCAACTTTAAGTGCAGATTTCTCCGTTCCTGCTAACTCCGCGTCCCGGAAATTGCGATATATCTCGTTCAGCCATCTCAGAATTTTAAATCAAAACCGTAAAACCTAATCAAAATGCCAATGGTGGCTTACAGAGCCGATACAAGTTACTCCTCTGTTAAACTTGCAAGGAAGCTCAAAGTCTCTTAGCTGTGGAGAAGGCAAACTAAGCTAAGTATTTACAAGAGGATTAAGTGTAACTGAGATCAGTACGGGCTAATATATTGTCAACCAACGTAAAAGAAAGTTACTAAAGTGACAGCCCCGTATTGACAAAGTTATGTTCTCTGACCCCTTACTAGATGGAGTGACTTGATTCTTATTTAAGGATCAAAATGTAGCTGAAATGTGAAAGCTTGTTCATCGTTATTTAGTTTGTCACACAACACACAAACACTCACGCCTGTCACCCAGAGGGGTAGGCAGAGACTACGTACTTCCATTTGGTGCAATCCTGACACACCTTTCTCGCCTCCTTTACATCTATTTATCTACGCATACACGCTCGTCGGTTAAGGGTTTTTTTAACTGTGGCCCATAGACATCTGCATATATCCTCGATTACGAATCAAAATGCAGATGCGTTGTCACCCGTGAGGACTAAGATGGAATACCTCTTTTCCAGTAAAAAGGGTCTTCGGTTCTCTACACTCACCATACGAAACACAGCAGTGTCAAGCTGACATTTTACGCTGGTATTCTGTGAGAGCGTGGTCCTTCTCCGGTCGAGCCGACCCATTCGTGCTACAACTATACCAGTAATATAGCTGCAGCATGGCTCTACCACGTACATAAACTAGGTACTCCTAATCTGGCCTATTTTCAATATATCGCCGAAGTGGTCGATAAATCTTCGTCTAGGGCGTCCCTTCCCGACTCTGCCGTTCACTTCTGAAACATAAATTTGCTTTGTCACTCTTTCCTCGTTCATTCTTTCTACGTGACCAAACCACCGAAGCATTACTTTTTTAATTCTAGTCACAACATCATCTTGCAAACCACACTTTTCTCTTATCACACTATTTCTCACCCTGTCATTCAGATGCAGCCCTAGCATACTCCTTAATGACCGCATTTCTACAACATTTATTCTACTCTCATGCTACTTCTGCCAGACCTAACTTTCACTACCATACATAAAATAAGGGACTAACACAGCATTATGAATTGCCATACGTGCCTTCTTTGACACATTCTGACTCTTCATAATAGCGTGTAGAGCCCCATTCAATCTATTTCCTGCGTTCACTCGTCGTTCTATATCCTTATCATATCTACCATCCCTGCTAAATAAACATCCCAAATATACATACTCATCCACTTGCTCAATCAACTCCCCTTCTATTCTTATTTCACATAACGTTTTACTTTCTTCTCTTTCAAAAACCATCACTTTCGTCTTACTTGCGATCACTTTCATACCCCTTTCTTTTAATGACACAGCCCTGTCAGACACCTTTTTGAATGCCAAACCAGTTCGAGTAGACCCCGTGGATCCTGACACAAGCACTAGAGTCCCTATAAAGAGACTTTAATGCCTGTATCAAATCAGCGTGTCAACCCAAATGAGGTCAGTGTTTGCCATAACACGTTCCTGTCCACTCTGTCATAAGCCATTTCCAAGTCCATGAACGCTCAGAAAATTTTCTGGTTTTTGGCCAAAAATTTCTCCGCAATCATGCGTATGGAAATGACTTGATCCGTACACCCCATCCCCTTTCTAAATCCAGCTTGCACATCCCTAATTTTTCCATCAGTTTCTTCCATAACTCTTACAATAAACACCTTAGCATACAGTTTACCTATAATGCTAAGCAAGCTGATACCACGGTAGTTTTTACAGTCCTGCTGTGATCCTTTTCCCTTATATATTGGGACTATAACGGCTTTGCACCAGTCTTCCGGTACCCGCTTCAGTTCCCAACATAAATTAAACAAGGCGTACAGCAGGCCTGCAACCACACGCTCTCCAGCCCTTAGAATTTTGAGTGATGCTCTTTCGTATCCGACTGTCTTACCTGCTTTCATGCTTTTCATTGCTTTAATTTTTTCATCTACACTTATCTCCCTACCTCTCTCCATTTCTCTCGGAATTTCTATTTCACTTAATTCAGACGACTCTTCATCTTAAACAGGCCTTCAAAGTATTCCTTATATAATCCTTTTATATTCCAGCTTTCCAACAATGCACAGTATAAATATAATTATTTTAAATGTTGCTTTTACTACAGTAAACATTGATGTCTAGACATAAATCTCCTTCTTTATGTGCTCGTAAAAGTGCATTGCTGTACATAGACTTCCCGACCTGAAGTAAGGATTTGCGTTATAATATTATAAGAATAATATTTAATAAAACCTTTTAATGTTGTTGTTATTTCATTACCGTAGTGCTGGGAGAATTTTAGAATAAGTAAAACATTATAAATGGAATAAAAATAAGAGATTAATGTTGTAGTTTTAGAACTTATATTTACCACGAAATTATTCGTGCATAAATCGAACACGTTTTTATAAAACTAAAGTGACAAACGAACTTAGTATACATGATGGTAGGTAATTGCAGCCTATAGACCCTCAATCAATTTTAAATAAAGGAAGGCTTCAGATGCGTTTTCACGTCTGAAGACTAAGATGGAATCCCTCACTGCTATTTTGCGGCAAAAATAGGTTAGAGGGTGGTATCTATCTTGGCGGACTCTTAGAAAGACAGAGTTCTACTTTCCAGTACCAACGTGTTCTCGTACTAGGCAAGTATTTTATAGGCGACTGCTTATTATTTAAGCTACCACGGCTTTGCATTAAGTAAGAGTAAACAAAATAGCCATGTTTTATTTATTAAGGTCTATTGAATGTCCTCTTCTCAATACTGGCCTCCTCCTTAGCCACAAACAAGCAACCACAGAGCAATAAGGCGAATTTTGGCCTTTTTTACGTGGTAGAGCCATGCTGCAACTATATTATTAGTATAGTTGTAGCACGAATGGGTCGGCTCGACCGGGGAAGGACCTCGCTCTCACAGGATACCAGCGTAAAATTGCAGCTTAATGCTGCTGTGTTTCGCATGGTGAGTGTAGAGAACCGGAGACCCTTTTTACTGGAAATGAGGCATTCCATCTTAGTCCTCACGTGTGACAACGCATCTGCATTTTAATTTGTAATAGATAGATAGATGTAGATGTTTATGAGCCGCAGCAGCCACTTACCATCAGGTGAACTGTGTGCTCGTTTGTCACCCTTGTCCTATAAAAAAAACCACTAATGATGCGTACAGCAAAAATTATAATCAGCATTGCAACATACATGTCTTCAACAGAAGAGTGAATAATAGGTCTTTACCTATGAAATTGCCTTCTTTTTCATCATCATGGATACGTTAAAGATTTGAGTAATGTGGAACATGAGTGCCGTCGCGTCTTAACAGCAACGCGGTACAAGCGGCACGCAACATCAACAAAGTTTACGGAGCGAATACTACAAACGATCGCACCAACTGTTATTGGTTTTCCCGCTTCCGTGCTGAAAATTTCGACCTGAAAAATTAACTCCGTGGTCGTCAAAAAACTTTAGTCGAAAATTACTATTAAAAGGCGATTGTGGAAGCTAATGATATTCAATCTATAGCTGAATTAGCAACAGCTTTAAACGTTAGCATTAAAACAATATTGGTCAATTTGCGTCAAATCAGCAAGCTAAAAAAGGTTGACAAATGGGTATCTCACAAATTAAATGAGCGCCAGCGCGAAGTACGCGTCGAAACGTGCCTTGCACTGCTCAACAAGCTGACGAACGATGGAATTTTGAACCGAGTTGTTACCTGCGACAAAAATAGATCTTGTTTCAGGACCTAACCTAATCACTGTTTGCAGCCAGATCAAAAAAAAATTATCTTGTTAAATAATAATTAAATCAGAGTTTTGATAGGCACAGTTAAGTACTAAAAACAATAAAATAAAGTGTATAAAATAAAAACCATACTAAGGTTAAAAAAGCCACAAACTTCGCAATGATATTTATCTAGACATCAAAACAAACTCTTGATATATCACCACCTAAACAAAACTAACAAAGTTGAAGTATCATACAAATCTTAAGCAGGTTCTTATCAAATAACATATGAATGAGTGCTACTTGTTACAAACTACTTCAATTAAAAGTTAGACTAACTGTGTTGTTAGTAAAGTTTTTTTTTTATTGTTTTATGTCCACAGTTTCTTTGTGTGTAGACTCTTTGTTTGTGTAAAGACGTATAAAAGCAAAATGAAAGAAAAACATTGCTTCATTTATGTTACATTTATATACAACATTTATATATACTAGAAACGTATTTAAGAAATCAGCCTGTATAGGTGTTATTAAAATATCCACTATCCCATATCATCTCGTGGGTTTCGTAAGAGGCAATAGAGTAAAGCGAAACAGAAGCAGTTAACAGCATCTTTCTGATAACAACTTAAAATTATAAATGTCTGCGGTTGCAATACACCTGCCAAGCGTGGTGACTATGAAAATTATCCTTCTTATGAGACAATTTATAGAAGAGGCCTATGTTTAGCAGTGGACATTTGAAAATTGGTTGGACAACAAAGTAAGAAAATTATTAGTCATTAATTGCCTGATAAATTCCAGTACGACTCAAGCTTGACCTCATCCCTTTTTTATTGTTTTTATCCATCTCACGAGTTGATGCTTTAGTCATTTGACAATATAATATATAAGTATTTTAATACTTTACTAACAAGCCTTACGCCTCTCTTTTTTATAGGATATGGTGACAAACGAGCACACAGTCCACCTAATGGTAAGTGGTTGCTGTGGCCCATAAACATCTACATCTATCCTCGTTTGCGAATCAAAATGCAGATGCGTTGTCACCCGTGAGGACTAAGATGGAATGCCCCTTTTCCAGTAAAAAGTATCTCCGATTCTCTACACTCACCGTACAAAACACAGCAGTGTTAAGCTGCTATTTCGCGTTGGTATTCCGTGAGACCGTGGCCCTTCCCCGGTCGAGCCGATCCATTCGTGCTACAACTATACTACTAATATAGTAAGAGCATGGCTCTACCGCGTATAAACGTACCACGGCCTCTGAGCGAAGTTACTATGATCTGCTACCAGGGCGAATAATATATTTTATTCATCAAGATGGTTAAATTCACACGCCCCTGAGCTAGAGTTGAACGCTCGCAAAAACCTTTTTGTTTTAGTTTTAAAAAATACTAGTAATGCTATTTACATTAATAATACTTCCGTCCACCACTTCTGGTGAGCTTAATATGCTTGTGTTAGGAGTGGTTCACGACAGTAGTCGAATGGCGGATTAGAACCCACGACCTTTTTAGTTCGCGTTCCGCGCCCCGCCATTAGGCTTCTATCGCTGTCACGGTAAGTGATTGATCCCTATCAGCAGCACTAAAATGGTTAATTGCAATTTAAAGTCCACGGCGCTAATGGAATGCACCGTTAGGAAACCAGGTGATCTGTGGAATTATAAATATTTCGTGGACATGCGAAGTCTTTAATACGCATTCCGGTTAGTGATGCGGACTCTTTCTTACTCCAAAATCTTCTTTGAAATTAGAGAAGGCTTGTAGCAGTAAGACGCGTGTCGTCTTGTTTATTATAGCTCAAAATATAATTTTATTCATCGCAATCGTAAAAATTACGTGTCACGTTTGTTTGTCCGCGATGAACTCCTAAACTACTGAACTGATTTCAATGAAATTTTGCATACTGTGTGCAGTTTGGTCCAACTTGAGAGATAGGATAGGTTTTATACTGATAAGTGACCCTCAATTTTTTTATTGTGAATTTAATGATTTTTTTAGGACACATGGTCGTCGGAAAGAGCAGAACAACGTCTGCGTGGCCAGCTAGTATAAATATATTATAGCTTGTACAATACTTGTACACATGCCACTACAAGAGTCAGATGAAGCATATTTCCTGGATGTTATATTTTGTATATTTTGCGACTTGCTTCAGTTTTACATTATTAGAAACCCTTTATTTAATATGCGAATAATCACTGACATAAGAGTTGTGAGCTGCAGCATTGTGATCGACTCCTTTCAATTCCGCTGTATGTATCATAGTTTGATTAGAAAATCTAATACAAACACTTAAATACTTTCAAAGCAATTGAACAAAAATCAAAATTATTGAACTGTCGAAATAAAAATCGGTATATCTCAATTACTGTGGGAATAGCAGCGTCATAATTGACTTATCTATTTTAATACACAAAAAAAAGTTCAGTTCCCCTAATTTTTTCTGTTTTTTGAAATCAATTTTACCTATTCGACATTCGAAATATCCGCTTTTACAAAATTAGGCAAGCGGACTACATAACACTGATTGGTAATTAGTGTCGTAAAACTTTTTCGTTGAACTAATTTTAGCAACTAAACGTTTTACGTTTTGCTTTTTTGACTGATTAATTCGTTCCTAAAACATAATTTAGTATGCCTTTATTTACACATTCAATATATGATTACGCAATATTTTTCGGCGATTTTAGGAGATTTTAAATTTGGATAGTGCCGAACACTCTATGCCATGAGAAACTGATTGATCGACCGATTGATTTTACTTCATTCTCCACCAGCACTAATGAAATTGTAAATTGCAATGGTAAGTGCTGATTTACTCCACATACTCGGCGATGAATAAAAATATCATGAGGAAACCTGGATGTCTGTCACATTGCGGTAGTGCGGTGGACACTTTCTTGCTCTTTAAGTAATGAGAGGAGGCCTGTGCCCAGGAGTAGGTAATTTATAGATTGTTTCTTTAAGACTTTATTAAAAAACACAATTCTCATTTTTTTTATTACGAATATTATCCACAAGTAGTTAGATAAGCATAGCTCGCATCCTAGAAAAGTAGCATTAATAACTTAAATTATGCATAATTATAAGATATTATATTAAAAAATGAAATAATGAAAATCAACAGTCCTTAAAAATACTGTAAAATAAAATACATTTTTTTATTTTATACCAGTATACCAAAATTTCATAAAATTACTTCAAAAAACTACTTTTATAAACGTGTCCCTGAGTCCTCTTTGACCTAGTATCTATGGTACATTTTTTTTAAAATTATATTATCTTCTTACTTTTTATCAGATAAATATAAATACAGGATGGGCCATCTAATGTTTGGAATTGAAACTATAGGTTATTTTGAGTTTGGAAGGTTTGATGACATTTCCGATGTGACAGAAAGTTAGTTTTATGTTTGACATTTATGAAATGGGTCGCTTTTAGCTGGGAAATATTAAAAACTTATTTCCAAAATGGTGAGTCTTTTACTCAAACTGTAAGAAATTTACGAAAAAAAATTTGACAAAAATTTGAGTTCGTGAAACTCGACCATAGTTGGATAAAACAACCCTTGTACGTACTCGTCAAATGTGTGCGTAAACAACTATCATCAATGACTGTATGAGATGACATACTTTAAATGGAATAGCGAGATAACTCTGAAAATATGACCTTGTCTTTGTAGTTTGTTTGCTTGTCATGAATACTGCAGATGAACGACTGTGAGCGAATGGAAGGGGTTGAAGTTTCTGAACGTTGCAGGTTGCGTGTTCACATCACGTCGGGGTCAACACTTTGGTCACCGAAGGAAAAGAGGAGATCTGACACCGAGCTAGGTGTTGAGCCCGGAGGTGGCTCGTGCTTTGTGCGCTAAATAATACCGACTTTGATCTATATCAGATAGGCAACGCAGAATTATTTTCGAAAAAGTTTTTTTGTATAAAACACTAGCCGGTTATAATTTATTTTGAAAATATGATTACTTTTACTATTTAGACAATTACCAATGGATTCTGCCAGCGTCAAATATTTATAAGTAAATTACGAATACATTTATCGCTTCACATTTTTACTAGCTAAATTGACATTACCATTAAAAATAGATTTGCGTCGGGAACATTTTAGCGGTATGCTTATTTATGATTTCACGTCTGATTTGGCGCTTAAAACACCCTTCTAAGTAACCGTGTACCGCTGATATAACAAATTTCGGGATGGTCGTGTAACTAACGCGACGCAGGAATTTTTTTTGTACCACTTAATGCTATGATTATAATATTTTTCATAAATTGGGTTCCATATAGACACTCCTTACTCCTATTAAGGCCTGATCAGGGATTTAAGAAGATAAAGTGATGGAGTTTCTAAATTTAATAGAAGAACGCATTACAAGTCCGTACATTTTAAAAGCTTTAGTAATTATGTTTTGTATATGAATATCAATATACACCACTATTTTGTAAGTACCAAAAAAATTTTATCTGTCAATTCTCGCCGTTCCACATCGGTCTCCCCCGTGAGAATTTTGTAGACCCCACCAAAAAATATAATAATATTTAGAAGGGACTCCTCAGAAGCAAAGAGTATATTATTATAATCACTACTTTTACTCAGAAACTCCCGATAGAGAGTAATTCTGTTCTGTGCTCAGAACAATAGGTAAGAGTGCTCAGAACAATAGATAGGAGTGCCCAGAACAATTCGTTTTTACATGTTATTTATAAGAATCATACAACTAAAATTCTAAAAAATTTATTAGAAATAGTTTCGTTAAACAAAGTTTTTGTACCAAATTAAGTTTCTCTAAATTAAGAGAATGTACTTCAAATGACAAGTTTCCGCTTTTATCATCCCGTTTACTTCATATACTTAAGTCTATTTCCTTCGCCGCGTGAGTGCAACAGGCAACTTCAATTTTAAAATATTAAGTATGTATAAAATAAAGTTTGTTGATTAGTTTTTTTATAATAAAGGTAGGTAATTACACTGTTTTTAAAAGTTACTTGCTTATATTTTGTCTCCTAACAATTTTATACACCTTGTTCACGTATGAAATAAAGTAGTCAGAAGGAACTCAAAATGAAATATAAATTGTGAGTTATCACTATAAATCATGTAAAAACCAAAGGAAACTGATAAGCTTTCATGCATTCTTGGGCCCAGATTGTAAAAAGATAAAAGTAGTGTCAATTAATAGCTTCTATTTGATGATAACCAAAATTCTGCGGATTTTGGCAATCTGTGAGCAAAGTAATTAGAGATTTAAGGTAAGGTACTCCCCTAGTTGCCTCAGCCAGTATCGGAATCCTTGGCGTCGACATATCGAGTAGCGTGCAGTTTCGTGGTCACTTGGAAGAGAAGGCCAAATTGGCCTCTAAAAAGCTTGGCGTGCTCAGCAGAGCGGGACAGTATTTCATGCCGGCTCAACGCCTGCAACTTTACAAGGCGCAGGTTCGGCCTCACATGGAATACTGTTCCCATCTCTGGGCTGGGGCTCCCCAGTGCCAGCTTCTTCCACTTGACCGCATCCAGCACAGAGCGGCTCGAATCGTCGACGACCGAGTCCTTTCCGATCGGCTCGACTCATTGGCACTGCGAAGAGATGTTGCATCTCTTAGCATTTTCTTTCGCATTTACCATGGGGAGTGCTCTGAGGAATTGTTCGGATTAATCCCAGCCGCCAAATTTCACGAACGCACATCGCGGCAGAACTCCCGATACCATCCACACCATCTGGATGATTGGCGGTCCACCACTGTGCGATTTAGAAGATGTTTTCTTCCTCGCACAACTTCCTTGTGGAATAGTTTACCACCAGCGATTTTTCCGGACCGATACGACTTAGGGACCTTCAAGAAAAGAGCCTACACCTTTTTAAAAGGCCGGCAACGCATCTGCAATTACCCTGGTGTTGCGGTTGTTCATGGGCGGCGGTAGTCACTTACCATCAGGTGAGCCGCATGCTCGTTTGCCCCCTCTCCTATAAAAAAAAAAAGAGGAAAAGTGAGAATGTGCAACAAGTTTGCAACAACCTATACTAAACCGCAAATTTTTCAAGTGCTATTGCTATTTTGTTTTATTAGACAGTTGATTACTGTATTAATAGTTGTATTATATTGAGTGGGAAGACAATAGGAAACTCACACATAGACTGATAGGGAAGGTTAGGAGGTGATGTTTAAAATAAAAAACAAAACACTTTTTTAAATAATATTTTATTCGTCTTCAATTATAATTAGAATATCATCCAAGAATTGTCCAATTCACACAGCGATTCATTGTGTCAATATCCAATCGAAAAAATTAAGGCCGTAAAATCCACAATAACGAGTTAAAGTTAAACGAGTAAACGAGACTATAGGTGTTCGGTATGATAGCAAGGGTCGTATAAGTAAAGTAAGATCAGAATTCCATAGAAAAAAAGCAGTGGTCGAGGAATAAAAAATCAATAAAACAATGGGAAACACACTCAAAACGCACACGAACTAAGCAATACCAGACGAATGATCGTAGATTGAGATAGGCAGAAGCGGCCACTGTCAGCACAGATTAAAAATACAGTTAACAAGTACAAGTATTAACGGAACTTTTTTTTATAGGAGAGGGAGCAAACGAGCATACGGCTCACCTGATGGTAAGTGACTACCGCCGCCCATGAAACTTTGCAACACCAAGGGAATTGCAGGTGCGTTGCCGGCCTTTTAAAAAGGATTAAGCTCTTTTCTTGAAGGTCCCTAAGTCATACCGGTCCGGAAAAATTGCCCATGGTAAATTATTCCACAGAGTGGTCGTACGCGGAAGAAAACTCCTAGTGAAACGTACAATGGTGGACCGCCAAGCGTCCAGATAGTGTGGATGGTATCAGGAGTTTTGCCGCGATATGTTTTCGTGAAATTTGGCGGCTGGGATTAATCCGAACAATTCTTCAGAGCACTCCACGTGGTAAATGCGAAAGAAAATGGAAAGGGATACAACATCTCTACGCAGCGCCGTTCGTCGACCATTTGAGTCACTCTGTACTGGATGCGGTCAGGTGGAAGGTGCTGGCACTGGGGAGCCCCAGCCCATAGATGGGAATAGTATTCCATGTGCGCCTTGTAAGGTTGCAGGCTATGTGCCGGCATGAAATACTGTCCCGCTCTGCTGAGCACACCAAGTTTTTTAAAGGCCAATTTGGCCTTCCCTTTCAAATGACCACGAAACTGCAGGTCACTCGATATGTCGACGCCGAGGATCCCGATACTGGCTGAGGCAACAAGGGTAGTACCTTGAAACTTAAGAGATACTTCAATGGGGTTCCTTTTAGCGGTAAACACGCAAACTTGTGTCTTCTGAGGATTAAGCTGGACTAGATTTCGTCGCCCCCAATCCGAGACTTTGTTTAGCAAAGACTCGACTTCAGACACAAGTTTATTCCTGAAAGGCAGGCCTACAACGACCTTGATGCTTCAATTTGCAAGAAAGCTGGTGAACCAATTGCACAATTTCTCGGGAAGCCCATAGGAAAGGAGCTTAGAAAGAAGCGCTTTGAGCCAAACCCGATCGAAGGCCTTCGCAATGTCCAAACTAACGGCCAATGCCTCCCTCTCTACTTGGACTCTATTGCCTCCGCTCATCTATCAGTCAGGTAGACCAGAAGACGACCAGCTGATTCACCCCGATGAAAACATTATTGAAAGTAACTAATCAACTAGTGATCCTTAAGGTACCGCATGAGCTGGCAGTTTATAATGGATTCCATTAGTTTGGAGAACAAGGAAGTGATAGTGATAGGCCTGTAATTAGACGGGTCTGAGTGGTCACCTTTTTTAGGGATCGGGTGGATAATAGCTGTCTTCCATGATTTCGGGACTACGCCTAGGGAGTAGGAGTACCGGAAAAGACGCGTTAGAACCGGTGCCAACTCCGGAGCACACGTCCTCAGCACAATTGGGGGGATTCCGTCAGACCCACTCGACTTGTAGATGCCCAGGAAGAGGAGTGCTTTGCGAACCGAGCGCTGTGTGAACCGCACATCCAGCATGGAGCACTCACACCGCGGGATGGTCGGCGGTGTGTTCCCCCCGTCATCGAGAGTGGAGTTGGACGCAAAAAGGTTGATTGAAAGGTCGGCTTTCTCTTTTGCGGCGTGGGCCAGTGAGTCGTCTTCTCTGTGCAGAGATGGTAGTGATGGCTTACAGAAATTCCTTAGGACAGCCTTAGCGAGAGACCAGAATGCGTGAGTTCCCGAAGGAAGGCGAACTAGTATCTCGCCAATTATGTCTATGTGCTCTTACTTTGCCTTGTCAATAACTCTTTTGAAGGACCTGGAGCCGAAGTTAAACTACTTTTTAAGCATGCTGGTATTTACAGTCCGAGCCGCCGACTCCTCAGCCCAGGCCTGTTAACACTCCTGCTTACTGCGTAATTCAGTTTTGCAAGAGCGACCAAACAAAGGCTGAGATCTGCCTCCAATGGGTCTATAGACGATGGAATAAATAGTTCCATTCCCTGTAGCACCACATCAGTGACAGAGTCAGCAACAGCGCTGATATCATCCGGTGAGAATCAAACACGCCCTATGGGTACGCGATGGGTAGAATGGAAAGAAAGACCGCATTCCGTCCCAATCCGCCGACCTGTAATGCCAAACATGGCGGCATCCTGCAGAAAGCAACCGCGAGGGGAACGTGAGTGGCACCTCACGCCAGATCAGGCAATGGTCCGAAGAGCTGAGATGGGCATCGACGGAAACCTGATATCCGTCCGGATGAGAGGTCAGCAGAATGTCCAACAGGAAAGATGTATGATCCTCCACATCTTGAATCCGCGTAGGCGAAGTAACCAGTCGTGTCAGACCATATGCCAAGGCCAAGTCATAAATAGATCTACCCGCATGATCGGTTAAATGTGAATCGAGCAATTTGGCGTGGTGGGCGTTAAAATCGCCAAGGATCACGATCTCTGCGGATAGGACCTGTTGTAGCAAGGAATCTGTAGCCATTTGGACGTGACCGATGAGTCGGTCTGTTTTGGCATTACCGCTATGGGACCTATGTGGATGGTCGTCGCTGTCTACGCCTAGCCAAAGGATGGACAGGTTCGAACCTCCAAGACTGCCGAGGCGTCGAGAACAGATGTCTTCTCTGACGTATACGTAAACTCCAGCCCGAGGCACAAAGGAGTGTTCCAATTTGTACCTTGGGTAGGGGAGATACGAAGTATCAGGCGGAGAGGACACCTGGGTCTCGGTCAGAAAGAGCAAAGCCGGCTTCGCCGTCTAGAGATGGTAGTGGACGGCGTTTAGGTTCTTCCACTTCACGCCGGTATTCTGTGAGGTCGTGGTACCAACCCGACTCGAGCCATGTGTTAGTGGATTAATTGATATGTTCGGTAATACATTACGTACGACTAGAATGATAAATTTAAGAAAATATCAAGTAAAGTAAGATAAAGTACCTATCAACCTGTAATAGTAACGTCCAACACCTGTGCACAGGCCTTTCCAATTTATGCATTTCATGAGCACACTACGAGCATATGTACTAGTGTGGACGGGTTTTGTTGAGACGCGCACGAACATGAACTGGACACGTGCTGAATTCTCATGTCAGTCATTGATTCTGCACCAGCTTTTTGTCTGTACAATTCTGTATGTTACCAACGCCGAGGTCTTAGGCGTTTTTTTAGGTTTGTCATGTCTTTACCAATTTTAAAAAAGACAGCTCAGAAAGAAAGACATCAGACTATATACAGCGTACAGCGTTGTTGGATAAGTAATGGCTAGAGTTTAAAAATAATCATGCAAGATTATTAGAGTTCGGTATTGAGTCTAGTAGCTACTTTACGAATCAAGAATTTCAACGAGTAGCCGAAAGTAACGGGTCTATTAGGCTTCATATACAGAACTATCAGCCGCTTACAGGGGAAAGGCCCAGAACGCCTCTTCTGAAGCCACCAACTTTTGTTATAAAAGAAGGCGAATCCTCTCGACCATCAGGGCAAGCAACATGCACGACGAGCAAGACCGACGATATGCTGAAAAAACAGTTTAGTAATTTTAAAGCTTTCCAGCGTACTGTAGTAAACATTGAACTTGATTCCGTGTCAGAAAAGTGGGAATTTGATGATTTATTACGGACTATTCAAACCCGGTGGGCAGCAATCGACGCGCTGCACTGGGACTTAGATAGTGAGCTGGAAGGGTCGAACAAAGAATATGAAAATACTTTTAACAGCTACGAATCAGAATATAGTAGAATCAAGAAAGCCATTAACAAGAAAATGTTGTCAGTGGCTCACAGGGAAAAGTCTACGCCGCAGATGGATATTCCGGCTTTCAGTGGAAATTATAACACCTGGACTTCTTTCAAGGACCTTTTCACTGAAACAATCCATAACAATCCGTCTATGTCCAACGCCCAGAAGATGCAGTATCTCAAGACCAAGGTGAAAGGAGAAACCGAGAGACTAATCCAGCATCTCAGCATTAGCTCGCACAACTACGATGTGTGTTGGGACATTTTAAATCAAAGATTTAACAACAAGAGGCTCATACTTTCATCACATATTAGTTTACTTTTAAACATTCCTGCTATGTAACATCAGTCCTTGAATCATATCAAGCGCATTCATGATACTACAATTGAGTGCCTGTATGCTATCAAGAATCTAGGGTTCGAAGTAAGCTCTGATTGTATACATTTTGTCTCAAAAATTAGACACCGAATCATACTCAAATAATATTGAATTCGTTAAGCACCCAAGGGAGTTATCTATGCTGAACGAATTTTTTGGATTTTTTGGAAATCACATTCACCACGTAGTAGTAGTTAGTAGTCAGCTCGTAGGAAGCAAGATACACAAAAATATCAAGGAAACTTAAAAGCTTTTAACAACAGTAATCAAAAACCGAATTACTACAAAAATTCATTTTATTCAAGCATGGTGATGACGCCGAAAAAATCAAGCAGCAAAAATGTTATGACTAAATACAAAAGTTCTGTGTGGAACAGCGATGAGCACGGGATTTATTTCTGTCAAAAATTTTTAGATATGTCGCCAAGCAGTAGAAGAAAAATGGTCACAAAATTAAATTTTTGTCCTAATTGCCTAATAACCACAATGGAAAAGCGTGTATTTCAGATAGACGTAGTCGTGAATGCCAAAAGGATCATAATAGCCTTCTACATGAAAAATTCAAACAAACAATTATTGCGACACCGGAAACAGCGGCCGGAGGTGCCGGCTCGAGCGGCGCCAGTAGTTCAAATGCTTACTCCGGGAAATACGTCAAAAGTAGTTCGCACGTGTCGCTTCCGAATGAACCGATCGAAGAATTGTTACCAACTGCGATTATCAAGGTGGAATCAGCAGATGGAACTCTTCATAAAATGCGTTGCCTCTTGGACCAGGGTTCCCAAACATCTTTGATAACGGAACGGGCTGCTCAGTTATTAAGATTACCAAGTAGAAGCTGCAAGGGTGTAATATCATGTGTGGGTGATAAAGAAAGCAATTCTAAAGGGTTAATTACCACAAATTTTCATCACTTATTACAGACTTCTAGTTTGAGACGGAGGTACTTATCATGAAAAGCCTTATCAAAAACTTACCTAGTTACACATTTTCAAAACCAGATTGGATATACCTAGACCATATCAAGTTAGCAGACCCCGAGTTTTACGTCGGTCGTCCAGTGGACATTCTATTAGGCGCTGATGTATACTCTGCTATATTGTTGGATGGCATTTGCAAAGTAAACTCAAACCTCCCGACGACTCAACAATTTATTAATGAATATTTGTCGCTCGGACACATGATGTTTGTAGGTAACGACGGTAATATGACCCCTGAATGCTTTTTACCTCACCATTGTGTCGAGCGCCCCGATTCCGAGACAACACAATTACGTGTGGTATTTAATGGCAAATCAAAAACATCCAGTGGGTTTAGCCTAAATGATCTTATGTGCAGGGGGCCCCCCCTTGCAACAAGATCTCCAAAGTGTCATTATCAAGTGGAGACAGTTTCAGTTCGCATTTACCTCTCACATTGAAAAAATGTTTAGGCAAATATGGCTCAACCCAGAAGACTCCAAGTTACATAAAATAATATGGAGAGATGACCCGTCAAAGAACTTAAAAGTTTATCAGTTAGCAACAGTTGCATATGGCAGTAAAGCGGCCCCCTTTTTGGGCATGTATCATCATCATCATCATTACAGCCCTTCATAAGTCCACTGCTGAACATAGGCCTCCCCCAAAGAATGCCACAAAGCACGGTCCTGAGCCACCTGCATCCACCGACTTCCTGCATGTCTTACCAGGTCGTCACTCCATCTCGTGGGGGGACGCCCTACACTTCGCCTACCGGTACGAGGCTGCCACTCGAGAACCTTTCTTCCCCATCGGTTGTCGCTTCTTCGAGCTATATGGCCGGCCCACTGCCAATTCAGCTTAATAATCCGTTGGGCTATGTCGGTTATTCTGGTTCTACTGCGGATATCCTCATTCCTAAGTTTATCACGCAGAGAAACTCCGACCATAGCCCTCTCCATAGCTCGCTGAGCGACCTTGAGCTTCCTCATAGGGCCAGCAGTGAAGGACCACGTCTCAGTTCCGTAAGTCATCACTGGCAACACGCACTGGTTGTACAATTTCGTTTTAAGGTATGTCTGAAGAGAAGATGTGTCGTAGCTTCCCGAACGCTGCCCAGCCGAGTTGAATCCGTCGATTGACCTCTCGGTCGAAGTTGGACTTACCTAGTCGGACTATTTGTCCCAGGTAAACATACTCGTCAACAACTTCGAGCTTAGTGCTCTTAACAACTACCAGCATAGGTGTGACATGGACATTAAACATGATCTTTGTTTTGTCCATGTTCATCTTAAGATCTATGCGTTGAGAAACACTATTGAGGTCATTGAGCATAGTGCTTAGGCCCTCCAGCGATTCTGCCATAAGGACTATATCGTCGGCAAATCGAAGGTGAGTGATGTACTCGCCATTGATGTTGATACCGTAACCTTTCCAGTCCAGAAGCTTGAAAACGTCTTCCAATGCAGCGGTGAAGAGTTTCGGGGATATGACGTCACCCTGTCTTACACCTCTCTGCAATTGGATAGGTTTCGTACTCTGGTTCTGTACTCGGATAGCCATCGTAGCCCTACTGTACAAGCACTTCAACACTTCGATATACCGACAGTCAACTTGGCACCGCTTAAGGGACTGTAGCACCGCCCAAATTTCGACGGAATCAAAGGCTTTCTCATAGTCCACATACATATACTTCGGATTTCTGTACAAGTTGCCGAAGGGTATATATGTGGTCTATGGTGCTAAAGCCCTTTCGGAAACCGGCTTGTTCGGGAAGCTGGAAGTCGTCAAGTCTGCGCGCGGGACGATTCGTAATGACTCTCGAAAACAGCACGTAGACGCGGCTCAGAAGGGAAATCGGTCTGTAGTTCTTCAAGAGAGCGTTGTCACCTTTCTTGAAGAACAAAACCACCGCACTTCTGCTCCACGCCTCCGGTGTAATGCCACCATGGAGGACGGAATTAAAGAGCTTCTGAAGGACTTCAAGTACCGGTCTTCCACCCGCTTTCAGAAGCTCCGCTGTAATTCCATCCTCGCCTGGGGCCTTACCGTTTTTAAGGTGCTGGAGAGCCATTCTAATCTCGCTCAGACTGACGTCCGGGATATCTTCGGAATAGTGTCGGATGAGACTCGCTCTTGGATCGTTACTCACACTTGCGTGTGGCTCCAACGATGAGGTGTACAGCTGCCTATAGAACCTCTCAATCTCACTCAAAATCTCAGGTGTCCCGGAAACGATGCTGCCACATTCCGTCTTCAGCTTTGACAGTTGGCTCTTTCTGGCAGCTTTCTCGGGCTAATTGTCTGGGCATGTGTACTATCAGACAATTAGCTCGAGATGATATGCCCAATTATCAAGAAAGTTCGGCTCAATGGTTACTTGAGGAGTCATTTTACATGGATGACCTAACTCACGGAGCTCATTCTATTAACTCAGCAAAGTAGTTAAAAAAGGATCTTAGCAGTTTATTAAGTTCCGGTGGATTTATCTTAAGAAAGTGAAAGTCCAACTTACCTGATTTACTAGAAAAAGCGACATCTGAGAAGAATAATCAAGGAAATTTTGACTTCAAGCAAGCAGAGTCAACGAAAACTTTAGGTCTCGGATGGAATCCGCAAGGAGACTGTTTTACGTTCAATTCAAAATTAACTACGTCGTTATCAAGACCGACCAAATAATGCTATCAGAGTATCTAAACAATACGATCCCATGGGATGGATAGCTCCACTCACCACAAAACTTAAGATTTTATTTCAAGAGACTTGGAGAGTGAATATTAAATGGGATGAATACGTACCTAACGAAATTAACGTACAATGGAATGAGATTAGAGCAGATATCGAGCAGATCAACTGTTATCACGTGCCCAGATAGGTAGGAAGAAAGGAGAAAGATAGCATCGAACTGCACGGGTTTTGTGATGCAAGCACTAAGGCCTACGCTTGTATCGTGTACTGTAAAATCCAGCGATAGAATTCATCATCAATTACATTGGTAGCTGCTAAAACAAAACTTGTGCCGCTCAAAAAAACCGTATCTCTGCCTCGCCTAGAGTTAAGCGGAGCAGAGCTGCTATCCAAGTTAATGGTAAAAATTACATCACACCTGTCTAGCTATCAAATCAAGATCTACGGTTGGGTTGACTCGACGGCGGTGCTTGGTTGGCTTCATGGGGACCAAGAGTGATGGAAGCCATTTGTAGCTAACCGCGTGAAACAAATAACAGCTTCAATGCCACCTGATTGCTGGCGTTATGTCAAGTCAAAGGAAAACCCAGTCGATTGTGCCAGCCGAGGTCTAAACGCCACCCAACTCAAAGATCATACACAAAGTAGCCACAAGGTGGCAAGGGCCTAACTGGTTGACTTCGTTTCGCCAAGAAAATGAAAAACAAGCAGAATATACAACTGATCAAGAGATAAGAAAAGTAAAATCGTTAAGCGTTACACAGGTAGCCTTCAAGCATGTAATTGTACAGCGATTATTAACAAGTTACAGTTCATTATCAAGATGCGTCAAAGTATTGGGTTGGATTTTAAGGTTTATTTACAGAAATTCAAAAGAAAACTATATATCAGTATCGGAGTTGCGAGTTGCGAAAGTTTTAATTATCAAGCAAGTACAGCAAGAGGAGTTTTATATAGAAATAAAAGATTTGCAAGCAAGAAACAGCGTGAATAGCAAGAGCAAACTATATGATTTGAACCCAATTTTGGACAAGAATGGAGTCGTTCGAGTTGGAGAGAGACTTAGAAATGCTAACCTCTATCCCGAAACTAAGCATCCAGCTATCATACCGAGACACTAAAGATTAGCCAGCCTTATCATAGATGAAGCACACGAGCTCAGTTATCACGGAGGAGCACGATTAACAACGGCTTTCATGAGACGAAAGTACTGCTTGCTTGGCGGTATCAGAACCACTAAATCAAAACTTCGCCACTGTGTTAAATGTCGGCGACACAGCCCTGACCAAAACTATCAACTCATGGGAGACTTACCCTCAGCAAGATCGAATCCATCCAGGAGTTTCTTTCATACAGGCGTTGATTACAGCGGTTTGTATCCGTGAAGGCCAACAAGGGTCGTGGGGGCAAGACTACAAAGGGATGTATCGTAGTTTTCGTTTGTATGGCCACAAAAGCCGTACATATGGAACTATTATCAGATTTAACAGGATCAGCGTTTTTAGCAGCGTTACGCCGTATGGCAGCAAGACGAGGAACTCCCGAACACGTCTACAGTGATCAAGGCTGCAATTTCATAGGAGCTAACAATATTTAGCAACGAGAGTATTCAGCGATTCAAGAAATATTCTGCCCAAACTTTATGTCGGAGGTTGCCAGTTTGGGAATCGAATGGCACTTTAATGCCCTCGCTTGGTCATCAGCGGGCGGCTTATGAGAAGCTGCGGTTAATAGCTGAAAATATCATCTTAAGCGCGTGGTTGGCGAACAAGCGCTTACTTTTGAAGAATACAGCACCCTACTTTCTCAACTGGAGGGATGTCTAAACTCGAGACCTCTATGTGCATTAACCGAAGATCCCAATGACTTAGACGTTCTAACACCTGCCCACTTTCAAGCGGTCCTACGTTGAACATCTACGACACCGAAACTGATTTAAGGACAAGGTGGTATGTTCGCGCAAAACTCTGTTGTCGGAATCGACGCCAGAGGGCACTCGGCTCGGTGCGAACTGGTTTGAAGTTCGGCCGCGCGTGGCAGTGGCGCGTGGGTCGCGAGTAAAAAAGCTCAGCAGTCAGTCGTCCTTAGGCAGTGCTCACGATTGGCACGCTGCCAATTAAGCGCGGGAACTCGGAATAATTAAGCGCGGACAGTAAAAATACGGTCTAGGAATTTGTGGCGCGTATCCCTACTGGAGAGCTTCCCCGGGACTTATTGGGTCCGACTCAGAATCTGTATAAGTGCATTCGACAATATTAGCTAGTGCGGCCTCTGTATTCTAGAACTAACTGTTGCAACGCGAAACGGTAGTGACCTTTGACCCAGAAACTCCGTGCGTGTTTTGTGCGGTAACCTTATACCCAGCGATAGTTAGTGGCTTCTGCAAGTTAGTTAATCGTACGATAGAGTTAAGTGACTGTTATCGTGACGAACAATGAAAGTGAATGTGGACAAAGCCTCGGAAGGCCCCTCAAGTTGGACCGGTGTCGACGCCCGGGCTGCTGCCGACGGCTAAGGTCTAGGTTCAATCACCAACAGTCACACCCAGATACACACCACATCACCTTCTTTTCCTTGCACTACACAACCACACGCGACATGACTGACTTCGGAGGGACCAGTCGCCTTGGAAATAGGTAAGTAAGCTTCGTCCAATTCCTTCCGGTCGACTGGCCGTTGTATAGAACGCTGCCCCATATATTTTAGTGTACTTAGAGAGACTCCACGTGGCCACATTGAGGCTCGACCTACGTCTGCTCGGGAAGTCTTCAGCTCATGGGCCCCTGATGATTTGATCCTCTAAGGGAGCAGCCGTAGGCTGTAACAAACTGGTAGCAGAGCGCGGTTCCGGGTTCGATTCCCCGGTCGATCCCGACCATAGTGCTAGATAAACATTAAACAATTTTGGTGGCAGGGAGCGTTGGTGTGATTGGTTTAATTTGTATCTACAATCACGCCCGTCCGTAATACGTAAAAATATTTTTTTGTACGTAATAATAGAATTATTTTCCTTTGTTGCTTTGTTGCTTGCCTTTTTTTTTTTGGTTAGAGGGTAATTTGAAAAGCCGCGCCCTAGGTTGTGCAAGCGGGAGTTTTTCTAGAGATATACGTCATGTAGGTAGATGGTTATTTTTACGTAATCGATTAATTATCGTTGTCGGATAGTTGTAGTGGATTACTTATCGAAGGGTCGATTTCCGAGCTAGGCATTTTTTGTTGATCGACCGTGATGTGTATCTTCGTTTGTATTGTAATTTGTATTTGAACTAAAGATTAGTAATTGTATTTGCGCAATTTGAATTTAACTTGATTTGATCGCACTAGTATTTGTCATTTGTTAATTTGATTTGTGTCTTTTCTTTTGTGCTAACTTGTATTTGGTTGATACGTAGTAATTCGTATTTGTTTAATTTCTATTCAACGCGATCTGATAGGAACTGCATTTATTAACTGTTAATTTTTGTTGTATTTTTTGTTGTTATCTTTGTAATCTGTGCTCAAGCCGCGTCGTAATTTGTATTTAATAGTGATGACATCGCCCAAGCTACTGATCCGTTGTTTGCGGACTGAGCTACGCTGGGCCACAAGCGCCCATGCTTTGATAGGTCGACCGAATAGGGTCCATAACTTGATGAAGCGGTTCGAGCAGGTGGATGCTCGAAGGGCCGCAGTGGAGGAGGCTTACGCTGAGCTCGAGGATTCGGATGTGGAGAAGGGAGCCCTGGACTCCTGCTTCGCGGACTATGAGCAGTTCTTGTGGCTCACGGACGAGTTGATCGAGGCTGAAGGCAGGTATGCCGAGGAGGCGCGTGAAGCTCGGATGAGTGACCTGTCCGAGTCCTCTCTGAAGCAGCTTCAGCCGGAGCTGTTGGGACGACTCCCAACTTTGGACCTGCCAAAGTTCTCCGGGGTCCTTTCCGAATGGCTGACCTTCGTTGGTCTTTTCGACAGCCTAGTGAACGCCCGGAGTGACTTGACCCCGAGCCAAAAGATGAGGGGGAGGCCCTGGGCGTCGTCGGCCACTTGAGATTGTCGGACGACGCCTACCAGACTGCTCGGGACCTCCTAGCCAGAAGATACGCCAACGTCCGGCGAATTGCGGACGAGCATGTTAAGCAGCTTCTAAGCCTCCCGCTGTTCAGTGACCGGGCCAGACTACGTCCGGACCTGTTGGATCCAGTCATGGTGGCCTGTAATACGTTGAGGCGGCTGGAATTACCAGTGGGCGAATGGGCTTTTTTGTTGCTCCGCATCGTGCTGTCCCGTCTACCTCTCGACCTTCGAATCCATTTTGAGGAGAGGTACGGCGGGGACGAGGCCTCCTATATTCCGCCCTTCTATGACCTGCTGCGGTTTTTGGAGGAGCAGTGCCGGCAGATCGAGAACGCGGCGGGCACCGTTGACGACTTACTAGACGTGCCCAGTGAGAGGCTTAATCCTCCAGGCAAGTCGTCGTCAACCCCCCCCCCCCCTGCTCCTATTGTCGAGCGTCTGATCATCGGGTAACGTCGTGCCCGAAATTATTAGGTAAGCCGGTTTCGGCGAGGCGAACTATCGCCAAGGAGCGCCGCTAGTGCTGTTCATGTCTGGGAGGGCACCTCCAACGAGACTGTCCGCATCGACGGCCCTGTCTGCATTGCCAGGGCAATCACCATGCAGTTTTGTGCCTGGGTGCGAACGGCGTCTCCTCTCGGGGCTCTGCCAGGCCCTCGACCCCCAGGGGCGGGGGCGCTCAGCCACGCCCTATGCTGGGTGACAATCGGTGCTCGCCGGCCAGCCACCTTGCCCCAAAGTTTGAAAGGGGCCCCTCCCCCGACTAGTTGGGGGGTAATTCCCCCAGGGGCGGGGGTGTCATCACCCCCCCTCAGCGTGTGGAGAGGAACTTCACGGCCACTCATCGGTCCGCTGGACCCTTCTCACTTCCGTTAGCTGAGTGGCCGCGACTGGTGTACCATTGTTCCCCATTTGATGGAGGCGGCCCTGTCTAGCTGCCGCCTTAGCTCCCACCACGGCCGCCTCCACTGAGCCTTAAGCCGTCAACAGTCCATTTGTCAAAATGTTCTGTTGCCGACGGCCTCAGTGAAGGCGTACAACCCGAGTGGCAACTGTTAGAGGTTGTGCTCTATTTATCTCGGCTTCACGCCATGTGGCCTCCCCTTGGTGGTGGGAAGATTAGGGGCCCCCTGGAGCGTTGAATCACGCTTTCAAGGGGTATTAGATTTGGTTTGGTCGAGCACTTAGTTAAAAAATACTTTGAATTAAAATTAAAAAATGCTTTGAGCTTTCCGCGAAATTTTCCTATTTGTAGCGGTTTAAATTAAAGGAATTGAATTTAATCTACTCTTTTAAATGCTACTGCATGTGTTTTGTACATATATTTGATCACTGTATTTGATTGTTGCGTCTGTTTGCTAAAAGGAATATTTGAATTCATTTGAAATTGAATGGCGCACTATTTAAAAATTATCTGTATGTTTATGATAGTGTTTAATCATTTGCTTTGCGGAGAAGTAGGGCTGTCCCTTACGTTATTGTTTTGTTTAATTTGCAAGTTGACCTATGCGCATCAGTGATTAATTTGGTTGAATTAATTCTGTAGCTGAACATTGATGCTTTTGAAAAATTAGTTGAAATATGAGCATAGGACTACTTGCCTAACAGGCTAGCTAGTTTTGTAGATTATCTGATTGAAATCAGCTGCCGCGCTATTTTAGTAAATGATAATATAGTGGGTGGCCTGGCTAGGCCTACTTGTTGAAAATTCATACTAGGGACTATCTGTGCGTTTCGTTCGGCTCTCCACAGACGACGTTCAAGTGGAATTTGTGGGTG
Organism: Parnassius mnemosyne; assembly: GCA_963668995.1. Classification (NCBI taxonomy): domain Eukaryota; kingdom Metazoa; phylum Arthropoda; class Insecta; order Lepidoptera; family Papilionidae; genus Parnassius; species Parnassius mnemosyne. The sequence continues at coordinate 30,944,330 of CAVLGL010000080.1, forward strand.
CGCTCTGCACTGAAGCAACTGCTGGCACAAAATTTGTCTGGGCATCTTCGTGTAGCGTCGCTGTTTGCAGAGCTGATCCGGTCGGATTGCGGAACTAATCATAGGGGCACAGATAGGTGTTTGAAAGAGGTCGTCGGACTTCTGTCCAGTACAGGACTGGTTTAGGTGCTGCGATGCCCAGGAGGGGCATCCAGTGGAGGCTGACCCTCCGGCTTGCCACATTAGGGCTATCTTTTGAGGCGTTGGTTAGGGTTGCAAGATCTGATGGGTTGCCTAAGGTGGCCTAGTTTGGTTGTAGATTCGGTCTTGCAACTTGCAGTCTCGACCTTGTCCCGCTGACCGGTTGCTCGCGGACCTAAATCCTTATGTCCGGGACGGGGGTTTGTTCGCGCAAAACTCTGTTGTCGGAATTGACGCCAGAGGGCACTCGGCTCGGTGCGAACTGGTTTGAAGTTCGGCCGCGCGTGGCAGTGGCGCGCGGGTCGCGAGTAAAAAGGCTCAGCAGTCAGTCGTCCTTAGGCAGTGCTCACGATTGGCACGCTGCCAATTAAGCGCGGGAACTCGGAATAATTAAGCGCGGACAGTAAAAATACGGTCTAGGAATTTGTGGCGCGTATCCCTACTGGAGAGCTTCCCCGGGACTTATTGGGTCCGACTCAGAATCTGTATAAGTGCATTCGACAATATTAGCTAGTGCGGCCTCTGTATTCTAGAACTAACTGTTGCAACGCGAAACGGTAGTGACCTTAAACCTTATACCCAGCGATAGTTAGTGGCTTCTGTAAGTTAGTTAATCGTACGATACAGTTAGGTGACTGTTATCGTGACGAATAAGGAAAGTGAATGTGGACAAAGCCTCGGAAGGCCCCCTCAAGTTGGAGCGGTGTCGACGCCCGGGCTGCTGCCGACGGCTAAGGTCTAGGTTCAATCACCATCAGTCACACCCAGGTACACACCACATCACCATTCTTTCCCTTGCACTACACAACCACATGCGACCTGACCGACTCCGGAGGGACCAGTCGCCTTGGATATAGGTAAGTAAGCTTCGTCCAATTCCTTCCGGTCGACTGGCCGTAGTATAACGCTCCCCCATATATTTTAGTGTAATTAGAGAGATTCCACGTGGCCACATTGAGGCTCGACCTGCGTCTGCTTGGGAAGTCTTCGGCTCATGGGCCCCTGAGCATCTGATCCTTTAAAGGAGCAGTATTTAACCGAATAAGCAGCCAGAAGTAAATGGAGAAAACCGCAGCCAAATATTAAAGAGAATGACATCGCCATCATCAGGGACGAAAACCTTCCCCCGGGAAAGTGGCCCCTTGGCCGAGTTATGCAGCTACACCTGGGAAACGACGGGTACGTCAGAGTTGTCACTCCTAGAACCAAAAACGGAACTTTACAACGGCCAATCGTGAAGCTTTCAATTTTACCGGTTGAGCAATATCAAGACGGGACATATAGTTTTTTTTTTTTTTTTTTTTTTTTTTTTTTTTTTTTTTTTTATAGGAGAGGGGGCAAACGAGCATGCGGCTCACCTGATGGTAAGTGACTACCGCCGCCCATGAACAACCGCAACACCAGGGGAATTGCAGATGCGTTGCCGGCCTTTTAAAAAGGAGTAGGCTCTTTTCTTGAAGGTCCCTAAGTCGTATCGGTCCGGAAAAATCCCTGGTGGTAAACTATTCCACAAGGAAGTTGTGCGAGGAAGAAAACATCTTCTAAATCGCACAGTGGTGGACCGCCAATCATCCAGATGGTGTGGATGGTATCGGGAGTTCTGCCGCGATGTGCGTTCGTGAAATTTGGCGGCTGGGATTAATCCGAACAATTCCTCAGAGCACTCCCCATGGTAGATGCGAAAGAAAATGCAAAGAGATGCAACATCTCTTCGCAGTGCCAATGAATCGAGCCGATCGGAAAGGGCTCGGTCGTCGACGATTCGAGCCGCTCTGCGCTGGATGCGGTCAAGTGGAAGGAGCTGGCACTGGGGAGCCCCTGCCCAGAGATGGGAACAGTATTCCATGTGAGGCCGAACCTGCGCCTTGTAAAGTTGCAGGCGGTGTGCCGGCATGAAATACTGTCCCGCTCTGCTGAGCACGCCAAGCTTTTTAGAGGCCAATTTGGCCTTCTCTTCCAAGTGACCACGAAACTGCACGTCACTTGATATGTCGACTCCGAGGATACCGATACTGGCTGAGGCAAGAAGGGGAGTGCCTTGAAACTGAGGAGATACGACAAAGGGGTTCTTTTTAGCGGTAAACGCGCAAACTTGTGTCTTCTGAGGATTAAACTGGACTAGATTTAGTCGCCCCCAATCCGAGACTTTGTCCAGCAAAGACTCGACTTCATACACAAGTTTGTTCCGGTACTCGGCGACGTTTTCCCGAGAAATATTGGCCCGGCCGGTGTATAGAGCATCACCAGTGCTGTCATCCGCATAGCAATGAATGTTACCAGTTAGCAACATATCATTGATATGCAGAAGAAACAGCGTTGGTGATAGCACACAGCCTTGTGGAACACCAGCGTTAATAGGCTTGTAGTCAGAACATGCACCGTCTACAACGACCTTGATGCTCCGATCTGCAAGAAAGCTGGTGATCCAATTGCACAATTTCTCGGGAAGCCCATAGGAAGGCAGCTTTGAAAGAAGCGCTTTGTGCCAAACCCGATCAAAGGCCTTCGCAATGTCCAGACTAACGGCCAACGCCTCCCCCTTGGACTCTACTGCCTCCGCCCATCTATGGGTCAGGTAGACAAGAAGATCACCAGCTGATCGACACCGACGAAAACCGTATTGGCGGTCACTAATCAGCTGGTGATCCTCAAGGTACCGGATGAGCTGGCAGTTAATAATGGATTCCATTATTTTGGAGAACAAGGAGGTGATCGCGATAGGCCTATAGTTGGACGGGTCTGAGCGGTCGCCTTTTTTAGGGATCGGGTGGACAAAAGCTGTCTTCCATGAATTCGGGACTACGCCTTGGGAGTAGGAGTACCGGAAAAGACGCGTTAGGACCGGTGCCAACTCCGGAGCACACGTCCTCAGCACAATTGGGGGGATTCCATCAGGCCCACTCGACTTCTGGATGTCCAGGGAGAGCAGTGCTTTGCGAACCGAGCGTTGTGAGAACAGCACATCCGGCATGGAGCACTCACACCGCGGGATGGTCGGCGGTGTTTTCCCCCCGTCATCAAGAGTCGAGTTGGACGCAAAAAGGGAGCCTAAAAGGTCGGCTTTGTCTTTTGCGTCATGGGCCAGTGAGTCATCCTCCCTGTGCAGAGATGGTAGTGATGGCTTACAGAAATTCCCTTGGACAGCCTTGGCGAGAGACCAGAATGCACGGGTTCCCGAAGGAAGGCGAACTAGTTTCTCGCCAATTCTGCCTATGTGCTCTGACTTTGCCTTGGCAATAACTCTTTTGAAGGACCTGGAGGCGAAGTTATACTTCTTTTTAAGTGTGCTGGTGTTTACATCCCGAGTCACCGAAGCTGCAGCCCAGGCTTGATAACACTCCTGCTTACTGCGCAATGCAGTCTTACAGGAGCGACCAAACCAAGGCTGAGATCTGCCACCGATGGGTACCACAGATGATGGAATAAATAGTTCCATTCCCTGTAGCACCACATCAGTGACAGAGTCAGCAACAGCACTGGGATCATCCGGCGAGAAGCAAACCCGCCCCCATGGGTAGGATGCAAAGAAAGACCGCATTCCGTCCCAATCCGCCGACCTGTAATGCCAAACGCGGCGGCAACCTGCAGAACGCAACCGCGAAGGGAGCGTGAGTGGCACCATACTCCGGATCAGACAATGGTCCGAAGAGCCGAGAGGGGCATCGACGGAAACCTGATATCCGTCCGGATGAGAGGTCAGCAGAAGGTCCAACAGGGAAGGTGTATGATCTGCCACATCTGGAATCCGCGTAGGCGAAGTAACCAGTTGTGTCAGACCATATGCCAAGGCAAAGTCATAAACAGATCTCCCCGCATGATCGGTTAAACGTGAACCGAGCCATTCGGCATGGTGGGCGTTAAAATCGCCAAGGATCACGATCTCTGCGGATGGGACCTGTTGTAGCAAGGAATCTTTAGCCATTTGGACGTGGTCGATGAGTCGGTCTGTTTCGGCATTACCGCTATGGGACCTATAGAGGCACCCGTAGACGCGCGGATGGTCGTCGCTGTCTACGCGTAGCCAAAGGATGGACAGGTCCGAACCTTCAAGACTGCCGAGGCGTCGAGAACAGATGTCCTCTCTAACATACACGCAAACTCCAGCCCGAGGCACAAAGGAGTGCTCCAATTTGTACCCCGGGTAGGAGAGATACGAAATATCAGTTGGAGAGGAAACCTGCGTCTCGGTCAAAAAGAGCAAGGCCGGCTTCGCCGTCTCGAGATGGTAGTGGACGGCGTTTAGGTTACAGTGAAGTCCCCTGATGTTGCAGAAATTCACGGATAGCGTGGCAGGGGTCGCCTTGGTATTGTTGCTCAGCTTGCCCCGAGCAGTTTTGTTTTTGAGCGGAATTTTGCCCCCCCCAGAATACGCGGGGCAGCCTGAGCACCCACGCTCAGGATTGGAATAACATGGTCGTGGATGCTCAGCGAGGGATTCTCCAGGGGTACTGGTACCCTCCTGGGGTAGTCTATTGTCTAATTCCGCTACCATGTTGATGGGGGGGGGGGGGGGGGAATTGGGCCTCCGGCCACCTGCACTCACCAGACGAAACGCAGAAGCAGAGCCTCTACTTCACGCCGGTATTCTGTGAGGTCGTGGTTTCTTGATTTTGTTTTTCAACAGAAAAACATAATCAAGAAAATGAAAATAAATCAATCGCTAAATCAAGCAGAAGAAAAAAATATTGCTTAACATCAATGATTAAATCACTATTATTATTCTTTATTACAATCACCTCGACAGTACAGTGCTCCTATAACATAACACCATTACAAAACAGCAGTCTCTATTTTGATACCATAACAAACATGCATTTAATACGAGATGACTGGCGCCTCGTTGTCTACTATGACACATTCCCTTATCATGAAGGTAATACGGCGCTAACAAAATATATGAAATACTTAAATAACATGTGTGTAATTATGAAGGCACGATCACATTGCGAAGAGATCTTATTGCAACTTCGGCATGAGTTCACGGAACTGCAATATTATAATAACATTTTAACTATTCAACTTGATAATACATTCGAGACCCGCCCACGTTGCCGGCGCGGCTTGATCAATGGGGTAGGAAATATTGCTAATAGTTTATTCGGTATTTTAGACGAAAGTTATGCAGAAAAATATGAAAAAGACAATGAACTTATCAGACGAAATCAAAACCATATAGCCACCCTATAGAAAAATCAAACGACCGTAGTTGAAGCGGAATTTATTTTATTAAAACTCACCGAAGAAATCATGGAGAAGAATCACAAGAATATTAACAGAAAATTTATAGCAATAGAAAATTCCGTAGATCAATTCAAGAGAGAGCTTCAGAATATGCCCTTCACAAGTGAATTTATCAGTACAGCCGTGATGACAAGTAACCTTATAATCAGCCTCAGAAATATACAACAAAATTTACTCGACACTATTACAAATATATACAACGGAAAATTTGGTTTCCACTTGTTATCTCCCAATCAGTTAAGACAAGAACTGAACGTTATAGCAAGCCAGCTCCCGAAAGACCTATCATTACCAATAGATAACTATAATTTATATGAAATCTACAACATACAGCAGGTGCGAGCTCGAATAAGGGGTAATTACATCATATTCGAACTCAAGATACCTCTCATCAGCAGAGATATGTTTGAAGTCCTGGAAGTTATACCAGTAACTTATATATCAGAAAATAAAGAAGAAATTTTCGTTGTACCGGTATCAAGATACATTGCTATCAATTTAAAGAAATACTCCCTAGTACCACTGACCGAAAAGGACCTAGATTATGTACTAGAAGAGATTTCAAAATTATTTTGTGCCATCATAAAAAGCCTATTTACTACATAAAGGACGATCAAAGTTTCTGCGAGAATCTACCCTTATCAAGAAAATGTAAAACAATTACCAGATCATGCTATAATCGCTAGAAAGAATTAAATAAACTGAATACATATTTTTATTTTTTTTGCGACCAGTGCAAAATGAAGTTACTATGTGACGATCAAGTTACGGCAGTGCAATTGACCCGCTCTGGCTTTTTTAATGTGGATCAAGGTTGTATAGTTAAAGCAGCTGATTTCTTTGTTTATTCACACCGACAAGAACTTAGCGAGATGAACATCCGTTCTGATATACGAGCCCCTAAGATATCACCAATTAATCATATTATCAACATATGGCTACCCGATCGCTCCTTACCGAACAATACGAATGATGATATAGCCAATAATCTACAGCTGCAGATGATCAAGCAACAGATTGAGATTATGAAGAACAACGAGCCCCTAGCAGAGAGGGTTTCTTATCATGATGTCCACCACTACGCTGCGATATATGTGTTATTTGCGGTCCTTGCGGTGGGCGCCCTGGCGTACAGCTGGAGGCGCTATGGGCGGTCGGCGCCGGGAGCACCCGCGGAGGCGGGAGTGTCGGTGCCTATGACGGAACAGGAGACGTCGGTAACATAAGTTCTACCGAGTGTCAGTGCTCATTGTTATGGGCAATCAGTGTCAAAGTGTGAGTGCAAATATATATAGGCCAACAGCATCAACATCACAGTGTACGAGCATGAAATGCAACGTACAATTGTCAAGTCATCATTTCACAACTTGACATCTTTTACATATTTCCGCGACAATTGTGCTATAAAATCAGTTCGCTTATAGCCAACAACTCATTATCAGTAATTCTAGCCTTTAAGATTTGTAATTTATCCAAAATAAATTTTATCAGACTTATCAAGCGTTATCAGTTTATAATCCCCTTAGTGTCGGTACAACCCCGAACACAGAAACTAGACTTTCTTGACATTGACCATAAGTGAGTTCGCGGTTTGAATGCTATAACCGCTAAAAATGGGCCCAAACAGGAAGATTATAACTGATGACTTATTTTGAAACCAGACTTATAGGGAGTGTATTCAAAGTATTCAAAAAAAATTAAAAAGAATGGATTTTGAAAATAATACAATTTACATCATATCATTCACATGCCAAAGGTACAAAGATGATCATAGTTGACTATCTATCTGTATTATTCCCGGCAATGCTGTTTTACGCGAACGTTCGTTACTGTCAAATACATAGGTATGTCCTAGGGTTGCACTGCCGGGAATAATACAGATAGATAGTCAACTAGTTCTCTTTACGGAGTTCAGAAAAGACTTGTGGCAAACAAATGCTAGCATACCATTCTGCATTAACCGATCTTTGCCCTTCAAGAGGAATAGTCGTAACATGGCCGGTTTTGGAGACAAACGTGGCCACCATTTTTTTGCAACACTCCGTGAACGAACAATTTTTGTTGGCTTTAACTCATTTTCGAACACCGAAACTCGTGACTGGTTTTTTGTTTCGGGTTCGTACGCGTATACCCAGGATTCGTCACCTGATACGATGTTGTATACAGCATTTGAGGATCCTGCGTGGAATCTTTCCAGAGTTCTGACGCACCAAGTAACGCGAGCCGCTTTTTGCTCTTCACAGAGCGAATGCGGTATCCATCGGGAAAACAACTTTTTTACACCAAATTTTTCATGCAAGATTATTTTTATTGTATTTGACTCATGCCAATGTCTAAAGTTGCCTGAATTTTGCGGTATGTAACATTTCGATCTTCCTCAATTAGCTTACGCACAGCATCAACGTATTGTTGGGTGACTGCAGTTTCCTTGACGAGGATCATCACTGAGCTTGACACGTCCACGTTGAAATTCAGCAAACCAGCGATAAATTGTGGTTTTGGATGGGACTTTATCACCAAATGCAGAAATCATCCGATCAAGACACTGTTTTTGTGTTAAACTACTTTTTAAACAAATAAATGGTATTCGATTTTTAAAACCAAGGAGTTTTCAATTAAAAAGATTTTAATATGACGGGAACAGTGGAAATATTCCATTCCCGATACTTTTAGTGCAGCCTATATATATATATATATATATATATATATATATATATATATCATCATCATAATTACAGCCCTTCACAAGTCCACTGCTGAACATAGGCCTCCCCCAAGGAATGCCACAAAGCACGGTCCTGAGCCATCTGCATCCATCGACTTCCTCCATATCTTACCAGGTCGTCACTCCATCTAGTGGGGGGATGCCCTATACTTCGCCTGCCGGTACGAGGCTGCCACACGAGACCCTTTTTTCTCCAACGGTTGCCGGTTCTTCGAGCTATATGGCCAGCCCATTACCACTTCACCTTACTAATCCGTTGGGCTATGTCAGTCACTCTGGTTCTATTGCGGATATCCTCATTTCTAAGTTTGTCACACAGAGAAATTCCAAGTATAGCACTCTCCATAGCGCTCGCTGAGCGACCTTGAGGTTCCTCATCTAGCCAGCAGTGAAGGACCACGTCTCAGTTCCATATGTCATCACTGGCAACACGCACTGGTTGTACAGTCTCGTTTTAAAGTTTTGAGGTATACCTGACGGGAAGATATGCCGTTATTTCCCGAACGCTGCCAAACAGAGTTGAATCCGTCGATTGACCTCTCGGTCGAAGTTGGACTTACCTAGTCGGACTATTTGTCCCACATAAACATACTCGTCAACACCTTCGAGCTTAGTGCTCCCAACAACTATCGGACATTAAACATGATCTTTGTTTTGTCCATGTTCATCTTAAGACCTATCCGTTGGGAAACACTATTGAGGTCATTGAGCATAGTGCTTAGGTCCTCCAGCGATTCTGCCATAAGGACTATATCGTCGGCAAATCAAAGGTAAATGATGTACTCGCCATTGATGTTCATACTGTATCGTTTCCAGTCCAGAAGCTTGAAAACATCTTCTAATGCAGCGGTGAAATATTTCGGGGATATGATGTCATCCTGTCTTACACGTCTCTGCAATTGGATAGATTTTGTACTCTGGTTCTGTACTCGGATATCCATCGTAGCCTTACTGTGCAAGCACTTCAACACTTTGATATACCGACAGTCAACTTGGCACCGCTGAAGGGACTGCAGCACCGCCCAAATTTCGACGGAATGAAAGGATTTCTCATAGTGCACATACGCCAGATATAGTGGCAAATTGTAATCTTCGGGCTTGTGTACAATTTGCCGAAGCGTATATATGTGGTCTATGGTGCTAAAGCCTTTTCTGGAACCGGCTTGCTCGGGAGGCTGGAAGTCGTCAAGTCTGCGCGCGAGACGATTCGTAATGACTCTCGTAAACAGCACGTAGACGCAGCTCAGAAGGGAAATCGATCTGTAGTTCTTCAAGAGAGCGCTGTCGCCTTTCTTGAAGATTAAGACCACTGCAATTCTGCTCCACGCCTCCGGAGTAGTGCCACCATGGAGGACGGAATTAAAGAGCTTCTGAAGGACTTCAAGTACCGGTTTTCCACCCGCTTTCAGAAGCTCCGCTGTAATTCCATCCTCGCCTGGGGCCTTGCCGTTTTTAAGGTGCTGGAGAGTCATTCTAATCACGCTCAGACTGACGTCCGGGATATCATCGGAATAATTCATAATTCATAATACATTTATTGCATGTCATAAAGTATAAAGTTGTTACGATATATCTACAGAGCATGTGACAACCCTGTACGGGCGTAGCATATTAAGATGGATTCTAATTGTTAATTAATATAAAATCAAATTAAATTACAATTTTTAAGGAACATAATCTATACATTATTATTAATTAATTTATTAAATATCAAACCAAGTAATACACACATTTATTTAAAATGAAATGTCAATAAATATTTCATCTTAACTACTTCAGACAGGACAGAGGCCTGCAGGATCCGGTGACTTCAAACGGGACAGAGGTTTACAGGATCCGGCGACTTCAGGCAGAGCAGAGACTTGTAAAAATTATTCAAATTAAATGCAAATTTTTTTGTAAATGTCCAAGAGGAAAGAGTATTTATGTGGAATTATCGAAGTAGAAGCAACAGACCGGTAGCGAATTTGAATAAAATTGTCATGACAACCAAATAAACAACGATGTCAAAACATGACAAATTTTGGTTTTAGGCTCGTAATAGAAAAACGGCAAGATTTAAGTGAAAAATGAGATATTATTGATATAGGAAAAAAGGTAGCGCACCTGCGCGCACAAAGTCCAAAATTGCAGAGTTACGGAAAACTAAATAAAAGATCGAAAAAGGTAGACTCCATTGACACCAATTTAAAAGTGCTGATAATGTGAAAATACGAAGTAGAAATGATTTGTTATTGTGTTCTTATGGTTTAAAATCGTTACAGGATCCTATGGAAATAAAGGTGATGTAAAATATCCAGTTTTGAGATGAATGGAGAAAATCGAAACAGAATGGAAAAATGAATTTAAAATAATGTAAAATGATATGTAAGTAGCATAACACTACAGGGGATAGTGCACGCAATTGAGGGAGGGCGGGAGGTGCTTCTTCATACTAGGTAAGACACATCATTTTATTTTATAACGCGGATATTAGTGAAGTAAATTTTTGTAAAAGCTTTTATATAATGGATTTCCTCAAAGTAACGCCTGATTCTAATAATTATAAAATGTATAATTTGTCATTAAATTATCCATTTAAATTATAATAGCTTTTTACAATTATCATTTTCTTAAGTACTATTTCAAATTTACGACACTGCACTAGGGACATGTAGTAGGGACCATTTTTAAATATTGTCAGATGTGCGGTAGGAGCAAACAGGTTATAACCACGGTAACGTGCGCCGTATCGATTGGATCTATCCCTAATTCGTTGAAAATAATAAGGACTTTTTTCTAACAAAGCGGCGTAATTCAAAAATATAAATGCACGTCACAGTTAATAAATTGTATTTAGGGAACAACTTTCGACATGAATCTTTTGGAGCTACGAATGCAATGATTCTAAGACAGCGTTTGTGGAGCACGGATACCGCGTGCACCTCGGTAGAATTGCCCCAGAATATGATGCCGTATCGGATCTAGGTAGCGGCGTGGCTGTGGTACGCAGTAAGCGCACACTGCTTGTTTGTGTCTTTACGTAGCTCGCGCAGGGCATAGCAAAAGCTGCTCAACTTACTACGCTCTCTATATGATATTTCCATGAAAAATTTGAGGTTAATATTACCCCTAGGAGCGAAAATGTGCGAACTTCCTCAATATTTATACCTTGGTAAGATATAGCGAGTAGGACTTCTAATCTCTGATATAGGCGAAACTGCATTATTTTTGTCTTTTCAAAATTTAATAATAAACCTAAACCGTCCAATTCATCCACAATTTTGTTAAGGCACTAAGCTATATTTTCCTGCAAACTAGTGAGATTTTTTGTTCACAAGTAATTATAACTATAGCGTCGTCTGTAAACAAAACGACTCTATGTGGTATTACTGAATGTGGATGCTTGCTGTTCTCTATGTATATGAACGAACTCCCGTTCATATACATAGAGAACAGCAAGCATCCTAGGACGCTACTCTGCGGTATAGATCCTTTTACTGTGGTAGTGTACGAGTATATTTCATTTATCATTCTTCTATTTTCATTTAAATGGGTTATCTGTACGTACTGTTTTCTATTCGCAAGATAAGAAGAGAGCCATTCGCGCGGTTCCCTTGTATTCCTAGCGAATATAGCTTTTCTAGCAAGGGACCATGCAAAACGCGATTGTATGCTTTGGACATGTCCATAAACTACAGCACATCTTCCCTCATTTAGAGCATTATTAATTTCTAAGATGATGTCAAATACAGCGGATGTGATTTTTTCGGAAACCATGCTGATATCTATTAAAAATGTTGTATTTTTCAAAAAAAATTATATATTGTACTACAAATTATTCTCTCAAAAATTTTGAATTTACAGACAGTAATGCGATGGGACGATAATTAGACACATTAGTTCTATCCCCTTTTTAAAAACAGGCTTTTTCACTGCTAATTTTAGATTTTTCGGAAAAACGCCATCCGCATACGATTGATTTATAAGAAAAGTTAAGGGTTTTACAAACTCATCTACGCAATATATCAGTAAGTTAGCTGGGATTTCATCATATCCACAAGAGTTGTTTCTTTTAAGTCGCATTATTGTTCTTTATATAATAATGTCGGATAAGACTCGCTCTTGGATCGTTACTCACATTTGCGTGCGGCTCCAACGATGATGTGTACAGCTGCCCATAGAACCTCTCAATCTCACTCAAAATCTCAGGTGGCCCCGAAATGAGGCTGCCACACTCGGTCTTCAGCTTCGACAGTTGGCTCCTTCTGGCAGACAGATCTCTAGCAAAGACTTTGGAGCCCTGGTTCCGCACGACCTATATATATATATATATATATATATATATATATATATATATATATATATATTTATATATATATATATATGTCGTGCGGAATATATATATATATATATACGTCAGGAAGTTCGCACATTTTCGCTCCTAGGGGTAATAATAGCCTCAACTTTTTCATGGAAAAATCATTTAGAGAGCGTAGTAAGTAAGTTGAGCAGCTTTTGCTATGCCCTGCGCGAGCTACGTAAAGACACAAACGAGCAGTGTGCACTTACTGCACAGCCACGACGCTGTCTAGATCCGATACGGTATCATATTCTGGGGCCATTCTACCGAGGTGCACGCGGTATCCGTGCTCCAAAAACGTTGTCTTAGAATCATTGCATTCGTAGCTCCAAAAGATTCATGTCGAAAGTTGTTACCTAAATACAACTTATTAACTGTGACGTGCATTTATATTTTTGAATTATGCCTCTTTGTTAGGAAAAGTCCTTATTATTTTCAACGAATTGGGGATAGATCCAATCGATACGGCGCACGTTACCGTGGTTATAACCTGTTTGCTCCTACCACACATCTAACAATATTTAAAAATGGTCCCTACTACATGTCCCTAGTCCAGTGTCGTAAATTTGTTCTAACCCCTTTTTAAAAACAGATTTTATCACTGCTAATTTTAGATTTTCCGGTAAAACGCCATCCGCATACGATTGATTTATAAGAAAAGGATCTCTTGGATCGTTACTCACACTTGCGTGCGGCTCCAATGATGATGTGTACAGCTGCCCATAGAACCTCTCAATCTCACTCAAAATCTCAGGTGGCCCCGAAATGAGGCTGCCACACTCGGTCTTCAGCTTCGACAGTTGGCTCCTTCTGGCAGACAGATCTCTAGCAAAGACTTTGGAGCCCTGGTTCCGCACGACCTATATATATATATATATACTAGCTGGCCAGGCAGACGTTTCCGACGACCCTTCTTATAAAAAATCCTTACATTCGCAATAAAAAAATATTGAGGGTCACTTATCGGGATAAAAAGTCCTATCTCTCAAGTTGAACCAAACTGCACACAGTGTGCAATATTTCATTGCAATCAGTTCAATAGTTTAGGAGTTCATCGCGGACAAACAATGTGACACGTAAACGTATTTATAAAAAAAATAAAGATATATGTATATATATATATAGTGGAATTGATTTATATATTATATAGATATTATTATATTATATCAACATGTCTTATTGCAGCGGTTGCGAATATTCTCAAATTTTTACTTTTGTTAACCTTTCGGCATGCGGTTGTAACCGATAGATTCTTAAGATCCCGTGTCCGAAGGATGAAATGGAGCCTAATCAATGTGACTGTTCACTGACTGTTGAAGCCTAAATCGTACTAACAAAGTTCCGAAAGTTAAAGCAGCATATATAGAATAGCTCCGAACTACCAATCGGAGCGTTGGCCGCTCACCGGGCAGAACACCTTGCCCAGCGGGAGATCTCCCCTTTTCCTTCCACCCGCCACACTGGTGACCACCCGACGTGAAATGAACACGCAACCAATAATATTCGGAAAATACAACTTCAAAAACTTTCGTCATCGTCCTCAAGTACACTATTCATTCGCTCCCGAGCAGATATTGTCTGCAGTCTTCAGATTCTGCAAGCCATCTAGCTTTACAAAAGGTTCATCGCAGCACTGGAATAATAATGCTTCCTGTTCCTTCAAGCTAATCTCTACGCTACAGTGATCGGCACGGCTCTGAGCCTTACTGCTCGCCTATGCTTCATGGCACTCTCGCAGATTACTTGCCTTCTTCTCGACTCACCGCAGACTACAAGGAAATCCCTGGTAATTGCTCCGGCTCATCGTTCTCACCGGCATCACTTGCAAGTGCGTAGTACGGCATGCATTGCACACCGGCATATCGTTCGCACCGGCCTCACTTGCCCTTACGCACACAGCGTGCATTCCCCACCGGCATTAAGGACGCACCGGCAATCGGACTGTACTATCGACCTCCGGTCTTAGCAGGGGGGTGATGTGGCGGCGCTGTCGTTGCGCCACAAGCGAAACACATCGAAGCCTAAATCGCACTTACAAAGTTCCGAAGTTAAAGCAGCATATATAGAATAGCTCCGAACTACCAATCGGAGCGTTGGCCGCTCACCAGGCAGAACACCTTGCCCGGCGGGAGATCTCCCCTTTTCCTTTCACCGGCCACATTAAATTAGAAATTAAATTAAATTATTTTTATATAAAATAATAAATAGGAGCAGAAAATAATAATTAATTATTAAAAGCGAGGAAGCGCTGAACCTTTCTTGGTAATTTCCACTTATATACAAATAAAATTTAGTATAATATTCTCAATAAATAATAGATGAAGCGACGCAAAATTTCACTTGAAACAAATAAATAGATTGTAAAAATATGAATTTAAATTGTTGGGAATATTTTACACATACCTTTTTACGCCTGCTGAATAGATTGCGATAGGGCAAAGAGATGGTTACATCCTGACGAAAGACCTTTTAACGGGAGAAAATACCTTAGTCTCACGGAGAAATTCGATTTAATGTGGGTTGAAAACCGGGTTGGAAAGCTAATAAAATATAAAAATATATTATTCAGTGGCAGGCCAGGCACAGATATACACACATACATTCCGTAAATATAGGCATGTGCATTCTGTAAATACTAGAAAAAAGCTAGTTATACTAGAAAAAAGATAGTTACTCGACTGCACTGAGTCAATAATTCCTTCATGGGGCAATGAATACGCTTTTAGAACAGTCTCAGAAAATTGTTCTGTAGACTTATTGATCAAAAAGCATTAAATTCTTATTAATCAGAAATTATTTAATATGGATTATTACACTACAGAAGAGTATATTATGCCATGCTGTTTCTAAATATTTTCATACTTGTTTGAAATATTATATCGTAAATTAATGTTTTAAAAAAAGTCCCGCTGGGTTTCTTGCTGGTTCTTCCCAAGACTGGAGATTTTTCCGAACCAGTGGTGTTGAAAATGACTTTCAATAAGTAAGTATTCTTGTAATCTATATTGAATAAAAATTATACTATTCTATTCTATGTTTGCATATTCAGCTGTCAGAACTCTAAATCAAGCGCTGTCTAGAGTTCATTAAGTGGAGCACAAATATATATTTTTTAATCTTTCTCTCTCTCTTCAACAGTAATAACATTTTACTCCCCGTCCGTCGGCGGCTGTCAGATGTCAATTTTATACCGCATTGTTACGGGATCTATCTCAACTAGACTAGTTTGTAATTTGAAATTTCAGTAGCTATTCAATTATTTTAATACTGTATTCAAATAATTTATTATAGAGCGTTGGCAACCCTTATTGTGAAACGTTAAAGACCATCAATTTAACGTCGTATTCACAAAAATTGGCCCCATCGGAATTTTTGTGTTTACGAAATTAAAACTTGTACGTGATATTTGTTTTATGTCGTCGGAGTCCATAAAACAATATTTGATGAAGAAGCAGAAGGCTAGACCGGAAAGCGCCCATAAAAATTCTATCGAAATAGAGTTGGTTTTATTTTTAATTTTCTTTTAATTCTAACGTTAGTAGAAAATACTGTAGCAGTAATATTTGTTTTTAATTATTTTCATCTTTCTCTTTGTACTATTATTTTTATTCGTTTAATATTGTTTTTTAAAAACACATTTCTTTTATCATATGATATAGGAGGACAGTTTGTACATGTCTGACACTACACACTCCTATTTTAGTGGATATAGTTCTGAGTGGAGAATTCTTGATTTACATTTTTTTTTGTAAAATTATCCTCTTATTCTTCTGGAATTGGGTCTGTATTTTACAAGGTTTTGGTCATCATTTAAAATCAGCGTTATAGTATATTGTTGTGTTGTATTCGTCAACGCATTAAACTTGTAACAGTCCTATAGAATCCAAATCGGTTGATCAGCATATTTTTGCCTTTTTTCAAACGAAGATTAGTTACGTAATACAAAATTTAACCAAAGAAGACTGACTTTACTCTTTTTGGATTAATTTCTTTGTTTATGCCCAAATTTGGTTATTTTGAACGCCATCCAATTGCGTTCGAGCTGGCGCGTCACCCGATGGTATGTAGGTGAGATAAACGCCGCGAGGTGGGGCGGCGTTGTGCGGCTTGAGTGGCTCGACGCGTGGGCGAAGAGAAGAGTAGTTCGCTGGCCGCGATGCGGTGAATCCGCGTATCTAGATTATCGCGACAGAAGTTCACGCGACCGGTAGGGTCTAGATGGTTAGATTTAGTGCGTGTTACTTCGCTCCGTGGATATATGAATTTTGCAATATTTAACTTGTTCGGGTGACGCGGAATTACGCACGCGCGCGCCGAGTAGATATACGGTCTAGGATTCGAACCGCGCATTCCTTGTTCGTGAGCGTCTCCCGGTTGATTGTCTGGAAATCATTATAATTATGTACCGTCGCGTTAAGTGCCCTTTTTTGTGTGTTGGCTGGTTTGTTAGTTTTACCTGTCAACGAGGCGCATTTTGAATTCTTTTCGCAGCGTGGTATTTTGGTGTCGAATGAAGGAACTTAGTTGTGTTTAACGCTGAACCGTATGAGAGATCGCGTTAGTTCCCTGTTTATAATTTTGTGATAAGTGAATCCGGGACATTGAATGTCGAATTTTGAACTACTGTCCGTACTGTGTCGAGTATCACGTGTACGATTCTACGATGAATGTGGAATTAGGCGAGTTTAAGTTAGTTAAATGTACAATGAAGCTAATAGACTGAAATAGTGACAATGAAGAAAGAAGACGTAAGGATGCTATATATGTAAAATAAAACCTCATTCGAACTTCGCAAAAAAATCTATTACTTTCTTGGGAGGTTATTTATATAATAAACTTAATAAAATTTTAAATCTCTTCCCACAAACAAAAAACTCTTGTAAAAAACTTTCTCTCTTATTTGTATTTCCATACTACAAAGATTGTATTTATCCAAGGGGTGGAATCCTGGTGATCCATAATACAGGTTTGTACCCAGTTTGGACACCAGTCCCCCGCACAACATTTGTATATTTTTTTTAGACTGTGTACAATCAAATTGTGGGAAATAAATAAATCTATTATTATTATTGAAGAAAGAAATGGTCCAGCGGTGGAGCCTGCTGGAGCGATGCAGCATTGTGGGGCAGCCTGGAACTCGGCCGCTGCTGGTCGCCTAAGCAGGTCCAGGTCTCAGACATTTACACATCACTAAACAAAAAAGAGGTGGAGGTGTTGCCATGTACCTGAGAGTAAATATTCTTTATAAAATTATTTTAGCTTCAGCATCTCCTTATTCTGCCTTATTGGAATTTCTGTTTCTGGAAATCAATATCAAAGGTGTAAGGTCAATTCTTGGTGTAGTATACTGTCCACCTGCTATTAACTTTTTCAACGCTTTTGAAAGCGCTCTCTCTATCATTTCATTTGAGTACACGCACTGCATAATAATGGTTCGATATTGATTTCAATACCGATCTGCTGAAAAATTCTTTTAGTTCTCAAATATTTCGGTCAGTCATAGAATCAGTCGAGCTCCACATTCTCCCCTTAGAGGCAATTCACCACAACATTGACACTGATGACTCATGGACAGATCATATTATCACGACTTCTCCCGATTATGTTATTATGCACGTCCAACTATCGGCTCCTGCTTTTTCATGACATGTCTTACTTATATATCGCATAAGGTGGTTTCTCCCAAGCAAAATCCCGCAGTTCCATGTATTCGTAATTTCGCTAAAATGGATTTTGATAAACTTACAATTGACGCATGTCGTTATGGACTTAACCTCTGTTTTTAAATCAAATTCTATTGACGATAAAGTCTCTAATAATATAGTTCTTAGTCCGTACAAAAATCATGCTACTAAACATCAGGTAAGAGTAAAGCGTCCACCGTCCGTGGATGACTAGAGCCGTAAAGGTGGCAACGGCCAGGCAAGATCGAGCATTTGTGAATTTTAAGAAGCATCGTACCCAGGAGAGCTGGGATTGCTACAAAACGCTAAGAAACAGATGCAATCATATGGTATGAAATTCTGAACGCCGTTATATCTATAGTAATTATACAAATTCTTCGATGCCGCCGATGTGTGGAAATTTCCTAAAACACTAGTATTATTAGTAAGGCTGTTACATCTGATCATGGTCAATCAATTACTCTGGATGAAATAAATCATCATTTTATCGCTTCTTCTCCTTTGGATCCCAGAGTTCGTTCCACAACAATAGCTTCCATTCTATCCATGTCTTCTCCTCCTATTCTTTTTTTTTTTTTCATTTTTTACCTGTAACTGAGGATGAAATCCAGAAATCAGTATTAACTATTAAATCCAAGGCTGTGAATTGCGATGAGCTTAGTAAGGTTATGATATCCATGATCCTTGTGTGCCTTTTACCTGCAATCACACATGTCGTAAACCATTCCCTTGAATCAACCCAATATCGTACTTTGTGAGAAAAAGCATTCGTTCGACCACTTTCCTAAATACCTAATCCCTCATTACCTACCCAATTTCGACCAATTTCAATTTTGCCATACCTATCTAAAGTTCTAAAAGCCTGTGTTCACAAGCAAATCTCTATGTTCAGAACCAGACATAATCTGCTGAATAAATATCATTCAGGCTGTCACGCAGGTCAGAGTACTACCACTGCCTTGATTAAAGTCACAGATGATATACAAATGGGAATGGATGAGCAGAAAGTTACAGTGGTAGTGCTTGTTGATTTTTCAAATGTTTTAACACAGCCGGCCACGATATATTTATAACCTTCCTAACTTATCTTAGATTCTCAATCCCAGGCTTGGAATGGTTTTTATCCTATCTTCGCGGCCGCCAGCAATCAGTTCGATTAGGACATGAGTTTTCAACATGGGCTGATATTGAAGCAGGCGTGCCGCAAGGTGGAATACTTTCTCCTATAATGTTTTCTCTATTTATAAATTCTATCACTTCAGTTCTCAACTGTTCGTACTATCTGTATGCAGATGATCTTCAGCTCTATGTGCAATCTAATGTTAACGACCCTAACGATAATATCAATAAACTCAACCATAACCTTGATGCCATAAGAGATTGTTCACACAGACATGTTATTTCGGTTAACCCTTCCAAATTTAAAGTAATAGTTATAGTTAGTAGCAGAATGTTAGCCAAGATTAATAAAGATGATCTTTCTCCCGTATTTTACAATGGAACAGTTTGTAAATCTGTAAAAAATCTTGGCTTACATATGGACCAAACTTAAGTTTAGGAGTTCGAGTTGCTGAAATAAGCCGTAAAGTTACTGCCACCTTACGTTCTACTTCTACTTATCCAGACTTTGATATTGCCCATTATTGATTATGCGGATGTGTTTTATCAAGATCTATCTCAATATCTTCTCGATAAGGTAGAGCACCTTCTCAACAATTGCATTAGTTTCATTTTTGGCTTTCGGTATGACCATGTTTCCCAGTACCGTTCTGAGCTTAAATGGCTTTCTATTCGTCAAAGGCGTAGCTCCCAAATTTTACATTACTATATTCAATTTAAATAACCCAAATTCTCCTTCTTATCTGAAGGATAATTTCAGTATAAGTATTCTACTCATGATTGAGTTCCCCGTTCCCAAAATAGTCTTAAAAATCATATTCCACCACATAAGAGTGGTTTCTTTAATTCCTCTTTTATTGTGCAGTACATACTGCTATAGAGTGCCCTGCCTATTGATATCAAGAAAACCAGTCACGAACATTATTTTAAGAGACTATTTCGAGAATTCTTTAACAACAATAATACTACCTACCTTATTTATCCGACTTTTGTTTTTCTTTCTCTTTCGCTTTGTAAATGATATTTTTTATAATATGTATTTTAATATATATGACGGCACGTGCACCATTGCACCTGCGACGGCGTCGGCGTAGCTAGACAGAATTCTTGTAAATAACACGTGCTCCGCACACCTGCACCATTGCACCTGCGGTGGCGTCCGTTTAGCTTGTATAAAACGGACGGAGCTGCCGCCGTTAAGACAGTCTTGGCTCTGACGTGGAACAGTGCGCTTGTCGTATTCCGTTACTAGTTTATCCTCGACTCGTTGGATAATTAATTCGTATAAACGAATTAATTATTATTCTTAACTACAAAATGAGTCTCTGTACTATACCCATTATACTTCCTACATCAGAAGTGGGATAAAGTCCCTGTTACTGCCCACCTACTATAACCTTTGAATAGTGTAAGGGTTATTACGTTGGTGAAATACTATAATGCGCCTCGCGTTTCGTTTTTGTGTTCAATTTCTTAAATCAAGTTAGTTGTCGTATTTACGACATTGACGAATCATTAAAGTGTAGAGTAAAAGTTTAAAGTGAAATGTCAAAAGTTAAATCTTTTTATTCAATTTATAATAGAAAGTACCCGCAAGTAATTTCATTATTTCTTAACGTACCCAAATATGATACATATGTCGAAAGAAATGTTGGAGATATGCTGAATGAGTTATAGTTTGCATTCAGTGGAAGTTTAACTTGCTCAAGTAATGTTATAATTTGATACACGAGGTGTGATTTACATGGCCTAGTTTTAAAGTTCAAAATGTTTAAACGATGTACCGAAAAAAAGCACATGATTACTTTAACGTGCTATGACTTAAAAACACTAAGTAGTATTTTTGTGATCTAATGTGATGATAAGTGTTACAGTTTACTCCGAGCATTACGTAGTCTACAAACTTGGAATGGTTTAGTGGAAAGCGTGGAGCTGTAGCGCTCGCTTTTGAGTATGCTGTCGGCTTATGACGCCGCGGACTTATTATTTGTCGCTGCTACTGATCACCATTAGATACACGAGGAAAGTAAATTTATCCTAAACATTGGCTCAGAAACTATTTTGTAAGAATGAGTGTTTACATTTTTTATTGGATGCGAAAAATGCCGGAAAACCAAAGTATAACTGATGAAAGTGAAGTAGAGCCAATTAGTTCTGACATTGAAGAGACTATTTAAGTTTACATGAGGATCGGACCATACCAGAGGTTGTCGTGTAGCCGTAGCTCAGTATTCGGTGCCCTAGAAAGGCGAATGGTGTACCAAGAGTAGTGCTGCATTTCTTGAAATCAAGTTCCGACTGAGTATTAATGTTTTATTTTATGTGTTACAGTAGCACGTATGATGTGATTACAAGTGCGTGAGTGTGTGCCTTACTGGTCGTAACGGACAGCCAGGTCCAGCTGTAACATGGCCTGGTTCCGGCAGATGCGTATGCGCGTATACGCAGGCGCCATCCCGGAGCGCGCGTATGCTGTACATGGCGATGTCTCGGAAGTCGTGTACTCTGTATGCGTGGGAGTCACACTGTGTGCGCGGAAGTCGTATGCTGTGTGCACAGTAATGTTTTCTGAACATGTATTAGGCTCTGTCCTGGCCGGCGCTGTCCTGGTTCACGTTTTTAATGTGGTTCACGTAGTTAACGTGGGATCTCGCAAGTTCAAGTAAGAGTATATGTCAGATACTTCGTATGAAGACCTATGTTTACTTGTGAAAGCGAAGTGCTTTATTATAGTCCAAGGTATGAGAACGTATTTCTGTTTTAGAGCCTCGTATGTGTGATAGATGAGAGAACAGGTAACCGTGTATGTTGTCCTTATAGTTAACAATTTGTTTTTCACGCAGATCATGATGACTACAACCCCGACAATGCTTGTAAACCCTCAGGTGCTACTGCTGCTCTCGTTTTGTTGTAATTTGATAGTTCACGCGAAACATGATTATCATTTGCTATATTTTGAAGTTCAAAACTTTTAAGGGTTGTACTACAATAAAGGATTAACTTTAACACGCTATGAGTTAAAAATAATAAATGACATTTTTGTGTTCTAATGTGTTGATCAGTGTTGCAGTTTGCTCCGAATATTGTGTCGTTGACAAGATTGGGGTTTGATTTTGAGGGATTCGTAGAAGTCTCTACAACAATGATCAATGAGGAAGACGTTGTGATGGCTAATCGAACATGGTCAGGTACGGCCGAGCGCTGGTTAGATTGAGACTACACCGCTACAGTCGGTTACTTATCGGCTTATCTTACGGCAGGGCAATTCAAGCGGCCGCCGAACAAATGGTGCTTTGGCGCTGTAAATGGACGGCTTTCGTAGATTTTGCGCAGTTTCCTCCTTCGCTTCGAAATATGTTGTGGTATCTGTCTCTACACATAGTTTCCATTTTTTTTGCAATGTTTTCAAATGTCGTGCAGTTGCCGTTTCTTAAGAGAATATGTGATGAATTTCGGAAGCTCGGAATTCCATGGTTCGCAATACATTTATCTCGATTTCTTTTAATTTTGCAAAGCAGTGCGACGATTCGCTAGAGCTAGTACGGCGCGACAGCTTGCTGCCGCGAATGTGGCACGATCGCAGCAGAACGAAAAGCTGTAGTGCGTTTGCCTGGAGGTAGCCATATCCGCGCGTTCCAGACTTAAATGAAGTCTGGGATGGTCGACCGTTGTAATATTTAACAAGAGTTTATATCTGTTAGCAAGTGGTGATAACTGATAGACTGTATGCTGTTCACTGTCAACCGCACGAGGACGTGCGACAGTCAGAGGTAGCCGTGTCTGTGCATCTAGAAAATACTAGAGACGTTGCAACACTCTAGCGAAGTAATTATTCCAGTGCAGGAAAGGAACATGAAGTTGCAGGGAGGCTGGTGTGTGCTGCACTGGGATATGTGTCGGGTTGCTGTTGGTTTACATACTTAGGTGTTATCATGTGTCACTATGTCCCTCACGATACACTTTTGTGTGATTGTGACGGGGACATGTTTGCGGTATGGTTGGTCTGTAACTGTTCTATACTGAATTGAAAAAAAAAGAGAGTAAGAAAAAAAATGTGGTTTTTACTATCATTGCAGGGCGTTTGCCGGTCCAATGATATAGCTAAAGGGAATAGTGATTCCGGACTAGCATAAATAGTACTTGAAAAAAAAAGCGTAAGAAAAAAAATTGTTCTTACTATCATTGCAAGGCTTTGTGCCGGTCCAATGATATGGCTATAGGGAATAGTTATTCCGGACTAGCGAAAACAGTACTTGAAAAAAAGAAGAGAAAATAGAAAAAGCTACAGACTAATCATTCCGATCTAACATAAAGATGATTAAAGTTTTGTAGGGCTTACTGCCGGAACAAAACAGACTGTCACCCCAGTCTGAAGGGTCAATATAGACCGGACCAGACGCTGTTTTCTTCAGGAGAATCGAACGATGTTTTTCTGTCTACAGATAACTAAGATTGTGATGGAGCGCGTGCGAGGACGCACGCATGTCAGTATGGCCGTGACGGCACGTGCACCATTGCACCTGCGACGGTGTCGGCGTGGCTAGACAGAATTCTTGTAAATAACACGTGCTCCGCACACCTGCACCATTGCACCTGCGGTGGCGTCCGTTTAGCTTGTATAAAACGGACGGAGCTGCCGCCGTTAAGACAGTCTTGGCTCTGACGTGGAACAGTGCGCTTGTCGTATTCCGTTACTAGTTTATCCTCGACTCGTTGGATAATTAATTCGTATAAACGAATTAATTATTATTCTTAACTACAAAATCAGTCTCTGTACTATACCCATTATACTTCCTACACATATATATATATATATATATTGTATTTATTGTATATATTGTATATATATGATTTTATATTTAGATTTTGTTTATATAAGTATCCGTATATATATTTACTATTCCTTCTTTTTTATTATAAAGTATATTTTAAGTTCGTATATTTTAAATATATTTTATTTATTTGAATTTATGAAGTGGTTGTTACACCTGCCACAGCTTTTCAAATCATCCAGGGTTGACTGGTAGAGAATGCCATAAGGCATAAAGTCCGCCCTTTATATACCTTTTTATAAGGTAGATTTAAAAAGATTTAATAAATAAAAAGGTGCATGTTGCCATATTGTTTAAACCGATTTTTATTCAATTGCAAGGAATAGTTATTTTCAAACGGGACAATTTTTCTTAATATTTTTTCATAAGATACTCATAAAAAGGTTCTATGACTCTTTACGATAAAGTTAATATTTTCGGAATTATGAATTATTAAAGGTTTGAATAATCCTTAATTCGGATAATTTTTCATTAAATTGTCCTGTATTATTAAGTAAATTGTACGGTACATTTACAACCTTCTAACAATATTATCTTGGTATACTCAGAGTAGCCTAAAGCACTTCAATTTCACAAAAATATTTTTAATAGACTTTTATAATTTAGATATTAAAATATTCCAGGTAATATAAACGGATATGAGCAAAGTTTTAAAAACGTTTCATTTTAGCCCTTCATTTTAATATCAAAATTAAGATGAAACAAGCTTCGTCTTTTGTAATGCGTACAGCAAAGGAGTGGAATAATTTGCTGGCCTCTATCTTTCTATCCGATTACAAACGGGGTCGCCTTGAGCAAGAGTGAATAGGCTTTTGTTACGCTAAGATATTGCGATTGACCATCTAGGGCTGTATCACCATTTACCACCAGGTGGGATTGTGGTCAAGCAATGGCTTATAATAAGTAAAAAAAAAATAGTTAACGACCGAATTATAATATCCGGATCGCCTGGCTAGTATCAAATTTATCCTCCACGTCACTAACGGATGAGCCTCTCCTCGCCTTACCTTTGATAAGGTCAAGACCATCATTAAAAATGTAATTCCCGGAAAGCGACAGGCGCTGATGGTTTTTATAATAAGGTGTTCAAAGCCGTTCCCTCTATGAGCGCATCATCCTCAGCCGACTGAAGGATGTTGTGTTAGACAAAAATCTGATTTCCATCGGGCAATTTAGTTTTCGAGCCAAACATTGGTCAACAGGTGCCTCACGGAGCATATCTTAGATAATACATAAAGTCGAACAGGTGCATCGTATATACCAGTACTCTGTTATTCGATGTGGCCAAGGTTTTTGCAAGCTATGGCACAATGAATTCGTTCATAAACTTCTCAATATTTAGGGGTGCCCTCAAGATGTGTTTTTGTGTGTCAAATGTCAAAATTGTGGAATCTCTAGCCAATCGATCCTTCCGTTTTCGGGTCGAAAGGAATCCATCCCATCAGAGCAAGAGTTTCCCAGGGCTCTGTGTATCTCTCTACCCAACTCTCTACTCACTATTCGTGAGCGATATTCCGATGGTACCGGATCTCGCACTTTATGCTGATTACAACTCAATTTATTTTCTGATTGTAGCCCATTCAGTATTCATATTTGACTCCAAGCTGCAACAAGTGCTCTAGGCGATTGGTGCAGAAAATGGAGAATCTAATTAAATTCCGATAATCGCCATGAAAGCTCACTTTAAAAACACTCTACTTAAACTAAAACGACACAGTACAATCTCCCTCTATTCTCAATTCCTTGGGTTGAAGAGGTCAAATACCTGGGGTAACGTTAGATGTGACATTTCGCCATTTCACTCTCACCAATAAACGCAGTAATTTTTTCTTTAGACACAAACTGCATATTTGTAAAACCTGCGTACGTCGTATTATGATATACGTGTGTCGTTTGCTTACATCCATCCCAATCGACTTTTGAAACTTCAAACTAATCGAAATAAATTCCTGCGTTAAAACACAATGCCTTTTTTGACACATTCTAACTTCCAACAATAGATTGAAGAGCCCCATTTACTCTGTGTATTGCGTTCACTCGTCGTTCTATGCCATAAGGTGAAGTTGGCATCAAGAGACATTGCAAGAAAAGCTTATACTTTTTGGAGTTAAATTAAATTAAAATAATTTAAGTTGATGCACACAATACCATTTACATTAATCTGTGAAAGAAAATTTTAGTCCATTTTAAAAATAGTAAAATTGCTTTTGTTACGTAAACGCAAAGCCTAATGCAAACAATTGTCGCAGTACCATGTGGTTGCTTCAAACAATGGGGAGGTCAAGGTAATACGTCTGCTTTTAAAATCTTGTTCTTCTTATAGAATAAGGGTGACAAACGAGCACACAGTCCACCTGATGGTAAGTGAATGCTGTAGCCCATAGACATCTACATTTATCCTCGATTAAGAATCAAAATGCAGATGCGTTGTCACTCATCATCATCATCATCATCATTACAGCCTTTCATAAGTCCACTGCTGAACATAGACCTCCCCCAAGGAATGCCAAAAAGCACGGTCCTGAGCCATCTGCATCCATCGACTTCCTGCATGTCTTACCAGGTCGTCACTCCATCTCGTGAGGGGACGCCCTACACTTCGCCTACCGGTACGAGGCTGCCACTCAAGAACCTTTCTTCCCCATCGGTTGTCGGTTCTTCGAGCTATATGGCCGACCCACTGCCACTTCAGCTTACTAATCTATTGGGCTATGTCGGTTATTCTGGTTTTTCTGCGGATATCCTCATTTCTAAGTTTATCACGCAGAGACACCCCGAGCATAGCCCTCTCCATAGCTCGCTGAGTGACCTTGAGCTTCCTCATACGGCCAGCAGTAAAGAACCACGTCTCAGATCCGTAAGTCATCACTGGCAACACGCACTGGTTGTACAATTTCATTTTAAGGTTTTGAGGTATGTCTGACGAGAAGATGTGTCGTAGTTTCCCGAACGCTGCCCAGCTGAGTTGAATCCGTCGATTGACTTCTCGGTCAAAGTTGGACTTACCTATTCAGACTGTTTGTCCCAGGTAAACATACTCGTCAACAACTTTGAGCTTAGTGCTCCCAACAACTAGCGGCATAGGTGTGACATGGACATTAAACATGATCTTTATTTTGTACATATTCATCCTAAGACCTATTCGTTGGGAGACACTATTGAGGTCATTGAGAATGGTGCTTAGGTCCTCCAGCGATTTTGCCATAAGGAATATATCGTCGGCAAATTGAAGGTGAGTGATGCACTCGCCATTGATGTTAATACCGTATCCTTTCCTGTCCAGAAGCTTGAAAACGTCTTCCAATGCAGCGGTGAAGAGTTTTGGGGATATAACATCACCCTGTTTACACCTTTCTGCAATTTTATAGGTTTCGTACTCTGATTCTGGACTCGGATAGCCATCGTAGCTCTACTGTACAAACACTTCAGCACTTCGATATACCGACAGTCAACTTGGCACCGCTGAAGGGACTGCAGCACCGCCCAAATTTCGACGAAATCAAAGGCTTTCTCATAGTTCACATACGCCAGACATAGTGGCAAATTGTACTCCTCGGACTTCTGTGCAATTTGCCGAAGGGTATGTATGTGGTCTATGGTGCTAAAGCCCTTTCTGAAAATGGCTTGTTCGGGAGGCTGGAAGTCGTCAAGTCTGCGCGCGAGACGATTCGTAATGACTCTCGAATACAGCACGTAGACGCGGCTCGGAAGGGAAATCGGTCTGTAGTTCTTCAAGAGAGCGTTGTCACCTTTCTTGAAGAACAAGACCACCGCACTTCTGCTCCACGCCTCTGGTGTAATGCCACCATGGAGGACGGAACTAAAGAGCTTTTGAAGGACTTCAAGTACCGGTTCTCCACTCGCTTTCAGAAGCTCCGCTGTAATTGCTGGAGAGCCATTCTAATCTCGCTCAGACTGACGTCCAGGATATCTTCGGAATAGTGTCGGATAAGACTCGCTCTTGAATCGTTACTCACACTTGCGTGTGGCTCCAACGATTACGTGTACAGTTACCCATAGAACCTCTCAATCTCACTCAAAATCTCAGGTGCCCCGGAAACGACGCTGCCACATTCGGTCTTCAGCTTTTACAGTTGGCTCTTTCTGGAAGACAGATCTCTGGCAAAAACTTTGGAGCCTTGGTTCCGCTCGATCGCTTCTTCAATACAAGCTGTATTGAAGTTGCGTAAGTCCCGCCGCATGCATTTGGAGATCTGTCTGTTCAGTTGCCTGTATGCTGTCAAATCTGTTGAAGAATGTAGCTTCATCTCCCGTCTAACAGCCATGAGATTGAAAGTGTGATCGGAGAGATCGTTGTCGACCCTGAGGACTAAAATGGAGTACTTTGTTTTCAGTAAAATCCGGTTCTCTACACTCACCATACGAAACATAGCAGCAATAAGCTGCTATTTTACGCTGGTATTCTGTGAGAGCGTGGTCCCACCCCGGTCGAGTCGATAAATTCGTGCTACAACCATAATATATCTGCTTCATAACTCGACCACCAACAAGCATGACTCTGTCACGTAAAATGTTTTCTTCTTGGTGATTTTTCTACACCTCGAGGGAGCTAGGACGTGTTAAGTCGTGTTCGTACCGACTACAACCCCATGGATTCGATCAAGGCCACGATAACCAAAAACGCACAGATCTACAGTGTCAGCCGCCTCATTTAGATTTTTTCTTGTAAAGGAACTTATCTTATTCAGACATTAATCCGTGCCTTCCTTCACGACCTTATTCTCCTCTTGAGCTACAGACCCTATGAAATTGTTTTGCGGTGATAATGTGGTCAGGAAAAACAAACACTAACCTACAATATAAACTGAATACGCTAGTGAAACCTGGTGACACACTAACGCATACGATTAAAGGGAAAGTTGACCTTTTTGCATAATTTTTCCTCGATTATAGATATTTTTTCACGATTTATTTTTTGCCTATTCGTCCATCTTCTATTATCTGAAATTACTTTTTTCGGGAATATCAATTACACTTATTACATTCTTCTTAAAAGATTAGCGATATATTCCTCTAGAATCATAATTAGATATAATATACAATATAGAATCAATTTCACAGCTCCGTGGCGCAGTATCTTATCATCGAGTGGCGGCGCTGAGGGGTATTAAATTTGTTCATATTTATACCAATGAATATTTCTTTTTTTAATAATTATAGGAATATAAATATAAAAGGGTTTTATTTATTTATATTGTAATTTGTAATAAGCGTAATAACCATAGACATTTAAGTAGTTATCTATATATTTAAATATATTTGGTAATAACCAATTAAATTCTATGGTATACAAATAAAGCCATCTTCCATTCCACTTATTATAAATCCAATTATTTAAAAAGTTCACTACTGACCATAGGCATCCCCCACAGATTAGATTGAGGATTTTGCCATAGTTGCCATGCTTGGCAGTTAGATTGACGTACACAGTGGCAGACGTTTCTCACCTTTTACACTGCTGGCCCACGCCGGTCTGAGTATTTTATATCTGACGTAAATTTACGCCGACACCCCACTTCATACACTTTACCTTATTTTACAACTATTCGTTGGACTAGTGGTTGTAGAATTGCAACTGCTGATCACGGGATTCGAACCCGGGACGGACCAAAAAATCTGTTATTGTACTTTTCCATCAAGAAATTCTCAGTAGCTGCCCAGAGTCAGGAAGTTGCATTGTCTCACCTTCGTGCCTCAGGAAGCACGTAAAGCCGTTGGTCCTGCACCTGATCTCTCCACGGTCGTGTCGGTTTACCGTCCGGTTTACCATCGGACTGTGAGATTGAGGGAATAGAGAGTGCACCCGTGCTTGCACGTACACTTGTGCACTTAAATCCTATCCTGCACCGATGGCTAATCTCCGTGGAGGCTAGCCGCCGTGACCGAAATTCGGTGTGAAGGACATTATTATAATTACCTTATTTTACCTTCCATAAATTACTTAACTAAATTAAACTAAACTAATTAAAGTTTATAAAATATTCTAAATACTTTCCACTCTTGCGCACAGGTCTCAACGTTAAACTTAGTTATATAATAGAGCAATGCAGTATGCCCCGCACTGCAGTACATGAAACAGTAGCTTAATACAGCTGTGTTTTGTGTGCTGCGTATAGAGATCCGGAGACCCTTTTCTCTGAGGCATTCCATCTTAGTCTTTAGGAGTGGCAACAGATCTGCATTTTGATTCTTAATCGAGGATAGATGCAAATGTCTATGACCACAGAAATTACGTGTGTTGATTGTCACCACCCTTCTTGTATAAAAAAGTGCGTTCACGCAGAATTTACTTCATGTCATGTCGAATCTTGCCCCCGAACTGTCTTTTTAGACATGCAAGTTTTCTCACTATATTTTCCTTCACCGTTTACATTGTAAATCAGCACTCATAATACTGCTAATAATACTGCAATTAACAATTACATCTGTATTCGTAGGGATCGAATTATGTTTGCTTACAAACTATGAATATTAAAGCAATAACTTCTCCCAAAGTATCACGGCCCAAGTGTTTTATTAACAACAAATAAAAAAAAAGATCCATTAGACGGAAAAAATTGAATTAAAAGATGGCGTAACCGATTCTTGACTCATTGTGATAGCTTTAAAACTTAAATGATGGCTATAATACGTAAAAAATAATTTATCAAACCTTGCACGGAATTGTTAATTTTCAATAGCTCAGTTTCTTTGCTTATAAAAAATTGTCATCATTATTAAACCCGCAGATGGTTTACAACTGGACATTGAAGGATTTCTCATTACCACCACGATTAGACCGATGAGCGTTATTGGAGCCAAATGTATAGCATTATTAACGATGCACCCCCTGGCCAGCCTAATTATTGAAGGTGTGGTTTATACGAAACATGACTTCGCCATTCATCAGAAGCCACAACATGGGTTTTTAGTCGACTCTTATTATATAAACAGCTTAGTAGCGTAGTGGTTTAAAGTTTAACTGCGCCACTAAAGGCCACGGATTCGATTTCTACAAAACCTAATAATTTGTATCGTGTATGAAATATTTTTTTATAATGACGATGTTTATGTTGGGGTGTAAGGGGTTCCGCTAAGATCTTGGAGCCCAAGCCAACACCGCCTGCACGTGGCGCACCTGCTGGATAACGGAAAGGGCTCTGGCGATGCCACTCCTCTGGGATTCGTCCTAGGGGTTCGGGGGTCAGACGGCAGTCGCCCTGGTAATTGGCACTAAGCCACTGAAAAATGGACGGTAAAAGAAAGATAAATACGTTTAGGACTAGGGCGTCGCCGCATAACGATGCGCATGGGGATCGCCTTAACCCTGCGACAAGTATGCGAGGGCTACCGGGCCCCGTGCGAGCCCGGCTAAAGACGTTAGCACCAACTACGAAGATTCGCTTTGCAAACTGGAACATTGGCACGCTTACGGGACGCTCCGCAGAACTTGCGGCCATACTTGCCAGGCGTAAAGTGGCAGTGGCATTCCTGCAGGAGACACGGTGGAAGGCCAACAGGAGCCGGAATATTGGGCACGGCTACAAGCTGATATATACAGGCTCCTCTGGTGGAGAGAACGGTGTGGCAGTGGTGCTCGCCGAGCATTTCCATGATAGCGTCTTGGAAGTTAGACGCATATGCGACCGACTTATGGTAGTAAGGTTGCTTATTGAGGGGGTCGTGACCCACTTAATAAGTGCCTACGCCCCACAGGTCGGCTGCAGCGACGCGGATAAAACGCTGTTTTGGGATCGGCTCGGAAATGTACTACGCGGCATACCGTTGTACCACGATGTCGTTTTGGGTGGCGACCTGAATGGTCATGTGGGCGAGGTGCAGGGGGAGTATGAACGTGTCCACGGCGGCTATGGTTACGGCTGAAGAAACGCAGAGGGGGAAACCATTCTCAGAAACTGCACTGCAGCTGAACTGGCCGTGGTGAACACGTTCTTCAAAAAGAAAACCGAGCACCTGATTACCTACAGGAGCGGTCGGAACGCCACTCAAATCGACTATCTACTGACCAGGAGAAGTCATATCAGTCGCGTGGCCAACTGTAAGGTCATACCCGGTGAGTGTCTCACTGCCCAACACCGACTTCTTGTCATGGACCTCTGCGTAAAACCCCGTCGCAGACACGCCGAACGTTGCCGCCGTCAAATCAAGTGGTGGCTGCTGGATCAAACCAGATACTCAGAGTTTGACTCTGCCGCTGGAGATATTAGTCTCGACACAGCAGGCAAGTCCGTCCAAGAGTGCTGGAAAACCATTCAGACAGCAATCACAAAGACGGCAAAGCAAGTTCTCGGCGTGGCGAAAGGGGGCCGCAAAATCGACAAGGAGACCTGGTGGTGGGACGCCACAGTCCAGGGTTCATTACGGGAGAAGAAAGCGCTCTTCAAGACGTGGCAAGTGACCAAATCTCCTGAAGATCGCGCATCTTACAAGACTGCGAAAAGAGCTGCCAAGAAAGCTGTAGCCAGAGCCAGGCGTGACCACTTGCAACCATTATATGCTAAGTTGGACACTCCTGAGGGGCACAAGCTCATATATAAGCTGGCGCGCTCTAGGGCCAAAGCAGCGCAAGATATTACTCGCTGCTGCAGCGTCAACGGCCCTAATGGCGAGCTCCTGTACGATGATCGTGCGGTGAAGGAGAGATGGCGCTCTTATTTCCACGTTTTGCTGAATACTCAGCACCGGGAAGTGCACCCTCCCGAACAACTCCCGAACCATGGACTCGTGCCACCGATTACACCTGACGAGGTCCTCGCATCTCTTCGTCACATGGAGAATCGGAAAGCTGTCGGACCGGACGAGGTGCCAATTGAAGCGTGGAAAGCGCTGGGGGCTCGTGGTGTGTGCATCCTTACTAACCTTTATAATAGAATCCTGAGCGACCGAATAATGCCCGATCAGTGGCGGCTTAGTATAATAACGCCAGTCCACAAGGGTAAAGGGTCCGTTCAGGATTGCGGTAATTACCGCGGTATAAAGGTAATGTCACACACCATGAAGCTCTTCGAGCGCATTATTGACACCAGGATCCGACAGGAGTGTACAGTGTCGGACTTCCAGTACGGTTTCCAACCAGGACGCGGTACCATGGACCCTATATTCGCCCTAAGGATCCTCATGGAGAAGCACAGGGAAAAGAATATGCCTCTGCATTTTTTATTCCTAGACCTGCAGAAGGCCTTTGACTGTGTTCCTAGGGAGATGATCTGGTGGGCGTTGCGGTCGAAGTTGGTACCAGACCTACGTGGAAATCGTACGTGACATGTACCGCAACTCCGATTCAATAGTTAGGACCGCTGTTGGTGATACCACCCCCTTCCCCATAACAATAGGCATGCATCAGGGCTCCGCCTTAAGCCCCTATCTTTTCAGTGTGATATTAGACGAACTGTCAGCCAGCGTACAGAAACTGCCGCAGCCTTGGCTGCTTATGTACGCTGATGATATTGCGCTGGTAGATGGGGACAAAGGACGGCTCACCAGACGCGTGCACGCATGGAGGGAGGCGCTTGAGAACGGCGGGCTGAAGCTAACCGTGGCGAAGACGGAGTATATGGCCTGCAACAGCACAGATCTGACGTCTCTCCGTATAGGCGACGACACCGTTGAGCGCACGGACTACTTCAGGTACCTCGGATCTGTGCTTGATGCGTCCGGTGACATCGATCGCGACATCAAGGCCCGTATATCAGCGGCTTGGGCGAAATGGCGCGAGGTGACGGGTATAATTTGTGACCCCAAAATGCCGGTCAAGCTGAAGGGACAGGTCTATAAGACCATCATAAGGCCTGTCCTTACGTACGGCAGTGAGGCGTGGCCGGTGCTGGAGCGACACCGGCAGTTGTTGCATGTCACGGTGATGAACATGCTGCGGTGGATGTGTGGCGTCACGCGGAAAGACCGTGTACGGAATACATACATCCGCGGCAGCCTCCATGTCCGTGACATTGCTGACAAGCTGCAGGAAAGTCGCCTCCGCTGGTACGGCCACGTCTTACGACGACCAGCAAGCTACGTGGGAAACAAATGCCTGGACATGACCTTACCTGGTACCAGGAGTAGAGGACGGCCCAAGAAACGCTGGCTTGATGTCGTGCAGGATGACATGCGCGCCAATGGGCTAGTTGTGAGGGACGCCGAAGACCGGGCAAAGTGGAGGAGGAAGTGTTGGAAAGCGGACCCTGGGTTCTCCCGCGGTGGGCGGGATGAGCAACCGGGATAAACGCTAGGTAGAAGAAGAAGAAGAAGAAGACGATGTTTATGTGCAATTTATGTAAAGGCTCTACGGTGCAATAGAGATACTGTTATCTGAAGGGAAAGTTTTTTTTTAAAGATTTGTACAAAATAATAAAGTCAAAATATAGAGAGGCGGCATAGCTTGTAGTGATGGTATAAAGTTTGTCGACGGTGATTGCTATAGCGGTGAGATATGGTGGTATTTAAGAAAAACTAACTTGAAAATTAAAAGGTGAACAAAAGTATTTTGTTAGTTCCGTTGTTTTCAGAAATATCCTACACTTATAAAAAAAAATAGAACTTAAAATTTATGTGCGTTTCAATTTTGTCATACGAACCGACTCGCACTCGCTAACAATTCTGTGATAGCATGCGGTGAACCCAGTGAAAAATAAAATAAAACTCTGTTTTGATACGTCGCTGGCTTGTTTGACGGAGCGTCGAAATACTGCAATGTATTCATTTATTTAACTGCATATACATAGTTATGTATAAAGTACATTTTATGAATCGCCTTAATGAATTAAAATATATTACACACATAGTTTCTGAAGTCGGAGCTTTAATTATGTCTTTATCATCATCATTACAGTCTCCTTCTGAACATAGGCCGGCCCCAAGGAATGCCACACAGCACGGCATTATTTAAAGGTCTTAGAACCGACTTAATTTAATGTGAAAATTATTTTATTCTGTTTTGTTTTTGTAGACTATAAGTTTTATAATTTTTCTTTACCGTTTTCTAACCATTCTTTGACCGAAAAAAATTAAAATATAATAGTAGGTATAGTTTATGAAAATAAAACATAATAGCTGTTCTATGAAAAAGAAATGCGAAAACCTTTAGATCTCATCAGTGCATACTAAGGGAAATTTCCCGGTGTGGGGTAGCCTACGGGGGAGGCTAATGTTCAACAGCGAACTTTTGATAGGCTATACGGGACGACGTACTTTATATGAAACACCGAGGTAGCTCAGAAAATATGACACTGTCTTTGTAGTTTGTCTGCCTATCATGAAGACTGCTGACGAACGACTTTGAGCTTATGGAAGGGTCTTGAAGTTACAGGATCCCAAAGTTGGAGGTTCATATCACGTTGGGATCACCACTGCGGTCATCGAAGGGAAAGAAAAAATCTACCACCGAGCTAGTTGGTCAGTTCGAGGGACTGCCAGTGCTTGGTGCGGTAGGCAATACTGAGCTTGATATATAAAAAATTTATTGGTATATATATATATATATATGACTACCCAAAGTGATATGCGATTTTTTTTTCATGAAACAGTAGCCAGTTGGCAACAACCAATGCATTCTGCCAGCGTCAAGTATTACATGTAAATACGGATACAAATATCCCTTCACATTTTTACGAGCTAAATTGATATGTTATCATTGAAAAATGTTTGATAGAAAAATAAAGTTGAGTTGGGAACATTTTAGCTGGATGATTATTTTTGATTTCACGCCTGACCGCTCTGCATCCTATTACAGACTTCAAATTAAATTTATAGATAAAATTTCTTTTAAACAACCGTGTACCGCTGGTATAACAAATTTCTATATATTGATCATGATGCTGATCGCTCAAAACGGAGGAAATAATGGTTCCTGAACAATACACCGGTTAACCTTTGAGGTCACCTCCCTAACATCCCTGATTTGGTTCTGTTTGACTTCTATTTATTCTTTAAAATTCAGCTGAATTGGATACACATTTCATCGCAGGACGCCGTACAAAAGATGTCTGAGGTAGACTGGCAAAGTTGTTTCGAAAAAATATTCTATAAATAATCTAATCATTCCATTTTAATATTATAATATGATAGATTCAGACGCATAAAATTTTATACAGATACTGGTGGAAAATTCTATTTTTTTATAGGATAGGGTGACAAACGAGCACACAGTCCACCTGATGGTAAATGGTTGCTGTGACCCATAGCCATCCACATTTGTCCTCAATGAAGAATCAAAATGCAGATGCGCCGTCACCCGTAAGGACTAAGATGGAATGCCTCTTTTCCAGTAAAATGGGTCTCCGGTTCTCTACACTCACCATACGAAACACAGAAGCGTTAAGCTGCTATTTTACGCTGGTTTTCTGTGAGAGCGTGGTCCTTCCACGGTCGAGCCGACCCATTCGTGCTACAACTATACTACTTATAAAGCTGCAGCATGGCTCTACCACGTGTAATTCTTTGAAAAGATATAATAATAAAATCTTCAAGAAAAAAAACATTTTTTTTCGTTTCGCAAAACTTTCTGAGTGACCTACGGTGACCAAAGGTGCTTGCATTTTACTCGAAAATTTTATATCATTTCAAATATATATAGACGGCATAATCCTCCGTGGAAACTGTCCATGCAGTCGGAGCTAAGTTCTGTAAGACCCGCCGCAGAAGAACACAAAAACTTTCCGATCACACTCTTAATCTCATGGCTGTTAGACGGGAGATGAAGCTAGATCGAGAGAAGACAGATCTCCAAATGCATGCGACGGGACTTACGCAACTTCAATACAGCTTATATTGAAGAAGCGATCTATATGTCGACTATGAGAAAGCCTTTGATTCCGTCGAAATTTGGCCGGTGCTGCAGTCCCTTCAGCAGTGCCAAGTTGACTGTCGGTATATCGAAGTGCTGAAGTGTTTGTACAGTAGAGCTACGATGGCTATCCGAGTACAGAATCAGAGTACGAAACCTATCCAACTGCAGAGAGGTGTAAGTCAGAGTGACGTTATATCCCCGAAACTCTTCACCACTGCATTGGAAGACATTTTCAAGCTACTGTACTGGAAAGGATGCGGTATTAACATCAATGGCGATTACATCACTCACCTTCGATTTGTCGACGATATAGTTCTTATGGCAGAACCGCTGGAGGACCTAAGCACCATGCTCAATGACGTCAATAGTGTCTCCCAACGTATAGGTCTTAACATGAACATGGACAAAACAAAAATCATGTTTAATGTCCATGTCACACCTATGAGGGTAGTTGTTGGGATCACTAAGCTCGAAGTTGTTGATGAGTATGTTCACCTGAGACAAATAGTCCGACTAGGTAAGTCAGACTTCGACCGAGAGATCAATCGACGGATTCAACTCGGCTGGGCAGCGTTCGGGAAACTACGACACATCTTCTCGTTAGACATACCTAAAAGCTGAAAATGAAATTGTACAACCAGTGCGTGTTGCCAGTGATGACTTACGGATCTGAGACTTGGTCCTTCACTGCTGGCCGTATGAGGAAGCTCAAGGTCGCTCAGCGAGCTATGGAGAGGGCTATGCTCGGGGTTTCTCTGCGTGATAAACTTAGAAATGAGGATATCCGCAGTAGAACCAGAGTAACCGACATAGCCCAACAGATTAGTAAGCTGAAGTGGCAGTGGACCGGCCATATAGCTCGAAGAACCGACAACCGATGGTGAAGAAAGGTTCTCGAGTGGCAGCCTCATACCGGTAGGCGAAGTGTAGGGCGACCCTCCACTAGATGGAGTGACGACCTGGTAAGACATGTAGGAAGTCGATGGATGCAGGTGGCTCAGAACCGTGCATTGTGGCATTCCTTGGGGGAGGCCTACGTTCAGCAGTGGACTAATGAAAGGCTGTAATGATGATGCAAACATATAATATAAATATTCAAACCACCCACAGTAAGCGCCGCTGGTGACTCTATGTGGCTCGGATTCGATCCGGTCCGGCTAAAATCAGTTTGTGAGTTTATCTATTAAGAAATTCTCAGGAGCAGCTAGTTTGCAAGTTCGTAGTATTTTACCACTGTATCTCGGAAAGCATATGAAGTCGTTGGTCCTGCGCCTCATCTCTCTCAGGACGTGTCGGATAACTGTCCCACATGTCGCACATTTTAATGCTGACCTTTGCAGATGGATAGTCTCCCTTGAGCTACCGCGAGCAACAATATGTCTGGAGTATATCAAAAATAGTTCAATGGACTCCTAGGCAGGTTCTAACATCTAATATCACGTAATACTTAACTATAAAATCGAACTTCTAAATCTAAACGTACTACTAGTATTGTGTAGCACTTTTTTTACGTTTAGAAGCTTAATTTAACGAAAGAACAAACTGTATTCATAAATACAAAGAAATGTTGTTCAGTTTTAATCACGGCACCAAATAAAGCGAAACTACACATTGTTGTAATTTCAAGGCCCTATTTAAGGAAACATAAAATTATTCCATACAAAATTAATTTCAGAATTATTGCCTTTTGCTTTGTTCTGAAAAACGGACGAGGCAGTAAATTTATATTTAAAAATAGCTTATAATATAATCGTTGACTATACATCTTAAGGCTATTATAATGTTATATCTTATATCACTTCACGTCTATACTTATATTATAAACGTGAAAGTTTATGAGGATTTATAGATGTTTGTTACTCTTTCACGCAAAAACTACTTGGATTGGACTTTGAATTGTAATAAAACTTTACAATTAGATTAGCTTATAAATTTAGCTTATAAATCAAAATAATACATAAGCTATAATTTATAAAGATAATTAATAGAACCAGGCGTTAATTTGCGGAAATCCATTATATTAAAGCTTTTCAAAAATTACTTCGGAAACATCCGCTCTTTATATAAAATGATGTGTCTTACCTAGTATGAAGAGTACCTCCCGCCCTCGGAAATTTAACGGTCAGCCATCGCAGAGTCTACATCAGCTGAGGATGCTCCGTGTATAGGCAAAAGACGTGTCGTATTATCGTCAGTAGCGTGTCTTTCCTAGTATAGTGCTGTTGGGAGTAATGGTGCTGGGATTAGTGGTGACGGGGTCAGTGCACGCATTTGAGGGAGGACGAGAGGTGCTCTTCATACTAGGTAAGACACATCATTTTATTTTATAGAGCGGATGTTTGCGAAGTAACTTTTTAAAAGCTTTAATTCATCAAGACATTGTGAAAATTGGCCAAAATATAATGATAAATGTTAAGTAAGTCGGAAAAAATCTGTCATCTGCAAGCTATTTTGGCGTGCGGTGCAAAAATTGTAAGAGTTACACGAATATAATGTATGATAGAATTATTTCTACTAAATAGTTCTACAATAAAGTCCGCGACAGTATATATCTATATTTTATGTGTAAGTCAAGTAGCAACTTAGGCTACTTTTACTCTAGGGTTCGCGCAAAATGATTCCACGGGGTGAAGTTGCGGGAAACAGCTAGTATATTATATACCTATTTATTTTCCGCATGATAGAAGAAAATAAGAAGGAAAAATTGGGCAAACCCAAGTAATGAATAGAATAGAATACAATAATTTTTTTATCCAATATTGATTATAAGTAATTGTTATTGAAAGTAATTTTTTACTTTACCACTGGTTCGAAAAAAGTCCTCTGTCCTGGGAAGAACCGGCAAAAACCCAATGTGGCTAATGGCCAATGGACATCTAAATTTATCCTTGACTACGAATCAAAAAGCAGGTGCTTTGTCATCCGTGAGGACTAAGATTGAATGCCTCGTTTCAGTAAAAGTGGTCTCCGGTTCTCTACAATCACCATACAAAACACAGCAGCGTTAAGCTGATATTTTACGATGGTATTCTGTGAGAGCGTGGTTCTTCCCGGGTCGACGCATTCGTGCTACAACTATACTACTAATTTATTTATTTATTTATTTAATTTAATGACACGGAATTTATACAATTACAATAATTAAATAATAATATTTTCATACATTACAAACAATAACTAACATAAATTTATACACATAACGACTAATATGATTTACAATAATAATACTCAATACAAAAATAATACGATAATACAATTTACAATGTCAATTTCACTGAATTAAACTCTCACACAGTTTTCACAAAATTTCAAGCATTCTTCTATAACCGCTCCCCATTCATCCGCAAATATGTCACAGATGGGATTTTGGTCCCGTAGAGCATTTAGCGCAGTTAATGTTCGCGGAATGGGGGAAAGCGCGCGTGCGACTGTTCGGCAGATTGGCTTTGAAAACAACTTATGCCTTCTGCCGCGACAGTAGTTGTTTGGTACGTAAAATCGACACAGCTTATCATGGAGATCCGGTGAGTCAATTCTGCCTTGGGGGAACCTTACACATGGTTGTTATTTGGTCATTTGCTCTTCTCACTTCGAGAGAGTTATAACCCAAGCAACCTAAAAAAGCTACTAATATAGCTGCAACATAGCTCTACCACGTAAAAAAATATAGTGCACGAGTGTGTGCACAACCACAAGATCACAAGATCTGTATTTCTTCACTCTTATAATCAAATGTGATGGCTATCTGACACTACCGGAAACGCACAGAAAAGACTGGTTTACGTTATCCCAGGGATTCGAACCAGGATCACGTAATCAACAGTTGCGCTTACAACTACTATACTTATGACCAATTTATAGAAAATAAAAAGTTTCATAAATAAATGCATAACATTATTATTAATCGTTAAGCTAAAAAGAGATTAGACTCGAATAAAGGAATAGTCATGTATAAAATTTTATTATGATATCGCAACAAAAATAAGAATTTAAAATCATTTGATATAATCAAAGTGCTTGACTGCAGGAAGCTAGATTGTTCTGTGTACGAGAGCCACACAAAGCACGCTACGAGCTTACCCGAGATTGAAATACGAGAACTTACAGACGGGATGAAAAGAACTCAGTTTGTTAGAAAGTTGACTTTTTTCATTACCATTAAAAATACTTTATTTTATATTACACTAGCTTTTGGTCGTGGTTCCGCTTGCGTAAATTTTTAGTAACAACTTTTTAAAACTAACACTTTAGAAGAATAATGGTCTAGGATAGACAATATAATGTCATCTGTTAGCGTCGTAAGAGAAACGTCTCTATTCGTCCCGTGCATGTCGTAATAAGTGGCTGTCGAAAATGCTTGATGTGCGATACTTCTTGTACTGGAGGCGCTAATCCGCCTCTCAAGTTTGTCGATTAAGGTAAATGGTGCCTACTACGAGAAAGGCCTTTGTTCAGTTGCAGACTTCAACGGAGGAAGAGGTAGAATAATAAAATAGAGAAAATTTCACAAAGATCATTGAGTGTTTGTGGTAGGGTGGTTTTTCTGTACTCTCCTCTCACCTATTTTTGACCGCAATCACTGCTGTTCTAGTCTTAGGGGTAACAAAATAAGGAATAATTATATACTATAAGATATTCCAGCTTAGATGTATATCTGTATCTTTGTACCTGGTACGTAGCCTTTTGTGCCTATGATTGCAACGACCATCGTGGAAAATGGTAGAAAAATAAGACTAGAATATGGATTCAATTCCATTACACAAACTGACTGTACTACGATAGAACTGGTCGGTAAACACTGGACTTAGCTAAGTCCATATCAAACCCCAAGGTACCTAAGTTTGTATTTTATATAGTGAGTATAATTTGCAGACCTCAAATTTCCCAATAAAACATATTGTTTTGCTTCTTACAATAATTGTAATTGTTGTAATTATTTACACATAGCAATATTTATATCATTTTGTAGAATATAAAGACATGTATGTACTCTTTTCCACAAAAACTCTGTTTAATTTTTAGGGTCGTGTACCTCAAAAGGAAAAATCGGGACCTTATAGGATCACTTTGTTGTCCGTCTGTCTGTCTGTCAAGACCCTTTTCCTATTTTGACCAGTATTCGTGTACTAATTAAAACAACTCAACCAATTAAGGGCAAATTTCACTAAAGTAAATAAATGTCTAGTTCACATTATATACTTTATTTTAATTGGGCGATAGAATAGAATTGTAAAAATATGTTCATTCAACACAGATTTGAATTAATACACGTATTCATTCGTGTCACAAATTCATTAATGCTTATAACACCGCTTTGTAATAAAATTCTGCCTTGGAAAAAAAACCGGCAAAGTGCGAGTCAGACTCGCGCACCGAGGGTTCCGAACAAATCCATAGGTATATAAGTTTAAAATTATTAAAATTATTTTTATTATATCATGTAACTAAAAATTTATGCTTTTCGCAATTTTTCCTTTATCTGTGCTATAATACGTTGCTTCGTGCCAAATTTTAAGATTCTGAGTTCACGGGAAGTAGCCTGTAGGTTTTGATTACCTTGTGAATGTCGAAAATTTGTGGCATAAACAGCTGTATCTTTGGATTGCGTTAGCTTAGAAGTTTGATTTTAACACAGCCCCAAGGGACAGTAGACTTGAGAATTTTAATATGAATTTCAGCTCGATACCTCGACGCGGTCCTAAGAAAAAGGGTCTTGACAGACAGACAGACGGACAACAAAGTGATCCTAGAAGGTTTCCGTTTTTTCCTTTTGAGGTACGGAACCCTAAAGACCCAGAAGAATTTTAGCGGGACTTTTTTTTAATAATATTTTATGCTTATTTACAATGTAGTATAACTATAGAATTGTACACTAACGACAGCATGGTATCGATCACCTCATTACCAGGAGTTAGGAGTTTTAGTCATGTGGTAGAGCCATTCCGCAGCACCTGTACGTGGTAAAACCATGCTGTAGCTGTATTATGGTTGTAGCTAGAACGGGTCGGCTCGACTGGGGAAGAACCACGCTCTCTCAGAATACTAGCGTATAATAGTAGCTTACTACTGCTGTGTTTTTTTACGGATAGTGTACAGAAATGTCTCATTTTAACTGGATACGAGGCATTCCATCTGAGTCCTCAGGGATGAAAACGCATTGCATATGATCCTTAATTTATAATAAATGTAGATGTGTATGGGACACAGTATTTACTTACCATCAGGTGGACTGTGTGTTTATTTGTCACCTATTATTCGATAAAATATGTGGTCTAAAGACAAAGCCAAGCATTTAGGCTCTAAATCTAATTAAACAAATATATTAATGTTATATTTGCAAAAAATAGTGTACAAAAAGGCGGACTTAATGTGACAAGACGTTTTATCCATCGATATATACTTATAACTATAATGGTTTTATCCCAGTCGTCTACCTGCA
The DNA here is from genome assembly GCA_963668995.1 of Parnassius mnemosyne. Lineage (NCBI taxonomy): Eukaryota > Metazoa > Arthropoda > Insecta > Lepidoptera > Papilionidae > Parnassius > Parnassius mnemosyne. Next base: position 30,987,697 of record CAVLGL010000080.1, read on the forward strand.
GGTCAAACAAAATATATATGTAATAAGTTGCAAAAGATGACTCCATGGCATAGTGGCTTAACATTGAATTAAGACTCTAATGGCCGTGGGTTCGAACCCGCACAAAACAAGTTTTTATATGGCTAATCACGCCGGGCACTAGATATCACCTCGTGGCCGTTAATTACGTGATTGCGCGGGAGAATATATTATGTATCTTAAATTAGAGGAATTAAATTTACTTACCGAGAAGCTCGTACTCACAATCACTAATCGGCGTTTGTTCTAAATATTGTGATGTGTAATGTTGTATGTGTTACTGTATGTATGATAGTGTATAGCCGAAAAACACTAGCGATTTTAAAATTTAAAACTAATTATATTGATAATGCGGTAGGAGCACAACAAGGTGCAACAGCGGGCGCGGATTAGCGAAGACTATATTGAACTAATGACCCCTTTTCCTTTTGAAGGTGAAGTGGAGTGACAATTTTTACTCACACCACCGCCGTCTATGATAAATACGAATAGATTGATTCGAGCGCATGTTCGGCGCGACTATACTCCCGCTTTTGAAAGGTTCCTTTTCAAAATATTTTAAGAGTAACTTATTATTAATTACATAAGTGACAAAATATATCTGTAATAGAGAGATATGATGCGAATTACGGATAGTGTGTGATGAATAATTAAAATTTGCAAACAAGATATAAATAGTATTACGAAATTGCGAGATTGACAAACAATACTTAGACTTATATATTAATATCTATTTTTAATAATCACTATTGTGTAGGCAGTGGACACAAGCGTACCACAGGTCTCTTATAGATACCGCGGCTAGTTTTGATAGTAGCTACTCTTGCAATCCCATCTGGACCTGGATGAACGTCAGTTATAACTCCCATCTCCCACTGTAATGGCGGAATCTTGGTATCCTGTATTACTAGCACTACTGTACCTGGTTTAATATTTGCAGATGGAACGTTCCATTTCACGCGCGCCTGTAGTGTGCCATATTCGAGCGACCATCGGTCCCAGAACGACTGCCCTAGGTTGTCTAACAGCTGATAGCGCTCTAACAAATTAATGAAAATGAGGAAATGGTTTATTTGCACAGCGGTAAGAAGTTTACTTTCAGCAAACTCTAAATCGGAAACGGAAATAAAATTACTGCGCGGTAAATATTTAAGAAATCTAAAAATATACACAATAGTGTTCAAAAGTTTAGTCCATTTAGAATGTCGAGAAGCGATATGACACAATAATGGGATATCTTCGGTGGTTGTGGTGAGAGAAACCGATTTCAGTTCTGGAACGTCATAAGAAGGTTCCAGATTAAAACATGATATGGGCAAATCAGTCTCTTCTCTTTGTGTCCAGCTAGGACCGCCCATCCATAGTGGATGAACTAAGAGTTGCGAAGGTAAAAAACCGCGTGATAAACAGTCGCTGAGTTTGTCATACCCAGGAATGTGATAAAAATGTTTCGCGGGTAAGAGTTATTGAATTTTGGAAACCCTGTTAGCGACAAAAACCTGCAGGCGATGTGTAGATGTTGCTACGGTGGAGTCAGAGAATGCATAAATGCGGTTAATGTTACAACGCGATGAATAGCTATCTGACACAGTGCGTAGTAGCTTTGCAAGTAGTAAGGCAGCCACAAGTTCGAGTCGCGGCATCGTAATAACTCGATTACTAGGCGAGACTGGATTTTGCGCGCACTAAGGTAGTCGTTCGCTTGCCGTGGGTGTTCGCATGTAAGTATACAGCGGCTCCATATGCACGTTCGCTTGCGTCACAAAAACCTAAAAGGGTGGTATTGGTAATCTCGAACACCTTAACATGCCGCGGTATTTTTAAATCTGCCATAAGCGGTAACTTTGACCGAAACTGAGTCCATGCACTAACAAGATAGTCGGGAGGGGTATCATCCCCATCTAACTTCATTAAGCAAACTTCCTTGATAAGGAGTTTGGCGTATGTAATAACCGGACCTACTAGCCCAAGTATATCCCACAAGCGAGCCACTGTTGATAACATATTGCGTTTCGTGCAAGTGCGGTTGGATGGTAAAATAGTAAACGAAAATTTATCGCAAGTCGGCAACCATTGCATGCCTAGAATTTTAAGAGACTCGTCCTTTGTAAGGTAAATTGGTTTAGCCAACCGATGCGATTCGGGAACATTTTCTAGTAACTCATGGGAGTTACTGGACCACTTTACTAATTCGAAGCCACCCGATGCGAACATTTTTATGAGCTGTTGTTTCCTCGCGTTTAGCTAATTCACGAATAGTTCGGATGGCTATGAAGGGACTAGATCGTATACCAAAGCATACGCGTTGGAAAGCGAAATATCTTAGCGGTTCTCTATTATCAAAGTGGTATATTATTTGCTGATAAAGTCGATCTTCCTCACGAACTACAATCTGTAAATACATTTGACGTATATCAGCAGTTGCGGCGATTTCTAAAAGGCGAAAGTTTAATAAGATTTGAAATAAATTACACTGTAGCGGCGGTCCGACATGTAAAATATCATTTAACGATACTCCAGTGTCGGTGTGAGTGCTTGCGTCAAGGACAATGCGCAGTTTGGAAGTGAGCTTATCCTGGCGGAACACCCCATGGTGCGGTATAACGTAACCCTTGCTATAATTTTGCGGTTCCAGAATTGCTTTAAGATAATCCTTAGATAGGTACTCACGGATGATTTATCATATTGCGATTTAAATGCTGGATTTTTATGAAATTTGCGTTCTAAATGAAGGAAACGTTTACGAGCCGTTTGTAACGAATCTCCTAAGAGGATAGTTTCTTCCTTGAAAGGTAAACCTACAACAAAGCGCCCAGTCTCCTCACGTTGAGTAGTGACAGAATAAAACTCCTCGCAATATCTGTCTTGTTCGGAGAGAATCGGGGCATCGCTGAGGTCCACTATTTCAAAAAACTTGCTTAACTGGTCATGAATTGAATGCGGGGAGGATACGCTGGACAGATAAGAATGAGATACGTCAATGGAGTCGTTGACTTCAACCTGCGCATCTCCCATGACTACGTAGCCTAATGTTGTAAAAAACGCAGAGGGTTGTTGCGGGGGTCCAGTTACTTTACCAGGCAGCAACAGCTCAATAAATATTTTTGCCCCGAGAAGTATCTCGACATCTGACGGCTTAGAGAATTCTTCATCAACCAGCGGTAGGCATTTAAGATAATCTAGCGACGTGGTATTAATGGGCGCGGTAGGTAAATTACCCGTAATTTGATTTAAAACCAAACCTTCAATAGCGTATGTTTTGGAGGGATTTATTCGGCTAAATAACTTGATGTTCACCTTTCCTTTTGCATGACTCGAATGATCGCCTAATCCTTTTATGATAGTTTTGCGATTTAACTGTTTAATATTCAGCCCTAATTTGCGGCAACATGCGGTCGTGATAAAATTATTTTGCGAACCTGGATCAATGATGCACCTACAAGTAACCATGTTATTATGGCGGTCTAGCACATTAACTTGCGCAGTACCTAATAATGTGTTAATATTTTGTGGCTTTGAAATAAGACATAGTTTGGTGTCTGCGCTGTCAGCCGACAGAAAGGCTACACCACCGGATGTATTATTAAGCTCTGGCTGTCGAGTTGGAGCGGGAGAGCGCGGGCGCGTTTCAAACGTGTCGGGATTTGTAACGATTTGAGAATCCTTATCTCGCTTATTGATATAATTTAATTTTTGCAAATGAATGAAAGAATGATGGCGTGACCCACATAAACGACAAACATTAGTGCTTTTGCAAGCGTTCCAAATATGTTTAGAACTGAGACAATTTGTGCATAAACGATTTTCTTTCACAAATTTATGGCGTTGCTCGGGTGACAAATTCATGAATTCGCGACAGTTATAAATATGGTCGACCGATTTATTACAAAGTCTACATGTCGATGTGACGTCATTAGAATTCGATGTAATATAAGAATGCAAGATCTTTGGAATGGCAGGCAACTTGGGTTTATCACTTTCTTTCGTTGACACTTTGTATGCGAGTGCGTTTACGCGTTGCATTATTTTGACTTGACCTTTTACAAAATTAATAAAGCTGTCATAAGTAGGTATGTCCACGTCTCGGACAGAAATTTCAAATGCCTTCAAAGTGTCACGATCTAAGCGCTTGCGCTCACAAAATGAATTAACATGTAATCACAAAGATTTGGTATATTTAATTCTTTAAGAGCAGCGATAGATGCGGCGTATTTATCAATGAATGCTTCCAATTGAGTTGAAGTTGCGGGATTAGGTAAAGCTTTCATCTCTAATATTGAGTCGAGAAAGGTGCTCGCGAGGTAACGCTTGTCCTGATATTTTTTTATTAAAGCATCCCATACAGAATCGTAATTATCAGCGGTGGGGTTAATACCCGAAAAAACATGTTGCGCTTTGTCTTTAAGTTTGCTAATTAGATAATAGATTTTTTCCGAAAAACCTCGTAACTCAAACTCATCATCATTACAGCCCTTCACAAGTCCACTGCTGAACAAATGATGGCAATGGCCTCCCCCAAATGATGCCACAAAGCACGGTCCTGAGCCACCTGCATCCATCGACTTCCTGCATATCTTACCAGGTCGTCACTCCATCTAGTGGGGGGACGCCCTACACTTCGCCTGCCGGTACGAGGCTGCCACTCGAGAACCTTTCTTCCCCATCGGTTGTCGGTTCTTCGAGCTATATGGCCGGCCCATTGCCACTTCAGCTTACTAATCCGTTGGGCTATGTCGGTCACTCTAGTTCTACTGCGGATATCCTCATTTCTGAGTTTATCACGCAGAGAAACTCCGAGCATAGCCCTCTCCATAGCTCGCTGAGCGACCTTGAGCTTCCTCATCCGGCCAGCAGTGAAGGACCACGTCTCAGTTCCGTATGTCATCACTGGCAACCCGCACTGGGTGTACAGTCTCGTTTTCAAGTTTTGAGGTATAATTGACGAGAAGATGTGCCGTAATTTCCCGAACGCTGCCCAACCGAGTTGAATCCGTCGATTGACCTCTCGGTCGAAGTTGGACTTACCTAGTCGGACTATTTGTCCCAGGTAAACATACTCGTCAACAACTTCGAGCTTAGTGTTCCCAACAACTATAGGTGTGACATGGACATTAAACATGATCTTTGTTTTGTCCATGTTCATCTTAAGACCTATCCGTTGGGAAACACTATTGAGGTCATTGAGCATAGTGCTTAGGTCCTCCAGCGATTCTGACATAAGGACTATATCGTCGGCAAATCGAAGGTGAGTGATGTACTCGCCATTGATGTTGATACCGTATCCTTTCCAGTCCAGAAGCTTGAAAACATCTTCCAATGCAGCGGTAAAGAGTTTCAGGGATATGACGTCACCCTGTCTTACACCTCTCTGCAATTGGATAGGTTTCGTACTCTGGTTCTGTACTCGGATAGCCATCGTAGCCCTACTGTACAAGCACTTCAACACTTCGATATACCGACAGTCAACTTGGCATCGCTGAAGGGACTGCAGCACCGCCCAAATTTCGACGGAATCAAAGGCTTTCTCATAGTCCACATACGCCAGACATAGTGGCAAATTGTACTCCTCGGACTTCTGTACAATTTGCCGAAGGGTATGTATGTAGTCTATGGTGCTAAAGCCTTTTCGGAAACCGGCTTGTTCGGGAGGCTGGAAGTCGTGAATTCTGCGCGCGAGACGATTCGTAATGACTCTCGAAAACAGCACGTAGACGCGGCTCAGAAGGGAAATCGGTCTGTAGTTCTTCAAGAGAGCGTTGTCGCCTTTCTTGAAGAACAAGACCACCGCACTCCTGATCCACGCCTCCGGTGTAATGCCACCATGGAGGACGGAATTAAAGAGCTTCTGAAGGACTTCAAGTACCGGTTTTCCACCCGCTTTCAGAAGCTCCGCTGTAATTCCATCCTCGCCTGGGGCCTTACCGCTTTTAAGGTGCTCCAGAGACAATCTAATCTCGCTCAGACTGACGTCCGGGATATCATCGGAATAATTTCGGATAAGACTCGCTCTTGGATCGTTACTCACACTTGCGTGCGGTTCCAACGATAACGTGTACAGCTGCCCATAGAACCTCTCAATCTCACTCAAAATCTCAGGTGCCCCGGAAACGATGCTGCCACATTCTGTCTACAGCTTTGACAGTTGGCGCTTTCTGGCAGACAGATCTCTGGCAAAGACTTTGGAGCCATGGTTCCGCTCGATCGCTTCTTCAATACGAGCTGTATTGAAGTTGCGTAAGTCCCGCCGCATGCATTTGGAGATCTGTCTGTTCAGTTGCCTGTATGCTGTTAAATCTGTTGAAGAATGTAGCTTCATCTCCCGTCTAACAGTCATGAGATTAAGAGTGTGATCGGAGAGTTTTTGTGTTCTTCTGCGGCAGGTCTTGCAGAACTTAGCTCCGACCGCATGGACAGTTTCCACGAGCTTTTCATTCATATCGTCCACTTCATTGCAGTCTTCTAAGCACTGAAAACGGTTTTGTAACTCGAGCTGAAAGGTTTCGGGACTTTGGATTAGAGCACGAGGGGGACGGAGCGTTGACTTCATTAGACGAGACCTCTCCAACTTAACGTTTAGGTTCAGTGTGCCTCTAACCATTCGGTGATCGCTGCCGGGTTTCGCCCTCGCGATCACTGAGACATCACTGAACAGTTGTCATCTGGTCGTCATAATGAAGTCAATCTCATTTTTTGTCGAACCGTCGGGGCTCGACCAGGTCCACTTCCTGTGTTCCTTCCTCAAACTATCAATTAAAAATTAACAATGAATTGACTAAATCAAATCAAGACTTCGCAGCGGTGTTTGAGAAATATTTCACTGATATTCCTATCTTGACTACAGAGTCATTGAATACTTCTCCAACTGTCGCCGAGTCATTACTCAAACAGAATGTTAATACCTGTTTAATAGAATTTCGATTTGAAAAAGTATTACCGCAAGATATTATAAAATACTTCAAAACCATTGATGTAAAGAAAACCGCAGATTTGTGGCGGATTTCCGTGACAGTTATTGCGTCCATAATAGATTTAATTGCACCTCATCTTGCTATTATTTTTAATAATTGTATCGATTCTGGTGTGCTTCCTGATTTAATGAAGTATAGTAAAGTAATACCTTTATTTAAATCTGGTAGTACATTAGACCTCGCTAATTTTAGTCCTATTTCTGTACTACCAACTCTCAGTAAAATTTTTGAAAAAATAATTTTGGATCAGTTGTTAATTTTTTGCAATACACATTATATGAAATTACTTCATAAAAACCAATTTGGTTTTACAAGGGGTCGCTCGACGTCTGACGCCGGTGTTGAGCTTATTAAATATATTTTTAATGCCTGGGAGAATTCACAAGTTGCCTTAGGTATTTTTTGTGATCTTTCCAAGGCTTTCGATTGTGTTCATCATAAGACATTAATCAGGAAACTACAACATTAAGGTGTAAAAAATTTGGCACTTAGACTTACTACTTCATATTTAAGTAACAGAACTCAAAAAGTCGTGGTCAATGGCAAAGGTTCCTCCGGATTCGTAGTATCAATGGACGTTCCTCAGGGCTCGATTCTTGGCCCATTCCTGTTTTTAATCTATATTAATGACTTACCTTATCTTGTAGGGGACAATCACGATATAGTATTATTTGCTGATGATACCTCTTTAATTTTCAAACTCAAACGGCAGTTAATTAATTATTACGATGTAAATAATGCTTTATCGAAATCAGTACATTGGTTTAACGCCAACAATATGCTCTTAAACGGCAATAAGACAAAGTGTATTAAATTTACAATACCTAATGTAAAACATTCGAATACCAATGTGCTGTTAAATGGGGAGGAGTTGAGTCTTGTGGATATCACTGTTTTTCTCGGTATTACTATTGACGCGAAACTTCAATGGGGCCCCCATATATCTAAATTAGCAAGCAGACTTAGTTCTGCAGCATATGCTGTAAGGAAGATTAGAAGTCTCACAGATGTTGAGATAGCTAGATTAGTGTATTTTAGTTACTTTCATAGCGTAATGTCTTATGGAATTTTGCTATGGGGTAATGCGACTGATATTGAAGCTATATTTGTTTTGCAAAAGAGAGCCGTTCGGGCGATTTACAACCTAAATTGTAAAGAGTCCCTCAGACTAAAATTTAAAGAAATAAACATATTAACTTTGGCATCGCAATATATTTATGAAAATGTAATGTATGTACATAAAAACATAAATAGCTTTAATAAGAATAAGGATGTGCATACTTTAAGCACTAGGAACAAACATAAGCTTGTAATACCAGTTACTAGACTCCACAGAATCAGTAATTCATTTATGGGGCAATGTATACGCTTTTACAACAAAATCCCAGAACATATTCAAAGTTTGTCAATAAACAAGTTTAAAAGTTTTATTAAAGAAAAACTGTACAAAAAGGGTTATTATAATATCAAGGAATACATGAATGAAAATAACCCCTGGGAATAATGTGATCGCCACCATGCTGGTTCTATGAAAAATTATTTAAAAATTGTATGAACGATGTTACTGTTAAGTGAAATATGTTTGAAAAAAAAAATGTTCCGCTGGGTTTCTTGCTGGTTCTTCCCAGGACCGAGGTATTTTCCGAACCAGTGCTAGATAAAAAATGACTTTCAATAAGAGTTATGTAATAATCGATATTGAATAAAAAATTATTCTATTCTATTCTATTCTATTCCGAGTTCGTTAACTCAGTATTAGAATTACTCATCGAATTAAATGTTTCATAAAAGAGGCTCCATTTGGAAGGGCCTCCGTGGAACTCTGGAATTTCTATGGGAGGCAACTTAGGAAACGCGATCATAGGCTTGGAAGCATTCATCGTTTGTGGCTTGCATATTTTGTTTTTAATACGTCTAACATGGCTGTTTATGCCCAAAAATGGTCATTTGAGACGGCACCCAATCACGTTCGACTAGGAGAATCGGCCGATGGTGCCAGGTGTCACGCGTGTGGCGGGGAGGGGGCAGCGGAAGGCGGCTACCCAGCGTTTTGGCGCTGTCGGGCGAAACAGTAGTTGGCAGTAGCTCGCTGGCAGCCGTACAGTTAATTAGCATACCTCGGTTGCCGCTGCCGAGTTTTCGCGCGACCGATATTGGGGTTACGGTCTAGATTTTTAGAATTTGTGCGCGTAACTTCGCTACGTAATTGTGTTTCGTGAAAACCGCCTCCGTTTAGTTTGCCTAGGTTTTAAATTCTTGTATTGTGCTCTTTTATTGTATTTGACTGATGAGTAACTTCTTTAAAAGTAATTGTGCAAATTATATAGTGATTGCGTGTAGAAGTGAATTTTGCAATATTTAACTTGCTCGGGTGACGTGAATTTCGCACGCGCGCGCCGAGTAGATACACGGTCTAGAATTCGAACAGGGCATTCCTTTTTTCGAGGGCGTCTCCCGGTTGATTGTTCTGGAAGTCATTGTTTAATTATACCGTCGCGTTAAGAGCCTTTTGTGTGTTGACACTATAGTTAGTTTTGCGTGTCAGCTAGGTTAATTTTGAATTCTTACTGCGGCGTGGTGTTTAATATCGAACGAAGGAACTTAGTTGTGTTTGTAACGCTGAACCGTGTGACTTATGAAGAGATCGCGTTAGTTCCCTATTTGTAATTTGGTGATAAATTAATCCGGGACATTGAATGTTGAACTTTGAACTACTGTCCGTTACTGTGTCGGGTATCACGTGTTCGATTATACGATGAATGTGGAATTAGGCGAGTTTAAGTTAGTTAAATGTACAATAAAGTTAATAGACTGAAATAGTGACAATGTAGAAAGAAACTATCCATGGTGGACGCCTGCTGGAGTGATGCAGCTTTGTGGGGCAGCATGGAAACCGTCGCGCTGCCAGGTCACCTCAGCTGGACCAGGTCACCTCAGCTGGGCTAGGTCACCCTCATATACACACCTGTTCAGATGACAGCGCCATCTATCTCATACCATGTACAACACTAGCGACATCTAGATCGCCCGTACTGTAACTAGAAAGTAACCTAACCATTGTATCGATCACAGAGTGTGTTAGTTATAGAACCTAAGCAATTAGTTCCATTGTAATACCGCTGAGGGCGCTGTACGAGACTATAAATATGAATAGCCTTGCCAAGGCTCGTCCATTTTGATCGATTGCACAACAATAAAACATATATTCCAAGAGATTGCAGTCTTTGCTGTAACATATTTTTTGGTGACCCCTACTGCAAGAAGGGCAAAAAAAAAACGCAGAGGCCAAGCAGATATCCACAAGGAGAAGAGCGACGTAAAGCGGACATCGTTGAACGGCTGGCTAATCGCCCGCCCGACCAGCAACTCCGACAACGTGGCGCGTGGCACGTGGCGCGGTGGTGAAGCATCGTGCGAGGCGCGTGGCCGCGAGGTGCGAGGCCGCGAGGCTACAAAGCTTCGAGGCTGCCCTGGACACAAAAAAACGAGCACGGGAACCGAGTGCCGTGCATCGTTGAAGAAAAAATCGGGTACCACAAGACTTCAATTGCCTGGTGAGACCTTTCCTTTCTTCTTTTACAAGAAAAGAGCTGCGATCTCCCTCACAGGACTGCAATTCGGCGTCGCTGTGTATCAATTCTCAACTGCGCGTGTCGTTCGAGTGGCACGTGGCACGTGGCGGCACGTGGTGTGCCGGCCAACCAACCAACCAAGGCGAATACGAAGCCAGCGGACAAGAGGAAACAGAGAAAAGTGAGCATCCTTTCTTATTCCTTCCTTTCCGTATTTTTCTGGTTTAGTATTCCAATTAATTTACTAGTAAAAATGTCTAGTGATGAGGCTAACGAAAAGCCAACTCCTTTAGAGAGTCAAGAACTAAGGGAGTTAAAAAAGAAGCGAAAATCTAAAATTGACCTCTCGGTCGAAGTTGGACTTACCTATTCAGACTGTTTGTCCCAGGTAAACATACTCGTCAACAACTTTGAGCTTAGTGCTTCCAACAACTAGCGACATAGGTGTGACATGGACATTAAACATGATCTTTATTTTGTACATATTCATCCTAAGACCTATTCGTTGGGAGACACTATTGAGGTCATTGAGAATGGTGCTTAGGTCCTCCAGCGATTCTGCCATAAGGAATATATCGTCGGCAAATTGAAGGTGAGTGATGTACTCGCCATTGATGTTAATACCGTATCCTTTCCAGTCCAGAGGCTTGAAAACGTCTTCCAATGCAGCGGTGAAGAGTTTCGGGGATATAACATCACCCTGTTTACACCTCTCTGCAATTGTATAGGTTTCGTACTCTGATTCTGTACTCGGATAGCAATCGTAGCTCTACTGTACAAACACTTCAGCACTTCGATATACCGACATTCAACTTGGCACCGCTGAAGGGACTGCAGCACCGCCCAAATTTCGACGAAATCAAAGGCATTCTCATAGTCCACATACGCCAGACATAGTGGCAAATTGAACTCCTCGAACTTCTGTGCAATTTGCCGAAGGGTATGTATGTGGTCAATGGTGCTAAAGCCCTTTCGGAAAACGGCTTGTTCGGGAGGCTGGAAGTCGTCAAGTCTGCGCGCGAGACGAATCGTAATGACTCTCGAAAACAGCACGTAGACGCGGCTCAGAAGGGAAATCGGTCTGTAGTTCTTCAAGAGAGCGTTGTCACCTTTCTTGAAGAACAAGACCACCGCACTTCTGCTCCACGCCTCCGGTGTAATGCCACCATGGAGGACGGAACTAAAGAGCTTCTGAAGGACTTCAAGTACCGGTTTTCCACTCGCTTTCAGAAGCTCCGCTGTAATTGCTGGAGAGCCATTCTAATCTCGCTCAGACTGACGTCCAGGATATCTTCGGAATAGTGTCGGATAAGACTCGCTCTTGAATCGTTACTCACACTTGCGTGTGGCTCCAACGATTACGTGTACTGTTGCCCATAGAACCTCTCAATCTCACTCAAAATTTCAGGTGCCCCCGAAACGACGCTGCCACATTCGGTCTTCAGCTTTGACAGTTGGCTCTTTCTGGCAGACAGATCTCTGGCAAAGACTTTGGAGCCTTGGTTCCGCTCGATCGCTTCTTCAATACAAGCTGTATTGAAGTTGCGTAAGTCCCGCCGCATGCATTTGGAGATCTGTCTGTTCAGTTGCCTGTATGCTGTCAAATCTGTTGAAGAATGTAGCTTCATCTCCCATCTAACAGCCATGAGATTGAAAGTGTGATCGGAGAGATCGTTGTCACCCCTGAGGACTAAAATGGAGTACTTTGTTTTCAGTAAAATCCGGTTCTCTACACTCACCATACGAAACGCAGCAGCAATAAGCTGCTATTTTACGCTGGTATTCTGTGAGAGCGTGGTCCCACCCCGGTCAAGTCGATAAATTTGTGCTACAACCATAATATAGCTGCATCATAACTCGACCACCAAAAAGCATGGCTCTACCACGTAAAATGTTTTCTTCTTGGTGATTTTTCTACACCTCGAGGGAGCTAGGACGTGTTAAGTCGTGTTCGTACCGACTACAAACCCATGGATTCGATCAAGGCCACGATAACCAAAAACGCACAGATCTACAGTGTCAGCCGCCTCATTTAGATTTTTTCTTGTAAAAGAACTTTCTTTTTCAGACATTAATCCGTGCCTTCCTTCACGGCCTTATTCTCCTCTTGAGCTACAGACACCTACGAAATTGTATTGCGGTGATTATGTGGTCAGGAAAAACAAACACTGACCTACAATATAAACTAAATACGCTAGTAAAACCTGGTGACACACTAACGCATACGATTAAAGGGAAAGTTGACCTTTTTGCATAATTTTTCCTCGATTATAGATATTTTTCGACGATTTATTTTTTGCCTATTCGTCCATCTTCTATTATCTGAAATTACTTTTTTCGGGAATATCAATTACACTTATTACATTCTTCTTAAAAGATTAGCGATGTGTTCCTCTGGAAACATAATTAGATTACAATATAGAATCAATTTCACAGCTCCGTGGCGCAGTATCTTATCATCGAGTGGCGGCGCTGAGGGGTTTTAAATTTGTTCATATTTTTAAACCAATGAATATTTCTTTTTTTTTTAATAATTATAGGTAGATAAATATAAAGGGGTATTATTTATTTATATTGTAATTTGTAATAAGCGTTATAACCATAGACATTTAAATAGTTATCTATATATTTAAATATCTATATATATATATATATATATATATATATATATATATATATATATATATAATACGTAAAAAATAATTTATCAAACCTTGCACGGAATTGTTAATTTTCAATAGCTCAGTTTCTTTGCTTATAAAAAATTGTCATCATTATTAAACCCGCAGATGGTTTACAACTGGACATTGAAGGATTTCTCATTACCACCACGATTAGACCGATGGGCGTTATTGGAGCCAAATGTATAGCATTATTAACGATGCACCCCCTGGGCAGGCTAATTATTGAAGGTGTGGTTTATACGAAACATGACTTTGCCATTCATCAAAAGCCACAACATGGGTTTTTAGTCCACTCTTATTATATAAACAGCTTCAGAGCGTAGTGGTTTAAAGTTTAACTGCGCCACTAAAGGCCACGGATTCGATTTCTACAAAACCTAATAATTTGTATCGTGTATGAAATATTTGTTTATAATGACGATGTTTATGTGCAATTTATGTAAAGGCTCTACGGTGCAATAGAGATACTGAAGGGAAAGTTTTTTTTAAAGATTAGTACAAAAGAATGAAGTCAAAATATAGAGTGGCGGCATAGCTTGTAGTGATGGTATAAAGTTTGTCGACGGTGATTGCTATAGCGGTGAGATATGGTGGTATTTAAGAAAAACTAACTTGAAAATTAAAAGGTGAACAAAAATATTTTGTTAGTTCCGTTGTTTTCAGAAATATCCTACACTTATAAAAAAAATTAATAAAATAGAACTTAAAATGTATGTGCGTTTCAATTTTGTTATACGAACCGACTCGCACTCGCTAACAATTCTGTGATGGCATGCGGTGAACCCAGTGGAAAATAAAATAAAACTCTGTTTCGATACGTCGCTGGCTTGTTTGACGGAGCGTCGAAATACTGCAATATATTCATTTTCAATTATAGATAAAATTTCTTTTAAACATCCGTGTACCGCTGGTATAACAAAATTCGATATATTTATCATGATGCTCATCGCTCAAAACGGAGGAATTAATGGTTCCTGAACAATACACCGGTTAACCTTTGAGGTCACCCCCCTAACAATTTGGTTCTGTTTGACTTCTATTTATTCTTTAAAAGTCTGCAGAATGGGATACATATTTCATCACAGGAAGCCGTACAAAAGGTGTCTGAGGTAGACTGGCAAAGTTGTTTCGAAAAAATATTCTATAAATAATCTAATAATTCCATTTTAATATTATAATATGATAGATTCAGACGCATGAAATTTTATACAGATACTGGTGGAAAATTCTATTCTTTTTTATAGGATAGGGTGACAAACGAGCACACAGTCTACCTGATGGTAAATGGTTGCTGTGACCCATAGACATCCACATTTGTCCTCAATGAAGAATCAAAATGCAGATGCGTCGTCACCCGTGAGGACTAAGATGGAATGCCTCTTTTCAAGTAAAATGGGTCTCCGGTTCTCTACACTCACCATACGAAACACAGCAGCGTTAATCTGCTATTTTACGCTGGTTTTCTGTGAGAGCGTGGTCCTTCCTCGGTCGAGCCGACCCATTCGTGCTACAACTATACTACTTATATAGCTGCAGCATGGCTCTACCACGGGTAATTCTTTGAAAAGATTTAATAATAAAATCTTCAACAAAAAAAAATTTTTATCGTTTCGCAAAACTTTCTGAATGACCTACGGTGACCAAAGGTGCTTGCATTTTACTCGAAAATTTTATATTATTTCAAATATATAGACGGCATAATCCTCCGTGGAAACTGTCCATGCGGTCGGAGCTAAGTTCTGCAAGACCCGCCGCAGAAGAACACAAAAACTCTCCGATCACACTCTTAACCTCATGCCTGTTAGACGGGAGATGAAGCTAGATTGAGAGAAGACAGATCTCCAAATGCATGCGACGGGACTTACGCAACTTCAATACAGCTTATATTGAAGAAGCGATCTATATATCGACTATGAGAAAGCCTTTGATTCCGTCGAAATTTGGGCGGTGCTGCAGTCCCTTCAGCGGTGCCAAGTTGACTGTCGGTATATCGAAGTGCTGAAGTGTTTGTACAGTAGAGCTACGATGGCTATCCGAGTACAGAATCAGAGTACGAAACCTATCCAACTGCAGAGAGGTGTAAGACAGGGTGACGTTATATCCCCGAAACTCTTCACCGCTGCATTGGAAGACGTTTTCAAGCTACTGGACTGGAAAGGATGCAATATTAACATCAATGGCGATTACATCACTCACCTTCGATTTGCCGACGATATAGTCCTTATGGCAGAATCGCTGGACGACCTAAGCACCATTCTCAATGACCTCAATAGTGTCTCCCAACGAACAGGTTTTCGGATGAACACGTACAAAATAAAGATCATGTTTAATGTCCATGTTACACCTATGCCGGTAGTTGTTGGGAGCACAAAGCTCAAAGTTGTTGATGAGTATGTTTACCTGGGACAAATAGGTCGACTAGGTAAGTCTAACTTCGACCGACAGGTCAATCGACGGATTCAACTCGGCTGGGCAGCGTTCGGGAAACTACGACACATCTTTTGCCAGTGATGACTTACGGATCTGAGACTTGGTCCTTCACTGCTGGGCATATAAGGAAGCTCAAGGTCGCTTAGCAAGCTATGGAGAGGGCTATGTTTGGGGTTTCTCTGCGTGATAAACTTAGAAATGAGGATATCCGCAGTAGAACCAGAGTAAACGACATAGCCCAACGGATTAGTAAGCTGAAGTGGCAGTGGGCCGGCCATATAGCTCGAAGAACCGACAACCAATGGGGAAAAAAGTTTCTCGAGTGGCAGCCTCGTACCGGTAGGCGAAGTGAAGGGCGACCCTCCACTAGATGGAGTGACGACCTGGTAAAACATGTAGGAAGTCGATGGATGCAGGTGGCTCAGAACCGTGCATTGTGGCATTCCTTGGGGGAGGCCTACGTTCAGTAGTGGACTAATGAAAGGCTGTAATGATGATGCAAACATATAATATAAATATTCAAACCACCCACAGTAAGCGCCACTGGTGACTCTATGTGGCCCGGATTCGATCCGGTCGGGCTAAAATCAGTTTGTGAGTTTATCTGTTAAGAAATTCTCAGGAGCAGCTAGTTTGCAAGTTCGTGGTGTTTTACCACCGTATCTCGGAAAGCATATGAAGTCGTTGGTCCTGCGCCTCATCTCTCTCAGGACGTGTCGGATAACTGTCCCACATGTCGTACATTTTAATTGTGACCTTTACAGATGGATAGTCTCCGTTGAGCTACCGCGAACAACAATATGTCTGGAGTATATCAAAAATAGTTCAATGGACTATTGGATCCTAGGCAGGTGCTAACATCTAATATCACGTAATTCTTAACTATAAAATCGAACTTCTAAATCTAAACGTACAACTAGTATTGTGTAGCACTTCTTTTTACGTTTAGAAGCTTAATTTAACGAAAGAACAAACTGTATTCATAAATACAAAGAAATGTTGTTCAGTTTTAATCACGCCACCAAATAAAGCGAAACTACACATTGTTGTAATTTCAAAGCCCTATTTAAGGAAACATAAAATTATTCCATACAAAATTAATTTCATAATTATTGCCTTTTACTTTATTCTGCAAAGAGGCAGTAAATTTATATTTAAAAATAGCTTATAATATAATCGTTGACTATACATCTTAAGGCTATTATAATGTTATAACCTACTTATATTATAAACGTGAAAGTTTATGAGGATTTATAGATGTTTGTTACTCTTTCACGCAAAAACTACTTGGATTGGACTTTGGATTGTAATAAAACTTTACAATTAGATTAGCTTATAAATCAAAATAATACATAAGCTATAATTCATAAAGATAATTAATAGAACCAGGCGTTACTTTGCGGAAATCCATTATATTAAAGCTTTTCAAAAATTACTTCGCAAACATCCGCTCTATATATAAAATGATGTGTCTTACCTAGTATGAAGAGTACCTCCCGCCCTCGGAAATTTAACGGTCAGCCATCGCAGAGACACCAGCTGAGGATGCCCCGTGTATAGGCAAAAGACGCGTCGTATTATCGTCAGTAGCGTGTCTTTCCTAGTGTAGTGCTGTTGGGAGTAATGGTGCTGGGATTAGTGGTGACGGGGTCAGTGCACGCATTTGAGGGAGGACGGGAGGTGCTCTTCGTACTAGGTAAGACACATCATTTTATTTTATAGAGCGGATGTTTGCGAAGTAACTTTTTAAAAGCTTTAATTCATCAAGACATTGTGAAAATTGGCCAAAATATAATGATAAATGTTAAGTAAGTCGGAAAAAATCTGTCATCTGCAAGCTATTTTGGCGTGCGGTGCAAAAATTGTAAGAGTTACACGAATATAATGTATGATGGAATTATTTCTACTAAATAGTTCTACAATAAAGTCCGCGACAGTATATATCTATATTTTATGTGTAAGTCAAGTAGCAACTTAGGCTACTTTTACTCTAGGGTTCGCGCAAAATGATTCTACGGGGGTGAAATCGCGGGAAACAGCTAGTATATTATATACCTATTTATTTTCCGCATGATAGAAGAAAATAAGAAGGAAAAATTGGGCAAACCCAACTAATGAATAGAATAGAATACAATAATTTTGTTATTCAATATTGATTATAAGTATTTGTTATTGAAAGTAATTTTTTACTTTACCACTGGTTCGAAAAAAATCCTCTGTCCTGGGAAGAACCGGCGAGAAACCCAATGTGGCTAATGGATAATGGATATCTAAATTTATCCTTGACTACGAATCAAAAAGCAGGTGCTTTGTCATCCGTGAGGACTAAGATCTACAATCACCATACGAAACACAGCAGCGTTAAGCTAATTTTTTACGGTGGTATTCTGTGAGAGCGTGGTTCTTCCCCGGTCGACCCATTCGTGCTACAACTATACTACTAATTTATTTGTTTAATTTAATTACACGGAATTTATCCAATTACAATAATTAAATAATAATAATTTCATACATTACAAACAATAACTAACAAATTTATACACATAACGACTAATATGATTTACAATAATAATACTCAATACAAAAATAATACGATAATACAATTTACAATGTCAATTTTACGGAATTAAACTCTCACACAGTTTTCACAAAATTTCAAGCATTCTTCCATAACCACTTCCCATTCATCCGCAAATATGTCACAGCTGGGATTTTGGTCCAGTAGAGCATTTAGCGCAGTTAATGTTCGCGGAATGGGGGAAAACGCGCGTGCGACTGTTCGGCACATTGGCTTTGAAAACAACTTATGCCTTCTGCCGCGACAGTAGTTGTTGGGTACGTAAAATCGACACAGCTCATCATGGAGATCCGGTGAGTCAATTCTGCCTCGGAGAACCTTACACATGGTTGTTATTTGGTCATTTGCTCTTCTCACTTCGGGAGAGTTATAACCCAAGCAACCTAAAATAGCTACTAATATAGCTGCAACATAGCTCTACCACGTAAAAAAATATAGTGCACGAGTGTGTGCACAACCACAAGATCACAAGATCTGTATTTCTTCACTCTTATAATCAAATGTGATGGCTATCTGACACTACCGGAAACGCACAGAAAAGACTGGTTTACGTTATCCCAGGGATTCGAACCAGGATCACGTAATCAACAGTTGCGCTTACAACTACTATACTTATGACCAATTTATAGAAAATAAAAAGTTTCATAAATAAATGCATAACATTATTATTAATCGTTAAGCTAAAAAGAGATTAGACTCGAATAAAGGAATAGTCATGTATAAAATTTTATTATGATATCGCAACAAAAATAAGAATTTAAAATCATTTGATATAATCAAAGTGCTTGACTGCAGGAAGCTAGATTGTTCTGTGTACGAGAGCCACACAAAGCACGCTACGAGCTTACCCGAGATTGAAATACGAGAACTTACAGACGGGATGAAAAGAACTCAGTTTGTTAGCAAGTTGACTTTTTTCATTACCATTAAAAATACTTTATTTTATATTAGGCTAACTTTTGGCCGTGGTTCCGCTTGCGTAAATTTTTAGTAACAACTTTTTAAAACTAACACTTTAGAAGAATAATGGTCTAGGATAGACAATATAATGCCATCTGTTAGCGTCGTAAGAAAAACGTCTCTATTCGTCCCGTGCATGTCGTAATAAGTGGCTGTCGAAAATGCTTGATGTGCGATACTTCTTGTACTGGAGGCGCTAATCCGCCTCTCAAGTTTGTCGATCAAGGTAAATGGTGCCTACTACGAGAGAGGCCTTTGTTCAGTTTCAGACTTCAACGGAGGAAGAGGTAGAATAAGAAAATAGAGAAAATTTCGCAAAGATCATTGAGTGTTTGTGGTAGGGTGGTTTTTCTGTACTCTCCTCTCACCTATTTTTGACCGCAATCACTGCTGTTCTAGTCTTAGAGGTAACAAAATAAGGAATAATTATATGCTATAAGATATTCCAGCTTAGATGTATATCTGTATTTTTGTATCTGGTATGTAGCCTTTTTGTGCCTATGATTGCAACGACCATCGTGGAAAATGGTAGAAAAATAAGACTAGAATATGGATTCAATTCCATTACATTTAAACTGACTGTACTACGATAGAACTGGTCGGAAAACACTGGACTTAGTTAAGTCCATATAAAACCCCAAGGTACCTAAGTTTGTATTTTATATAGTGAGTATAATTTGCACACCTCAAATTTTCCAGTAAAACATATTGTTTTGCTTCTTACAATATCTTGTAATTATTTACACATAGCAATATTTATTTTATTTTGTAGAATACAAAAACATGTATGTACTTTTTTCCACAAAAACTCTGTTTAATTTTTAGGGTCGCGTACCTCAAAAGGAAAAAACGGAACCTTATAGGATCACTTTGTCGTCTGTCTGTTTGTCTGTCAAGACCCTTTTCCTATTTTGACCTTTATTCGTGTACTAATTAAAACAACTCAACCAATTAAGGGCAAATTTCACTAAAATAAATAAATGTCTAGTTCACATTTAAATTATACTTTATTTTAATTGGGCGATAGAATAGAATGGTAAAAAATATTTTTATTCGACACAGATTTGAATTAATACACATATTGAAATTCATTAATGCTTATAACACTGCTTTGTAATAAACTTCTGCCTTGGAAAAAAACCGGCCCAGTGCGAGTCAGACTCGCGCACCGAGGGTTCCGAACAAATCCATAGGTATATAAGTTTAAAATTATTAAAATTTTCTCCTGTGTCGTGGAGGTAGTTTACAAACATAAATTACACAAGGACAAACATCCAGACCCGGAACAATTATTTGTAGGCCATACAAATACTTGTTCCGTGTGGGATTCGAACCCGCGGCTCCCAGCGCAACAACTCATTGCTAAGCCACTGCGCCACGGAGCCGTCTTTATTAGATCATGTAACTAAAAATTTATGCTTTTCGCAATTTTTCCTTTATCTGTGCTATAATACGTTGCTTCGTACAAAATTTTAAGATTCTGAGTTCACGGGAAGTAGCCTGTAGGTTTTGATTACCTTGCGAATGTCGAAAATTTGAGGCATAAACAGCTGTATCTTTTGATTGCGTTGGCTTAGAAGTTTGATTTTTACACAACTCCAAGGGACAGTAGACTTTAGAATTTCAGCTTGATACCTCTACGCGTTCCTAAGAAAAAGGGTCTTGACAGACAGACAGACGGACAACAAAGTGATCCTAGAAGGGTTCCGTTTTTTCCTTTGAGGTACGGAACCCTAAAAACCCAGAAGAATTTTAGCGGGACTTTTTTTAATAATATTTTATGCTTATTTACAATGTAGTATAATTATAGAATTGTACACTAACGACAGCATGGTATCGATCACCTCATTACTAGGAGTTAGGAGTTTTAGTCATGTGGTAGAGCCATTCCGCAGCACCTGTACGTGGTAAAACCATGCTGTAGCTGTATTATGGTTGTAGCTAGAACGGGTCGGCTCGACTGGGGAAGAACCACGCTCTCTCAGAATACTAGCGTATAATAATAGCTGCTGTGTTTTTATGGATAGTGTACAGAAACGTCTCATTTTAACTGGATACGAGGCATTCCATCTGAGTCCTCAGGGATGAAAACGCATTGCATATGATCCTTAATTTATGATAAATGTAGATGTGTATGGGGCACAGTATTTACTTATCATCAGGTGGACTGTGTGTTCATTTGTCACCTATTATTCGATAAAATATGTGGTCTAAAGACAAAGCCAAGCATTTAGGCTCTAAATTAGATTTAATAATTATATTAAAGCTCTAATTTAAATAAATATATTAAAGTTTTATTTGCAAAAAATAGTGTACAAAAAGGTGGACTTAATGTGACAAGACGTTTTATCCATCGATATATACTTATAACTATAATGGTTTTATCCCAGTCGTCTACCTGCAGGTCAAACAAAATATATATGTAATAAGTTGCAAAAGATGGCTCCATGGCATAGTGGCTTAACATTGAATTAAGACTCTAATGGCCGTGGGTTCGAACCCGCACAAAACAAGTTTTTATATGGCTAATCACGCCGGGCACAAGATATCACCTCGTGGCCGTTAATTACGTGATTGCGCGGGAGAATATATTATGTATCTTAAATTAGAGGAATTAAATTTACTTACCGAGAAGCTCGTACTCACAATCACTAATCGGCGTTCGTTCTAAATATTGTGATGTGTAATGTTGTATGTGTTACTGTATGTATGATAGTGTATAGCCGAAAAACACTAGCGATTATAAAATTTAAAACTAATTATATTGATAATGCGGTAGGAGCAAAACAAGGTGCAACAGCGGGCGCGGATTAGCGAAGACTATATTGAACTAATGACCCCTTTTCCTTTTGAAGGTGAAGTGGAGTGACAATTTTTACTCACACCACCGCCGTCTATGATAAATACGAATAGATTGATTCAAGCGCATGTTCGGCGCGACTATACTCCCGGCTTTTGAAAGGTTCCTTTTCAAAATATTTTAAGAGTAACTTATTATTAATTACATAAGTGACAAAATATATCTGAAATAGAGAGATATGATGCGAATTACGGATAGTGTGTGATGACTAATTAAAATTTGCAAACAAGATATAAAAAGTATTACGAAATTGCGAGATTGACAAACAATACTTAGACTTATATATTAATATTTATTTTTAATAATCACTATTGTGTAGGCAGTGGACACAAGCGTACCACAGGTCTCTTATAGATACCGCGGCTAGTTTTGATAATAGCTACTCTTGCAATCCCATCTGGACCTGGATGAACGTCAGTTATAACTCCCATCTCCCACTGTAATGGCGGAACCTTGGTATCCTGTATTACTAGCACTACTGTACCTGGTTTAATATTTGCAGATGGAACGTTCCATTTCACGCGCGCCTGTAGTGTGCTTAGATATTCGAGCGACCATCGGTCCCAGAACGACTGCCCTAGGTTGTCTAACAGCTGATAGCGCTCTAACAAATTAATGAAAATAAGGAAATGGTTTATTTGCACAGCGGTAAGAAGTTTACTTTCAGCAAACTCTAAATCGGAAACGGAAATAAAATTACTGCGCGGTAAATATTTAAGAAATCTAAAAATATACACAATAGTGTTCAAAAGTTTGGTCCATTTAGAATGTCGAGAAGCGATATGACACAATAATGGGATATCTTCGGTGGTTGTGGTGAGAGAAACCGATTTCAGTTCTGGAACGTCATAAGAAGGTTCCAGATTAAAACATGATATGGGCAAATCAGTCTCTTCTCTTTGTGTCCAGCTAGGACCGCCCATCCATAGTGGATGAACTAAGAGTTGCGAAGGTAAAAAACCGCGTGATAAACAGTCGCTGAGTTTGTCATACCCAGTAATGTGATAAAAATGTTTCGCAGATAAGAGATATTGAATTTTGGAAACCCTGTTAGCGACAAAAACCTGCAGGCGATGTGAAGATGTTGCTACGGTTACACAGCGCGTAGTAGCTTTGCAAGTAGTAAGGCGGCCATAAATTCGAGTCGCGTCGTCGTAATAACTCGATTACTAGGCGAGACTGGATTTTGCGCACACTAAGGTAGTCGTTCGCTTGCCGTGGTTGTTCGCATGTAAGTATACAGCGGCTCCATATGCACGTTCGCTTGTGTCACAAAAACCTAAAAGGGTGATATTGGTATTCTCGAACACCTTAACATGCCGCGGTATTTTTAAATCTGCGATAAGCGGTAACTCTAACTGACACTGAGTCCATGCACTAACAAGATAGTCGGGAGGGATATCATCCCAATCTAACTTCATTAAGCAAACTTCCTTGATAAAGAGTTTGGCGTATGTAATAACCGGACCTACTAGCCCAAGTATATCCCACAAGCGAGCCACTGTTGATAACATATTGCGTTTCTTGCAAGTGCGGTCGGATGGTAAAATAGTAAACGAAAATTTATCGCAAGTCGGCAACCATTGCATGCCAAGAATTTTAAGAGACTCGTTCTTTGTAAGGTCAATTGGTTTAGCTAAGCGATGCGATTCGGGAACATTTTCTAGTAACTCATGGGAGTTACTGGACCACTTTACCAATTCGAAGCCACCCGATGCGAACATTTTATGAGCTGTTGTAATGCGTCCAACGCAACATCTTTATTGGGAAAAGAGCAGGCTATATCGTCAACGTACAGTTGGGTAGTAGCGAGTTGCGCAGCGAGGGGAAAATTAGTTTCCTCGCGTTTAGCTAATTCACAAATAGTTCGGATGGCTATGAAGGGACTAGATTGTAAACCAAAGCATACGCGTTGGAAAGCGAAATATCTTAGCGGTTCTCTATTATAAAAGTGGTATATTATTTGCTGATAAAGTCGATCTTCCTCACGAACTACAATCTGTAAATACATTTGACGTATATCAGCAGTTGCGGCGATTTCGAAAAGGTGAAAGTTTAATAACATTTGAAATAAATTACACTGTAGCGGCGGTCCGACGTGTAAAATATAATTTAACGATACTCCAGCGTCGGTGTGAGTGCTTGCGTCAAGGACAATGCGCAGTTTAGAAGTGAGCTTATCCTGGCAGATAACCCTTGCTATATTTTTGCGGTTCCAGAATTTCTTTAAGATAATCCTTAGATAGGTTGATTCATTTCACGGATGATTTCATCATATTGCGATTTAAATGCTGGATTTTTATGAAATTTGCGTTCTAAATGAAGGAAACGTTTACGAGCCGTTTGTAACGAATCTCCTAAGAGGATAGTTTTGTTCTTGAAAGGTAAATCTACAACAAAGCGCCCAGTCTCCTCACGTTGAGTAGTGAGAATAAAACTCCTCGCAATATCTGTCTTGTTCGGAGAGAATGGGGGCATCGCTGAGGTCGTCTATTTCAAAAAACTTGCTTAACTGGTCATGAATTGAATGCGGGGAGGAAACGCTGGACAGATAAGAATGAGATACGTCAATGGAGTCGTTGACTTCAACCTGCGCGTCTCCCATGACTACGTAGCCTAATGTCGTAAAAAACGCAGAGGGTTGTTGCGGGGGTCCAGTTACTTTACCGGGCAGCATAAGCTCAATAAATATTTTTGCCCCGAGAAGTATCTCGACTTCTGACGGCTTAGAGAACTCTTCATCAGCCAGCGGTAGGCATTTAAGATAATCTAGCGACGTGGTATTAATGGGCGCGGTAGGTAAATTGCCCGCAATTTGATTTAAAACCAAACCTTCAATAGCGTATATTTTGGAGGGATTTATTCGGCTAAATAAGTTGATGTTCACCTTTCCTTTTGCAAGACTCGAATGATCGCCTAATCCTTTTATGATAGTTTTGCGATTTAACTGTTTAATATTTAGCCCTAATTTGCGGCAACATGCGGTCGTGATAAAATTATTTTGCGAACCTGGATCAATGATGCACTTACAAGTAACCATGTTATTATGGCGGTCTAGCACATCAACTTGCGCAGTACCTAATAATGTGTTAATATTTTCTGGCTTTGAAATAAGACATAGTTTGTTGTCTGCGCTGTCAGCCGACAGAAAGGCTACACCACCGAATGTATCCTTAAGCTCTGGCTGTCGAGTTGGAGCAGGAGAGCGCGGGCGCGTTGCAACCGTGTCGGGATTTGTAACAATTTGAGAATCCTTATCTCGCTTATTGATATAATTTAATTTTTGCAAATGAATTAAGAAATGATGGCGTGACCCACATATACGACAAACATTACTGCTTTTGCAAGCGTTCCAAATATGTTTAGAACTGAGACAATTTGTGCATAAACGATTATCTTTCACAAATTTATGGCGTTGCTCGGGTGACAAATTCATGAATTCGCGACAATTAGTCGTCGCTTGCGCTTAGCTGTGAGTGTCCGCGCTAACGATGACCGGTCCGGCGGGGTCAACGACCTCCACCGTGAAGTGTGCTACGTGCAATATTGTAATAAATGAGCTATTAGCGTTTATTAAGAATAAATGTGATATTATGGACGAGGATGGAATTATCAGATTGTGTATAACAGCTTTCAAGCCTGAGGATATTTTGGCAGCGAAGAATCTTCTGTTCGAGTTGCTCAGAAAATCAAGAAGAAAAGTTCTTCGTAAGAGAGAAGGAAAAAGTCAGCGTGAACTGGAGGACATCATCAGTACAATTAAAGAGGTGGACCCTGAAGAATTGCCGATATTTGTGGCCCGTGACTTGCATAAGCTGCCTCCAGTTACATTTGATCATATCGATGTCACTAGGTTACTTAAAGATTTGATTACGCTGCGAAATGAGCTCGAGTATGTTAAGGAGGATTATGTAAATAGGGAGAATTTTATACAGTTAAAAAATGATGTGACGAATCTTAAGCAAGCGTCCTTAGTTAAAAATTTTGAGTGCAATAATTATGTGAATAGAATACGGGGATCTGCTAATTTACAAGATAGTTTTAATTGTGAAAGTGGTCCAATTGGTATAATACATATACCGCCCGAGACAACGACATCTAATATGCACACAAAGACGACTTTGGCAATGAGTCAGTGCACTACTAGTGGCACACGGTCTGCGCAGCGCTTCCCGTCTCCATCGCGTGCACCGGATGGCGAATCATCTGTTTCTGTTACACAGCGCATCGAGGTACCCGTGGAGGCCCATGCAGAGATTTCAAACGTGTCTAAAACCACGTTACTGGCCTCATTAAACGAGCATCGCCTAGATCCGGAACGCGCAACCACACAAACTAATACACAAATGAGTATGTCGGACATTGTGCGTAGTAATAATAATGGTATTACTTGGAAGGAACAGGAAAAAAGTGAAGAGTGGAAATTAGTGCAGAGAAAAAAATATAGGAACCGTTTTAACAGCGAAAAAGGCACCTGCATTGATTTAGAGCAAAAGTTCCGCGCAGAGGATATTCTAATACCACTGTTTATAAATAATGTACATGTCGATACATGTGAGAGTGACATTATATCGTACATAAAAAGTAAAACCAACATAACAGTGAAGTTACAAAAAATAAAGTCTAAGCAGACAAAGGATTATAGTTCTTACAAGGTACTTGTTCCTAAACATAAACTAACTATATTTATGGATTGTAATCTGTGGCCTGATGGAATAATATTTCGTCGCTTTGTTAATTTTCGCCGACGTGAAAATAACAAAGAAAATGATTCAAGTAAAAAATGAGAATAATCATTATGGATGAAACATCACTTATTTCGTTTAATTGTAAAAACTTTAAGAGGTCCCGAGATTGCGTATGTTCGCGCAAAACACTGTTGTCGGAGTCGACACCAGATGTCACTCGGCTCGGCGTGATTCCGGTTTGAAGTTCGGCTGGGCGTGGCACGAGCGCGCGAGTCGCGAGAGAAACGTCAGTCGTCCATAAGCGGTGCTAACGATTGGCACGCTGTATTCTGTTAGGGAACTCGGAATAATTCGGCGCGGCCAGTAAATATACGGTCTATCATTGTGACGCGGATTCCTGCTGGAGAGCTTCCCAGGGACTCATTGTGTTCGACTCAGAATCTGCATAAGTGCATTAGGCAATATTAGCTAGTGCGGCCTATAATATTCTAGAACTAACTCTTGCGACGCGAAACGGTAGTGACCTTTAATAAACTGTAAACTCCGTGTGCGTTTTGTGTGTTAACCTGATAACCAGCGATAGTTAGTGGCTTCTGTAAGTTAGTAAATCGTACGATAGATTTAATTGACTGTCATCGTGACAAAGGAGGAAAGTGACTGTGGACAATCTCGGAAGTTGTCAAGTTGGAGCGGTGTCGACGCCCGGGCTGCTGCCGACGGCTAAGGTCTAGGTTCAATCACCATCAGTCACACCCAGATACACACCACATCACCTTCTTTTCCTTGCACTACACAACCACATGCGACCTGACCGACTGCGGAGGGACCAGACGCCTTGGATATAGGTAAGTAAGCTACGTCCAAATTCCTCCCGGTCGACTGGCCGTATGATAGAACGCTCCCCCATATTTTTAGTGTAATTAGAGATATTCCACGTGGCCACATTGAGGCCCGACCTACGCCTGCTCGGGAGGTCTTCAGCTCATGGGCCCCTGAGGATCTGATCCTTTAAGGGAGCAGCCGTAGGCCGTAACAAACTGGTAGCAGAGCGCGGTTCCGGGTTCGATTCCCGGTCGATCACGACCATAGTGTTTGATAAACATTAAACAATTCTGGTGGCAGGGAGCGTTGGTTTGTATGGTTTTATTTGTATCTACAATCACGCCCGTCCGTAATACGTAAAAATATTTTCTGTACGTAATAATAGAATTATTTCCCTTTGTTCTTTGTTGCTTGCCTTTTTTTGGTTAGTGGGTTGATTTGAAAAGCCGCGCCCTAGGTTGCGCAAGCGAGAGTAGAGATATACGTCATGTAGGTAGATGGTTATTTTTACGTAATCGGTTAATTATCGTTGTCGGATAGTTGTGGTGGATTACTTATCGAAGGTTCGATTTCCGAGCTAGGCATTTTTTGTTGATCGACAGTGATGTGTATCTTCGTTTGTATTGTAATTTCTATTTGAACTTAAGGGTAGTAATTGTATTTGCGCCATTTGAATTTAACTTGATTTGATCGCACTAGTATTTGTTATTTGTTAATTTGATTTGTGTCTTTTCTTTTGTGCTAACTTGTATTTGGTTGATACGTAGTAATTCGTATTTGTGTAATTTCTATTCAACGCGATTTGATAGGAACTGCAATTATTAACTGTTAATTTTTGTTGTATTTTTTGTTTGTTATCTTTGCAATCCGTGCTCAAGCCGCGTCGTAATTTGCATTTAATAGTGATGACATCGCCCAAGCTACTGATCCGTTGTTTGCGGACTGAGCTACGCTGGGCCACAAGCGCCCATGCTTTGATAGGTCGACCGGATAGGGTCCATAACTTGATGAAGCAGTTCGAGCAGGTGGATGCTCGAAGGGCCGCAGTGGAGGAGGCTTACGCTGAGCTCGAGGATTCGGATGTGGAGAAGGGAGTCCTGGACTCCTGCTTCGCGGACTATGAGCAGTTCTTGTGGCTCACGGACGAGTTGATCGAGGCTGAAGGCAGGTATGCCGAGGAGGCGCGTGAAGCTCGTATGAGTGACCTCTCCGAGTCCTCTCTGAAGCAGCTTCAGCCGGAGCTGTTGGGACGACTCCCAACTCTGGACCTGCCAAAGTTCTCCGGGGTCCTTTCCGAATGGCTGACCTTCGTTGGTCTTTTCGACAGCCTAGTGGACGCCCGGAGTGACTTGACCCCGAGCCAAAAGATGGTGTACCTCCTGGCCTCACTGGAGGGGGAGGCCCTGGGCGTCGTCGGCCACTTGAGATTGTCGGACGACGCCTACCAGACTGCTCGGGACCTCCTAGCCAGAAGATACGCCAACGTCCGGCGAATTGCGGACGAACATGTTAAGCAGCTTCTAAGCCTCCCGCTGCTTAGTGACCGGGCCAGACTGCGTCCGGACCTGTTGGATCCAGTCTTGGTGGCCTGTAATACGTTGAGGCGGCTGGGTTTACCAGTGGGCGAATGGGCCTTTTTGTTGCTCCGCATAGTGCTGTCCCGTCTACCTCTCGACCTTCGAATCCATTTTGAGGAGAGGTACGGCGGGGACGAAGCCTCCTATATCCCGCCCTTCTATGACCTGCTGCGGTTTTTAGAGGAGCAGTGCCGGCAGATCGAGAACGCGGCGGGCACCGTTGACGACTTACGAGACGTGCCCAGTGAGAGGCTGAACCCGCCAGGCAAGTCGTCGTCAACCCCCCCCTGCTCCTATTGTCGAGCATCTGATCACCGGGTAACGTTGTGCCCGAAATTATTAGGTAAGCCGGTTCCAGCGAGGCGAACTATCGCCAAGGAGCGCCGCTGGTGCTGGTCATGTCTGGGAGGGCACCTCCAGCGAGACTGTCCGCATCGACGGCCCTGTCTGCATTGCCAGGGCAATCACCATGCCGCTTTGTGCCTGGGTGCGAACGGCGTCTCCTCTCGGGGCTCTGCCAGGCCCTCGACCCCCACGGGCGGGGGCGCTCAGCCACGCCCTCTGCCGGGCGACTCTCGGCGCCCGCCGGCCAGCCATCAGGCCCCTAAGTTTGAAAGGGGTCCCTCCCCCGACCAGTCGGGGGGTAATTCCCCCAGGGGCGGGGGTGTCATCACCCCCCCTAAGCGTGTGGAGAGGAACTTCACGGCCACTCATCGGTCCGCTGGACCCTTCTCACTCCCGTTAGCTGAGTGGCCGTGACTGGTGTACCACTGTTCCCCATTTGATGGAGGCGGCTCTGGCTAGCTGCCGCCTTAGCTCCCACCACGGCCACCTCCACTGAGCCTTAAGCCGTCAACAGTCCACTTGTCAAAATGTACTGTTGCCGACGGCCTCAGTGAAAGCGTACAACCCGAGTGGCGACTGTTAGCGATCTCGGGTTCACGCCATGTGGCCTCCCCTTGGTGGTGGGAAGATTAGGGCCCCTCTGGAGCGTTGAATCACGCTGTCAAGGGGTATTAGATTTGGTTTGGTCGAGCACTTAGTCAAAAAATACTTGAATTAAAATTAAAAAATGGTTTGGGCTTTCCGCGAAATTTTCCTATTTGTAGCGGTTTCAATTAAAAGAATTGAATTTAATCTACTCCTTTAAATGCTACTGCATGTGTTTTGTACATATATTTAATCGTTGTATTTGATTGTTGCGTCTGTTTGCTGAAAGAAAAATTTGAATTCATCTGAAATTGAATGGCGCACTATTTTAAAAATTATGTTTATGATAGTGTTTAATCATTTTGCTTTGCGAAGAAGTAAGGCTGGCCCTTACGTTATTGTTTTGTTTAATTTGCAAGTTGACCTATGCGCATCGGTGATTAATTTGGTTGAATTAATTCTGTAGTTGAACATTGATGCTTTTGAAAAATTAGTTGAAATAAGAGCATAGGACTACTTGCCTAACAGGCTAGCTAGTTTTGGAGATTATCAGATTGAAATCAGCTGCCGCACTATTTTAGTAAATGATAATATAGTGGGTGGCCTGGCTAGGCCTACTTGTTGAAAATTCATACTAGGGACTATCTGTGCGTTTCGTTCGGCTCTCCACAGACGACGTTCATGTGGAATTTGTGGGTGTGCTCTGCACTGAAGCAACTGCTGGCACAAAATTTGTCTGGGCAGCTTCGTGTAGCGTCGCTGTTTGCAGAGCTGATCCGGTCGGATTGCGGAACTAATCATAGGGGCACAGATAGGTGTTTGAAAGAGGTCGTCGGACTTCTGTCCAGTACAGGACTTATTAAAGTGCTGCAATGCCCAGGAGGGGCATCCAGTGGAGGCTGACCCTCCGGCTTGCCACATTAGGGCTATCTTTTGAGGCGTTGATTAGGGTTGCAAGATCTGATGGGTTGCCTAAGGTGGCCTAGTTTGGTTGTAGATTCGGTCTTGCAACTTGCCATCGCGACCTTGTCTCGCTGCCCGGTTTGCTCGCGGACCTAAATCCTTATGTCCGGGACGGGGGTTTGTTCGCGCAAAACACTGTTGTCGGAGTCGACACCAGATGTCACTCGGCTCGGCGTGATTCCGGTTTGAAGTTCGGCTGGGCGTAGCACGAGCGCGCGAGTCGCGAGAGAAAAGTCAGTCGTCCATAAGCGGTGCTAACGATTGGCACGCTGTATTCTGTTAGGGAACTCTGAATAATTCGGCGCGGCCAGTAAATATACGGTCTATCATTGTGACGCGCATTCCTGCTGGAGAGCTTCCCAGGGACTCATTGTGTTCGACTCAGAATCTGCATAAGTGCATTAGGCAATATTAGCTAGTGCGGCCTATAATATTCTAGAACTAACTCTTGCGACGCGAAACGGTAGTGACCTTTAATAAACTGTAAACTCCGTGTGCGTTTTGTGTGTTAACCTGATAACCAGCGATAGTTAGTGGCTTCTGTAAGTTAGTAAATCGTACGATAGATTTAATTGACTGTCATCGTGACAAAGGAGGAAAGTGACTGTGGACAATCTCGGAAGTTGTCAAGTTGGAGCGGTGTCGACGCCCGGGCTGCTGCCGACGGCTAAGGTCTAGGTTCAATCACCATCAGTCACACCCAGATACACACCACATCACCTTCTTTTCCTTGCACTACACAACCACATGCGACCTGACCGACTCCGGAGGGACCAGACGCCTTGGATATAGGTAAGTAAGCTACGTCCAAATTCCTCCCGGTCGACTGGCCGTATGATAGAACGCTCCCCCATATTTTTAGTGTAATTAGAGATATTCCATTGATTGCCGTGTAGTGGCGGTTAAGAATACCCACTACCCCATATCCTCCCGTGGGTGTCGTAAAAGGCGACAAAGGGAAACAGGCAGGAGATGGGCAGCAGCATCTTCCTGATAATAGCCAAAATAACAATAAAAAACTGCGGTTGCCAACCCGCTCGCCAAGCGTGGCAACTATGGCAATATACCCCCCATGAGCAATGACAATAATAAACGGCCCCCAGTCCCCGGCGGCCCCGCTATTCCTGGCTACGGTGGCGACCATGGTAACGGCGGGGCAGGGGGTGCTAAGAATCTCCGGTGGAGGTTCGGTTGCCACCTACGACGACTCGACCTGGCAACATACAACGCACGCACCCTGAGGACTGACGAGAAGATTGTAGAGCTGGAAGAAGAGATAGACAAGTTACGCTGGCATATTATAGGATTATCCGAAGTCCGAAGAGAGGGGGAGGACACGGTAATCCTCGAATCCGGCAACTTGCTCTATTACCGGGAGGGCGACCATCTGTCCCAAGGAGGTGTCGGATTTATCGTCCACAAGTCTCTCGTTAACAACGTTGTAAAGATTGAGAGTGTGTCGACGAGGGTTGCGTACCTTATACTCAGAATCACCAAACGGTATTCGCTGAAGGTCATACAGGTTTACGCACCAACCTCGGCACACCCCGATCAGGAGGTGGAGGAAATGTATGAGGATATCTCTAGAGCCATGCATTCCTCCAAAACCCAATATACGGTGTTAATGGGAGACTTCAATGCAAAACTAGGCACAAGAGAGAACGGTGAGCTGAAAGTAGGGAAATTCGGAATAGGGCAACGGAACCCAAGGGGCCAGCAGTTGGCTGACTTCATGGAGAAAGAGGGACTCTTTATGATGAACTCTTTCTTCCAGAAGCGGCCCCACAGGAAGTGGACCTGGTCGAGCCCCGACGGTTCGACAAAAAATGAGATTGACTTCATTATGACGACCAGACGACAACTGTTCAGTGATGTCTCAGTGATCGCGAGGGTGAAAACCGGTAGCGATCACCGAATGGTTAGAGGCACACTGAACCTAAACGTTAAGTTGGAGAGGTCTCGTCTAATGAAGTCAACGCTCCGTCCCCCTCGTGCTCTAATCCAAAGTCCCGAAACCTTTCAGCTCGAGTTACAAAACCGTTTTCAGTGCCTAGAAGACTGCAATGAAGTGGACGATTTGAATGACAAGCTCGTGGAAACTGTCCATGCGGTCAGAGCTAAGTTCTGCAAGACCCGCCGCAGAAGAACACAAAAACTCTCCGATCACACTCTTAATCTCATGGCTGTTAGACGGGAGATGAAGCTACATTCTTCAACAGATTTGACAGCATACAGGCAACTGAACAGACAGATCTCCAAATGCATGCGGCGGGACTTACGCAAATTCAATACAGCTCGTATTGAAGAAGCGATCGAGCGGAACCAAGGCTCCAAAGTCTTTGCCAGAGATCTGTCTGCCAGAAAGCGCCAACTGTAAAAGCTGAAGACAGAATGTGGCAGCATCGTTTCCGGGGCACCTGAGATTTTGAGTGAGATTGAGAGGTTCTATGGGCAGCTGTACACGTCATCGTTGGAGCCGCACGCAAGTGTGAGTAACGATCCAAGAGCGAGTCTTATCCGACATTATTCCGATGATATCCCGGACGTCAGTCTGAGCGAGATTAGAATGGCTCTCCAGCACCTTAAAAACGGCAAGGCCCCAGGCGAGGATGGAATTACAGCGGAGCTTTTGAAAGCGGGTGGAAAACCGGTACTTGAAGTCCTTCAGAAGCTCTTTAATTCCGTCCTCCATGGTGGCATTACACCGGAGGCGTGGAGCAGAAGTGCGGTGGTCTTGTTCTTCAAGAAAGGCGACAACGCTCTCTTGAAGAACTACAGACCGATTTCCCTTCTGAGCCGCGTCTACGTGCTGTTTTCGAGAGTCATTACGAATCGTCTCGCGCGCAGACTTGACGACTTCCAGCCTCCCGAACAAGCCGGTTTCCGAAAAGGCTTTAGCACCATAGACCACATACATACCCTTCGGCAAATTGTACAGAAGTCCGAGGAGTACAATTTGCCACTATGTCTGGCGTATGTGGACTATGAGAAAGCCTTTGATTCCGTCGAAATTTGGGCGGTGCTGCAGTCCCTTCAGCGATGCCAAGTTGACTGTCGGTATATCGAAGTGTTGAAGTGCTTGTACAGTACGGCTACGATGGCTATCCGAGTACAGAACCAGAGTACGAAACCTATCCAATTGCAGAGAGGTGTAAGACAGGGTGACGTCATATCCCCGAAACTCTTTACCGCTGCATTGGAAGATGTTTTCAAGCTTCTGGACTGGAAAGGATACGGTATCAACATCAATGGCGATTACATCACTCACCTTCGATTTGCCGACGATATAGTCCTTATGGCAGAATCGCTGGAGGACCTAAGCACTATGCTCAATGACCTCAATAGTGTTTCTCAACGGATAGGTCTTAAGATGAACATGGACAAAACAAAGATCATGTTTAATGTCCATGTCACACCTATGCCGGTAGTTGTTGGGAACACTAAGCTCGAAGTTGTTGACGAGTATGTTTACCTGGGACAAATAGTCCGACTAGGTAAGTTCAACTTCGACCGAGAGGTCAATCGACGGATTCAACTCGGTTGGGCAGCGTTCGGGAAATTACGGCACATCTTCTCGTCAGGTATACCTCAAAACTTGAAAACCAGACTGTACACCCAGTGCGTGTTGCCAGTGATGACATACGGAACTGAGACGTGGTCCTTCACTGCTGGCCGGATGAGGAAGCTCAAGGTCGCTCAGCGAGCTATGGAGAGGGCTATGCTCGGAGTTTCTCTGCGTGATAAACTCAGAAATGAGGATATCCGCAGTAGAACTAGAGTGACCGACATAGCCCAACGGATTAGTAAGCTGAAGTGGCAATGGGCCGGCCATATAGCTCGAAGAACCGACAACCGATGGGGAAGAAAGGTTCTCGAGTGGCAGCCTCGTACCGGCAGGCGAAGTGTAGGGCGTCCCCCCACTAGATGGAGTGACGACCTGGTAAGAT
Source organism: Parnassius mnemosyne (assembly GCA_963668995.1). Taxonomy (NCBI): domain Eukaryota; kingdom Metazoa; phylum Arthropoda; class Insecta; order Lepidoptera; family Papilionidae; genus Parnassius; species Parnassius mnemosyne. The sequence goes on from CAVLGL010000080.1 coordinate 31,022,694, forward strand.
ATGCAGGAAGTCGATGGATGCAGGTGGCTCAGGACCGTGCTTTGTGGCATTCTATGGGGGAGGCCTATGTTCAGCAGTGGACTTGTGAAGGGCTGTAATGATGATGATGATGACATTGAGGCCCGACCTACGCCTGCTCGGGAGGTCTTCAGCTCATGGGCCCCTGAGGATCTGATCCTTTAAGGGAGCAGCCGTAGGCCGTAACAGCGTAACTAATCTGAGTCGTAAGGCAGATATTATTGCACTGCAAGAAACCTGGCTGTTACCGCATGAAATATCAGAACTCCGTTATGTTAGCAAGGAATTTAGCTACTATGGTAAGTCAGCGGTAGATACTTCTTAAGGTATTTTACGTGGGCGTCCGTATGGCGGAGTGGCGCTGTTATGGAATAAGTTGAAAGGGGAATGCCCAATTCTGGCCATGAAACTCCCAAAAATTTGCATTTGTTAATAAAATACATCTTTTTTTATGGTAATTAATCGCGGTATTTATGTATCCAAAAAAGATTGCAATATTTTTGCATAAAAAAAAGTACCGAAATGATAAAAATGAAATTAGGTAAATCCGAAAGTCATTAGTTTGTGGGTAAAATAAAAAGTGTTGCCAATCACAAATCTCGTTAAAAAGTCGATTCTGTTTTTCAATCGGTTTTTTATGGTGTCATTATTATAATGGTAATATTATGTTTCGATAATTATTATGATGTTATGATATTTAAACAAGCGAATTGCTAGTTGATTTACTATGAACTCTTCAGAACATAACAAAAACGCTACTGCACAATTTAACTGTTATTCTTATCTGTTCTTAAAGATACATTTAAAATGGAATTTAAATAAATAAAACAAAACATATTATAAAAGGCGTGCAGAACTTAAAGTGAATCAAAGATTATTCTTTTTTATGATATTATAAATCGAATAAAAAATCGCTATCTATTTATCGATTTTATGTCTGTTAATTGGCAACATCGAATCTAACAGCTAGGCCCACGTCATAATTATCAAAACTAAATAGTCACGAGTCGAATGACTTTGTGTTATTTTGTTTGTTTTCTCGCGGATTTGTTATCTAAGCAACGAATAAGCTTTCTAAATGGAATCCGATAATTCTTCTCGCCCTATTGACCACCGCCTGAAAATGGATCTCGCTCCCACTTCCTACTATAACCTCTGCACAAACTTGGACACGATATCCACTGTTAACGATGACCCCAGCTTTCACCGGCCAGAATTCTTCGCAGCCCTCAGTAACTCATTCAAGAGGACATTAACGCTGTGTCAATTGAGGTTTAAATGTCACGAAAATATGAAGTCATTTGTTGTTAAAAACTGTTCTTGTGAAAATAAAAAACCTTTATATCTTTAAAATCCGGACTTTTTTTAACCAATTCCTTAACCATTTCATTCTTTTTATTGCATATTATCATTTCCATATGCTTTTATATGTGGGCACCCATGGCCGAAGTGTCTATGAACGGTGGGCATTCCCCTTTCACTGTGTTTCGGTTATTGAATGTGATAGTGATCGTATTGCGGCCATAAAAATTAGTACTACGGACCGAGAGATGTTAGTTTTTAGTGTGTATATGCCTACTGATTGTGCGGAAAACTTAGTAGAATACGTTCAGTGTCTGAGTGAGATTGCGGCAATTGTTGAAAATTGTGATATTGAATCAGTTTATATTCTAGGCGATTTTAATGCCCACCCAGGGCATTTGTTTGGTACTGAAATGTTAAATTTTTGTAATGATTTAAATTGGAATTGTATTGATCTTAATATTTTGGGTTTAGATTCAGGCACATATACCTTTGTCAGTGAAGCGCATGGTAGTAGGAGGTGGTTGGATCATTGCATAATCACTGAGGCGGCGCGGAGGTCTGTGGTCTCTGTGAAGGTACACTACGATGTTTACTGGTCTGATCATTTCCCTTTAGAAATTCAGTGCGAGATTGCTAATCTGATGCCTAAGCAAACTTTGATTTGTGCCTCAACTGACAAAGCTATATGGGGTAATAGAAATAAGAGTGAGTTAGAATTGTACGCTAAACTCTGTAATGAAAAATTAAAAGAAATTGAATTTCCTGATAAATTAAGTAGTTGTTGTGATACTCTTTGTAATAATCATAGCTTGGATCACTTAGTTATAATAGATAACCTATATTTGAGCATTGTAAACGTTATGCAAGAGGCAGCCAGGCTTAGCCATGCGGGGGGTAATCGTGACAGGAAAAACGCCCGCCCACTTGCGGGCTGGAACAAACACGTGCGGGCTGCGCACCAAGATGCCCGCCAGAAATTCCTAAACTGGGTGTGGTATGGAAGGCCACGAGAGGGCTCCTTATACATAGATATGTGCGAGTCGAGAAAAGTTTTTAAAAACAAATTGAAATACTGCCAAAATCACCTAGAGCAAATTAAAATGAATATACTAGCTTGTAAGCATGAAAAGAAAGACATTCGGGCGTTTTGGCAGCAAACAAAGAAAATGGGTCCAAAGTCCGGCGTCCCGGTGAGTGTCGACGGCGCTAGTGACCCGAAGGATATTGCGAACTTGTTTCGAGCGCATTTCCAGGTTCAGCCTGTCACCGCCACGGGCAATGCTGGTAAATGTGATAGGGTGGTTGCTAAGCCGATCGTGACCGCCGTGCCAGAACGTTTCACTGCCAAGGAGGTTTTCGAGGCGATAAAAGGAATGAAGCGTGGCAAGTCGCGGGGGCACGACGGCCTCAGCATTGAGCATTTCCTTTACGCGGGGCCTCACCTGCCAAGGTTGCTGGGAATGCTGTTCACAATCTGTAGGAGGCATGCGTACTTACCTGCGGATCTAATAAGAACGGTCGTAGTTCCAATTGTTAAAAATAAAACTGGGGATATTTCGGATAAGACCAACTACCGACCGATCTCATTAGTTACTGTGACGGCTAAAGTGCTTGATTGTTTGCTTGAGAGACAGCTTAAACAACATCTTAAGTTTCACGACGCCCAGTTCGGTTTTCGGCCAGGGCTAATCACTGAGTATGCTATTATGTCCCTCAAGCATATAATCAAGTACTAAACTTGCAGAAAAACATGTGTGTATGCTGCTTTTTTGGATCTGTCGCGGGCATTTGACTTGGTTCAATATGATATTCTTTGGGCGAAGCTGTTGGCGAGTGGTGTCCCGAATGACATTGTCAATGTGTTTAAATACTGGTATGGACATCAGACTAACCAGGTCAGATGGCTTGGAAAGTTTTCTGATGAGTTTAAGCTTAAATGTGGGGTGAGACAAGGTGGTTTGACCTCTCCTACACTATTTAATTGCTATATTGATCAGCTGATTCGTGGGATGCGTGTCGGATGCTCCATAGACGGTCTTTGTGTCAATAGTATAAGTTATGCCGACGACATGGTGCTGCTGAGTCCATCAGTCGCTGCTCTCAGAAGACTGATGAGCATTTGTGAGCGTTTTGCTGAGTCTCACGGTCTTCTTTACAATGTAAAAAAGAGCGAGTTTATGGTATTTAAGGCAGACAGTCGCAAAGCTCTTAATGTTCCGCCAGTGTACCTAAACGGAGTAACTCTACATCGCGTATCGTCCTTCAAGTATCTCGGTCACATTGTGACCGAGAGGCTGAGGGATGACTGTGATATGGAGAGGGAAAGGAGAGCGTTGGCAGTTGGCAGTTAGCCCGCAGATTTTCACGATGTACCACAGAAGTTAAAATAACATTGTCTAAAGCCTTCTGCCAAACAATGTACACGTGTAATCTGTGGGTTGATTATACGCGGGGGGCTTTCAGCGCACTCCGAGTACAGTATAATAATGCCTTCAGGGTGATGTTGGGTCTGCCGCGATTTTGCAGCGCATCGGGCATGTATGCGCAAGCGCGCACTGATAGCTTCGAAACGGTATTGTGCAAACGTGTCGCCTCGCTCATGCGCAGAATACTTAGTAGCTCCAACACCATACTGAGGGCTATTAGTGGCAAACCAGATTATCCTATTATGGGACACTGGGTGAATGTACAGGTGCATAAACCTAGTGCCTCAGGAAGGCCTGGTTTGTACTCAAACTAATTATTCGTGTCTGCACTTAATTATTACTAACATAGATATAACTTCCTTGTACCTACTAACAATTATGGATGTTTGTCCGAAATAAAGAGATTTTATTTATTTATTTATTTAATTATAAATATGGTCGTGCGATTTATTACAAAGTCTACATGTGGATGTGACGTCATTAGAATTCGATGTAATATAAGAATGCGAGATCTTTGGAATGGCAGGCAACTTGGGTTTATCACTTTCTTTCGTTGACACTTTGTATGCGGGAGCGTTTACGCGTTGCATTATTATGACTTGACCTTTTACAAAATTAATAAAGCTGTCATAAGTAGGTATGTCCACGTCTCGGACAGACATTTCAAATGCCTTCGAAGTGTCGCGATCTAAGCGCTTTAGCGCAAAATGAATAAACACGTAATCACAAAGATTTGGTATATTTAATTCTTTAAGAGCAGCGATAGATGCGGCGTATTTATCAATGAATGCTTCCAATTGAGTTGAAGTTGCGGGATTAGGTAAAGCTTTCATCTCTAATATTGAGTCGAGAAAGGTGCTCGCGAGGTAACGCTTGTACTGATATTTTTTTATTAAAGCATCCCATATAGAATCGTTATTATCAGCAGTGGGGTTAATACCCGAAAAAACATGTTGCGCTTTGCTTTAAGTTAGCTAGCTACATAATAGATTTTTCCGAGTTGGTAAACTCAGTATTAGAATTAATCGTCGAATTAAATGTTGCATAAAAGAGGCTCCATTTGGAAGGGTCTCCGTGGAACTCTGGAATTTCTATGGGAGGCTACTTAGGTAACGCGATCTTAGGCTTGGAAGCATTCATCGTTTGCGGTTTGCATATTTTGTTCTTAATACGTCTAACATGGCTGTTTATACCTAAAAATGGTCATTTGAGACGGCACCCAATCACGTTCAACTAGGATAATCGGCCGATGGTGCCAGGTGTCACGCGTGTGGCGAGGAGGGGGCAGCGAAAGGCGGCTCCCCAGCGCTTTGGCGCTATCGGGCGAGACAGTAGTTGGCAGTAGCTCGCTGGCAGCCGTGCAGTTAATTAGCATACCTCGGTTACCGCTGCCGAGGTTTCGCGCGACCGATTTTGGGTTTACGGTCTAGATTTTTAGAATTTGTGCGCGTGACTTCGCTACGTAATTGTGTTTCGTGAAAACCTCCTCCGTTTAGTTTGCCTAGGTTTTAAGTTCTTGACAAGAGGCTTGTATTGTATTTGACTGATTAAAGTAACTTCTTTGAAAATAATTGTGCAAATTATATAGTGATTGCGTGTAGAAGTGCATTATGCAATATTTAACTTGCTCGGGTGACGTGGAATTTCGCACGCGCGCGCCGAGTAGATATACGGTCTAGAATTCGAACAGCGCATTCCTTTTTTCGAGGGCGTCTCCCTGTTGATTGTTCTGGAAATCATTGTTTAATTATACCGTCGCGTTAAAATCCTTTTGTGTGTTGACTCTATAGTTAGTTTTGCGTGTCAGCTAGGTTAATTTTGAATTCTTACGGCGGCGTGGTGTTTAATATCGAACGAAGGAACTTAGTTGTGTTTGTAACGCTGAACCGTGTGACTCATGAAGAGATCGCGTTAGTTCCCTATTTGTAATTTGGTGATAAATGAATCCGGGACATTGAATGTTGAACTTTGAACTACTGTCCGTTACTGTGTCGGGTATCGCGTGTTCGATTCTACGATCAATATGAAATTAGACGAGTTTAAGTTAGTTAAATGTACAATAAAGTTAATAGACTGAAATAGTGACAATGAAGAAAGAAACTATCCATGATTGACGCCTGCTGCAGCATTGTGGGGCAGCATAGAAACCGTCGCGCTGCCAGGTCACCTCAGCTGGGCCAGGTCACCGTCATATACACCACTAAACACCACTTTATATGCATATACTCTACCTACGGCCTGACCGAGCCTTGGGGCGTTCTTAGATTTGGATGCAGGTACGTACCAATTATTTTCCTAGCCTTCTCCTTATTTTGTAGTATGATGGGTCATTGTTCCATAAGGCCATTTGGGCCCGTACCCACGGCTGCCCGTCGAAGAGGCTACTATACTTATTTTTATTTTTAATCGTGGAAACAGAATCAACTTACCTTTATGTGGACTGTGTGTACGTTTGCCACCCTTTTTCTTGTATAATATACAAAAGTTACCACCATTATATTTTTCAGCTAATTTTTCAACCATCGTTTAAAAGTTGTTCATAAAATAAATTATTACCTGCCTAAATATAAGAGTCAAACAATTGAACTATTGTACTCAAACAACTGCAATTTTATTATTTATTTATTGTTATTATCCTATGAAAAACTTCTAAAATTCTTAAAATCTCATAGTTTTTGTTAATTCCGTAACTTTTTATTTAATCTCTTGCTACCAACATTATGCAGATGATCTTTAAATCTACACACAAACTTCTTGTTGTAATATATACTTAGTATAAAATTGAACCAATGAAGACTTAGTGTGCACTTTTAAACAAAACTAAACTTATGGCCTGAATCAATCCTTTAAAAACTCAATGAGTATCCATTAGTAGCAAAAAAATTAGTGATATACATTTTACATATTAAAAAAAGATATGCGAATTTAATTTGAAATCCCGTTGGGAAATTGTTAGTTCCTAATTTGAGAATAGGCTGCTATCGCTTAGTGTAACTCCTCTCCGTGGACAATCAAACCTCGCACAAACGAGTACATTGATTGCTTTCAGCTGCCTTTCAATCCTAGTTAGTTAACGTTCTAAATGAAATTTCATTGCGTTTTTTATGCAGATTGCACGTAAACTATTTTTGTAATTATGTTACTAAAGTGTGGAAATGATATTTATTGTTTCATTTTTACTTTTATCGGATATTTACATCATACCATTTATCATCAGCCATATTCACTTTTGACGTAACCATGTATGCTATAGTTATATACTCGAATATAACTATACGAATTTAAGATAAGATAAAATAAAATCTCACGGTGTAGTGAATGTAAAAGAGTATTCACTACTCATCGTCACTTGAGTATTGCAAGAGGCGACAGAGGAAAATTAAACAGGAGATGGGCAGCAGCATCTTTCTGATAACAACTTAAAATAATAAAAAACTGCGGTTGCCAACTAGCCTGCTAAACGTGGTAATTATGGTGAAATCTCCACTATGAGGCAATCCATGTCCTTTTTCTGCGGTGGAATTTTATATGCTGTAATATATTAGTATATTATGAAAAAATCATATATAATCATATATAATTCTATACGGTTTTGTATATGTGAGCAACCTGAGTTCTAAACTAAAGACAAAAAACACACTGGGTTTATTGGGAAGATTATCCTACTGCACAGTCGGATAATCTAGGATAGCTGGTTAAAATTTGCAAGCTGAGCTCACGTTTTTGCTAAATGCTTTTTTTTATTTAGATAATTTTTGTCTATCAAATTCACTTTTTGAAGAATTTGATTTGATAAGAAATAATTAAGGCCAAATTAGATCTTCAGTTTTTGTAAATACAATTTGCCAATATTGTATATTCTATTTATAAGTATGTTATTACCGCGACCGATTCGACCGGGAAATCGTAATTATCACCACTTACTAAGATCGGACTTATTTTCTGCTTAGGAGTCTATAGTAGCTTTTTTTTTCATTTTACATGGGTTTCATTTTAAATGCCTACGTATACCCGCCTCGTGGTTGCTCAGACTTGTTATGTTCGACTCGCACCGACTAAAACCCATGGTGTTTCACCTTCGCCGCATATTGGTAGGGCCACGGGAACGCTTTCACACACATTTGCGGCCCTACCAGCGCCGAGCGCCCCATGATGGCCCCCTCTCAATTTATATACTTATAATTTGAGTATTACACAAGATGATGACGGTTGAGGATAGGTATGATATACATACACAATTAATGACGAGAATATGATGGGAAATATTAGAGTTCCAAGTTAATTTAATTAAAGAGTTTCAAATAATAAGTTTTGAGTAGATTTTTGAAGGAAAAAAAGTAATGAGCACGTCGAATATATAAAGTTCCACAAGCGTACAGCTGTAACCAAAAAATATTTATTGAAGAAGTAGGATTAATGTGTTGGGATACGAAGCAAAACATTGTCAGTGGAACGTAGATGACGATCATGACAGGAGGAAATGAATACAAAGCGACCTTTCAGGTAACGTGGTTTAGAGGGATTGAACAGTATGTTGTATAAAGCAGAAATAATTTGAGAATTCCTGCGAAGGCGGATCGGCAGCCACTTGAGACGTTTACGAAACTCTGAAATGTGATCATACTTACGGAGTCCAAATGTGAATCGTAAGCATAAATTTTGAATACGCTAAAGTTTATTTAACTGCGCTTCGGTAACGTTCTGATAGTAAACATCAGCATAGTTACATTAAAAATTCTTGGTAGGATGCGATGTATTAATAGGTACCTTATTTTTGTCAACAACTATAATATATTATACATATATTTGTTTTTTTTTTTACCAGTGGAATACAATCTTAAAAATGTTCAATGAATTAAAAATAATTAACTACCAATAATTATTTGTTTTTCTGTCGGTGTTTTACATTTGAAGATCAGGTATAAAGAGCCATTAATGGGACATTTTGTAAAAGCGATACCTACCCTATCTAATTATTACGACGTTTTATAAGCGACATTCTTAGTTTTGGATAAAACAGACCTTGTCAGTTTTAAAGAACACGACTTAGTTCATATTGAAAGAAATGCACGTCATTACAAGATTTTTACGTAAAGCGAAGGCTATCGACGCGACTTATTAAAAAGTTCCAATTTTTATTTTGATTAATTTATTTCGAGACTAAAATAAATGTGAAAGGAAGGTAAAATTTATGCGCAATAATAATTTTCTTTAAAAATAGTAGTCTTATAAAAGTCATACACACTGTCAATCATACTGAAGATGATCAATTATACTACAAAGTATTTAATACACTATTTCTAGTATAATGACCCAAATATCCTCATTGATGTATGACAGACACACTTAAAAGTTTTATCAGATGGCTAAATGATTAATTATCATATTATCATAAGGTCATGCTTTTCTATAAAAAGCTGCAAGAAATTTTAAATCACGTACCTCTTGGTTTGTTTTACTATTCATTTAATTAGCGAAAAACAAGACGGACTGGTCTCAAAGTTTACTTTCTTGTGTAAATAGTGCTATGAGAATTTTAGGCAGATTATAATTAAAGTTTTCCATTTACATTTTCATTCCATGTAAATAAGTGTAACATAGCAGGTATTGTATTCATTGGTAGCGGCCATATATATTTGGAACAGTTTTCTGCAGCACTATGCCTACGAACTATCTCGAATAAGAAATACCAAAGCCAGTATCATTTTCTGTACAGAAACTGGCAAAGTGTGTGTTCTTATAGAAAAAACTATTCCGCCGTGTCAGGTGCAGGAGCTATTATTAGAAGGAGAAGAAGTAAAATTTTGTTTTAGAAATATATGTATTGTTATATAATGTATAGTTTTGTCTGCAATTGTGCATAAAATAAAAAATAACTTCAGCAAAAGAGCACAACCGGCTGACTTATACTCAGGCATATCACTTGGCAAGAAAAAAAAATAATTTTACCAGATTTCAAAAAATCAATCAATATTAAAAAAAAATCAAAAATAATAAAATCAAAAAATTTAGATCTGTGTGTACATACTTATATTGATTTATAACTGATGGTAACTCAGTACCTACACTCGGCGTCAAAAAAATCGCACATCCGAAAAAAATAATTTAAATACTATTTTAACACAACAGGCCAATGGCAATATTGTGGTTTGAGGGTATCATTCGAAAGGTAATTTCATTAGCTTTCAGGAATTTTAATTGAATTTTACTTTTATAACGAGACGAAAGAGAAATTAAAGAAAAAGACAGGGTATGTACAAATTTGCAAATTAATAATTTAAAAAACACTTACAAGGGTCGCAACAGCCTCTTGGGGTATTTGTTCCCACTCTTCAAGTACCGCATCTTGGAGCTCTTGAAAAGTGGTTGGAGCTGGATCTCGAGCTCACACGTGCCGTTTTAGGTCATCCCAGAGATGTTCTATTGGGTTAAGGTCTGGACTTCGTGCTGGCCAATGCATAACAGGGATATCGACCTCCTGTAAATAATCCCGTACAATAGCCGCGGTGTGGCAACGAGCATTATCATGCATCCATCACCGACATAACCAGCATACGGGACCACATGTTCCTCCAGGATTTCAGTAATGTACCGACCAGCAATTAATGACCCTTGCCCACGGCCACCCCGAGTCTGGGAAACGCATACAAGTTCCGTTTTCCCGTCGACGGAAATGCCGCCCCAAAACATACACGAGCCACCCCCGTATTCGACGGATTCTTCGAAGCAGTGTTGTGTGAACCTCTCCCCCTGTCTTCTGTAGACCCTTCTACGTCTGTCATTGCAGAAGAGACAGACCCTCGTCTCATCAGAGAAGAGTGCGGTCCGCCACTGTTCTAGAGTCCACTCGCAATGATTGCGAGCAAACTCTAGGCGATCTCTGCGATGCTGTGCAGTAAGTTTTGTACCTTTAGCAGGTCTATGGGCTGTTAAGCTCTTTTCGTGTAACCTTCTTCTTATCGTAGAAACAATCACAGATGTTCTCCGAGTTGATCGAAGCTGTTGTTGCAACTCAACAGCATTTGTAAAACGGTTTCGTAAAGATGTCGTAACGATGAAACGGTCATCTCTTTCTGATGTGCACCGTTTTCTTCCAGATCCCGGTTTTCTAACATAACCACCAGTCTGCTGAAAACGTTGGAACACCCGTCGAACTGAAAAACGGGACAGGTTCAACTGTCGAGCAACGTCACACTGCTGCATCCCCGACTGCAATAGGGCAATCACTTAAGCGGCTTCTTCAGAGCTGGTGTCCATCTTTACTTGTTCTTACTTGGGTTACTTGTTCACGTGTGTTCACTGCAAAGTCTAAATTACAACTGACCCATATTTCATCCAGATCGACCCTTTTATACCCTTTTTAGATGGTGTAACTAGCGTCCTTACTAACGAGCCTTTGACAGTGTTTATTTTTGACGATCTATAATGATAAATATTTTGATGATTTCATGTTTTTTTTATTAATAATGTAAAGCTATTCAATTACCCATTTCAAACATACCAATATTTATATAAATATAATTCGTTTCTAGCCATTACAGCCATTTTTCGCGCAAACTCAGAGAAGTGCGATTTTTGTGACGCTGAGTGTATATATCACCCTACAGTCACGCCGAAACTAAGAGGAGAGAATCAATTACAAGATATAACAAAAAGAAACAAAAATAAATTTCAAAAAAGTTCAGAATCTAATTGTGACTGCTAAAGCTGACACATAATCACGCTTTGGAAACCACGCCAGTTGTAAACAATACTTCCGTGAAAAATGGTGTACACAAGATAATTAAGAACAGACAAAATCTTTCCAGTAAAACAGACCCTTTTACTGGAAACGAGGCATTCCATCTTAGTCCTCACGGGTGACAACGCATCTGCATTTTGATTCGTAATCGAAGATAGATGTAAATGTCCATGGGCCACAGCAACCACTTACCATCAGGTGGACTGTGCGCTCGTTTGTGTTTGTGTGTATAAATACATTATGCAAAATAAATAAATAAAAAAAAAAGCCACCGCCGCCCATGAACAACTACAACACTAGGGAAACCAGGGCAATCGTAGATGCGTTGCCGGCCATTTAAAAATAAGTAGGCTCATTTCTTGAAGGTCCCTAAGTCGTATCTGTCTGGAAAAATCGCTGGTGGTAATCGATTCCACAAGAAAGTTGTGCGAGAAAGGAAACATCTCCTAAATCGCACAGTGGTGGAGCGCCAATCATCCAGATGGTGTGGATGGTATCGGGAGTTCTGCCGCAATGTGCATTCGTGAAATTTGGCAGCTGGGTTTAATCCGAACAATTCCTCAGAGCACTCCCCGTGATAAATGCGAAAGAAAATGCAAAGGAATCCAACATCTCTTCGCAGTGCCAATGAATCAAGCCGATCGGAAAGGACTCGGTCGTCGATAATTCTAGCCGCCCTGCGCTGGATGCGGTCAAGTGGAAGGAGTTGGCATGTTCACGTAAAATGATTATTACTTGAAATAATTCCGCTTTGGTCTAAGACCCACTGCTCAGAAAGAGGGCGTTAATAGGCTACTTTAGTTGTCTTTCATTCAAGTTTAAATGTTCTTTTGAAGTCTTTTCGAAAGAAAACAAACTTCTTTCATATTATGACGCCCGGTAGTTCAGTGACGCCAACATGTGTTCTTACGCCTCCACATTAGAAGATATATTCCTAAGTTGAAACATATTAAATACATATCCTCATGCTTTTTCATGAGATTACTGTCAGTATTTTTAAATATTGATTAGTATTTATTGATTGGTACACTAAAGTGACAACAGGCCAGCCAATTAAGACTTTTGACGAACAGTTAACAATAGAACCAGAATATTATGAGCCTCACTAGATTAAAAGCGGCTTTGTGAAATTAATTATACCCGTATTTTATTTGATAGTGGTAATAGCTTGCGTTAAGAACTACATTTTTTTTAGAAACATAGGTGACAAACGAGCAAATAATCCATCTGATGATAAGTGGATGTTGCTAACCATAGACGTCTATATCTATTCTCGATTATGAATCAAAATTCACACGTATTTTTATCCATGAGGACTACCTAGGAAGAAGGAACTCCAATTTTCGACACTCGCCGTGTGAAACGCATCAGCATTGTTCCACTATTTTACGCTAGTATTTTATGCGAGACTGGTTCTTTACTGGTCGAGCGAAGTCAGTCGTGCCGCAATCATAATAAGCTACTGCGTAGGTCTGTCATATTATGTAATAATAAGCCTATTTTTTTTTTCTTGAAATTCATTATTCTTTGCTTTGGAGGAACAAACGCTAAATTGTTCAGGAAATTAAATGTCGGACGAAATTTGATGCTTTATTTTGTTGCTTTGTATAATTAACTAGGAAATATGTCTGAGATTTTTTTGTCCTGGTAAATGTGTTTTTACGTTTCATAAGAGATCTATCGAATAATACTAGTGGATAGACGGTCTTCGATGTAGAAGTGCCTAGTGCCTATAATGGAATCATAATTGAGTTAAGGTAAATGCACTTCCGGGGTACTTTTACTAGAACTCGAATGAAAATTAAGCATTTGTGGTCCCCTTTTTAAGGTGCTATTTTGATGAGAACTGCTATTGTTTTTTTTTTTACTTTAGCTGCCATTAGACTCAAGATCCTAAGTCTTTGGAGTAAGAATGGAGTCCCTCATACAAAATTCTTATCCTACAAGTCAAATACGACAAGATCCCCTTGTGTATTCCCTTGTAACACTTTGTGTTCGATAAGAAATATTAGATACAATTAAGTACTTAACAAAATAATTACAATATTCACTTTTTTATAAGAACCTGTGTATAAATAACTCAAAATATAAACAGAAATGTATGAAAATCTATTTATGTTCAAGCATCCAGAATACTTTTGTTTTGTTACTTCTCTCAAGTACCTACTCTAGTTTTTAAGAATGATTTTATATAATAATAATACATTTATTAAAATATGTTTCAAATATAAGTTACCATTAGAAGAACGTGTTTGTGTTTAACAATGCCATATAAAATAAAATAAGGGCGCTATTTGGAACCGATGCGTGTCATTATAACAACGCGCATGAAATTTTATATTGTAATGCGGCGGTTAAACACGATTGCATGATAAGTGAAAATAGCCTATTGAAATTATGGTAATTTATTGAATATAAATATTTACGTAATTTATTGCGTTTATTTATAAGTTATTTAAAATGTTAAACGTTATGTGTTCTTTAGTATCCATGGCCAAAGGGATATTCATTATAATAAAAAAAAATATTTATGAAATTTTGGTATAAAGTTCTAAAGTTATTAAAATTATTTTATGTAATTAATTTTACGATCTTTATAAGGATTTTTATTTTTCATTATTAATTTTTTTAATATAATATCTTAAAATTATGCATAATTTAACTTACTAATGCTACTTTTGCAAGGTGCAAGTAGTTGCAAGTGCAAAATGATTGGAGAATCCTGTTTATTAATAAAGTCTTAAAAAACAACATACTCATTAGTATGGGCTACACCTGGGCCTCCTCGCATTACTTAAAGGGCAGGATATTGTTTACCGCACTGCCGCAATGTGTGTTGACGGCCGTCACATAATATATTCGAAATATATTATTTTAATTTCTCAAACATGCAGTAGTAAATTCTTATATACTCTAGTAATTTCGGGGTGGCGACCTTTGATACGGGTCTTTGAACCTACATGGGCAACAGTCTCCCACAAATGTCATAATGTTGTTAAATAGAGATGTAACACTAATGTATCCAATGTTCACGTCGTTTGTAGTGAGAAATAAATAAATTATTATTATTATTATTATTATGCAGTTTTCCTCATGATATTTTACTTCACCGCCGAGTATGTGAGGTAAATCAGCACTATCAACACTAACTTCAATTGCCATTAATAATGGCATGGGTGCTAGCGGAAAATGAAGTAAAATCGTAGAGTCGATTAATCAGTTTCTCATGCCGTGGTGTGGTCAGCACTAACAAAATATAAAATCTTCTGAAAATCCCCGAAAAAATATATTTTAACTCCTTATATGCATAAATATAGCATCATTACATATTAACTATATAAGTAAAAGAATACTATATTATTTTTTTAAGAAAACATTGATCAGTCCAAAAAAGAACACAGCGATTAGCGTAAGAGTCTTCACACAAGACCCTGTGGACATAAAACTAATCAAAAAACCTTTACTAAAAACACAGACTAACTTGTAATTGAAGTAGTTTCCGATAAGTAGCACTCATTCACATCTTATTTGATAAGAACCTGCTTAAGAGTTGTATGATACTTCAACTTTGTCAGTTTGGGTTTAGGTGGTGATATTATATCAAGAATTTGTTTTGATGTCTAGATAAATATCATTACGAAATTTTTAACTGATGTAATTTTAGTATCGTTTTCATTTTATACACTTTCTTTTATTGTTTGTGGTACTTAACGTTGTTTAACACCTCTTTTAATTATTATTAAGCAAGATAAAATTGTCTTGATCTGGCTGCAAATAGTGATGTAGTAGCAGTACAACGCTGCTTGGTAATAATCAGTAAAATCATATTAGGTCTTAACCACTCGACCGTTCACGGTGACTACAGTCCCCAAAAACCATTATTGCCTCACCTGTCTAGGCACCAAACGACATCTTTCGGTTTAAACGCGTACAGCGCAAAAGATAGCTATTATTCATATAGTAAAAAATTATAGATGGTGCTATATGAAATTTGTCGTCTGTGAAAGTTAATTTTATATGTATAATAGTAACAAAATATTTAGAAAAAAAAAGTTAAAATTAAATTTCGCCATTTTTGTTTGTGGAATGTTAACGTGTGAGAAATTGGATCAAAAATGTGATAACTTTTCTGTTTTTATACGTTATTTCTAATGTTATTGTACATCTAACTAATTGTGAAGATATTTTCTTTAGTAAATATGTATCATTACGACAATTCCAAAACGTTTACATATAATAATCTAGCTCTAAATTTTAAATGAATTCAAAATATAAAATAAAGATTCACTATTGACACGTTGATAGCAATTTATATACAAAATATCTGTTGAGATGTGTCTAGAAATTATTAAAACTTACTTTAAAAATAGTGACATTTAATTCGCGGACAGGTCTGGCGAGAATCACTCACGCAGGGCGGACGTTTGAGTGGTTAACCTATGAAATTGCAATTTTTAATGAAATAAATTAACGTTATTTTTTCCATATTTTTTAATTTTTATTAATCAAAGCAATCACATTTGCAATCAATGTATTTTTATCTACGCAGTGGCAGTTTATGGATGCGTTTCATAAAGAAATCACGACGGGAGGCAGCACATTCTTCAAAGGCATTTAGTACTGCCTCTTGGGTATTGAATTCTTTCCCGCCAAAAAGCTATAGAAAATCTAGAAAATGTAGAATTCTGTAGGCACAAGGTCTGGTGATTACGGCGGATGACAGAAAACTTCCAACCCCAGCTCTTGTAACTTGGAGACCGTCTGTTGTGCCGTATGCGGTTGCGCGTTGTTGTGCAGGAGCAGCGGAAACGAGCGATTGACCAAAGCTGGTTGGAGATGGGTAAGATTCTCCATCATTGTGTTCAGTTCTTCACAGAACACATCTGCCGTAATGCTCATCTTATTTGCTAAGAAGCC
This sequence comes from Parnassius mnemosyne, assembly GCA_963668995.1. Lineage (NCBI taxonomy): Eukaryota > Metazoa > Arthropoda > Insecta > Lepidoptera > Papilionidae > Parnassius > Parnassius mnemosyne. Next base: position 31,039,101 of record CAVLGL010000080.1, read on the forward strand.
GTGATGAATCATACCGGCGCTAGACCATCAAACAGTGACCATCACTTTTCTAGGGGTAAGTTTTCCTTCAGGGCATTGTTTAGGTGCTAAATCAGGATGCAACCAACTTGCTGAGCACTTGTGTTTATCAAACATAATCCATTTTTATCGTAGGTAACAATGCAGTTCAAAATTCCTTCGTTTGAGATCCTGTGAGCAGTGCAAGGCACGTCTCGACGCGTATTTCGTGTTGGCGATCATTGGGTTCGTAGGGTACCCATTTGTCAAGCTTTTTTACTTTGTCGGTTTGACTCAATTAAATCAATACCTTTGATGCTAACGTCGAAAGCTATTGATAATTCAGCCATAGATTTAGTATCTTCAGCGTCCAGAATCGCCTTTAGTTCGTCATTGTCGACCAAAGTTTTCGGGTGACCACGGGCTTCATTTTTCTGGTTGAAATTTCCAGAACGGAAGCGGGCAAACCAATAACAAGTGGTGCGTTCGTTTACAATATTTGCTTCGTAAACGCCATTGATGTTGCCGTTTGCGTGCGTTGGTGCCATGACGGTAGTCATGTTTCATAATTACTCGAATTTTTAACGTATCCATGATAATGAAAAAGATTCAAATGCGATGAAAACATAACGCTAATCAATAAACAAATGACTAATTTTGAAAAAGAAATCCATGTTTTTAAAGAAACATTAATTTGGAGTTAGAACTTTAGGAAAAAAAGTTATTTTGATTGGAAATGGCCAGTACTGCAGAACGGCAATTTCATAGGTATTAAATTCATAAAGAACTCAAGATTCATAAAGGCTTCAAGAGAAGAGTGAATTATTATTCAGCCATATATGTTGTAATACTGGTTAACCTACCTTTTTCTTTTCCCTTACCATTTGTTACCTATCATAAATGGTGAAGCCAAAATTGCCTTGTTGCTCTGTGGTTGCTTGCTTATGGCTACGGAGGAGGCCGGTGTTCAACAGATACGGTTTGATAGCCTGCAATAAATTAAAAAAATGGATATTTTGTAATACTCATGTTAAATGCAAAGCCGTGGTAGCTTAAAGGATAAGCGGTCGTCTATAAAATACTTACCTTGTACGAGAATCAACGTGTTCTAGGTTCTCGGTACTCTCGGTTTGTCCTAAGAGTTCGCCAACACTCTCTTACCTATTTTTGCCGCTGCCGTTTTCTGCCAAATAGCAGTGCATACACTACGTTCCGGTCTGAAGGGTTTAGATGCAGTTTAGTTACAGACTGTGAGGGATTCCATCTTAGTCTTCAGAGGTGAAAACGCATCTGTAGCCTTCCTTTATTTAAAATTGTTTGCAAGTCTATAGGTTGCAGTTACCTATCATTATGTATACTAAGTTCATTTGTCACTTTAGTTTTATAAAAACGTGTTTGATTTATGCACGAATAAGTTCATGGTTAGTATAAATTCTAAAAATACAACATAATCCTCTTATTTTTATCCTATTTATAATATTTTTACTTATTTTAAAATTCTCCCAGCACTACGGTAATGAGAAAACAACAACATCAAAAAGTTATATTAAATATTAACATTATATTATTCTAAGACAAATCCTTATTGCAGCTCGAGAAGTCTATGTACAGCAATGCACTTTAACGAGCACATAAAGAAGGAGCTTTATATTTAGATATCAATGTTTACTGTTATAAAAGCAACATTTAAAATAATTATATTTATACCGTGCATTGTTGGAAAGCTGAAATATAAAAGTTAGTGGAAAAATTTAGTGTCAATGAACACGCTTTGACATTTTAGCTGCATTTTGATCCTTAAATAAGAATCGATGTATGTTTTATTAGGTTGTCTGTCACTACATGTATTAAGGGGTTACAGAACATACCGCTTGTCAATACGTGTCTGTCATTTGCGTAACTTTCTTTCTCGTTGGTAGATAATTTTTGAGCTATATGACCCATACTGATCTCAGTTACTCTTCTTCTTGTGTGAATACTTAGCTTACTTAACCTTCTCCATACCTAAGAAACTTTGAGCTTCCTTGCAAGGCCAACAGAGAAGCACCGTGTGTCGGCTCTGTAAGTCATCATTGGGTTTTTTTTTAGGTTTTACGCTTAAGTTTTAAGATTCTGATGTAGATGGGTGAGACATATCGCAATTTCTGGAACGCCAAATTATCAGGAACGTAATTATCAGCACTAGAAATGGCAATCATGAAATTTATTTATCTATTCTCTATTGCACCAAATATAAATATTTGTGCAAAAGGCGAGCTTATGGCATTCTCTACCTAGCTGGTACCTTGGGTAGAACAGAGAGTGAGTTTGGGCAGTTAAGTTGTCAGTTCAAATATATACATGCAATACATACATAAGATAAACACACATATATATATATATATATATATATATATATATATATATATAAAATATATATAATTCATATACATACATAAATAAATACACACATTAATACATATATATCTCAATAAATGTATATATAAATAACTATAAACATATAAAATAAAATGACTCAACTTTGTAGGCTACAGATATGCTCATATAGTATTCTTTTAAAAACATTTTTGGCAGGTATTGTTCGCAGGTCAACAGGCAATTTGTTCCAGAGAGTAATGGAAGTAACTGTGAAAGAATTTGACATAGACCCAGAATGGTGGAGAGTAGTGGACAGGAATAAACTTTGTGAAGAACGGAGATTGAGAGATTGAGTGTAACTAAGGAATTGAAATCTTTCTTTTAGATAAAGGGGTGAGGAAAGATCATTAAGAACTGAAAACAGAGTGGACAGGATTCGGAAATCTCTGCGCTGGCGTGTAGTCAACCACTTTTACTGAGAGCGAATTTCAGAAACGTGATCATATTTGCGCAGGCCAAAGATGAATCGGATACAGTTGTTAAGTAACCTGTCCAACCTGTTTAGCAGCTCCTGAGAAATATTAGTTAGACAAACATCGGCATAGTCAAATAATGGAAGAATTAGAGATTGGACGAGAAGAAGTTTAGTTGAATAAGGCAGAAAGAACTTAAGACGATAGAAGGAACGAAGTATGCCTGTGACTTTACGACAAACCTCGGACACCTGTGATATCCACCTAAGAGACGGGTCGATAATAAAACCCAGATCCTTGACACTATTTATGAAGGGTATAACGCAGTTTTCACAGTAAATGGATGGTAGTTCAGATATGTTAAGTTGTGACACCAATCGACGACTAGGTAGATACGATAGACAAATCCACGTACTATGAATTTTAATGATGAACACTACGTCATTGGACTGCCACAGCTGATGTCAGATAATAGTAGCACATTTTCCTGTAATTTATTGGTAAATTACAAAGTATAATTAGTATAATTGTTAAACTTATTATTTCGGTCTTGGAATGTTTAAACAAATATAGAAATTAAAACTAATATTGTTAGTAAACAAATATTTTTCATGTCCATTTCATCTACTAACTTGGATCACGGACCCACATGGAGTACATACAGATTGAATGAAATTTATAGGATGCCTTGCAATGTAAATACGTACTTAAAGTTATATAAAAGTTATACGAGTACATTTCACAATACGCAAGCAACCCGAGTTCGATCCCCACCAGCACCAATGAAATTGTTAATTGCAAATGTAAGTACCGATTTACCACGTGCTCAGCGGTGAAGGAAAATATCGTAAGAAAACCGGCATGGTCAGGTTAGAGAAGTAAAAAAATATATTTTGAAGACATTTGAAGCCCACTAACGCGTATTAGGGTAAAGTGGAAGACAAGTTACGCTGGCATATTATAGGATTATCCGAGGTCCGAAGAGAGGGGGAGGACACGGTAATCCTCGAATCCGGCAACTGGCTCTATTACTGGAAGGGCGACCATCTGTCCCAAGGAGGTGTCGGATTTATCGTCCACAAGTCTCTCGTTAACAACGTTGTAAATATTGGGAGTGTGTCGACGAGGGTTGCGTACCATATACACAGAATCACCAAACGGTATTCGCTGAAGGTCATACAGTTTTACGCACCAACCTCGGCACACCCCGATGAGGAGGTGGAGGAAATGTATGAGGATATCTCTAGAGCCATGCATTCCTCCAAAACCCAATATACGGTGTTAATGGGAGACTTCAATGCAAAACTAGGCACAAGAGAAAACAGTGAGCTGAAAGTAGGGAAATTTGGAATAGGACAACGGAACCCAAGGGGGCCAGCAGCTGGCTGACTTCATGGAGAAAAAGGGGCCCTTTATGATGAACTCTTTCTTCCAAAAGCGGCCCTACAGGAAGTGGACCTGGTCGAGCCCCGACGGTTCGACAAAAAATAAGATTGACTTCATTATGACGACCAGACGATAACTGATCAATGATGTCTCCGTGATCGCGAGGGTGAAAACTGGTAGCGATCACTGAATGGATAGAGGCACACTGAACCTAAACGTTAAGTTAGAGAGGTCTCGTCTAATTTGGCTTCCCCCCCGGACCTCTGAGGAGTTCAGACGCGTTTCAAACCGAATCTATCGTTGTTTTCAATTAAAATATTTAAAGTGAATTTTGACAAAATTAATTAAATCCAAAAATTAGGAGTGCATTAACAGTGAAGAGCTTAAACCGACCATTAGCTCCTGGTACTCGGCGCGTTGAGATATCTGCTGCACCGTCACCGCCCATCGCCGCTTACTGCCCGCCCCGAGAGGCGTAGCATCGTCCGACCAATACACTGCACGTGCACCGATTGTCCTCTGCGTCACCGGTGAGTACTACGTGAATCGTCGCCACCCCATATCCCCTAGTACAATGCCGCTTAATAGATCGCCTCAGCATTCCGCTTATGACTCAGCCCCAGACATTACGTCTGTACGCGAGACTGACGAGGAATCGACGTCAAATATTACAAACCGTTTAAAAAGGCGGCGTCAAGATATTGATTTAAATGATTTTATGGAAGAAATTCAGGAATCATTAAAACAAATTAAGCAACAACAAGATGCTAAACTCAATACATTGATGGCTACGATTACCCAAATTAAAGAGCAGAATAATGATATTCGGAATTCGGTCGACTTTATGTCGACTAAATATGAGGAAATAAGGGTAAGATTGGAAGAAATGGAAACGGAACGTAAAAGTAATCTTAAATATATTAAAGTGCTGGAACAAAAAATTGAAAACCTAGAACGCGGGTCTCGATCTTCAAGCATTGAGTTACGCAATATTCCACATGGGCAACCAGAAACAAAAGAGAACCTTATTAAAATAGTAAAAGAAGTTGGTTTGGTTACAAATTCACCCATCCAGACAGCAGATATTAAGGACATTTTCCGTGTCAAGTCGGGTTCCTCAAAGAACAAAACCATCATAGCTGAATTCACATCAGTTTTGACGAAAGAAAAGCTTCTTAATTCCGTTAAATCATTCAAAAAGAAATACAGGGAATTAACTACTTCAACCATTAAAATTAAAGGGATGTCCCAGCCCATTTACATCTCCGAGAATCTTACACCTAAGGCCAAGCGCATATTCTATCTGGCTCGAGACTATGCAAAAAATAAAAATTATAAGTATTGTTGGGTTAATCATGGAGTTATTTATTTGAGAAAAGCAGAAGGATCTTCTGCTCAGCGTATTAATGACGAAACAGACCTTCAAAAGCTGGAAATATTGGAATCTCGTCAGTGACTAGGCTTGAACAAAATTATCTCAATTTTTATGTACTATTTTTACTTTAAATTTAATTTTTTGTTACTATATTATTATAATTGTAAGTCCACATTGCGCTTTATACATACACAATACAAAAATTGCCTACGCAACACTACACAAATAACATTTATTTTTTTACACTATAATACACATTTACACTATTACCAAACACTACATATTATATTTGCAATGTTAACCTACAATATTACAATAAAACACACAACACTTATAAATTTTCACAGCTACAAAACAAATTACACAATGATCATTTTTATTCATTATAGCATAATTTTAATGTTTACACATATTATAATTAATTTTATATTTTTATATATCTTGTATTCAAAAATGAACTTTGAACAAAAACTAGGATGTATATCAGTACTGCATTCTAAGATTCAATATTACATTATAAGACACATATCATTTTGGCCGTGAAACTTCTTTTATTCTACATGGATAATATATTATTATTTGAGGATATGGACACTTCGGGTGATATCAAATGTAGCTACGTTGATGATCCAACCAATTGTAAAAGTTATTTAGACCTAACTGAAAAAGGCAAACCATTTTCAATCCTATGTGTAAATATACGCAGTATAAATTGTAACTTGGATAGGTTCCTAGTGTTTTTATCTAGGTTAGATGTAATGATTGATATTTTGGTATTCACTGAATGCTGGATCAATGAAGACTCACACATACCAATAATCAATAATTATGAAGCTTTCAGCACTAAGCATACTTTCAATCAAAATGATGGTGTAATTATATATGTTAGGAGTATTTTTCAGAATATTGAAGTCTTTGAACCAAGTATAAAGGAAGGTAATTGTCTAATTGTAAAAATAGATCGTCAATACACAGTCATTGGTACATATAGACCACCAAGTTTTAAAAATGTTAGTCCCTATCTAGAGTCCATCGATTGCATATTGCGTGACATAAAAACTAAGCATATTGTTTTCACAGGTGATACTAACCTTGATATTATGTCAAATAGTCCAACATGCTACACCATTGACTATCTAAACATAATGGCTTCCTATGGCTTACGTCCTGGAATAAGTGTTCCGACAAGAGATGGTACCTGCCTAGATCATTTTATGGTTAAAACAGGTCTTCGAGCACAAACCCTTGTATTCGAACACTTTACGGATCATGCTCCAATACTATTATGTTTAGAAGCATCGTCAATTGGGAAGTGCGATAGAAGCATTTATTTAACTAAGACTATTATGAACTTTGATAAAATGGGAGAGAGACTTAAATCTATTAACTGGTCTGAGTTCTATTATTTACAATCAGCTAATGATGCGGCCCAGTACTTAGTCACATTGTTGCAGAAAATTATTACACTAAACACAGAAAATAAAAAAATTCCCAATAGAAATAGGCCATTAAAACCTTGGATCACCACTGGTGTTGTAAGATCTATACGAAAGCGAGACAAAATTCATAAAAGACTTAAAAATAATATAAATAACGAAGACCTTAAAAACTACTATATACAGTATAGAAATATTTGTAACAAGATTGTAAAAACATTAAAGTGTAACTATTACCAATTTCAACTCAAAAAACATGCAGGAAACAGCAAAGAAACATGGAAAACTATTAAAGAATTGTGTAATCTGAATAAACCAAAATCGAAATCTATGGAACTATTAAGAATCAAAGAAAATTCAACTGACTCCCTTAATGAGGTCAATAAGTACTTTACATCGATTGGTAAAATTCTTGCCAACGAGACTCTTAATAAGTTAAATAAAAGCGAGGCAGATTTAACACGAGAAGCAACTAATAACATTAGTCCTAAAAACTCCATGCTACTGTCACCAACTGACCCAGTTGAAGTAAGATGCGTGATATTGAATCTTAAGAATAATAGTGCTGCAGGTCATGATCAAATCCCTACAAGAATGTTAAAAATGTTTCATAGTACTCTAGCGGAGCCAATATCGCATCTATGTAATCTTAGTTTTTCATCAGGAGTTTTTCCTGAGATATTTAAGAAAGCCACTGTGTCGCCTATTCATAAGGCAGGTGATAAAACCCTTGCTTGTAACTACCGACCTATAGCTTTGTTAAGTGTCATGTCCAAAATTGTAGAAAAGATTGTTAACAAGAGGCTAATTGGTTATCTAGAATCCAATGAGTTATTGTCTCCCAATCAATTTGGCTTTAGAACCGGTAAGTCAACGGAAGACTGTATACTAAACGTGACCTCACAAGTAAATAAGTACGTAGATGAGGGTGACAGATGTGTAGGTATTTTTATTGACCTACAAAAGGCCTTTGACACAGTGTCAACGTCGATTCTTTTGCGGAGGTTGGAGAACTTGGGTATAAGAGGGATTGCACTGCAATGGTTTCAAAGTTATTTATGTGACAGAAAGCAGTGCGTTAGAGTGGATGGACATTCCAGTAATGACATGCGATGTACATACGGTGTCCCACAGGGCAGTACTCTCGGACCGACATTATTTTTAACTTACGTAAATGACATGACTAAAATTGAATTAAACGCCGGTAATATAACTATGTATGCTGACGACACCGTAATAATATTTCATGCAAAGAGCTGGGAGCGTGTGAAACAAGTTGCTGAGGCGGGACTGGCCAAAATTTCTTGTTGGCTAGAAAATAATCTACTTTCACTAAATACAACCAAAACAAAATTAATCTGTTTCAGCAAAACTCGTGCGGGTCAACCAAATGACAAATTTAAATTAAAGATTCATACAAGTCAATGTAACAAACTTGATGATGTTCCAATATGTTGTAACTGCCCTTACATAACTAAAACTAACACAATAAAATATTTGGGAATTATAATTGACGAAAAGCTTCAGTGGAAACATCAAATAATATCACTTAGTAAAAAGATAAGAAAGCTTGTCTATGTTTTTAAGTTACTAAGGCTTGTAGCAAGTCCAAAGTTATTGTTGCAAACTTACAGGACTCTCTGTGAGTCTTTAATATGTTACGGTATCTGTTCATGGGGCGGGGCTTGTAAGACAATTCTCGTCGAAGCTGAACTTGCCCAACGATGTATTTTAAAAGTAATGCTATTGCTTCCATTTCGTTATCCAACTACACTAGTGTATGAAAAAGCCCGAGTACTAAGCGTAAGAAAACTTTTTATCTATCAATGCATACGAAGGTACCATCGTATAACTGCACCATGTATCAAAATTCAAAAGAAAAGGACATTCAAATACCCGACCCCTAGAACAAGAAGTATTTTTGCGAAAAGACACTATAGTTATATTGCCCCGCATTTGTACAATAAGTTATACAGGGAATTTAAATTAAACTTAAATAATTACAGTAACCACCAAATAAAGGCAAGGATCAGAGTGTGGTTAGAGAATCTTGATTATGACAGCACAGAAGCACTTATGCCGTAGATTTACCACAAGCAATACTCACACACATAATATATTCCAACACACACACACACACACACACACACCCACTTACACTTACACACACATCAACACACGAACAAATACACACACGCACACACACACACACACACACACACACACACACACACACACACACACACACACACACACACACAAAACAAGCGCTTAAAATAACATTTTTTTTTAAATTTCTTATTTATATTTCTTTACTTGCTAAATAATTAAATTATTATTATTATATAGAAATTGACCTTTTAACAAGGCTAACTTTAAGGGGAGGAACTGGTTCCTGAAACACAGTTATACTAGCTCAGGGACCAGGGAATCAATGAATATATGTAAAAAAGGTTGTTATTAAATAAAAAAAAAAATAAAAAAATAAAGTCAACGCTCCGTCCCCCTCGTGCTCAGTTCCAAAGTCCAGAAAACTTTCAGCTCGAGTTACAAAACCGTTTTCAGTGCCTAGAAAACTGCAATGAAGTCGACGATATGAATGAAAAGCTCGTAGAAACTGTCTATGCGGTCGGATCTAAGTTCTGCAAGACCCGTCGCAGAACTCATGGCTGTTAGACGGTAGATGAAGCTACATTCTTTAACAGATTTGACAGCATACAGGCAACTGAACAGACAGATCTCCAAATGCATGTAACGGGACTTATGCAACTTCAATACAGCTTGTATTGAAGAAGCGATCGAGCGGAAACAAGGCTCCAAAGTCTTAGCCAGAGATCTGTCTGCCAGAAAGAGCCAACTGTCGAAGCTGAAGACCGAGTGTGGCAGCATCGTTTCCGGGAAACCTGCGATTTTAAGTGAGATTGAGTGATTCTATGGGCAGCTGTACACGTCATCGTTGGAGCCACACGCAGATGTGAGTAACGATCCAAGAGCGAGTCTTATCCGACACTATTCCTAAGATATCCCGGACGTCAGTCTGAGCGAGACTAGAATGGCTCTCCAGCACCTTAAAAACGGCATGTCCCCGGGCGAGGATGAAATTACAGCGGAGCTTTTAAAAGCGGGTGGAAAACCGGTACTTGAAGTCATTCAAAAGCTCCTCCATGGTGTTACTACTACGGAGGACTTGAACAGAAGTGCGGTGGTCTTGTTCTTTGAGAAAGGCGACAACGCTCTCTTGAAGAACTACAGACCGATTTCCCCTCTGAGCCACGTCTACGTGCTGTTTTCGAGAGTCATTACGAATCGTCTCGCACGCAGTCTTGACGACTTCCAGCCTCCCGAACAAGCCGGTTTCCGAAAAGGATTTAGTAACATAGACCACATACATACCCTGCGGCAGATTGTTCAGAACACAGAGGAGTATACTCTGCCACTTTGCTTTGCGTATGTGGACTATGAGAAAGCCTTTGACTCCGTCAAAATTTGAGCGGTGCTGCAGTCCCGTCAGCAGTGCCAAGTTGACTGTCGGTATATCGAAGTGCTGAAGTAGTTTGTACAGTAGAGCTATGATGGCTATCCGAGTACAGAATCAGAGTACGAAACCTATCCAACTGCAGAGAGGTGTAAGACAGGGTGACGTTATATCCCCGAAACTCTTCACCGCTGCATTGGAAGACGTTTTCAAGCTACTGGACTGGAAAGGATGCGGTATTAACATCAATGGCGAGTACATCTCTCACCTTCGATTTGCCGACGATATAGTCCTTATGGCAGAATCGCTGGAGGACCAAAGCACTATGCTCAATGATCTCAATAGTGTCTCTCAACGGATAGGTCTTAAGATGAACATGGACAAAACAAACGTCATGTTTAATGTCCATGTCACACCTTTGCCGGTAGTTGTTGGGAGCACTAAGCTCGAAGTTGTTGACGAGTATGTTTACCTGGGACAAATACTCCGACTAGGTAAGTCCAACTTCGACCGAGAGGTCAATCGACGGATTCAACTCGGCTGGGCAGCGTTTGGGAAACTACGACACAAATTCTCGTTAGACATACCTCAAAACCTGAACACGAAATTGTACAACCAGTGCGTGTTGCCTGTGATGACTTACGGATCTGAGACGTGGTCCTTTATTGCTGGCCGTATGAATAAACTCAAGCTCGCTCAGCGAGCTATGGAGAGGGCTATGCTCGGGGTTTCTCTGCGTGATAAACTTAGAAATGAGGATATCCTCAGTAGAACCAAAGTGACTGACATAGCCCAACGGATTAGTAAGCTGAAGTGGCAGTGGGCCGGCCATATAGCTCGAATAACCGACAACCGATAGGGAAGAAAGATTATCAAGTGGCAGCCTCGTACCGGTAGGCGAAGTGTAGGGCGACCCCCCACTACATGGAGGAAGGAACATGCAGGAAGTCGATGGATGCAGGTAGCTCAGGACCGTGCTTTGTGGTATTCCTTGGGGGAGGCCTATGTCCAGTGGCCTCCCCCAAGGAATGTGCAGCAGTGGATTTGTGAAAGGCTGTAATTATGATGATATATATGTATATATATATATATATATATATATTATGCAGCAATATTTATTACAACCATATATTCAATCAATACCTAGAAGACAAAGATAAGTAGAAACTTTTAAAACTGCTGAATTTGATTTATTTATAGCTTATTGTGTGACTATAAATAAAATAAAAATTTTTAGAGCGTCAAATAATGACTTAATAAATATTACCCTTCAAAAACTTCCTACATGGCCACAGCTGTTAAAAAACCAATACGGAAACTTTCAGATTAAACGAGAAGTTTGTAACTTGCTTAAGAAAATATTACTTTTTGAATAAGCCCACAGAAAATATGGAAAAATTTTTTAGGATTTATTTTTGTATTCATCCGTTTATTTTTTTCATTCAACCCAAATATCGATTAGGATAACTGTTATTTCTTATTTTGAGTTGTTATCGGGAAGATATTGCTGACCACCTCCAGTTTTATTTTCTGTCTATTCTTATGGCACTCATGGTATATGGGGATATGGGGTAGTGGATTTTTGTATTATTCACTTAAAAACATTTACATGCCTTTTCATGTCTGCATAAGAATTTCTTCTTTATTTAAAAATCATTCATTTGAATCCGCGCACTAGTTTCTTTTAGATGTACGCCGAGGTTACCGAGCTCTCGGTAGGTAAGCGGCTATCCGCGAGTGCTATTTCTACATGGGATTAGTATTCACATGGCTTGAAAATAATTTTACCAGGTCTGGATGTATATATATGAGCATATGTATTTAAAATGCATTCAAGCACGAAATATATGCTAGATTGAAATGTTGAGATGAATGTATTAAATGCACAAATTATTAAATATATATCTTTAAGCTTTCAAGGATTTCACTTACTTTTCGCAGTATATTAAAATGTTACGGTATTAAGGAATTACGTCACGGAGTTTGACGCGTGCATTCGTATTTACTCATGAATGAACTTATTGATGGTTATTTTAGACTATATCCCTAGTGCGAGTCTTAAGAGGATATCCGGGCAGCGTTTAGTTTATTGGCAGGTGAGTTGGCAACCGCAGTTTATTAAAATAAATAAATAAAGTTGTTATCAGCTGTTGTGCTGCCCGTCCCTTTTTTCAGTTTCCCTCTGTCACCTCTTCATGATAATCACGGGACCATATTCTTACCCCACCACTACACGGTGTCCTCGCTAAGCTTTAACAATGTTAAGAGCTAGTACCAGTCGGGTCGGTATGAATAGAGTCGCACAAATTGTTTCTTAATAAGAAAATACCTGTAGGTCCGGTTTTGCAATTTATTTTTAATTCTTATATAAATATTTCATTTTGAAAAGATTAGTTTAGCTCTTCCACCTTCTATAAATAGATGTTTTAATATGAGTAAGGGTTACAAAAAAGTGTACAGTTCACTTGATGATAAAAATGCTGCATTCCATAGAATCTATCTTCTATTTTAGATTAGGATAGAACGCTTCGTTATCAGTTAACTACGATTATGTATCATAGATCTTTCCTTCCACCTATTGTATCAGTACACTGGGTAATAGGAACTGGTACTGGTATTTGTTGATAGAAATTGGAAAAATGTTGGTCCTTTTCTGACCAACATTTTTCCAATTCCTATCAACAAATACCAGTGACCCCCTAAGACCAGAACTTGCACTACTAAGCTCCGGTCTGAACTGGTACAATTAAGGGCGACAGTGTATTACAGACTGTGAGCCATTACATGTTATTCCTCAGAGCTGACAACATAGTAACCTTCAAGAAAAGAGCTTACTCCTTTCTAAAAGGCTGGTAGGGCACTTGCAATTCCCCTGGTGTTGCGGTTTTTCATGGACGGCGGTAGTGAACATGAGGTGAGTCGCATGCTCGTTTGTTCCATCTTATATAATAAAAACTTAGCCTCATTTGTTTAAGAGTGAGTTGCAGATATCCATAGTCTGCAGTAGCCACTTACAATCAGGGACTGTACGTTTGGTTGTGAATTCAATTAAAAAATGTAAAATAATAAACTACGTAGGTAAACATTAAATTTAAAATGTTGACTTTCAACTAAAACCTTACTGCGATGAAATACAAAACTATTGAGGTAATTTCGCGGATAAAATTTGTTGGAACAATAAAACGTCGATTTTCCTTGGCCTGACTAAAAGCATCGTGGCCTGAGATATAGTAAGAGGTTAGAGGTAACATTTATGTTCCTTTGGTTCTTTCACATTTGAACGGAACTCAAGGAATGTTTAAGAGATTGGTACTTTATTATTATTTACTATTTGATCGAATAGACAATGCCTCGGCATGCCTTTTTCTTTGTGTACAGGTAGACTACGATGATTAAGCATTACTAGTAAGCTGGCGACTGTACGATATATACTTATATTTTTTGCATTCAAAAAGAATATCAGTATTGCTGCTAACACCTTGACCAATGCAACCTATGCTGTCAGCTATTTATATACAAGGCATATGAGTTTTCTGTTTTGAAAATAAAATACTTCACCAACGTTAAAGACACCCACAGTTTAAACACATGAAATAGACTTTATTTGGATCCAGTCAGGATATACATACTCATTAACAGATTATTTTACATGGTCATCAAAATATTATATAAACTAATATCAGACGTCAAGCAGGTTCTGCACGACAAGGTTCGGGTCCCGCGCCTACGTCCCAGTGACCGATTGAAGCCGGCCATAGTCGAGTTGATAAACCAGGCTGGGTACTATCCCCTGCTTGGGATCCTGTAATTAATCAAATTAAAACTAAACCCAAGCATACCACTGCAAGACTTTAAGACACAGTAAGTTCATTCTGCGTAGATCGGACCAAAATTAATAATTAAAAAAGCTGAAGTTACTCCAGGTTAACTCTGACTTCGGGACGTCAATCACCTCAGTCCCCCATGGTCTTATGGGAATTAATAAAAATAATTTAGTTAAATGCAATAGCATCCGTAAAAGTAGTTTTATTCAATGTGTAGTGTTCGCGTAAATATAAGAAAGCATTATTTTTTATTCATTGAAATTTTTCTATTAGTTATTAAATTAATTTAGAAACTCATTGAACATTACTTTATGACATTTTAAAATTTTAAATTGTCTATTATTTCACTATTTTCTCGTTTAAATATAATTAAAAAGTTTAAAAAAGAATGTTTTGTATTTATTTCTTGTCTTGTCTATTGCTGTCAATTTTAAATGTCTGATTAAGGTCATTAAGTTGTAAGAACATAATATAAGTAATGTTACTTACGCTTAAGACTTTTCTACCACTCAATAGCAAATAAATCGATTGATGAAAAGATGTATGAGTGCTAGCAGTGGTATATAATATGTATGTAGTCGTATGATGTTCGTTATTCGCATTCTTGACTATAAAGCTTATCGTTGTTGCTATGTACTCGTAACATTTTAGCGGCCATCAGGTAGGAGCTAACGTTTGGATGGAAATACAGAGCTTATTATGTAGAGGACTTTGATAGTGTGATTTAAGCTTTGAATGGTGTTTGGTTCGGTTTAATGTCATTATGATGCAATGACGCCACTCATACCATTATGCCAATATTATTTAAAAAAGTAAACTCCGGTCATGAATTTTAAAGTATTTACAAATATTGTTATTCTTTGTAAAATTTAATTCTTATAATTTAATTTTAGAAAAGTGTTTTCTTTAGCGTATTAAAATAAGTTTATTAGAATACGCTGTAAAAATAAATTTAAAAATTTTAATTAAAATACAGCTATGAATTAAGATCTGAAAAGTTTATATCCTATGCGTTTTGTAGTTTAAGATATTACAAAAAATATTATATTAGACGGCTCCGTGGCGCAGTGGCTTAGCAATGAGTTGCTGCGCTGGGGGGCGCGGGTTCGAATCCCGCACGGAACAAGTATTTGTATGGCCTACAAATAATTGTTCCGGGTCTGGATGTTTATCCTTGTGCTATTTGTGTTTGTAAACTGCCTCCACGATACAGGAGAAAATCCTAGTGTGGGGGTAACGTTTTGATTAAAATAGATAAATAAAATATTATAAGTAATATTAGAATAAATGCTACAAACTCCGTTTGTATTGGAGTTAATAACGTCAAGTTCTTTAAGAGAATATCTTTTTTTATAGAAGAAGTGTGACTAACGAGCACACATTACACCTGATAGGAAGTGGGTGTTGTGGCCCATAGACATCTACATTTATCCTCGATTAAGAATCAAAATGCAAATGATTACGATAGACTGGTTTCCAGCAAAAAAGTGTCTCTGGTTATTTACACTCACTATACAAACCACAGCAGCATTAAGCTGCTATTTCACGCTAGTATTCTGTGAGAACGAGGTCTTTTCCCGATCGAGCCGTCCCATTCGTGCTGCAACTATAATATAGCTGCAGCGTTGCTCTACCATGGGGACACGTGTAGGGTGGGCCTAGGATTAGGTGGTTGAAGCCTACGGATGCCAGCGATTCATCCTCCAAGAATAGAAGGGGATTTGATTGAGCAAGTGAATGAGTTTGTATCTTTGGGATGTTTATTTAGCAGGGATGATAGATATGATACGGATATAGAACGACGAGTGAACGCAGGAAATAGAGTGAATGGGGCTCTACACGCTATTATGGAAAGCCAGAATGTGTCAAAAAGTCACGTATGGCAATTCGTAATGCTGTATTAGTCCCTCCTATAATGTATGGTAGTGAAAGTTAGGCCTGGCAGAAGTAGCATGAGAGTAGAATAAATGCTGTAGAAATGCGGTCATTAAGGAGTATGCTAGGGCTGAATCTGAATGACAGGGTGAGAATAAGAGAAAAGTGTAGTTTGGAAGATGACGTTAAGACCAGGATTAAGAAAGTAATGCTTCGGTTTGGTTTTGTAAAAACAATGAACGAGGAAAGAGTGACAAAGCAAATTTATGTTGCAGAAGTAAACGTGAGAGTCGGGAAGGGACGCCCTAGACGAAGGTTTATCGACCAAATTGGCGATATATTGAAAAAGGGCCAGATTAGGAGTACCCTTATCCAACGAGCGTGTATGCGTAGATATATGGATGTAAAGGATGCGAGAGTGGTGTGTCAGGATCATGCCAAATGGAAGTCCGTAGTCTCTGCCTAAACCTCTGGGTGACAGGCGTGAGTGTTTATTATTATTTATTCATAAATTTATACGTATTAGAACCATGCTGCAGCTATATTAGTAGTATAGTTGTAGCACGAATGGGTTGGCTCGACCGGGGAACGACCACGCTCTCTCAGAATACCAGTGTAAAATAGCAGCTTAACGCTGCTGTGTTTCGTATGGTGAGTGTAGAGAACCGGAGATTCTTTTTACTGGAAATGAAGCACTCCATCTTCGTCCTCATAAGTAACGACAACGCATCTGCATTGTGATTTGTAATAAAGGATAGATGTAGATGTCTATGGGCCGCGGCAACCACTTACGATAAGTTGGACTGTGTACTCATTTGTCATCCTTATCCTATTAAAAAAAAGATTATTATTGTATTCCTGAAACTTGCAGAATTTCTCGTGATATCTTCCTCTAAGTTGCAAAACGTGTTGACTCCTTACTTAAAATTACAATTAGCAATTTCATTGGTGTCGGCGGACATTGAACTCAGGTTTGTGTCATACAGCCGCGATAACTCAAGGGCTAGGCACACGTCATAAATTAAAAAAAAAAGTGATGCTCAGCTTTCTTAAAATGTACGCTTCATCCAAAGAGTTTTAAGCCCATCATTGTATTTAAGCAAATTCAAAACGAACGAATTCTGTGAACTGTTCGGTGCGTAGCACTCCTTTGCTCCTTTTCTTCAACTCGGCTTGGCAGCATTCGGGAAACTACGACACGTCATCTCATCAGACATACCTCAAAACCTTAAAACGAAACTTTACAACCAGTGCGTGTTGCCAGTGATGACTTACGGATCTGAGACGTGGTCCTTCACTGCTGGCCCTATGAGGAAGCTCAAGGTTGCTCAGCGAGCTATTGAGAGGGCTTTGCTCGGGGTTTCTCTGCGTGATAAACTTAGAAATGAGGATATCCGCAGTAGAACCAGAGTGACCAACATAGCCCAACGGATTACTAAGCTGAAGTGGCAGTGGGCCGGCCATGTAGCTCGAAGAACCGATAACCGATGGGGAAGAAAGGTTCTTGAGAGGCAGCCTCATACCGGTAGGCGAAGTGTAGGGCAACCCCCCACGAGATGGAGTGACGACCTGGTAAGACATGCAGGAAGTCGATGGATGCAGGTGCCTCAGGACCGTGGCTTGTGGCATTCCTTGGGGGAGGCCTATGTTCAGCAGTGGACTTGTGAAAGGCTGTAATGGTGATGATGATGACTCCTTTTCTAACTAGGAGTTCGTTAACGTAGGTCTCCACTCTTATACATCATACATATTTATTCCGCAAAGCAGTAGTGCGTGCACTGCTATGTTCCAGCCTAAAGTATGGAAAGTAAGTATAATTATCAGCTGTGACGTATTTCATCTTACTCCTCAGTGGTTACAACGTATATGTAGCCTTCTTTGTTTGAAGTTGGTTGGAGAAGTCTATAAATTGTTGTAACCACTTAACACTAGGTGGTCTTTAAGTATATATAATTCACTCACAGAATTCCAGCGTCAAATAGCAGCTTAATGCTGCTGTGTTTCGTATGGTGAGTGTAGAGAACCGGAGACCCATTTTACTGGAAAAGAGGCATTCCATCTTAGTCCTCAAGGCTGACAAAGCATCTGCATTTTAATTCGCAAACGAAGATAGATGCAAATGTCCATGGGCCACAACAACCACTTACCATCAGTTGGACGGTGTGCTCGTTTGTCACCCTAATTCTATAAAAAAAAAAATAAGCTGATGTATCAAACTTAGCACATATTCATAACCGCTAGTCAAGTAGTTTGTAAATCAGAGCCAATAGTCACCCATTGGTACTTAATGCTTCTCCGCATCATTTTGCTTAAACGATATGCCTAATAATTTTAATGTTTACCAATCCGTACAATTATATATTTTGATATTTGCGCGAACACTCCACACGGAATTAAACTAATATCACAGAATTTATCGAGATAAAAACGAGAGAAATTGAAGTAGGAGTTGGGTAGCAGCATCTTCCTGATAACAACTCAAAATTATAAAAATCTTTTTTTTTCTAGGATAGGGTGACAAACGAACACAGAGTCCACCTGATGGTAAGTGGCTACTGTGACCCATAGACTTCTACATCTATCCTCAATAAAGACTCAAGATGCAGATGCGTTGTCACCCGTGAGGACTAAGATGGAATGCCTCTTTGCCAGTAAAAAGGGTTACCGGTTCTCTACACTCGCCATACGAAACACAGCAGCGTTGAGCTGCTATTTTACGCTGATTTTCTGTGAGAGCGTGGTCCTTCCCCGGTAGAGCCGACCCATTCGTGTTAAAACTATATTACTAATATAGCTGCAGCATGGCTCTACCACGTAAAAATACGGTTGCCAACCGGCCAAGCGTGGCAACTAAGGCAAAACCTCCCCTATTAAATGACCTACGAAATCCCCTGAATATATAGTCCTATGTTCAGTAATGGATTTTTAAGATTGTAATGGATGAGCAATAAAATCAGTAAAATGAGATTTATTTGTTACTAGCTGACCTAGCAAACGTTGTTTTTCCATATACATTATTTTTAAGAAATATTTTTTAGGTTTAAAAATCGCGATTAAAAAACAGGGATTGATCGTAGAAGGGTAAAATTTTGAAATTTTATGTATTTTTCAATGCTAAATCATAATAAAATAAAAATAAAAGAATGTGTCAAAAAATAAGAAATATATTAGTTATAAAGTTAGAGGTGGGTCACCCTTATCATTTAAAGGTTTGAAAAATAGACCTTGGCCGATTCTCAGACCTACCCGATATGCACACAAAATTTCATACAAATCGGTTCAGCCGTTTCGGAGGAGTTTGGTAACAAACACCACGACAGTAGAATTTTATATATTATTAGAATGTATTTTATGATAAAGGTAGCGTTGAATTTAGCAACAAAAAGTCTTCCTTAATAAATTTTGTGAAAATTTCGTGAACAAAAGATATCAAAAAAAAATCATTTATCATTTAAATACAGTAGCTTAGTATAAAAAGGTTGAACTCTCTCACGCGAGAGTTCCATTTTTTGTTGAATAATACTGCGTTGGTTGAAATAACGTGGATAACAATGGCTGCAATTCCTAGTTGTATTTTGAACTCATCATTTATATGTTCCTCTTGACTTTAACCGCGTGGAATTTATTACGGTTAATATCCTGAGTTTTGATTATTTTTGCGCAGAACCCTAATTATTTTTCTAAAAAGCTACATTACTCCTCTTGTTAGCCTAAGTTACTCCTTGTAACATCAGCTATCTGCCAGTGAAAGGCTCTTCAAAATCGGTCCAGCCATTTCGGTGATTATCAGAAAAAAACACAGACAGACAGACAAAAATTATTAAAATATTTTTTTTGTTACAAGTACCGTATATAGTTACTTTCATATGCATTTAGTAAAAATATGTTATTTTCTAAGTACTTACTGAAAATATTATGTTTTGTGACAACGCTCTTTCATAAATACACCATCATTTTTTTTAAACTCAGTGGGTTCTTTGTAAAAGTCTACAGTAAAATATAGGAACAAATACAGATATTGTAAGTGGTAGAGCCATGTTGCAGCTATATTAGTAGAATAGTTGTAGCACGAATGGGTCGGCTCGACCGGGGAGGACCACGCTCTCACAGAATACCAGCGTAAAATAGCAGTTTAACACTGCTGTGTTTCGTATGGTGAGTGTAGAGAACCGGAGACCCTTTTTACTGGAAAAAGAGGCATTCCATCTTAGTCCTCACGGGTGACAACGCATCTGCATTTTAATTCGCAAACGAGGATAAATGTAGATGTCTATGGGCCACAGCAAACACTTACCATCAGGTGAACTGTGTGCTCGTTTGTCACCCGATCCTATAAAAAAAAGGTAAATAACTTGATAGCGATCGTTTAAAGTTTATTTATAATCTACATGAAGTAAAGGATGGCATTATAACGACTCCAAAATGATTGCATAAATATTAAATTATTTTTACTGAGCTAATTTCATTCGTCACATTACATTCAAATAAATATTATAACTATTTTTTTACGGATTTTATCGCTATTAAAAATTTATTTGTAAATCATGACGGCTTTATGGCGCAGTGGCTTAGAAATCGAACACGGAAAAAGTATTTATATAACTTACAAATAATCGTTTCGGGTCTGGATGTTTGTCCTTATGAAATTTATGTATGTATACTGCCCCCAAGTTACATGAGAAAATCCTAGGGTGAGGATGGTGATTTTTGAAAAATGAAAAGAAAAAGAAAATACTTTTATAGTGAAACGTACTGAAAAAAAAAACAATCAAGGCTACAAATTCACCAATTATATTATGTTAAGCTTAGTTAAGCTTAGTTAATGTTAAGCTTAGTTAAAATTCATATTGGGAATACTAGTAATGTACTTACTGACAATTATTTCTTTTAAATAATATAATTGTACTGCCATTTATTTCATTTAAAATGTGAAATTGGCGAACATAATGCCTTTGGATATTCTCTACCAGTCAACCACGAGCTAAGCAGAGAAACTTCAGCAGGTGCCACAAAAACATGAGAATATATTAATTATATAAAAACATACATAACATATGTGTAAATACAAATATATATATATTATTGTAGTTATATATATATATATATATATATATATATAACTACAATAATATATATATATATATATATATATATATATATATATATATATATATATATATATATAACTACTAATAACCTAAATAATATATGTACTCTATACTTGATACATATCATTTTTAATTTTTAAACAATACATAAATACTACATTTTAAGCATACTTACATCATCATCATCATTACAGCCCTTCACAAGTCCACTGCTGAACATAGGCCTCCCCCAAAGAATGCCACAAAACACGGTCCTGAGCCACCTGCATCCATCGACTTCCTGCATGTCTTACCAGGTCGTCACTCCATCTCGTGGGGGGACGCCCTACACTTCGCCTACCGGTACGAGGCTGCCACTCGAGAACCTTTCTTCCCCATCGGTTGTCGGTTCTTCGAGCTATATGGCCGGCCCACTGCCACTTCAGCTTACTAATCCGTTGGGCTATGTCGGTCACTCTGGTTCTACTGCGGATATCCTCATTCCTAAGTTTATCACGCAGAGAAACTCCGAGCATAGCCCTCTCCATAGCTCGCTGAGCGACCTTGAGCTTCCTCATACGGCCAGCAGTGAAGGACCACGTCTCAGTTCCGTAAGTCATCACTGGCAACACGCACTGGTTGTACAATTTCGTTTTAAGGTTTTGAGGTATGTCTGACGAGAAGATGTGTCGTAGCTTCCCGAACGCTACCCAGCCGAGTTGAATCCGTCGATTGACCTCTCGGTCGAAGTTGGACTTACCCAGTCGGACTATTTGTCCCAGGTAAACATACTCGTCAACAACTTCGAGCTTAGTGTTCCCAACAACTACCGGCATAGGTGTGACATGGACATTAAACATGATCTTAGTTTTGTCCATGTTCATCTTAAGACCTATCCGTTGGGAAACACTATTGAGGTCATTGAGCATAGTGCTTAGGTCCTCCAGCGATTCTGCCATAAGGACTATATCGTCGACGTCGCCGTGTAGTGGCGGTCAAGAATATCCACTACCCATATCCTCCCGTGGGTGTCGTAAAAGGCGACAAAGGGAAACAGCCAGGAGATGGGCAGCAGCATCTTCCTGATAATAGCCAAATTACAATAAAAAAAACTGCGGTTGCCAACCCGCTCGCCAAGCGTGGCAACTATGGCAAATACCCCCCAATGATGAGAGCAACAAAAAAACGGCCCCCAGTCCCCGGCGGCCCCGCTATTCCTGGCTACGGTGGCGACCATGGTAACGGCGGGGCAGGGGGTGCTAAGAATCTCCGGTGGAGGTTCGGTTGCCACCTTAGACGACTCGACCTGGCAACGTACAACGCACGCACCCTGAGGACTGACGAGAAGATCGTGGAGCTGGAAGAAGAGATAGACAAGTTGCGCTGGCATATTATAGGATTATCCGAAGTCCGAAGAGAGGGGGAGGACACGGTAATCCTCGAATCCGGCAACTTGCTCTATCACCGGGAGGGCGACCATCTGTCCCAAGGAGGTGTCGGATTTATCGTCCACAAGTCTCTCGTTAACAACGTTGTAAAATTCGGGAGTGTGTCGACGAGGGTTGCGTACCTTATACTCAGAATCACCAAACGGTATTCGCTGAAGGTCATACAGGTTTACGCACCAACCTCGGCACACCCCGATGAGGAGGTGGAGGAAATGTATGAGGATATCTCTAGAGCCATGCATTCCTCCAAAACCCAATATACGGTGTTAATGGGAGACTTCAATGCAAAACTAGGCACAAGAGAGAACGGTGAGCTGAAAGTAGGGAAATTTGGAATAGGGCAACGGAACCCAAGGGGCCAGCAGCTGGCCGACTTCATGGAGAAAGAGGGACTCTTTATGATGAACTCTTTCTTCCAGAAGCGGCCCCACAGGAAGTGGACCTGGTCGAGCCCCGACGGTTCCACAAAAAATGAGATTGACTTCATTATGACGACCAGACGACAACTGTTCAGTGATGTCTCCGTGATCG
The DNA here is from genome assembly GCA_963668995.1 of Parnassius mnemosyne. Classification (NCBI taxonomy): domain Eukaryota; kingdom Metazoa; phylum Arthropoda; class Insecta; order Lepidoptera; family Papilionidae; genus Parnassius; species Parnassius mnemosyne. Next base: position 31,062,366 of record CAVLGL010000080.1, read on the forward strand.
CGAGGGTGAAAACTGGTAGCGATCACCGAATGGTTAGAGGCACACTGAACCTAAACGTTAAGTTGGAGAGGTCTCGTCTAATGAAGTCAACGCTCCGTCCCCCTCGTGCTCTGTTCCAAAGTCCCGAAACCTTTCAGCTCGAGTTACAAAACCGTTTTCAGTGCCTGGAAGACTGCAATGAAGTGGACTATATGAATGACAAGCTCGTGGAAACTGTCCATGCGGTTGGAGCTAAGTTCTGCAAGACCCGCCGCAGAAGAACACAAAAACTCTCCGATCACACTCTTAATCTCATGGCTGTTAGACGGGAGATGAAGCTACATTCTTCAACAGACTTGACAGCATACAGGCATCTGAACAGACAGATCTCCAAATGCATGCGGCGGGACTTACGCAACTTCAATACAGCTCGTATTGAAGAAGCGATCGAGCGGAACCAAGGCTCCAAAGTCTTTGCCAGAGATCTGTCTGCCAGAAAGAGCCAACTGTCAAAGCTGAAGACAGAATGTGGCAGCATCGTTTCCGGGACACCTGAGATTTTGAGTGAGATTGAGAGGTTCTATGGGCAGCTGTACACATCATCGTTGGAGCCACACGCAAGTGTGAGTAACGATCCAAGAGCGAGTCTCATCCGACACTATTCCGAAGATATCCCGGATGTCAGTCTGAGCGAGATTAGGATGGCTCTCCAGCACCTTAAAAACGGCAAGGCCCCAGGCGAGGATGGAATTACAGCGGAGCTTCTGAAAGCGGGTGGAAGACCGGTACTTGAAGTCCTTCAGAAGCTCTTTAATTCCGTCCTCCATGGTGGCATTACACCGGAGGCGTGGAGCAGAAGTGCGGTGGTCTTGTTCTTCAAGAAAGGTGACAACGCTCTCTTGAAGAACTACAGACCGATTTCCCTTCTGAGCCGCGTCTACGTGCTGTTTTCGAGAGTCATTACGAATCGTCTCGCGCGCAGACTTGACGACTTCCTGCCTCCCGAACAAGCCGGTTTCCGAAAGGGCTTTAGCACCATAGACCACATACATACCCTTCGGCAAGTTGTACAGAAGTCCGAAGAGTACAATTTGCCACTATGTCTGGCGTATGTGGACTATGAGAAAGCCTTTGATTCCGTCGAAATTTGGGCGGTGCTGCAGTCCCTTCAGCGGTGCCATACTTACATACGAACATATTATACAAAATTAAATTAAATAATCTAAAATATCGAGCCATACATAAGGAGAAACATATAAATAAAAAAGTTAGCTGCAGGAAGAAGAAAGGTAGTGATCAGACACCATTCTCTTAAAGGCTACAACAGAAGTCAGTTTCCTAATATGAGGAAGTATTTTATTCCAAAGTCTTATGGCCTCAGCGGTGAAAGACTGAGACAGCAATTTGGTACGACGAGGATGAACGGTGAACCGTTTAAATATCGGTTCATATGGGTATTTTTTATATACACAGTGTGACCTATGGTGTTGTTAGGATTTCGAATGACTAACATCTAGGAAAGGTAAAGAATTATTTGCCTCTAACTCCATAGTAAATTGAATTTTAGAGTTTATGGAATTAAGATGTTCTAAAAATGCAGTTACTTTGTCTGATGATAAATTTGTGAAAGTGTTGTCTACGTACCGTTTGTAGAAACTTGGAGTTACAGGCGCAGTAAGCAGGGCTTTCTCCTTAAAGTCCTCCATGAAAATAACGGCGACAATGTAAGATACCGGTGAGCCCATCCCAACACCATCTACTTACTTGGAAAACTCTTCCTTCCATAATAGATTGCCAGCCAGATGTAAGGCAATGTCCGAGTAATACTGCATATTCTCCTGGCATGTTGTTTTCGTCTAGTTTTCTATTGACAATTGACATGCAGTCTTCAACAGGTAGGCATGTAAATAGAGACTGAACATCAAAACTGACCATAGTTTCATTGTCGATAAGACATTGGGTCTTTTATCTCAGTGACAAAATGGTATGAATCCTTAGTGTGTGATCTTGTGTGTCCTCTGAGTGGTGATAGTATTTTTGCCAAGTGTAGAGCCAATCTGTAAGTTGGCGAATCGATCTGACTCAATATTGGACGTAATGGAGCGTTCGGTTTGTGTATTTTAAGTAACCCATACAACTTCGGTGGTGTGGCACACGCCGGTATTATCGATTTAAGGTCTAGATTCAATTTATCGGAGTGTTTCTTAATTAGAACGCTAATTGTTTTAAGCGTATTAGTTGTAGGGCCTTGTTTGACCTATACGAACGTACTTTCCTCCGATAAAAGTTGTTGTATTTTAAAATTGTTATGCAACTTATCCATTATAACCGTAGCATTTCCTTTATCTGCGCGGAGAATCGTGAGATCTGGTCTGTTGCATAAGTTTTTCAATGTATTAAATTCATCTATGAGAAGATTTAATTTCAGCGCTGAGCTTTGACGTAACATAGACGAAATGTCTTGACGTATGGCCTCTACATCTTCATAACCAATATTTGTTTTATACAGACAGTTCTCAACAGTACAGATAATGTCCTCATACGTTCCGGGAAGTCTGCAGTTTGTGATCATATCCTAGACGGCCCCCGTCATTACATTAGATTTGATAAACTACAAATACTCGCCAAAAAACATCAATTTCCACCAAGAATGATACGTGATACGTTGCAATTAAGGCGCAGGTTGAGCAAAATGTCGCGCTAGTCGTTATTTGTGCGGTTTTTAGGAGCTATCTACTTTTTATTTAAAAGATATATCAACAAATAAAAAACACATTATATTTCTACATAATCTTGATTCCATAAAAGCTATATCCAATTTTTTTTAAAGGAATAAATATTAATATAATCACCTTACAACGAAACCACATAAATGTGAAATTATTATTGATAACATGCATCTCCTCGTAAATTAAGTATTATTTTATTTTGCGATTTACACCAATGGATAGGCAATTTATTAATGAACCTTTCTATAGTAATTTTTTTTTTTCAAAAGACCAAAATTTGATTTTATTAAGAAATTATTTTAAAATCTGGGCATATTTACTGCTCACGGGCTTGCTGAAGTCAGTGAGCGCTGAGCTCTTCGACGTGAAGCCCGTGTCGTTAGAGCGTCGACCAGCGCATACGCCACGTCATATGAGTCGATAATATTATTACTTATTAGGTTATTAATAGGTAGTATTATTTGTTTGTTTTGGGTATAATTTTTCGTATTAGTTATACATATATTTGTTGTGTTTTTTACTGCGCGATGAAGCTTTTTGCGTGTATTTTCTTTGAAGTAAATGCAAATAAAAAAATGAAGCACCATTAGCATGTAAGGTTCGAATCCATAATTAAAATTTCGACAAATATTATAATTTACACTATAAAAGGCTAATTCAATATTATCACCCAACCACAATATCTTATCAGGTATAGTACTGCCTCGTTGGTCTAGTGGTTGTAGTAGTGCGACTGCTGATCATGAGGTCCCGGGTTCGAATCCTGGGTCGGGCCAAAAAGATAGTTATGAGTTTTTCATTTATGTTCTAAGTTATAATTAGTATTACTAAGTTATAGTTTTTTGCTAAAACATAGTATATTATTTATTGCTTGTTTTTTCTTCTTTTTCAAAAAATAATTGAGTACATAAGGTGTTCTATACTATATAATTCGGTAAAAAGTACTAATATACCTACTTTTTACTATAAACTAAAAAAATTTAACACTAAATTTAACTAAAAAAACTAAACTGACCATTTATTTTTTAACTCATAACAGGACATGGGTTTATTTATACTCTAAAAACTATAACTTTATACAATTAGTGTTCACTATAAAATTATATTCGGTATAGACGGTAATTATTAAATGCAACATATTTTTTTAATTATTAATTACATTTGTCAGTGGATTAAATTTGCTTTAATAAAGTTGGTGATGATTTTAAATAAGAATAAAATTCTGCTCAAGTTTTTTATTATTATCTTTGTTAACAACATCGCCTTTAGAACTCTGGAAGCGTAAGTGTTTCTTTCAGACGTCCACAATTTATGCAAAATAAAAAAATACTCTTTCTACCGGAGCATTCGTACCAGGTAGACATAAAATATATTCGATTAAAAAAATTATGTTGAAGATTGTTGACTTTGAATACTTCCATCCAACGAGTTACGGGACAATTTTGTGTCCCGGAGCTTTGTTGGGGACAATGGGACAGGAGACCGAGAAAAGGGACAGTCCCGTTCAAAACGGGACGTATGGTCACTTTAGCTATAGCCCGGCGACCATGAAGCAAATACAAAGTTAGTCTTTGTATTAGCTTCATGGTGGCGCAGTGGCTTAGCAATCAGTTGATGCGCTGGGGGCCGCGGGTTCGACTCCCGCATGGAACAAGTATTTGTATGGCCTACAAATAATTGTTCCGGGTCTGGATGTTTGTCTTTGTGCAATTTATGTTTGTAAACTGCCTCCACGACACAGGAGAAAATCCTAGTGTGGGGGTAACGTTTTTTTACAACTGAAATTGAAAGATTGAACCCTTATACTTCTTGTTGATTTTTGTATTACCTTTAATAAAGTTACCCTTATGTATAAATAAATATAATTACGTTTGTAGAAATAAAATTGATTTTCATCCTCATCAATCATTGGGGTGAGGATAATGTCTGCCAGCATAAGTATAAGCAGGCTAAGTTACAAGGTGCTCAGTTCAAAAATTAGTAGGTAACTTTTCAATACGTGACACGTAAAAATTAACAATAATCAAAAACACATATGCGAAACATCCTATTTATTTATTTATTTTTTATTGCACCAAATATTTGTACAAAAGCCGAGCTATCTATTTATTTACCTATAGTGAATAGGTATCTTTTAAACTCACAATTTTCAATGCTTCAGTTTTAATATATAATTAATTATAAAATTTCATAATTAGATAATATATAATAATACATAATTCTAATATAATGCAACTAATATATACAGAATAAAAAAATTAAAATACATTTATCTTTGTACGCTATGTGTATTTCCATAAAATAGTTTATTGATGTTGAAAAAATAATACTACTTTCGTACAATAGGTGGCGTCTTACATATTTCTTCCAGCGCGCCGTATTGTAGCGAGCGGCGCGCCGGTCAAATGCTCAAGGTCGTTCGCATGGAGTAGCCCCTTAAAAAACATCCTTATTTCTATAGAGAGGGAGGTAAATTCATTCTGCGTAGATCGGACCAAAGATCGGAAAAAGCTGAAGGTACTCCGGGTTAACTCTGACATCTGGACGTCAATCACCTCGGTTTCCTCGTGACTATGAGTGCTGTAAATTACCCGAAAGGTCGAGAATCAATAAAAAACAAGAAAACTAAACGCGATAGAATCCGTAAGAGTAGTTTTATTCAAAATTTAATTTTAATTAAATAAAATTAATTTGCTAATTGTACGTGCTTTTATTACCTCTAACTGACACGAGCATCGGTGAAGGGGATCTTTCACAATCCTCTTATTCTCCGGATAATGCAGAGGTAATAAAACCACATACAATTAGCAAATATTTTTTTTTTACTTAAAATATTTTTAATGTTTAAGTTTTTTGAAAAAAGTTATTTCTTTACGTTTGAATATTGACTCTGATAACGCACATAACGGGAACCACAGTTCTATTCTTACAAGTTCTAAAATCGTCCAAATTATGAGGGTTCAGCAGTAGACTTAACAGATAAATGACGACTATGATGACGGTGATTTAATGATTAATAGTATACACCAATTATATTCACGTTGAAAACGTTTTCTGCAATTCCTTTAGCCTGACTCAATAACGGAATTTTATTGAACATTGAACGCACGCTTTAAAAACAACACTCTGATATCTTCTTCATTGTCAAAGTGAGATACGAGTTTCTGCAATTGAATTTTTCTGTTCAATATTTCTTTCGAATTAGATTTTAGTTGTTAGAACTACGCTAAATTTAACCTCCTTTATGAGACAAAAGCTATTGTTTAATAATACGGGCGATTCTAATCATGTGACACTATTGTTCAGACAATGTATGGACTTTATAGTTTTTCTTTAGAGTCCACCTGATGGGGAGGTGTACTTTAACTTATTATACGGACGGGTCACACTTGCATATATGTCACTTAAGAGAAGTAAACAACGTATTCACTGTCTAATGGTTTATTGCAGACTGTTTTTACAAATATAATGAGAAGTGAGATTTGACTTTACGCGTACAATACAACATACCGCCCGCCAAAAAGGGCATGACCCTTTTTATAAGTTCATTATATCTAGAATCTATAATATGTAATAGAAAAAACTTATTCAAACTTAGTTATTCAAATTTTATACATTAACAAACAATTAATATAAATACGAATAAAATTCAATTACAATCAATAGGCAAATGAGACAGTTTTAACACACTTCTTTTAATAACACCATCACCGCACTTTAAACTGTAAACTCTTGTGACTCCATCTGGTCCAGGATGTTTGGCAAGTATGCACCCAGCATCCACTTTCCAGGAGGCAGTTTATCTTGCTTAATGAGAACTATTTCATTGATGGCAAATTCCCGTTCCCTTTTAAGCCACTTTGGTCTTTGTTGCAACCTTGTGAGATATTCATGCTGCCATCGATACCAAAAGTCGCCTAAGAGTTTTTGTGTATATCGCCAACGTGCTTGTAGGCTAATTTTTGCATCACATAAGTCTGGCGCTGGGACAGAAATAGGAGCTTCACCGATCAAAAAATGGTCTGGTGTTAAAGGGCTTATATTGTCCACCTCAGATTCATTAATTGGTGTTAAGGGCCGAGAATTTAGGCACGCTTCAATCTGGCACAAAAGTGTGGACATCTCCTCATATGTTAAATTCTTCGTCAGGACTCTCTTCAAATGTCCTTTCATGGATTTAACCCCCGCTTCCTATAAACCACCAAAGTTAGGGCTATAAGGTGGAATGAAGTGCCACTGGGTGCCGTCCAAAGCCAAAGCACTTTTAATTTGATTGTTCAAATTTAAATTGGCTTCATTTAAATCTTCCGACAATTCTCTGTTCGCTGCTATGAAAGTTCTGCCCTGGTCACTCCACAGGTGAGCGCAACGTCCTCTCCGTGATACAAAACGTCTAAAAGCCCCAATTAAAGCTTCTGAAGTTAGATCGCTTACAAGTTCGAGATGGATGGCTTTAATTGACATACGTATAAAAATAGCTATGTAAGCTTTACTTGTTCGTATACCTCTCCCCTTTGACATAAGTATTTGGATTGGCCCGGCAAAATCTACACCACTTTGTAGGAATGGGCGTGACGGGTTAACTCGTTCGGGGGGCAGATCACCCATTATTTGTCCTTTTGCCTTGGCTCTAATTTTAGCACATATCAAACATTTAAAAATGTGAGATTTTATTACAACTTTTGCCCTTACAATCCAGTACTTTGTTCGCAAGTATGACAACATTAATTGTAATCCACCGTGCAGCGTTCTTTTATGAGCATCAGCTACAATGAGTGCTGTAAGTGAAGATTTAGCGTCTAAAATAATTGGAACTTTACTCTCTTCACTAATATTTGCATGCCGTAGTCTTCCTCCTACTCTAAGAATCCTTTCTTCATCAAGAAATGGATTTAGAGATTTTAAGCGACTATTTCTCCGAACATATTTACGATCGGTAATTGTTTTTATTTCATCATAAAAATCTTCCAATTGTGCTTTCTTTATACACAAATTTACGGCTTGTTGTAATTCTTCAGTTGTAATACAGTTTTCATTGTACTGTCGCCTTTTAAAATTTAAGAATCGTCTGCTGTATACAATTGTCTTTAGAAGTTCTTCAAATGAGTCAAAATTTTCAAAGTTAAAAAGTGGTTTGTTTGTTCATTTTTTATTAGTGTCACATTTAAATTTATTTTTATTAATTTTTTATCCAATTGCGTTGAAATTATGTTAGGTCTCGAAAATATTACTTCCTTCTGTAACAACCATGGTGGTCCGTGCCACCATAACTGATTTGTGAGAAGAACTTGAGCAGAGGAACCTCTTGACGCAAAATCCGCTGGATTGTCCTGAGTTTTGACGTGGTACCATTGGCCATTTTTAACATTCTCCATTATCTCAACTACACGATTTGCAACAAATAGCTTCCATCTATTTGGTTCGCCAATAAGCCATGCCAAAACTACTGAAGAATCAGTCCACGCAAAAACTTGTGTAGAAGGTATTCTCATCGCTTGAGCCACGTGATTTAGAAGCTTAGATACTAAAGTTGCGCCACATAACTCAAGACGAGGCAAAGAAATGGTTTTTACCGGAGCTACCTTGGTTCTGGCAGCTACAATGCTTGTCTGTACGATATCGTTTTCATCTACTGTTTTACAATATACAACAGCAGATATTGCCTTTATAGATGCATCACAGAAACCGTGCAGTGATGTGTTTTCTTTATTAGCGGTTTTCGTATAAATCCTACGTTTGATTCGCATTCGATTGACATTATCTAGATCATAACGTATTGTCAGCCACTCTTTCCGTAATTCTTCGTTTATTTTGTCATCCCAGTTTACTCCTTCTAACCATAGCCTTTGAATCAATATTTTAGCCTTGATAATTACGGGTGCTATCCATCCTAAAGGATCAAACATTTTTTGTACATCTGCTAATATATTACGTTTAATGACGTTCGTTAGAACAGGCGGTAAAGTCACAGTGTATTGGAAATCATCTTCACCTAAATTCCATGTCAGGCCGAGTGCCTTTACCAATGTAAACCAATGTAAATGACCTTAACAATTTAGCATTATTTGATATCCATTTCTGTAGTCTGAAGCCGCCCTTGTTAAGAGTAATTTTCAATTGTTTACACACTTCTATGGCTTGTTGAACAGTGTCACACCCAGACATTAAATCATCTACATAAAAGTCTTCACGTATTGTTCTTGCTGCATTAGGATAGTCTTTGGCTTCATCGTCTGCAATCTGTAATAAGGTTTTGACAGCTAGATATGGTGCCGATGCTGTACCAAATGTAACTGTCAATAACCTGAACTCCTCTATTTCGTTAGATTTTGATGAATCATCTCTCCAAAAAATTCTTTGAAAGTCTGTGTGTTCCTTTTTTAACAATATCATCCTATACATTTTTTCGACATCACTTGCGAAACAAATTTTGTGCATCCGCCATCTCATAATGATACTTCTTAAATCTTCCTGTAAAACGAGTCCTACCAAGAGCTCATCATTAAGAGATATTCCTTGAGAATTCTTACATGAAGCGTCAAAAACAACACGCACTTTGGTTGTTTCTTTGTCGGTGCGTATTACAGCATGATGAGGCAAATAAACTGCGCACTTGGTTGTTTCTTGTTTGGGAATCCTTTACATGTGACCCATTGTAAGATATTCTTTCATGACCTCCTGATATTTTACTTTAAGATATGGTATCTTATCTAATTTTTGTTCTAACTGTATAAATCTTTTCATTGATATTTCTCTGCTGTTTCCTTTATGTGACTTAGGACTACCTACTTTAAATGGTAATTGAACTATGTACCTTCCTTCGCTATTTCTCGAATAGGTGTTCTTAAATATTTCTTCACATTTCTCTTCATCCTTCGTGAATCTTCTTTTAGGAGTCGGGTCTACTTCCCATAACATTTTTAACATATCATCTACTTCAGTAACTTGATGCATGACTATCATTGTTTGTTCTTGTTGTTGTAAATTGTCGTTTACGGTCCCGAATACTATCCAACCCAGTGCAGTATTTTGCGCACAAGGTGTTCCAGGTGGACCTTTGATGACTTCACTTTGCAAGATTTGTGCATATTCATTTACTCCTAACAACAAATCAATAGATCCTGTTGTGTGGAAACTTGGATCTGCTAACCTAAGTCCTTGGAGATGGGGCCATTCGTAAAACGCAATTGATTTTGTGGGGATTTTAGTAGTCAGTTGTTTTGACATGACATAGGCTTTTACCTTGAGGCTGAATTCGCTTTGATACTGTGATATTACCTCTACCTGAACTACTTGATTTATTTTTGACATTACAAATCCCACACCAATAATGTTTCCCTTAACTTTATACCTTGTAGCCTTTAAAGATTGAGCTGCACGTTCACTAATTAAACAAGCTTGTGATCCCGGGTCAATGAGGGCTCTTAATACAGTTGTGTATCCATCTTCACTTCGTACTGTAACTACTGCTGTACCTAATAAAACTGTGCTCCTCATTGCTTGAGCTTGTGACGTCATCATTGTATTGATTTGAAGTTCTTCTGTTTCTTCAACATTTGTATGTAAAACCTTCGGTTGTGTTTCCTTTTGTTTTTTACCTTGGGGACTCGTAGCTCGTGAATGATGAAGAAGAGAGTGATGACGTCTGTGACAAATCCTGCATGTGCTGGATGAACGACAAGCTTTGACTGGGTGACCAGGAATTAGACAGTTGAAACATATGTTTTTTGTCTTTACTAATTCACTTCTCATTGTGGGTTCCATTTTGCCAAAACTCTTACATATGTGACATAGTGCATGATTCCCGTTGCACAATGGACAAACCTTCTCCGTAGTTGTTACATGATATGAGCGCACTGTAGTTCTATCCTTTGTTGAACCTGGCGATAACAACTCAAGTGTTCGAAATTTCATTTCCATAAATTTTGTTAATGTCATTAAGGTGGGCAACTTATCGTTCATTTCTTTGCTTACAAATTCTTTCCATTCCTTATGGGATTCCAAATCTAGTTTATTTACGACCAAATAAATCACCAATGGATCCCAATGTTCAGTAATAACGTCTAGGTTTTTCAAGCTGTTAAGACATTCGGTCGTAGTGTCATGTAAAGATTTAATTTGACTTGCGGACTGACTTTGCAATTTTTTTTGGTTAAACATCCGTTTTAGAATAGAGGTCACTATGAGTCGTTTGTTGCTATAACGCCCTTTTAATATATCCCACGCTTGGTTATAGTTAGTTTCGGTTATCTGAATATGTTTCAATAAATTTTCGGCATCGCCCGTAACACTAGACTTTAAATAGTGTAGTTTTTGAACACAACTGAGTGTTTCATTTTTATCAACAAGCGTTAAAAATAAATCTTGAAACGTCGGCCAATCTTCGTAACTGCCAGAAAATGATGGTAATTGTATTCTGGGCAACTTGACTTGGGGAACTTCACGCTGCAATATCTTATTTTCACCAACGCTGGCTGATTGTATAACCGTAGAATGTAATGAATCTAATAAGTCCTTCATATCCGCTTTTGTTTGCATATAACTTTCTTCACACGAATAGTATACGTCTTTATTAAAATATTCCAAGCGTTTTCGTTGTTCCTTAGGCACAGATTTTATTAAACTTGTATGTGCAGTCTTAAACGAGTTCCAATAGTCATTCAGGCAGTCAATTTTTGCTTCTAAATATCCCTTAGTTAGACGTGCCTTTAGACACTTTTTAAAGTTCTCGTGGGTTTTAACAATACTACAGTGCAAATCTTCAATTTCACTTAAAATTTGGTCCGTAGTTTCCATGTTAAATATTGAATAATACGACGGTTAATATTTACTAACAAAATTAATGTTACTTGTTTTTGTATTGGCGTCCGAGCTCTTTTGTTCTCCGACTCGGCGTTATCAGTCGCCTATTCAATAAAAATCCGGCTCGAAGGACCATTATGTACTTTAACTTATTATACGCACGGGTCACACTTGCGTATATGTCACTTAAGAGAAGTAAACAACGTATTCACTGTCTAATGGTTTATTGCAGACTGTTTTTACAAATATAATGAGAAGTGAGATTTGACTTTACGCGTACAATACAACAGGAGGGGTTCATATGGCCCATGTACATCTATATCTATGATTTCTTATATTTACGCGAACACTACACCTTAACACTAGTTCACAATCCACAAATCCGTAAAACTAATTTTATGTAAATAATAATACTTGTTTTACGGATTTAAACATCTACATCTATCCTCGATTACGTATCAAAATGTGTATGCGTTGTCACCCATGAGGACTAAGATAGAATGCCTCGTTTCTAGTAAAATGTTTTTCCGGTTCTCTACACTCACCATACAAACACAGCAGCGTTAGGCTGCTATTTTACGCTGGTATTCTATGAGAGCGTAGTCCTACCCTGGTCGAGCCGACCCATTCGTGCTACAACTATACTGGCTAGCATGGCTTTACCACGCAAAAATATTTTGGATATTTATTTATCCACGGCCCACGTCCACCATGATCAATCCGAAGAGGAAATCCGAAAGAAAATTTGAATCCGAAAGGAAAGCAATGATACAATATTACTTAAAATAATTAAAGATAAAAATATTATTAACGATTACTATGTTATTATAATTTAAAGTACTTGGTTTTACAACACAACAACAGTTATTAAGCCAATTTTAAATCTGGTAACACCGTCGCTGGTACCCACAGGTGTGTCAGTATTTTTACCCGACGGCATCACACGCCGCAAATATTGCCATATGAATTTCCTCGTTTGATTAAATTTTATTTTATATTTTCAATCTGTCCTTTGGAATTGTTTAATATTAAAGTTAAAATATCTACATTCACGATAGCACAATAAAGTAAACTCGGCTACAAGCTTGACATTAGAACTATTATCATTTTACTCCGCATTATTAGTAATTTGTTGAAGTGTAAGTTAAAAGATTAAATATTATCATTATAATTAATTTGCTAAATTGTAAGTTAAAAGATTAAGTATTATCATTATAATTAATTTGTTGAAGTACTTATAAATTAAAATATTCAAATCAACTATAATTTTTGTCTTTAAGACAATATGTCATTTTTCTATTTAACGCAATATTTAAAAATTGATGTATTCATAACTTAATCCCTATAATACTCGTAGACTTTAAGGCTATTTCAAAGCGGTTTTTTTAATATTATGGTATAAAACCCACATATTATCATGTTTTTTTAAACTTTACTTCCACACTACATACATAAATTTCACAAGGACTAACATCCAGACCTGGAACACTTACTTGTAGGTCATATAAATACTTGTTCCGTGCGGAATTCGAACCCGCGCCCCATAGCGCTGTAACTCATTGCTAAGCCACTGCGCCACGGAGCCGTACGAATTACTGTATTACGTTAAAAATATGATGATGTTCTAAAAATAATGTAAAAAACATAGGTGTGTTTAGTTAACACGCTGGAGAAGAGAAACCTTTTTTAAGTTTGGTCCTTTTTTAATTTAAGTAAGGTCATGTCGTGAAAAAGCAGGAGCCGATAGTTGTCCGTGCTTAATAACATAATCGGGAGAAGCTGTGATAATATGATCAATCCATGAGTCATCAGTGTCAATGTTGTGGTGAGTTGCCTCTAAGGGGAGAATGTGGAGATCGACTAACTCTATGACTGACCGAAATTTTTGAGAACGAGAAGAATTTCTCAAAAAATCAGTATTGAAATCACCCATTATTATGCAGTGCGTGTACTCGGATGAAATGGTAGAGAGAGAGCTTTCAAAAGCATTGAAAAAGTTAATAGCAGGTGGACAGTATACTACCTCGAGAATTGACTTTACACCTTTGATATCGATTTCCAGAAACAGAAACTCCAATGAGGCAGAATAAGGAGATGGTGAAGCTAAAATAGTTTTATAAAAAAATTTGCTCTCAGGTATATGGCGACACCTCCACCTCCTTTTTTAGTTCGGTCGTTACGCACAAGAAAAAAGTTATTTAAGGGATACATGCTGGACATTAATGAAGGCTTTAGCCAACTTTCTGATACTAAGATTGCATGAACACAATCTATAGAAAAAAATTCTTCAAAATAAGAGTAATGACCCGGTATGCTCTGAGCATTAACATGGCATACATTTAGAAAATTTTTACAAGGAGTAAGTAAATTAATAAACTCATCGCGGAGGTAGGGCAAGCTATTAGTATAATTACAAGGTTCGAACGTGACATCTGAATCATATGCAGAATAAAAAGATTCATCATTCGACGTAGCTGACATAATAATAATATGTATATGATAAATATAAAACAATATGTTAAAAAATACTTATATAACACAGAATATAAATTACTTAAACTAACTAATAAAAATACGACTCAATTCAAATATATCACCCAACAGTTGACTGATTGCAAAAAGAATAATGAATAAAATATACAAAGATAATAATAATAACAAAAGGTAATCTACACAAACTAAGACTACTTGATCAGGCATAACAAGACCACAAAAGTTTAAAGGTTTATCTAGGTTGTTTAGTGACTAAATTAACAAGATAATTTAATGGAATTATTTAACAACGAAATTAACCAGTTGTAAACAGTATTGCAAAAAAAAACATAAAGTATTTTTACAGTGTGACATAAAAAAAGCAAAAAAAAAGTTACTGACAATGCAGCAAGTAGGTGCAATACAAAAAGGAATACAAAATTATTAAGTTTCGACAGGTAAGATTAATATTATTGTGAAGCAGTTTACTATGAATGATAATTATTATACACTGTAACTTCAAGCTAAGAAGGGCTAGAACCCAGAGCTGTAGAGCCAATTATAAAAGAAACACTCTGTGCTGTCAGATCTTCAGTTGATTTTGCACCTTTTGCTTTTGTTGATATTTAACATAAACAGTATTACATTATAGCATATTGTATATCTACTCTATTGTAGAACTTGTATGTAATCAGCTAAACGTAAATAATACAATTACCTTCAACTAATGATAACTGATAATGACAAAAAACAACGAAATAACAAAAAAGAAAAAAAAATTAACTTAAGAATCGAAGATACAAAGATACAATACACAAACTGCCGACGACAGTGGAATTGTTTTTTTGGCACCACACGACGTGTCTTCTTACTTTCCACACTTTGAACGGCCTGGATGACTTGTTTACGACTGGCCCCATCTTGCTGACAACTGGGTTCTAATGGGCCTTGCTGCACAGTGTCAGACGAGGAACTATCAAACTCTTCCTCAGTGAAAATTTTTATGCGGGTACTATCTGGGAGTTTAATGTTTATGGTTCCATCAAGAGTCCATACATTCTTCATGCCGAAATGTCTGCGAGTCTTCTTATATGTACTCTGTCGCATTTTAGTAAGAAACTCCGATACCGTGTATGATGTATTCTTTAATTTAGCCTTAGATCTCCAGATCTCGGATTTAGTATCATCATTATGAAAATGGACAAGTACAGCTCTTACCCGATCATTTCACGGAGCTTCCAATCGATGACAGCGTTTCAAGGAAGACTTGCTTATATGTGAAAGGCCCATTTTATTATTAATAAGTGCAAGTACCACTTGTTCCTCATTTAATCCAGGCTCTTCAGAAATACCATTAAAAAGAAGCAACTTGCGCCTCTGTCGCATATCTATTTCGTCAACTACATTAGTACACCTTTGAAATTGTTGCTGCAGAAGACTAAACATGTTACTCACTAGATCTTTAAAAGCATAAAATTCCTCACTTAGCTGGACCAAAGTTGGATTGGATGGGACTAATGCAGCTTTTAAGCGTTTTTCAAACTCTGTCATCTTTTGCATCCAGCTAACTTCAAGTTTCTTCTGCATCAGATCAACCTGAGTAACATTTGCCATTATGTGCTTTTTTAATTACTTGAAATGTGTATATATAGATATTCACTTGTAAGCTAAGTTGAGCTGTAGGGTGATGCAAGTAAGTTCTTAAATCTTCTTTAAACACATATGTTTATAATATTAATGTAAACTAAAATGTGTAATTTCACTGATTTGAATGCAATTTAACTTAAATTTGATTTATTATTTTTAATTGAATAAATAAACTGGAGCTATCAAATCAGCTGTTGACTTTTTCACACCTACCCACCGAACAAAAATGGAGTGTTTCTGTGAGAATTGTTAAAATGCTATATTGAAACAATTCTCACAGAAACGCTCCATTTTATTATTTTCTTAACTCACGTCCCCAAATCATAGGGTTTAATTGTTTATTGTAAAACATCTTTGTTAAAAATTAATGTACGCAAATAGTTAGATTTTTACGGATAGCGAGACCCACCATCCGTTAGATATCCGCATCGGCAGAATGTTCTGATTGCAGACCACAGTCATGTGCTAAGTCGACAAATGCAAACTGCCGGGTTCGAAACTACCGAATTTAAGTTAGTCTTAAACGAGTTTTACTAGCGATTAAATATATTTTAATTTATTAATTAGCATTTTCAAAACGTCCTTTTATCCTCTGCATAACATGACCAGATATTTGATTTCAGCAATTATCCGACATCTTTCGGTTGTCAACGCCACTATCATTACATAGTAAGATGTTAAAATTTGAAGAAATTTCTATTCTTAGTTGGTACACTTCGTTGGGATAAGCCATACACAATATACTACGTAGGCATCAAATTACGGCTATAAGTGAAGTTATATTCGAGTTTTTTGGTATATCTGACGAGAAGATATACCGTAGTTTCCCGAACGCTGCCGAGTTGAATCCGTCGATTGACCTCTCGGTCGAAGTTCGACTCAACTAGTCGGACTATTTGTCCCAGGTAAACATACTCGCTAACAACTTCAAGTTTATTACTCCCAAAAACTACCGGCATAGTTGTACCAACATGGACGTTATACATGATCTTGGTTTTGTCCATGTTCATCTTAAGAACGGATTGGCCGTTGGGAGGTACTATTGAGATCATTGAGCATAGTACTTATGTCCTTCAGCGATTCTGCCATAAGGGCTATATCGTCGAAAAATCGAAGGTGAGTTATGTACTCGCCATTGATCTACCGTATTCTTTCCAGTAAAGAAGCTTGAAAACTTCTTCCAATGCAGCAGTTTCGGGGATATAACGTCACGCTGCCTTACACCTCTCTGCAGTTGGATAGGTTTCGTACTCTGTTTTCGTAGTCGGATAGCCATCGTAGACATACTGTACAAACACTTCAGCACTTCGATATACCGTCAGTCAACTTGGAACCACTGAGGGGACTGCAACACTGTCCAAATTTCGACCGAATCAAAGGCTTTTTCATAGTCCACATGCGCCAGACATAGTGGCAAATTTACTCCCCGGTCTTCTGTACAATTTACCGAAGGGTACGTCTATGGTGCTAAAGCCTATTCGGAAACCGGCTTATTCGGGAGTTACTCACACTTGCGTGTGGCTACAACGATGATGTGTATAGCTGCCCATATAACCTTTCAAAACCATTAAAAATCTAAGGTGTCCCGGAAATAACGCTGCCACGCTCGGTCTTCAATTGTCGAACAATTGGCTCTTTCTAGAAGATAGACCTCTAGCAAAGTCTTTGGTGCGCTGGGTCTGCTCGATCACTTCTTCAATACGATCAGTATTAAAAAACTTAGCTCCCCCCTCTCTTCGGACCTCGGATAATCCTATAATATTCCAGCGCAACTTTTCTATCTCTTCTTCCAGCTCCAGAATCTTCTCGTCCGTCCTCAGAGTGCGTGCGTTATAAGTTGCCATAATATTTTAAAAATGAGAAACGAGTCCCCCAAACAAGATTTTTCAATTCGACGGAAAAATTATCAATTCAAAAAAAAAACAATAATTCTATAAAATTTATTATAAATTATTTAAGTTTAACCAATAACAAAATTGTTACGGCCTACGGCTGCTCCCTTAAAGAGTCAAATCCTCAGGGGCCCATGAGCTGAAGACTTCCCGAGCAGAGGTAGGTCGGGCCACAATGTGGCCACGTGGAATCTCTCGAATTACACTAAAATATATGGGGAAGCGTTCTATACTACGGCCAGTCGACCGGCAGAGGAATTAGGCGGAGTTTACTTACCTATATCCAAGGCGACTGGTCCCTCCGGAGTCGGTCAGGTCACATGTGGTTGTGTAGTGAAAGGGAAATAAGTGATGTGATGTGTATCTGGGTGTGACTGATGGTGATTGAACCTAGACCTTGGCCGTCGGCAGCAGCCCGAGCGTCGACACCGCTCCTACTTTAGGGGGCTTCCGAGGTTGTTCACAGTCACTTTCTTCTTTCGTCACGTTGACAGTCAATTAACTCTATCGTACGATTAACTAACTTACAGAAGCCACTAACTATCGCTGGGTATAAGGTTAACGCACAAAACTCACACGGAGTTTACGGATCAAAGGTCACGACCGTTTCGCGTAGCAACAGTTAGTTCTAGAATATCAGAGGCCGCACTAGCTAATATTGTCGAACGCACTTATACAGATTCTGAGTCGGACCCAATAAGTCCCCGAAAAGGCTATCCAAACAAGGAATGCGCGTTATAATTCCTAGACAGGATATTTACTAGACGCCCTAACTATTCCGTGGTTCCGGCACAAAATTAACAGTGTGTAGACATTAGCACAGCTGGCAGACGACTGACTTTTCGCTCGCGACCCGCCCGCTCTTGCCACGCTCGGCCGAACTTCAAACCAGTTCGCACCGAGCCGAGTGCCCTCTGGGGTCGATTCTTGACATTAGCGTTTGGCGCGAACAAACCCCCGTCCCGGACATAAGGATTTAGGTCCGCGAGCAACCCGGTCAGCGGGACAAGGTCGCGACGACAAGTTACAAGACCGAATCTACAACCAAACTAGGCCACCTTAGGCACCCCATCAGATCTTGCAACCCTAACCAACGCCTCAAAAGATAGCCCTAATGTGGCAAGCCGGAGGGTCAGCCTCCACTGGATGCCTCTCCTGGGCATCGCAGCACTTTAATAAGCCCTGTACTGGACAGAAGTCCGACGACCTCTTTCAAACACCTATCTGTGCCCCTATGATTAGTTCCGCAATCCGACCGGATCAGCTCGGCAAACAGCGACGCTACACGAAGTTGCCCAGACAAATTTTGTGCCAGCTGTTGCTTCAGTGCAGAGCGCACCCACAAATTCCACATGAACATAGTCTGTGGAGAGCCGAACGAAACGCACAGTATAGTCCCTAGTATGAATTTTCAACAAGTAGGCCTAGCCAGGCCACCCACCATATTATCATTTACTAAAATAGTGCGGCAGCTGATTTCAATCTGATAATCTCCAAAACTAGCTAGCCTGTTAGGCAAGTAGTCCTATGCTCATATTTCAACTATTTTTTCAAAAGCATCAATGTTCAACTACAGAATTAATTCAACCAAATTAATTACCGATGCGCATAGGTCAACTTGCAAATTAAACAAAACAATAACGTAAGGGACAGCCCTACTTCTTCGCAATGCAAAATGATTAAACACTATCATAAACATAAACATAATTTTTCAAATAGTGCGCCATTCAATTTCAGATGAATTCAAATTTTCCTTTCAGCAAATAGACGCAACAATCAAATACAGTGATTAAATATATTTACAAAACACATGCAGTAGCATTTAAAGGAGTAGATTAAATTCAATTCTTTTAATTTAAACCGCTAAAAATTAGAAAATTTCGCGGAAAGCCCAAAGCAATTTTTAATTTTAATTCAAAGTATTTTTTGACTAAGTGCTCGACCAAACCAAATATAATACCCCTTGACAGCATGATTCAACGCTCCAGAGGGGCCCTAATCTTCCCACCACCAAGGGGAGGCCACATGTGAACCCGGGATCAATCGAGCACAACCGCTAACAGTCGCCACTCGGGTTGTACGCCTTCACTGAGGCTGTCGGCAACAGAACATTTTGACAAGTGGACTGTTGACGGCTTAAGGCTCAGTGGAGGTGGCCGTGGTGGGAGCTAAGGCGGCAGCTAGCCAGGGCCGCCTCCATTAAATGGGGAACAGTGGTACATCAGTCGCGGCCACTCAGCTAACGGGAGTGAGAAGGGTCCAGCGGACCGATGAGTGGCCGTGAGGTTCCTCTCCACACGCTTAGGGGGGGTGATAAAACCCCCGCCCCTGGGGGAATTACCCCCCCACTGGTCGGGGGAGGGGCCCCTTTCAATCTTAGGGGCCTGGTGGCTGGCCGGCGGGCGCCGATTGTCGCCCGGCAGAGGGCGTGGCTTAGCGCCCCCGCCCGTAGGGGTCGAGGGCCTGGCATAGCCCCGAGAGGAGACGCCGTTCGCACCCAGGCACAAAACTGCATGGTGATGGCCCTGGCAATGCAGACAGGGCCGTCGATGCGGACAGTCTCGCTGGAGGTGCCCTCCCAGACATGAACAGCACCAGTGGCGCTCCTTGGCGATAGTTCGCCTCGCTGGAACCGGCTTACCTAATAATTTCGGGCACGACGTTACCCGGTGATCAGATGCTCGACAATAGGAGCAGGGGGGGGGGTTGACGACGACTTGCCTGGCGGGTTCAGCCTCTCACTGGGCACGTCTCGTAAGTCGTCAATGGTTCCCGCCGCGTTCTCGATCTGCCGGCACTGCTCCTCCAAAAACCGCAGCAAGTCATAGAAGAGCGGAATATAGGAGGCCTCGTCCCCGCCGTACCTCTCCTCAAAATGGATTCGAAGGTCGAGAGGTAGACGGGACAGCACGATGCGGAGCAACAAAAAAGCCCATTCGCCCACTGGTAATTCCAGCCGCCTCAACGTATTACAAGCTACCAAGACTGGATCCAACAGGTCCGGACGCAGTCTGGCGCGGTCACTAAGCAGCGGGAGGCTTAGAAGCTGCTTAACATGTTCGTCCGCAATTCGCCGGACGTTGGCGTATCTTCTGGCTAGGAGGTCCCGAGCAGTCTGGTAGGCGTCGTCCGACAATCTCAAGTGGCCGACGACGCCCAGAGCCTCCCCCTCAAGTGAGGCCAGGATGTACGCCATCTTTTGGCTCGGGTTCAGGTCACTCCGGGCGTCCACTAGGCTGTCGGAAAGACCAACGAAGGTCAGCCATTCGGAAAGAACCCCGGAGAACTTTGGCAGGTCCAGAGTTGGGAGTCGTCCCAACAGCTCCGGCTGAAGCTGCATCAGAGAGGACTCGGACAGGTCACTCATCCGAGCTTCACGCGCCTCCTCGGCATACCTGCCTTCAGCCTCGATCAACTCGTCCGTGAGCCACAAGAACTGCTCATAGTCCGCGAAGCAGGAGTCCAGGACTCCCTTCTCCACATCCGAATCCTCGAGCTCAGCGTAAGCCTCCTCCACTGCGGCCCTTCGAGCATCCACCTGCTCGAACCGCTTCATTAAGTTATGGACCCTATTCGGTCGACCTATCAAAGCATGGGCGCTTGTGGCCCAGCGGAACTCAGTCCGCAGACAATGGATCAGTAGCTTGGGCGATGACATCACTATTAAATACAAATTACGACGCGGCTCGAGCACAAATTACAAAGATAACAAACAAAAAATACAACAAAAATTAACAGTTAATAAATGCAGTTCCTATCAAATCGCGTTGAATAGAAATTACACAAATACGAATTACTACGTATCAACCAAATACAAGTTAGCACAAAAGAAAAGACACAAATCAAATTGACAAATAACAAATACTAGAGCGATCAAATCAAGTTAAATTCAAATTGCGCAAATACAATTACTCTTTAGTTCAAATACAAATTACAGTATAAACGAAGATACACATCACAGTCGATCAACAAAAAATGCCTAGCTCGGAAATCGACCTTTCGATAAGTAATCCACTACAACTATCCGACAACGATAATTAACCGATTACGTAAAAATAACCATCTACCTACATGACGTATATCTCTAGAAAAACTCCCGCTTGCGCAACCCAGGGCGCGGCTTTTCAAACTACCTACTAACCAAAAAAAAAGGCAAGCAACAAACAACAAAGGGAAATAATTCTATTATTACGTACATAAAAAATATTTTTACGTATTACGGACGGGCGTGATTGTAGATACAAATTAAACCAATCAAACCAACGCTCCTTGCCACCAGAATTGTTTAATGTTTATCAAACACTATGGTCGGGATCGACCGGGAATCGAACCCGGAACCGCGCTCTGCTACCAGATTGTTACGGCCTACGGCTGCTCCCTTAAAGAGTCAAATCCTCAGGGGCCCATGAGCTGAAGACTTCCCGAGCAGACGTAGGTCGGGCCACAATGTGGCCACGTGGAATCTCTCGAATTACACTTAAATATATGGGGGAGCGTTCTATACTACGGCCAGTCGACCGGCAGAGGAATTAGGCGGAGTTTACTTACCTATATCCAAGGCGACTGGTCCCTTCGGAGTCGGTCAGGTCACATGTGGTTGTGTAGTGAAAGGGAAATAAGTGATGTGATGTGTATCTGGGTGTGACTGATGGTGATTGAACCTAGACCTTGGGCGTCGGCAGCAGCCCGAGCGTCGACACCGCTCCAACTTGAGGGGGCTTCCGAGGTTGTCCACAGTCACTTTCTTCTTTCGTCACGTTGACAGTCAATTAACTCTATCGTACGATTAACTAACTTACAGAAGCCACTAACTATCGCTGGGTATAAGGTTAACGCACAAAACTCACACGGAGTTTACGGATCAAAGGTCACGACCGTTTCGCGTAACAACAGTTAGTTCTAGAATATCAGAGGCCGCACTAGCTAATATTGTCGAATGCACTTATACAGATTCTGAGTCGGACCCAATAAGTCCCGGGAAAGGCTATCCAAACAGGGAATGCGCGTTATAATTCCTAGACAGGATATTTACTAGACGCCCTAACTATTCCGCGGTTTCCCGCACAAAATTAATAGCGTGTAGACATTAGCACAGCTGGCAGATGACTGACTTTTCGCTCGCGACCCGCCCGCTCTTGCCACGCTCGGCCGAACTTCAAACCAGTTCGCACCAAGCCGAGTGCCCTCTGGCGTCGATTCTTGACATTAGCGTTTGGCGCGAACAAAAATATATAAAAATATTTTATTAATAATGGTATAATTACATATTGTTAATCACTTTCAAAAGACATAAAATAAAATAAATGACATTTTTAAATTACCTTGAGGTAAATTATAACAAAATTATCTATTAGAATGACCAATTTGTAATTCTTGGACCAGTTACTTTTTATAATTGATGGAATATTTTAAATAAGTTTATAGTTGCAGTATTTTCTCAAGCGTAAAATCAAATTAAAAAAAATCAAAAAATAAATTAATGTAAATCCAAAGCTTGCTTTCACAGAGGTTTTAATTTGTTAAATATTTTGTTGTAACTCGCTGATTCATAGCTGACGATGTATTTTTGTTCTTCGAATTTGTATTCATGCAAAATTTATATTCTAAGTTAACATTGAAATTTTATTTGCCTGACATAAAATTATCTTGTAATATTCGTGTTTTTATTATTAACTAGCTGTTCCCCGCGACTTCGCCCGCGTGTAATTTATGGTTTTAATTATGTTGCGCGGAACCCTAATTCTTTTTCTAAAATATAAGAAGCCTTAGTTATTCCTTATAACATCAGCTATCTGCCAGTGAAAGTCCCGTCGAAATCGGTCCAGCCGTTTCGGAGATTAGCCGGAACAAACAGACAGACAGACAGACGGACAGACAGACAAAAATTTTAAAAATTGTGTTTTTGTTATAATTACCGTATATACATTCATATGCATTTAGTAAAAAGCTGGTATTTTGACATTACAAACAGACACTTCAATTTTATTTATTTGTATAGATAAAATAATTAAATTTTAAGAAGACTGAATGACTTCTTATATTTACGCGAACACTACACATTGAATAAAACTACTTTTGCGGATTTTATCGTGTTAAATTGTTCTTATTTTTGATTTACAACGTTTCGGGTGCTATTCAGCACCAATAGTCACGGGGATTAAGGTCATTGACGTCCCTATGTGAGAGTTAACCCGGAGTACGTTCTTTTTTCAGCTTTTTAATTATTAGTTTTGGTCCGATCTACGCAGAATGAACTTACTATGTCTAGATGTCTTGCAGTGGTATGCTTGGGTATAGTTTTAATTTTATTAATTACAATATGGGAGAAATATAAAATAAAATTTAATCAAACGAGGAAATTGACATGGCAATATTTGCGGCGTGTGATGCCGCCGGGTAAAAATACTGCCACACCAGCGACGGTGTTACCAGATTTAAAATTGGCTTAATAATTGTAGTTGTGTTGTAAAACCACCATAGTAATCGTTAATAATATTTTGTTTTATCTTTAATTATTTTAAGTAATATTGCATTATTGCTTTCCTTTCGGATTCAGATTTCCCTTCGGATTTCCCCTTCGGATTGATTATGGTGGACGTGGATAAATCAATATCCAAAATATTTTTACGTGGTAGAGCCATGCTAGCCATTATAATTATAGCACGAATGGGTCGGCTCGACCAGGGCAGAACTACGCTCTCATAGAATACCAGCGTAAAATAGCAGCCTAACGCTGCTGTGTTTTGTATGATGAGTGTAGAGAACCGGACACACATTTTACTAGAAACGAGGCATTCTATCATCTCCCTTTCTCCACGCACGGGTATGCGCTGACCGGTGGCTGTCACCAAATTAATGTTTTCTCGGTTGTATGTGGAGTCCCCAAGGAACTGACTTATAAGTTGGGAACTGACAACCGTGCGAGAGGCTTCAGTGTCTATGGTCAGTTTACACGGCGTTCCGTTGACCTCGCCCTTGATGATTAGGCTGTTCCCATCATGGGTTTGTGAGATCGAAATCCTTGGCGCTCTTTTAACATCAAGCAGCACCCGCCAGTTTATCTGCCGCTGCTGGGCGGTGCTGTTAGCCGCACTACCCTCTCGAGATCGATCACCTTTCCTTTCTACAGTTCGTTTAAGGCAGCTGGATAGAAGATGGTCCCTTTCTCCACAGCTGTAGCACCTAGGGCTGTATCCTTTATTGCGAACTACAGTTCGCAATAAAGGATACAGCCCTAGGTGCTACAACCTCCCTGACGCGATGGGAACGATGATCCTGCCGCACGACTGCCACCTCCAGTGCATGGGTCAACGCGTCCTTAAGCGTCACGTGGTGCCCGAGCCTTACAGCAGCTCTGACTTCAAGGTCGGGGATGCCGTCGATGAATGTCTGCACCAGGTTCCTTACAATTAGCGCAGGTACAGACTGGTATGCTTTTCGAACCAGCTTCTCTACCTCAAGGGCCCTCTGCTGCAGGTTTTCATTACTGCGTTGCACGCGATGTGTGTTGCAGGTGAGCGTCGCCATATCTCGCCTCAAATGTCTCAAGGAGCTGCTTGTAAGTCACTTCCTTACCGAGAGCTTCCAGAACAGTTTAGGCCTGGTCGTGCAGGCCTAGGGTGAGAGCAGTCATGGCCTGACTTTTGTTCCAGCCGTTCGCCTTCATGACAGCCTCGAATTGGATTTTGTAGGCCGACCAGGAAGAAGTCCCGTTGAATGGCAGCACTTTGAATCCACGTAGCGAAGGTGTTGTGCTACCACGGGAGCTGTAACTCCATCCCCAAGTTTGAGGTCGTCCAGCATTTTCTTCACGTCAGCCATCACGTTGTCAACCCGATTGTACACTTGGTCGATTCGGGTTTCGGCTTCCGACAGGCGGTTGTCATGTTGAACAACCCTATAATTCACCTCCTTTATCTCTTTCCCGAAGGTAGCGTGAAGGTCCTTCCTGAAGAGCATCTGCTCTTCCATACCACGCTGCAGCTGCTCTTCAATCCGACGGGTCTGTTCCTCCTGTCGGCTAGCCTGTTCCTCCTGTCGGCGGGCCTGTTTCTCCTGTTGGCGAGCCTGATCCTGCAGCATCATCATCAGAGCACCTAAGTCAGGTGCTGCAGATGCAGGAGCTGCTGACGGGCCGGCCTCCGTGATTAGCAAGTGGCCCTCCGACGTTTGCGGTGTTGCATTACCAAATCGTCTCTGGTCCGTCTCCTGCTGGCGTTGACTTCGGGTACGGATACCCTCCGTGTCGTCTTTAGGTATATATTTTATCCCACTTCTGACACTAATTGTTACGAGCTTGAGGTTCGAGACAAATAAAAACTGCCGATTGAATTACCAAAATTGACACTTTAATTACACAACACTAATTACAATCGTTGCCGTGTAGTGGCGGTTAAGAATATCCACTACCCCATATCTTCCCGTTGGTGTCGTAAAAGGCGACAAAGGGAAACAGGCAGGAGATGGGCAGCAGCATCTTCCTGGTAACGGCAAAAATACAATAAAAAACTTCGGTCGCCAACCCGCTCGCCTCACCCTGAGGACTGACGAGAAGATTGTGGAGCTGGAAGAAGAGATAGACAAGTTACGCTGGCATATTATAGGATTATCCGAAGTCCAAAGAGAGGGGGAGGACACGGTAATCCTCAAATCCGGCAACTTGCTCTATAACCGGGAGGGCGACCATCTGTCCCAAGGAGGTGTCGGATTTATCGTCCACAAGTCTCTCGTTAACAACGTTGTAAAGATTGAGAGTGTGTCAACGAGGGTTGCGTACCTTATACTAAGAATTACCAAACGGTATTCGCTGAAGGTCATACAGGTTTACGCACCAACCTCAGCACACCCCGGTCAGGAGGTGGAGGAAATGTATGAGGATATCTCTAGAGCCATGCATTTCTCCAAAACCCAATATACGGTGTTAATGGGAGACTTCAATGCAAAACTAGGCACAAGAGAGAACGGTGAGCTGAAAGTGGGGAAATTTGGAATAGGGCAACGGAACCCAAGGGGCCAGCAGCTGGCCGACTTCGTGGAGAAAAAGGGACTCTTTATGATGAACTCTTTCTTCCAGAAGCGGCCCCACAGGAAGTAGACCTGGTCGAGCCCCGACGGTTCGATAAAAGATGAGATTGACTTCAATATGACGACCAGACGACAACTGTTCAGTGATGTCTCAGTGATCGCGAGGGTGAAAACCGGCAGCGACCACCGAATGGTTAGAGGCACACTGAACCTAAACGTTAAGTTGGAGAGGTCTCCGTCTAATGAAGTCAACGCTCCGTCCCCCTCGTGCTCTAATCCAAAGTCCCGAAACCTTTCAGCTCGAGTTACAAAACCGTTTTCAGTGCCTAGAAGACTGCAATGAAGTGGACGATTTGAATGACAAGCTCGTGGAAACTGTCCATGCGGTCGGAGCTAAGTTCTGCAAGACCCGCCGCAGAAGAACACAAAAACTCTCCGATCACACTCTTCATCTCATGGTTGTTAGACGGGAGATGAAGCTACATTCTTCAACAGATTTGACAGCATACAGGCAACTAAACAGACAGATCTCTAAATGCATGCGGCGGGACTTACGCAACTTCAATACAGCTCGTATTGAAGAAGCGATCGATCGCAACCAAGGCTCCAAAGTCTTTGCCAGAGATCTGTCTGCCAGAAAGAGCCAACTGTTAAAGCTGAAGACCGAATGTGGCAGCATCGTTTCCGGGGCACCTGAGATTTTGAGTGAGATTGAGAGGTTTTATGGGCAGCTGTACACGTCATCGTTGGAGCCGCACGCAAGTGTGAGTAACGATCCAAGAGCGAGTCTTATCCCACATTATTCCGATGATATCACGGACGTCGGTCTGAGCGAGATTAGAATGGCTCTCCAGCACCTTAAAAACGGCAAGGCCCCAGGCGAGGATGGAATTACAGCGGAGCTTCTGAAAGCGGGTGGAAAACCGGTATTTGAAGTCCTTCAGAAGCTCTTTAATTCCGTCCTCCATGGTGGCATTACACCGGAGGCGTGGAGCAGAAGTGCGGTGGTCTTGTTCTTCAAGAAAAGCGACAACGCTCTCTTGAAGAACTACAGACCGATTTCCCTTCTAAGCCGTCTACGTGCTATTTTCGAGAGTCATTACGAACCGTCTAGCGCGCAGACTTGACGACTTCCAGCCTCCCGAACAAGCCGGTTTCCGAAAAGGATTTAGCACCATAGACCACATACATACCCTTCGGCAAATTGTACAGAAGTCCGAGGAGTACAATTTGCCACTATGTCTGGCGTATGTGGACTATGAGAAAGCCTTTGATTCCGTCGAAATTTGGGCGGTGCTGCAGTCCCTTCAGCGATGCCAAGTTGACTTTCGGTATATCGAAGTGTTGAAGTGTTTGTACAGTAGGGCTACGATGGCTCTCCGAGTACAGAACCAGAGTACGAAACCTATCCAATTGCAGAGAGGTGTAAAACAGGGTGACGTCATATCCCCGAAACTCTTTACCGCTGCATTGGAAGATGTTTTCAAGCTTCTGGACTGGAAAGGATACGGTATCAACATCAATGGCGAGTACATCATTCATCTTCGATTTGCCCACGATATAGTCCTTATGGCAGAAACGCTGGAGGACCTAAACACTATACTCAATGACCTCCATAGTGTTTCCCAACGGATAGGTCTTAAGATGAACATGGACAAAACAAAGATCATGTTTAATGTCCATGTCACACCTATGCCGGTAGTTCTTGGCAACACTAAGCTCGAAGTTGTTGACGAGTATGTTTACCTGGGACAAATAGTCCGACTAGGTAAGTCCAACTTCGACCGAGAGGTCAATCGACGGATTCAACTCGGTTGGGCAGCGTTCGGGAAATTACGGCACATCTTCTCGTCAGGTATACCTCAAAACTTGAAAACGAGACTGTACACCCAGTGCGTGTTGCCAGTGATGACATACGGAACTGAGACACGATCCTTCACTGCTGGCCGGATGAGGAAGCTCAAGGTCGCTCAGCGAGCTATGGAGAGGGCTATGCTCGGAGTTTCTCTGCGTGATAAACTCAGAAATGAGGATATCCGCAGTAGAACCAGAGTGACCGACATAGCCCAACGGATTAGTAAGCTGAAGTGGCAATGGGCCGGCCATATAGCTCGAAGAACCGACAACCGATGGGGAAGAAGGGTTCTCGAGTGGCAGCCTCGTACCGGCAGGCGAAGTGTAGGGCGTCCCCCCCCCCCCTAGATGGAGTGACGACCTGGTAAGATATGCAGGAAGTCGATGGATGCAGGTGGCTCAGGACCGTGTTTTGTTGCATTCTTTGGGGGAGGCCTATGTTCAGCAGTGGACTTGTGAAGGGCTGTAATTATAATGATGAATTACAATCTAAAACCACACTAATAAGAAAACACAATAGTACTACTGATCACTTAAGTTCGCAGTTATTTCGCTTCGAAGTATTCGCTTGTATCGCCAATTCAACACTGACTTGGTCGTGGTCTATACCGGCCTTATATAGGGCCTCAGATAGTTTCCAGAACCTTCTACTGTGACGACATCTAGAATGTTCGAGTACATATCGGTCCCGAAATTTCTGGAAGGATCTTGACTCTCCTAGTTCTGCTACTTGACACTAGAGGGCGCTAGTGTAACTAGTGTTGCCATGTACAAGACACGTAGATAGGCATGTAGTTGGACAGATCAGAGCGGTTACCTTTTGTAGTGCAAGATGTTGGCTTTCTCTTTTTCAGCGTGAACCAGTGAGTCTTCTTCCATGTGCAGAGATGGAAGTGATGGCCAGAAGGCACGGGTTCCCGAAGGGGAACTAATTTCTCGCCAATTCTGGCTATGTGCTCATACTACTTATTTTACTGGAAATAAGGAATTCCATCTTAGTCCTCACGGGTGACAACGCATCTGCATTTTGATTTGTAATAGAGGATAGATGTTGATGTCTATGGGCCGCAGCAACCACTTACCGTCAGGTGGACTGTGAAAATAAAAAGCAAACCAGCTCCCATGAGTAGGTTGCATACAAAAATTTCATTCGTGCTAAAACCATAATATAATACCTTAACCATAACCATTATGGTATATATAGTCTCGTTTATAAACCTACCGCCTACTATGATAGTCTAGTATAGTAACCTACTTTAGGTCTAGTCAAATTTTTTATCTCTTTTAATATGTAAAAAAATTACTATATAGTGTTATATCATATCATCTATATATAGTGATAATGTATGTTCTAAGTGAAATTCCATTGATTTGAGGTAATTAAATTTAAGTCAACGGAATACAGCTAAATGTAAAATATACATGAAATGTTTGTTATTGCATTAAAGTCGAGAACAGGGCCCAGACAAATGAATACAAAAGAAATTATTCAAAATTGATTACGCTAATGTATAAACTGATTTATAGGAAACGTTTTCAAACGGTCCAATAAAGTTAATTGCTTAAAAAGTAAATCTAAATCCACTTTTTAGCTTTCACAAATGTGAATAGAATTATAAACTTAACGTTATTTAATGTAACGCTATTTATAAATGTATTATACATGCTATATTAATGTCTCTTTAAAGTGATGCGTTACGTTTTTTTTATAGAATAAGGGTAACAAACGAGCACACAGTCCACCTGATGGTAAGTGGTTGCTGTGACCCATATACATCTACATCAATCCTCAATAAAGAATCAAAATGCAGATGCGTCGTTACCTGTGAGGATTAAGATGGTATGCCTCTTTTCCAGTAAAAAGGGTCTCCGGTTCTCTACAGTCACCACACGTAACACAGCAGTGTGAAGCTGCCATTTTAGGCTGGTATTCTGTGAGAGCGTGGTTCTTCCCCGGTCGAGCCGACCCATTCGTCTAATACACCGTCTAATACTGTGTATTTAGACCCAGTATTTTTTTTTTGCATTCTACATTTATAGCAGTCATTCATTACAACATATGAAAAAACACTGCTGAACACAGGCTTCGCCCATAGATTGACATATAGCCTCATAGTTGCCATGCCTAACGATTAGGTTGGCACCCGCAGTTTTCGTTATTTTCAGCTTTTATCAGGAAGATGATGCTGCCTATTTACGTTATCGTATTATGTTTCAGTTTCCCTCCATCGCCTATACGACACCCGCGGAATGATATAGGGTAGTGAGTTCTCTTAGCCTGTCGTCAAACACCAATGAAAACAAATGCCTGATTAATTAATCTATGTGAAATAATATATTTTATTATTTTATGTTGATCAAATTCGAAGTTGGTGTGAAAAACAAGTGTGAAAGTATAACCTACTTTTATCCATGCTTCGTATATAATCCAGATGCGATGATAAACTAAAATCTATTTTTATTTTTAAAAGTAATCAAATTCTTCATATGTGCATAGCTGTAGTGATCTTTTCTGATAACAAATCAACAAAAAGTGTGATCCTTAAATATTTCTAATTTAAATAATGAGAATTATATATTTATAATAGTAGTGAAGTTTAATTACCAACTAGTACACAATCATAATTAATGCTTGTTTTGTTCAGATTTCTTGTTAATATTCATGTGTGTGTCCTGTAAATTCGTTTCTAGTATAAATTGTAATGGTATACGTTCTCTGATAAGGCACGGCTGACCATGAGTATCAATTAAATTAGTCCTATTTGTTAAGGCTGGTAGCCATTATCCCAAACCATTTATTGAAACCGGCAATGTCTGAGCAAATAATTGCTGACTGCTGTTCGTATAGGGCTTAAAACGTAAACTATTTTACAAAGCTCATTTGGAAAATCTTTCGATTTACGTCTCAATTAAAGTCAGCTATTTGTTAAATAATAGAATGAACGTTATAATGTACTACAGTATTAGTATGTAATGGTATATTGTCCGCGTGGCAGTATTAGAATATCCACTATCCCATATCATCTTTAAGATGTCGGACACCACGACAGACAGAAACAAACCAGAAGATGGGTGGCAGCGTCTTGCTACTAACAACTGAAAAATTAACAATTACGGTTGCCAACACGCCTGCCAAGCATGGCAACTCTGGAAAAACCCACCTATCAGGTAATTTATGGGGGCTGCAACGGTACAATTTAGTACGCCGTTTTCTGTTTATTTAAAAAGACATAAAAATGTGTCTCAAATTCAACTAAACGCTTATTATGGCATCACCTTAGCGTTACAAAGATTTTCTTTGAGAGTGATTTACGTAGATGATTGAAATTGGACGTCTTTTTTAAATATATTTACCGAAATGCAGAAATGAGGGAAAAGTCGAATTTAACATTTAAGGGAGGGTATTTTAATTGGTTTGAGTATGGTAAAGATTTGATAAAAAAGCGAGTTGGACATATTGTTTGGGTACATGGGGCGGAGTTTCAATTAAAAGCTGTTTGAAATACCATTTTAAAATCGACAACAACTAACCGACTTTTGAATTATTACTATGTAAGAAACGTGATTTTTTGGTATTCCATAAAGGGGGCCTATGTTTAGCATTGGACTTCTGAGGGGCTGTAATAATGATGATAAGGGATCGAATTTTGATGTGTCATACAATCAAAGGAATAATATTTTATAAATTTAACCTTTTATTTATAGGATAGGATGACAAACGAGCACACAGCCCACCTGATGGTAAGTGATTGCTGTGGCCCACAGACATCTACATCTATCAACAAATCAAAATACAGATGCGTTGTCACCCATGAGGACTAAGATGGAATGCCTCTTTTACAAAAAATAGGCTCTCCGGTTCTCTACACTCACTATACGAAACACAGCAGCATTAAGCTGCAATTTTAGGCTGGTATTCTGTGAGTTACCATCAGGTTAGCCGTATGCTCGTTTGCCTCGTTTGCCCTCTTCTATAAAAAACACAGTTCACCTGATGGTAAATGGACACTGTGGTTCATATACGCCTACATCTATCCTCGGTTAAGAATCAAAATGTAACGTTTTCACGTTGTTACCCCCGAGGGCTAAGAGAGAATACCTCGTTACCAGTAAAAAGCGTATCCGGTCTCTACAGTCACCATACGAAACACTGCAGAATGAAGCTGCTCATTAACGCTGGTGTTCTGCAAAAACGTGGCCTTTCCCAGGTTGAGTCGATTGACTCATGCAGCAACCTTGATATAGCTGCAGCTTGGCTCTACCACATAAAAAGATAAGCTGTCATAGTTCTGTATGCTACAAGAGGCAACGAGATAGACATTCATCAATCATCGCGTAAAAGTAACATACTCGTAATATACAACATAAAAGTATTAAAGTTACAGTCGCCTGAACAAAATGATGTTTGATGAAGTTTTATTATTTCTATTTTATATTCATTGAGGTTTTTCACAAATTTATTCCAAAGTATTTTATCTGGTGACTAAAGTATCAGTAGATAATTATCTGTTTCAAAAATACTTTTCGATATCATCAATAATCCCAAGATAACTTAGAAGTGGCTTTTGTAATTAACTTTGTTCGATCCTTTGTTAACGTTTCAAATGCAATACTTTCGTCATCAGCGAAATCAATTTTACGTAATCTGTTTAGTATCCCTCGTCTCGCAGGATTACTTCCAGAAGTTTATGAAATAAGTCATAAATTTGCTTCCTTATTTTATTTAGTTATTTTTTTATTATTTTATTGTATGTCTTTAATATGAAGAAAATAGAACTAGACTAATTATTATTCGAACGATCAAATAAATTGTTTTTTAAATTGATTGTTATTATAGTAAATTGCAGATATTCCTTTCGCAAATTTAAAAAAATGCTATCGGTAAATCCAATTTTGCATGCCCTAAACGCATTAAAAAAATTACATATAACATGATTATAGGGAAGTTTTTTAAAGTAGTTTCAATACACACAAGTTTTCACTAGTAACCTTATTATTACACTTCCGATTTTCCAATAATTTTATGTCGAACTTACGAAAAAGTTTGGAAAATCCAAATGTGCACGACTTACAATGCTCTAATAATTATCATATCATCATTGAAGTAACTCCATAAAGTCCAAGACGTATTTATATATAAACATCCTACTTACTTTTAGTACGTTCTACTATTATTTATTCTGTACTTTTAAAATATTGTAATAAAAATATCTGATTGTTATAATAATCAAGTATGTATGAGATTTGGTTTTTGAATTTTCGATTTTGTATTTGTACAGCGATCTTTTTGAGCCGCTGCAAATGACCAATACAGTATCCACTCATGACGGCAGTAGACGCCAAACTGAGGAGGTAGTCAGACTGCCGCAGTCTATTTACAAAAAATAATTGATACAAGGCTGCTAAAACACCGACAATTTCGACACTTCGTAGCCGAAAAAATAAATTATAAACAAGCAAAACAAAGTTAAACTGCCAGTTACATTCCATAGCTTCCCGCATGATAGATGAAGGGATTAAAAATAGATTGAGTTAATCAATTAATATTTTCAAAAGTTATCGTGTTTACCACTCCGTGTGGACTTAATAAATCTTCACCACAATCCACTAAAACCACTTTTTTATATAAAAATAGCAATTAATCGATTAAAAAAAATAATAAGTTCAACAATCATTTATCTCTCTAACAATTTGCTTTTTATATCATTTACATGTTCAATATGATTTTTAGATACGATTTTATGCGACAAAACGTTGGAATCTTCATTTTTAGGCGCTAGTAGAACATACCTATTTATGCATATGCGTTTTGCGCTAGGCATGCAAAAACAAATAGTAAGGGAGGTATGAAAACTGAGTCTTGACTGACTCACGGTACATAAGCGAGTAGAATCCCATTTGTAATCCCAATTTCATATGCTTACTAACGATCCGCCCCGACTTTGCACGAATATTTTATAGATCTCGACAATAGCGCTACTTATCGGGTCCAATTGTAAGTATTCATTAAAATCGGTCCAGCCATTTTGAAGTGATGACTTTTCATACAGGTGGCCATTTATATAGATTTTCCACTTGCTTACTGGAAAACCATCTTAATCAATATCAAGAAATTTTTTCTGCTTGGATGCAAATATTTCGAAGTCATGGAGAATCCAATACCTCCTACCAAACAATACACACACACACACATATATATATATATATATATATATATATATGTATATATATATATATTATTACTTAGAAGCTCTAAGACCTAATACCATCCCGTGATTAGCGTAAAAGACGACAGCGGAAAATTAAAAAGAAGAAGATAGGCAAAATCTTCTTGATAACTAGTTAAAATTGTAAAAAATTGTAGTCGCCAACCCCCTTGCTAGAAGATGGCAAATATTCCCTCTACATTCAGCAGTAGACTTTTGACAGACTGTATTTATTGAATGAATGATGGATATATCTTGAGGGAGCAGAGAGGAAAACGGGTAATACGTTCGTAATCGTTAATTAGTTGTGATCTAGCGACAAAAGAGAAGGCAGACCGCGGTCGTCCCGCTATTATTTTACTATCGTAGCAGTGCCCTCTGTATACGTTCCGTGAATCAAACCCAGTGTCAATTAAACAAACACAGTTATTATTCCCTGTGAAACCCATTATACGTCTAAAGATAATTTCGCGGAAATATATCAGCTGAATTTAAGTAGATTTGTACGTGATAGAGCCATGCTGCAGCTATGTTAGTAGTATAGTTGTAGCACGAATGGGTCGGCTTGACCGCGGAAGGACCAGGCTCTTTCAGAATACCAGCGGAAAATAGCAGATTAAGGTTTCTGTGTTTCGTATGGTGAGTGTATTGAACCGAAGACCCCTTTTACTGGAAATGAGGCATTCTATCTTAGTCTTCACGGGTGACGACGCATCTGCACCGAAACAAGCACACAGACAAATGGTAAAAAGATGATGTGGCCTATATTGACACATTAGATATATTATGTATTAAAGTATAAATGGCAGTTAAAATGAAATCCCGTTCTAAATATTAAAAAACACATCCTTAAAAGGGAAAATTCCACAAACAAAATTGTTACCTAGAAATGAAAATTACAGTAAGTAACTGACAACTGGCAAACGTTAGATGAAGCTTTCCAACTTTCATATATTTTCTGTCATTCGTCTGTTTTCTTGGCCTGAGGATAAATATCAACTTTCACTATTTCATTCCATATTATCTTCTTCTATACTTCACTAAATCTATACTTTATTAAAACTCTAAGGTAATGTTTTTTTGTAAACTGAATAGCTTTTCGAAATTTTAATCAATTTGGTGACAATTTTATTTCCAGAAGTGGTACTGTTAACTGGCCCCCTCATTCGTGCGACTTAACGCCTCTCTAATACTTGTTATAGGGCTATGTTAAGGCATTGATTTATGTCGATAAACCAGCAACTCTTGAAGCATTAGAAGGCAATATTTAAGCTACCATTGACGCCATACTGATAGATTTATTGGAAAAAGCAGTGAAAAATTGGACTGATCGAATGGACTATGTAACTGGTAGCCGCGGTGTGCATATGCAAGAAATGATATTTAAAAAATAAATGCCATGAAATTATCTACCACATTATAATAATAACAATTAATTCCAACAATATTTCTTGTATTATTATTAAGTCAAGGGAAACATCTAGAGGAAACATAAATGTCTGAAATATAAAAAAAAAATCGAAGCTATGTGATGTCCACAAAAAATGCACTGAAACCACACTTCGAACAATTTTTTCCCTAAAACCCTCTCAGAAATGAGTAGAGGCCTGTACTTAGCCGTGTAATGTGTATAGGGTTTAAGCTTACTTTCCGACATTATATTACTTAGGTTTTGAACGGCACTATACCTCCTTATCTATATCCGTTTACTGAAATGCAAAATACCATGGACTAATAATTCACAATGAAAAATTTTATCATATATTTCTTAATATATATTAATCGTAAAAACGTTGTGATGGAAAACTAGGATGCGCGCCGAATATTTAGGTTATATCAATTTTGCGCCCCTCTCTGTCAAAAGTGCAATAAGTGAGATGTTCTCCTTCATACGCTTCATCATATTTTAATAAAAGTTATTGTTCTTTACCTTTTTAAATAAGTTAGATTAATTGAACCAATGCCGCAAAGCTTATATTCAATAATTAATATCTGGAAGTATTTATTATGCTCATAACCGGTTCAAGCTAAACCTCAATTTATTCCTAATTACTACAATCCAAATGTGGTCTGATCACATGTCAAAAATGAACCTCGGTCGCTCATAAAGCATTTGCCAATGTTTGACGAGTCATTAGATACGGCGCTAGAAGTATTAAAAATTCGATATGGAAACAAAGTTTGTTAGCAGACTCCCATATTGCAAGAGCCTAACATTTACCGGTTCAAAACAAAGTTGTGGAAATTCAGTCAAAAATATTGAACCCACAATTAGAATCGACTAGGGCGTTGACTAACTTGGGCATGCCCACGGAGTAGTGGACCTACATTTTGTTGCATATTAGATTAACAAAATTAGCCATTGATATTAAAATGCATTTTGAACAGCGTTACGGCAGCTGTTCTATTGGTGTTCTGCCAACATCTACTCAACAGATTTCTTACAAAATAAGTGTAGACTTTTATATGCAGCGGCGGTAGATACGGTAACGTACACGTACCGTGAGTGAAGTTCTCTTTTGCGGCGTAGGCCAGTGGGTCATCCTCTACGTGCAGAGATGGAAGTGATGGCTTACAGAAATTCCCTTGGACAGCCTTAGCGAGAATGCAGAATGCACGGGTTCCCGAAGGCGAACTAATTTTGCCAATGTGCTCATACTTTGCTTTGGCAATAACTTTTTTGAAGGACCTAGAGACGAAGTTATACTTCTTTTTAAGAATGGTGGTGTTTATCCTGAAACACTACTACAGAAGCGATCAAACCAAGATCTGCCACCAATGTGTGTACCACATATAATGGAATAAATCATTCCATTCCCTGAAGTACCACATCAGTGACAGAATCAGCAACAACGCTGTGATCATCCGGCGATAAGCAAACCAGCTTCCATGAGTAGGGTGCTAAGAAAGATTTCCTTAACCATAACTTTTATGGAATAAAAAAATAGTCTCGTTTATAAACCTACCGCCTACTATAATAGTCTAGTTTAGTAACCTACTTTGGGACTGGTTAAATTTTTTATCTCTTTTAACATGTAAATTACTATATAGTGCTATATCATATCATCTATATATAGTGATAATGTATGTTCTAAGAAAAAGTCCACTGATATGAGGTAATTAAATTTAGGTCAACGGAATACAGCTAAATGTAAAAAAATAAATGAAATGTTTATTATAATATATATGTATATTTAATTAAAGTCGAGTACAGGGCCCCAAAGACAAATGAATACAAAATAAATTAGGCAAAATTTATTACGCTAATGTATAAACTAATTTATATGAAACGTTTTCAAACGGTCCAATAAAGTTAATTGCTTAAAAAGTAAATCTAAATCCACTTTTTAGCTTTCAAAAATGTGATTAGAATAATAAATTTAACGATATTTAATATAACGGGATTTATAAATGTATTGTTCATGTTATATTACTGTCTTCTTTAAAGTGATGCGTTATGTAAAGTTGGATTTAATTTTTTATACCTATCTAGTAATATCTTTTATTTGTTATATCATCGTATGAAATTTTTTATTATTATTTTCACATAAATTTATAATTTTCAGTTTATCAATAAACTGAAGTGGTAATGGGCCGGCCATATACGTAGCTCAAAGAACTGACAAACGATGGGTAAGAAATTTTCTCTACTGTTACAACTTGGAAAAACATGTAGGAAGTCGATGGATGCATGTGGCCCAGTACTTTCCTTGGGGAAGGCCTATGTTTAGTAGTAGACATGTGAATGGATTTAATGATGACGAAGATGAATTATTATCAGTTGTAAGTTCGCTAGTTGCCAACAAGACTAGTGAAAGTTCTATTGACATAATTAATCAAGTCGATTAGGCTAGAGTACTAGAAGATCCTTTTTTGTTTTTTTCATTTTGTTACTAAAAATATATTCTTTTTAGAATAAGGGTTACAATCGAGCACGTAGTCACCTTGGTGTGAAGTGGATATTGTGGCCCATAGACTACATTTATCTTCGATTAAGACGTCGAAATGCAGATGCGTTGTCATCCCTGAAGACTAAGATGGACTCTCTGGTTTCTGTGATGTTAGTGCTGTTTCCCTAAGCAGCTTTCACAGCTTCATGGAAATCAGGGCTCAAGGCTATTCAGGCCTATAAAAAAGAAAGGACATCATTTATTTAAAAATGAAAGCCTTGAAAATAGACACATCGGTGATGCCTTAAGGCAAAACTGGTCAATTTTATAGTAAACTAGCTGACCAGGCATACGTTGTTCTACCCTCTCCGACGACCCTATGTCCTATAAAAATTCTTATATTCGTAATAAAAAATATTGAGGGTCGCCTATAGGGATAAAAACTATCCTATATCTCAAGTTGGACCAAACTGCACATAGTGTGCAAAATTTCATTGAAATGAGTTCAGGAGTTTAGGAGATCATCGCGGACAAACAATGTGACACGTAATATTTATATATAAAGATTAATGCAAACAAAATACTAATTAACCAATAAGTACATGTTGACAATCAACATCTATACTAATATTATAAAGAGAGTGCGAATTTTGTGAGTTTGTATTTATGAATGTTTAAGGTAATCTCCGGAACCAATGCACCTATTTGAAATATTCTTTTACAATTTGAAAGGTGCATTATTCCAGTAAAAATAGAATACATTATGCAAATATATAGTGTGGCTGTGACTTATGATGATATTTGTCAACTAAGTTGAAGAAAGTCGTGCCTTTTCCTGCTTCCACTGCGTGCGCTGCATCAATAGTTAAAGTTGAAAATTATGTATGGCTGAATTGTTCTTTCTAAAAAGTTCTAAAAAAAGGTTGGAACAACATTTTTCTTTGTTTCTACATTTTAACTCACAGTAACCATTTTTATCTGTGCGGCGGTGGCGATGATGTTATCGCAAGAGAGACAAAATAAGTTATTGTTTAACTCAGGAAAAGCCGGTGTGAGCCGCTAGTCACTGATAAAGTCATCTAAAATAGAGAAATAGAATGATTTACTTCTTCACTACTTCTGATTTCACCAATATACTTCATAGGTCATTGCTTGCAATGTGGTCAAATATTCTGTAATTATTAAGAAATAAACCAGTAGGTTTATTTGTTTTTAACTTAACAGAAAATGCTATCTCAAAGACATTTTATGTGTTCAATTCAATAAGTTATTGCTACTATGCCGTCAATATTCAATATTACTTTTAATAAGAAGCATAGCCAATGCGCAAGCTGTGCTCTCGTTACGTGTCTGTATTATACATTTATTATATAATGCATAAAATAATATGTAGCGAAATCTTATTAGAAAAAGATACCAGGCTTATCTTTAGTAGACCTTTTTCTGTTCTATGTCAATACCTCCGGCTATGTATTTAGATCCAGTATTTTTTTCCATTCTACATTTATAGCAGTTATTCATTACAAGATATGAAAAAAACAAAGCTGAACACAGGCTTCCCCCATAGATTGGCATATAGGCTCATAGTTGCCATGCCTAACGATTAGGTTGGCAACCGCAGTTTTCGTTATTTTCAGCTTTTATTAGGAAGATGCTGCTGCCTATTTTCGTTATCGTATCATGTTTCAGTTTCCCTCCATCGCCTATAACACACCCTCGGAATGATATGAGGTAGTTCTCTTAGCCTGTCGTTAAAGGTCAATGAAGACAAATGCCTGATTAATTAAATATAATTATACATATATAAAAATATATTTTACTATTTTATATCGATCAAATATGAAGTAAGTGTGAAATACAAGTGTGAAAGTATAATCTACTTTCATCCATCATCATCATTCTCTAAACCATTTCCCATTATCTGGGGTCGGCGCAGTAAATCTTTTTGTTCCATTCCTCTCTATCAGCCGTCATTTCCATACTTACTCCTTTCATTCTCATATCACTCTTCACACAATCGATCCATCTTTTATTCGGCCTTCCTCTGCCCGTGTGTCCCTCCACATTCATATTCAACACTCGTTTTGTGACATGACTTTCATTCCTCCGCATCACATGCCCAAACCATGCCAATCTGCTTCCTCTCACCTTTTCTACCACTGGCGCTACTTTCAGGCTTCCTCTTATATACTCATTCCTTATCTTATCCATCCTTGTCACACCACACATCCATCGTAACATTCTCATTTCATTCGCATGCAGTCTATTTTCATCCTTCTTCTTGACGGCCCAGCATTCACTTCTATACATGACGACAGGTCGGATGATCGATTTGTAAATTTTCCCCTTCAGCCTTATTGGCATTCGGGGATCGCACGTTGTGGCTGTGACCTGTCGCCATTTCATCCACCCTGCGTTAATCCTATGCTGCACAGCTCTATCTATTCCGCCGTCGCCTTGAATGAGGGAACCGAGGTACTTGACATCTGAGCAGATAGGCAGTATAGCGCCATCCAACGACATGGGTACAGGACTGGAAAGACCGCCGAAATCACAGCACAGATATTCGGTTTTGGATCTGCTGATCTTCAGGCCAACACTTTCCAGCCTCCGTTGCCACCCCGTCAGTCTGCTCTGTACCTCGATGCCTTCTTCCCCGACAAGCATGATGTCATCGGCAAAGAGCATGCACCAGGGTGCCTCATCCTGCAGGTCCGACGTCAAAGCGTCCATAATCAGTAGGAAGAGGTAAGGGCTCAGTGCCGACCCTTGGTGCAGCCCTACCGCCACATCGATACTGCCCGTAGTTCCCGCGGCAGATCGTACACATGTACGGGATGCTCTGTACATAGCACGGACCAACCTCACATACTTCCCAGGCATACCTTTCATCTTTAACGCCCACCACACGACCTCACGGGGAACCCGATCGTACGCCTTTTCAAGGTCGACAAAAACCATGTGCAGATCTTTATGCACGCGCTTGTACTTTTCGCACAATTGGCGTAATGCGAAAATGGCATCTGTCGTACCTCGACCGGGCATGAATCCGAACTGGTTTTGTGTTATCTCACACTCTACTCTCATTCTTCTCTCTATTACTCTTTCCCAGACTTTCATCGTATGTGACATGAGCTTTATTCCCCGGTAACTGCTGCAGTTTTGAACGTCTCCTTTGTTTTTAAAAATGGGAACCAGTATACTACTGCACCATTCCTCAGGTATTTGTTCTTCCTGCAACAATTTACCGAAAAATAAACTCAACCACTTCCATCCATCCGCCCTCAGCAACTTCCACACTTCTACTGGTATTCCATCTGGGCCGACCGCCTTCCCATTCTTCATATTCCTAACAGCCATTTTTACTTCTTCCACACTAATTTCTCTCACTAAGCCCATATTCACTGGTGGGTTTTCAAGCATACCATTCCATTCATTCTCCTCATTCATCAATTTCTCAAAATACTCCTTCCATCGCTTCTTTATACTTTCATCGTCAGTCGAAATCCTTCCAGAATCATCTTTTATACATTTTACATGTGAAACATCTCTTCCATTCCTTTCTCTCGCTCTTGCAATTTGAAAAAGTCGTTTTTGACCTTCGGGGCTTTCAAGGGACCGATATAATTTATCGTGCGCCTCTGCCCTACAAATAGCAACTTCCTTCTTCGTTCTCTTCTTACATTCTTTATACGCCCCTCTCTTACTTTCTTTTATGGATTCATTCTGGTCTTCTACGCTCTGCCATTCTTTAAAGGCATTTTTCTTTTCTCTCAAAACTTCTCTAATACTTTCACTCCACCACCACCCATCCTTATCTATCATACGCTTCCCTTTTGTTTCTCCTAACACCTTCTTTGCCACACTTCTGATACAATCAGCCATTTCCTTCCAGCACTCATTCACACTCATTCCTTCCATATCACCCATCTCTATCATCTTGTTTACAACTAGCTCTCTAAATTCACTTGCATACCCCTCCTTATGCAGCAAATGCCACTTTATTTTGGGTGGGGGACGATCCTTATGTTTGTTGAGGCGAACAGTTAAGCAGATGTCAGCCAGCAGAATTCGGTGCTGGGATACTAAGTCTTCACCTGGAAGCACTTTGCAGTTTTTTACACTCTTGATTTGGTTCCGTCTTATCAGAAGATAGTCGATCTGTGTCGCGTGGTGGCCACTTTTATAAGTAACAAGATGCTGATCTCGTTTTTGGAACCACGTGTTTACTACAGCCAGGTCGAAAGCACATGCTGCTTGCAGAAGAACTTCCCCCTCACGGTTCCGCACTCCGTACCCCCATCCACCGTGTACTCTTTCATACCCGTCATTCACTCTCCCTACATGTCCATTAAAATCTCCTCCCATATAAACATCCTCACGCTCAGGTATTCCCATCATCATACAATCAAATTCCTCCCAAAACTTCTCTTTCACACTCTCTTCACAGCCTGTTTGCGGAGCATACACACTTACAACATTGACTACTTTGTTTTCAATCATTAATTTAACAACTATCATTCTGTCATTTACTCTTTTCACATCTGTCACTCGTTCTTTCATTCCACTATCTAACACAACTCCTACTCCATTTCGCTTCCCATCACTTCCACAATAATAAAACTTGTATCCCTCCCCAATCTCTCTTGCTTTATTGCCCTTCCATTTTGTTTCCTGCAAACAGGCAACATTCACTCTTCGTCGTTTCAAAACATCTGCTAACTCTCTTCCTCTTCCAGTCATCGTACCTATATTCCAGCTTGCAAACCTCACTCTGACATTCTTCTCTCTCCGGGCTCGCCTCTTACGTCGCACCCGCTCCGTAAGGTGCGACAACCCTTGCCCACTTCCCACAGGAGCCGGGTGCTGCCCCTGCGCGTCGCCTGCGGGGTACGCCCTAGCCCTGTCATATGTTCCACAACTCGTACTATTCATTTACTGCATGGGATTTGGCAAAAGTTTTACAGTCGGCCGCCTGCCTGACACCAACCCTCTTTGGGTATGCTATTGCTGGTAGAGGAAGCTACCATTTTGGGAAAAGGAAAAAGAAGTTTGGGGGTAGGAGCATAGGTGTAAGGATACTGTTATCTCGGCAGGAAAGGTATGAGAATAACAGTAGCTCGGGGAGCCGGGGTCGCGTACCCGTATTCCATACCAGGATCACCGGAAAGGTAGACCAGCATGAGAACCCCCTGACTCAATAATCTACTTTCATCCATGCTTCATATATTAACCATATCCGATGATAAATGGAAATCTATTCATATTTTTAAAAGTAATCAAATTCTACATGTTGTGTGCATAGCTGTAGTGGTCTTTTATATTTTTATAAAATTTTTATAATTTTTTTTATTACCCACTAGTACACATGAACCATGAATGCTTGTTGGAACGAAGTTCCATATGCGGACGGTACGGGTTTGGCGGATGGGAGCTAGGTGACAAAAAATGTAAGATTTTTTCGTCACTATCCCTTGTGTCATAGTGTAGACGGCCTTGGCGGCGAAATAAGGAAGGGAGATGGAATAATATCCATCTCCCTCGCACTTTTTCTTATCTTGCCATGATAGAAATATTATTTTATTTCAAATGACGCTTCATTTTAAGGCGCAGTTTGAGCAAAATGTCGCGCTAGTCGTTATTTGTGCGGTTTTCTATCTACTTTTTATTTAAAAGATATATCAACTAATAAAAAATACATTATATTTCTACATAATCTTGATTCCATACGAGTCGTATCCGATTTCGACCATTCCTTATGACGAGAACCTCATGAAAGCCGAAACAGATAAGCTAACAAAATATCTGGACCTGGCTCACCTGGTGACCTACATGTGGGGTGGATTGTCGGCCGAAATTATACCTGTAGTCTTCTCTGCGACTGTGTGTGTGCGTGTGCGTGTGCGTGTGCGTGTGCGTGTGCGTGTGCGTGTGCGTGTGCGTGTGCGTGTGCGTGTGCGTGTGCGTGTGCGTGT
The DNA here is from genome assembly GCA_963668995.1 of Parnassius mnemosyne. Lineage (NCBI taxonomy): Eukaryota > Metazoa > Arthropoda > Insecta > Lepidoptera > Papilionidae > Parnassius > Parnassius mnemosyne. The sequence continues at coordinate 31,106,836 of CAVLGL010000080.1, forward strand.
GCGTGTGCGTGCGCGTGCGCGTGCGCGTGTATGATATAAAAAGCTTATTGTCAGAAAGATAAATGTTTGTCGGACTTATTAATATTTTTTTTAATTCATAAAAAAGTGTTTAGTGGCTTATGATGTAGATTTATCAAGTCCATATGGAGTGGTAAATACGATAACTTTTGAAAATATTAATTGATTAACTCAATCTATTTTTTAATCCCTTCATCCGTCATGTGAGAAGCCATGGAATGTACTCGTAAATGGCAGTTTAATTTTGTTTTGCTTGGTAATAATTTATTTTTTCGGCTACGAAATGTCGAAGTTTTCGGTGTTTTAGCAGCCTTGTATTAATTACTTTTTTGTAAATAGACTGCGGCAGTCTGCCTCACTCAGTTCGGCGCCTACTGCCGTCGTGAGTGGACGCTGTATTGGTTGTTTGCAGCGCTTCAAACATATCGCTGTACAAATACAAAATCAAAAATTCAAAAACCAAATTTCATACATAGTTGATTATTGCAAAGTACCCTGCTCCTAACAGGAAAGCATTACGAATATCTTGCGCCTCGGCTATATAATAGATTCAAGAAAACAAAACTTAGAAGATAAGCAACTTTAAATTAAAAATCGTTTTGCTAGATTGGCTAAAAGAATTTCACACACACACACACACACACACACACACACACACACACACACACACACACACACACACACACACACTCACACACACACACACACACACACGCGCGCGCACGCACGCACGCACGCACGCACGCACGTACGCACGCACCTACGCACGCACGCACGCACGCACGCACGCACGCACGCACGCACGCACGCACGCACGCACGCACGCACGCACGTACGCACGCACGCACACACGCACGCACGCACGCACGCACGCACGCACGCACGCACGCACGCACGCACGCACGCACCCACGCACACACACACGCACGCACGCACGCACGCACGCATGCACGCACGCACGCACGCACGCGCACGCGCACTCGCACGCGCACGCGTTATATTATGTTCAATATGAATGTTAGATACGATGCGACAAAACGTTGGAATCTTGACTTTTAGGTGCTAGTAGAACACACCAACGCGCTTTGCGCTAGGCATGCAAAAACAAATAGTTAGGGAATAGAATAGAATAGAATAATTTTTTAATTCAATATTGATTATTACATAATACTTATTGAAAGTCATTTTTTATTTACCACTGGTTCGGTAAATATCTCTGTACTGGGAAGAACCAGCAAGAAACCCAGCGGGACTTTTTTTTCCAAACATATTTTACTTAACAATAATTTCATTTATACAATTTTTAAATGTTTTTTCATAGAACCAGCATGGTGGCGATCACGTTATTCCCAGAGGTTATTTTCATTCATGTATTCCTTGATATTATAATAACCCTTTTTGTACAGTTTTTCTTTAATAAAACTTTTAAACTTGTTTATTGACAAACTTTGAATATGTTCTGGGATTTTGTTGTAAAAGCTTATACATTGCCCCATAAATGAATAACTGATTCTGTGGAGTCTAGTAACAGGTATTACAAGCTTATGTTTGTTCCTAGTGTTTAAAGTATGCAGATCCTTATTCTTATTAAAACTATTTATGTTTTTATGTACATACAATAAATTTTCATAAATATATTGTGATATCAAAGTGAATATGTTTATTTCTTTAAATTTTTGTCTGAGGGACTCTTTACAATTTAGGTTATAAATCGCCCGAACGGCTCTCTTTTGCAAAACAATTATAGCTTGAAGTATGAATACTAAGTCTTGACAGACACACGGTACATCAGAGAGTTGAATCGCAATTGTAATCCCATTTTCATATTATGCTTACTAACGATCGGCCTCGGTTTCGCATGACCGTTTTCTATATCTTGACAACAGCGCTACTTACCGGGTCCAATTGTGAGTGTTCATCAACATCGGTCCAGCCGTTCTGAAGTGATGATTTTTCATACCAGCGGCCATTTATTTATTTATTTATAAGGTACACCAACAGCAAAACACATGAAACATTTACAACAACACGATAACAAAAGTATATGGTTAAATATGTTTGCCAATTACAGGTATACACAACATGTACCGTAATGTGTAGCTTATTATATTATAATGGTACTTAATACAAAATAACTTCATTAAGAAAAAACTGACTAAAGAATGAGTGTGTGTTGAGAGGGTGAAAAGAAATTGGTCAATTTTTTTTTAAAGCATCGGGCAGAGTCGTTGAAAATGTCAATGTCCGGTACCTTGGTCATAATTTCATTGTATGTGTTACATATTCTGGCTAGAGGATAATGCGCGCCTAAATTTGTTTTGTAGCTAGGTATGCTAAATAGTTTGCGAATTGGATATCGGGGATATCTGTACGGAATAATTAATTTGATGCGATCGAGTAGATGCGTACTTTTGATTTTGTTATGCAGTAACTTGTGTAGAAACATTAAATCTGCAATGACACGTCGGTCACGTAAGGTCGTCATTTTGAAAAATGCTAGCCTCTGACTATAGGGGTGTCTATGCGATATGCCTGGAGTCGAAACAGCAAGGAAGCGCGTAAAAGCTCTTTGAATTGTTTCGATTCACTGAGAAGAAGCACTATAGACTGGGTTTCATGCGACACTTGCAAATTCGAGGTGGCTACGTACTAGTGCATTAAAAAGAACCTTCTTAGTTTGAACACATCGGAAGCCTTTCGCGTTTCTTTTTAGGAATCCTAACATACGAGCTGCCTTTTTGATAACATTATCAGTGTTAGCGGTCAGTTTCATCTTACAATCCAACAAGACACCAAGGTCCCTGATCTCCCTCACCTCCGCCAAGGTCACGTCACCAAATGAGTACGTAGTAGTGATGGGGCGTCTTTCTCCGGCGTAGCTTATGTGGTAGCATTTATTAGGTTAAGCACTTTATTAGCGGAAAACCATCGTCTATATTCAACAATTTTTTTTCTGCTTAGATGAAAATATTTCGAAATCATGGAGTTTAGAATCCACTACCTCCTACCGAACAATATATATATATATATATATATGTGTATATATATATATATATATATATATATATATATATATATATATATATATATATATATATATATATATATATATATATATATTATAACTTAGAAGGCCCAAGACCCAATATCATACTGTGAGTAGCGTAAAAGACGACAGAAGAAAATAAAACAGGAGATAGGCAACAGTATCTTCTTGATAACAAGCCAAAATAGTAAAAAATTGTAGTCGCCAACCCGCTTGCTAAAAGATGCAACTATGACAAATATTGTTCACGGCAAATACGTTCAGCGGTAGACTTTTGAAAGACTATAATTATTGAATGAATGATAGAAATATCTTGAGGGAGCAGAGAGCAAAACGGGTAATACGTTCGTAATCGTTTATTAGTTGTGATCTAGCGACAAAAGAGAAGGCAGACCGCGGTCGTCCCGCTATTACTTTACTATCGTAGCAGTGCCCTCTGTGTACGTGCCGTGAAGCAAACACAGTGTTGATTAAACAAACACAATTATTATTCCCTGTAATAAGTAACTGACAACTGGCAAACGTTAGCTGAAGCTTTCCAACTTTCATTTATTTTCTATCATTTGTTTGTTTTCTTGGCCTGAGGCTAAATATTAACTTTCACTATTTCATTCCAACTTATTTTCTTCTATACTTCACTAAAGCTATACTGTATTTAAAATCTAAGGTAATGGTTTTATTTTTTGTAAATTGAATAGCTTTTTGAAATTTTAATCAATTTGGTGACAATTTCATTTCCAGAAGTGGTCCTGTTAACTGGCCCCCACTGGAAGTCATTGGTTTATGCCTATAAACCAGCAACTCTTGAAGCATTAGAAAGCAATATTCAAGCCACCATTGACGCCATACGGATAGATTTATTGGAAAAAGTAGTGAAAAATTGGACTGATCGGATGGACTATGTAACTCGTAGCCGCGGCGGGCATATGCCGGAAATCATATTTAAAAAATAAATGCAATGAAATTATATACCACATAATAATAATAAAAATGAATTCCAAAAATATTTCTGTCTTGTATTATTATTTAAAGTTCTCAAACTCTTCATACACATAATTTATTATTTACAATTTCAAAGTAGCGTACTACGAGTAGCAACACTAGTGCGAACCCCGGCAGCACTAGTGACATTGTTATTTGCAATTTTAAGTGCTGATTTTAATGTACTCGGCGGTCAAGGGAAACATCTAGAGGAAACACAAATGTCTAAAAAAAATCGAAGCCATGTGATGTCCACAAAAAACACTCTGAAATCACGCTTCGAACAATTTTTTCCCTAAAACCCTCTCATAAATGAGTAGGGGCCTGTACTTAGCCGTGTTATGTATATAGGTTTTAAGTTTACTTTTCGACATAATATTACTTAGGTTTTGAACGGCACTATACCTCCTTATTTATTTCCGTTTACTGCAATGCACTAATAAGTCACAATGTAAAATTTGATCATATATTTCTCAAAATATATTAATCGTAAAAACGTTGTGATGTAAAGCTAGGATACGCGCCGAAGATTTAGGTTGTATGAATTTTGCGCCCCTGTCTGTGTTGGGTTTATAATTATGCATACATACATTTTCTATGCACCGTGTAAAATATGATTGTGATGAATCAGTTTGCAATAAACACTCCTCAGAGCAAGACGTTATTTTATTTACAAATCTATAAAATCGGGGGTCATTGTAGAAGCGTGCTCGTCGCGACCCCTCCCTTTTCAGGGCTGCAATTCTACTTAGCTGCGCACCCATGCCAACGAGGGTTAGGGCGTCCCCCCAAGGCGACGCACACCAACTCGTCCCCGTTGGTATGGAATGCAGCGCGCAAAGCGGCGATGGGGACCGCCACCCGTCACGCACAGCCCGACACGGCGGAAGGTGGAGGACAGAGTGCAGAGTTGGCACGTGGAATGTTAGAGGAGGCATGCGAGATAAGACGAATGAGTTGATCGAAATAATGAAAGAAAGAGAATTAGATGTCGTGTGTATGTCGGAGACCAAACGGAAGGGCAGTGGTACTGAAGAGCTCCCTGGCGGGGCGTTAGCTTTATGGTCCGGAGTCCCGGAGAGCGAGAACGCCTGCCAGGGAGTGGGGGTGCTGCTGTCTTCTCGGTTGGTCGATGTTATGACTGAATATAAGGTTGTGAACTCAAGACTTCTCTGGGTTCGCTTTAAATTGGGACTGACGAAGTTATTCCTTTTGGCTATTTATGCGCCGGTAGCTTCGTCGTCCAAGGCTGAGCTGGAGGAGTTTTGGGAGAATGTAAGAGAAGTTCTAGATTTGGCTAGGGGAAACGAAAGAATTGTTGTATGTGGTGATTTGAATGGATGGGTTGGTACCGCTCGACCAGGGTACGAGTCGGTACTTGGAAAGTTTGGCGATAAAAGGGTTAATGATGCTGGCAAGCTTATACTGGCGGTGTGCAAGGAAAAGGGTCTTCTTGTGACAAACACTATGTTTAATCACAAGAAAATCCATATGTATACTATAGAACGAAAGAATGAGAGAAGTATGATCGATTTGTTCCTGGTGGACGACCGACTGCGAAAACAGGTGATGGATACGCGAGTGTTCAGGGATGCTGACCTGGGAACGGATCACTATCTAGTGATTACTAGATTTAGGGGTCTGTTCGCGGGTTGACGATACCGGACGGCAGTAACAGAACCACAGTCGGTCTGTCGCATCCGAAACTGGAAGCTTCAGGAAGCGGATACTAGGGACAAATATCATGCGAGGGTAGCCGAAAAGCTTGACACCATCGATGGCAGAAACGAATGTGTAAAAAGAACATGGCAGAACCTTAGGGATGGAATGGTAAGTGCAGCGGAAGAAGTGTGTGGAACAATAAAAAGAGGCAGTAGTAAAAGCAGAGATGCATGGTGAAATGATGAAGTGAAAGAAGCTGTAAAGAAGAAGAAGAAAGCATGGTTAGACTACTTGGCCTCTAGTAATGATAAGGATATGAGAGAGAAGATGAAAGAAAGATATAGGCTGCAGAAAGTTCACACGAAAGCACTGATTGAGGAAGTGCGTGAAAGGTGCAGAATGGAAGCAGACGAAAGGTTGTCGCACAACTTTAAGGAGAACTCCAAACTCTTCTGGAAAGAGGTTGGAAGGACCCGAAGTGGTGCGACGGCCTTGAGAATGAACAAAGTGCTTTCGAGAACTAATGACGTCCTCTCAGAAAAATCGGACGTCATGCACCGATGGAGCGAATTTTATAGAGAAATGTATGCGTATGATGATCTTAGTGAGGGATCCGGGGATGACGCCGTGACTGGTACGCCAGACCCGGACCTCGATGACACTGAGGTCATCAGCATGAAAGAGATTGAACGTGCGATTCGAAGTTTGAAATGTGGAAAAGCTGCGGGACTAGACAGAGTTACTGCTGAAATGGTCAAGTATGGTGGGCCTCGCGTCTGGGACAGCTTTCATCTGCTGTGCAATTTGTGCTGGCGGACGGGGGATGTCCCGGATGATTGGCGATCCGCAGTCATTGTGCCTTTATATAAAGGTAAAGGTTCACATTTTGACTGCGGGTGCTATCGGGCGATCAGCTTGGCCAGTTTAGCAAGTAAAGTTTACTCGAAGGTTTTGACACGTAGGATGCAAGAGAAATCGGAAAGATTTCTATGGGAGGCACAATGCGGATTTAGACCTGGAAGAGGATGCACGGATCAAATGTTTTCTCTCCGCATGACCACGGAAAAGCTTCTGGCTGCTAACCAGAAGATTTTCTGTGCTTTTGTGGATCTTGAGAAAGCATTTGATAAGGTTGTAAGGAAGAAAATGTGGGAACTGTTGCCGGGGTATGGTGTGGATGGTCGATTGCTAAGGGCTGTACAGTCTCTTTACTGTGACTGTAAAGCCTATGTGCGGGTAGGGCATGACCTGTCACCCATGTTTAACGTCCAAACGGGCGTAAAGCAGGGTTGTGTCATGTCTTCCTGGCTGTTCATACTGTATCTCGACAGCTGTTTACAGAAGCTGTTTGGGTGTGAAATTGGGTGACATAAAAGTAAATTGTCTGCTGTATGCTGATGATGCAGTGCTTATTGCACCATCAGAGGCAGAACTGCAGGCATTAGTCACGTGTATGAAAGAGGAATGTGAAATTAAAGGTCTCCGTTTGAATGCTAATAAAACTAAGGTTCTGGTATTTGAAAGGGACGAAGAGAGAACGAAGTGTGAAATATGGGTACATCAGGAATGTCTAGAACAGATAAATGAAATTGTATACTTGGGGAGTGCTTTTAGCCGGGATGGAAGATGTGATCTAGATGTGGACAGGCGTGTCGCTGCCGGGAACAAAGCCAATGGTGCCCTGACTGCGTTAGTCAAAAGGCAAGGCGTAGCGAAGAGTGCACGCCTTGCAATACATAGCGCAGTGTTGGTACCGACTTTGTTATATGGCAGCGAAACCTGGGTATGCCAGAAGAAGCATAAAAGTAAGTTGAATGCAGTGGAGATGCGATCTCTTCGTAAAATGTGCGGCGTTACCATGGCCGACCGAAAGCGAAACGAAGAGATTCGCAATATGGCAGGTTTGAAAGATGACCTTATCACAAAAATTGATAAGGGCGTGCTTCGGTGGTTTGGGCACGTTGAGCGAATGAGTGAAACCGAATGGTGAAGAAAATATATAGCGCGAAAGTTAATATTAAAAGGTGTCGAGGTAGACCGAGACTAACTTTCGAAGACCATGTGAGCAAATTGCTCGAAGAGGGTAGGATCAAGAGTACTCGGATACCTAGACGTGCATGCATGAAGAAGATAATGAATCTGAAAGAAGCGAAAGAGGTTTGTAAGGATCGTGACACTTGGCGATCTGTTCTCTCTGGCTACCCCGTCAGGGATTGTGCGTGAAGATAAATAATAAATAAATAAATCTATAGTCAGTGCAAATTGAACCATAAACACAGTAACATATGGTCGAGTTAGAGCCGGATCAATAGTTGTTTACTACATCGAGCGGCCGGCAACTAAGAACAATAGGTATGCATTCACAAGGCCCTCGCTAAAGAAATTGAATAGCTACAATTTGTAAAGTGCAATATTATAAACATCGTTAACGTTCTTAATTGAAGTGCTTTAGTCTATTACAAAACGTGAAAATGAGTGAAAAATTATTAAATTTATTAGAAGAAACGGTAGTTATTTTACAAAAGACACAAGTAAACTTAAAAAAGTGTCCGAAACAACGTTTAACAAAAGGTTATATTGAAACGAGATTACAGTGCATCGTAGAATATTGGCAAACATTTAAATCGACGCTTTAGGACTTGGTTAAGTGTGTACCCAAAGAACAAAGGCCAAATATATCATATTTTGTTAACGAAGATTATTTCATCATCGAGGATTTGTACTTGTGTCTAAAGGGCGACTTGAAGGACATGTTGAGCGTAATACCATCTAGGAGGTTGGAATCTACGGACACCATGGGCGCGACCGGAGGCCTGGCGTCACCGCCAGAAGTCAAACTACCTCGAATACAGTTACCTTCATTTGGTGGGAGTTATGAAGAATGGCCGTCTTTTAATGATTTGTTTTCTTCGCTGGTACATAATAACAGTTCACTCAGTAAGGTTCAAAAGTTGGATTATTTAAAATCCAGCATAGTCGGAGAAGCGGAAACGTTATTAAAACATATTAAAATTACAGAAGACAACTATGAACACGCATGGTGTTTATTAAAGGATAGGTATGGAAATAAAAGGCTTATCGTTAACTCAATAATGAAAAGGTTATTTGGACAAAAAAAGGTAATTGCGCAAACAGCTTTTCAAATAAAATTATTACTAGATACAACTACGAAATGCTTAAATAGTTTAAATAACCTTCAGTTATCTACCGATTCTTGGGATCCATTAATAATATTTCTGGTCGTACAGAAATTGGACCCAGATTCACATAAAGCATGGGAAGAGCATGCCTACAAAACCAACCTCAATGAGTTACCTACCTGGAAGGATTTAAGAAGTTTTTTGGAATCAAAGTTCCGCACATTAGAATTAATAACGCCATCTTCATCCATTTCACGGGAATCTAAAACAACAAATGAAAGGTCATTCCATACGTCTGCTGTATCTCCGACGAGAACTTGCATAAAATGTAATGAAGAACACACTATAAGTCACTGTAAAGATTTTGCAAAGTTGACACCTGAGGAGAGGTCTGAGTTTGTAAGAAATAAGAACTTATGTTACAATTGTTTGGCTCCAGGACATACTGCAACGAAATGTCGTCTTCATGTGTCCTGTAAGATATGCCATCGCCGACACCATTCATTACTACACCAACCAAAAGATTTTAACAAGCCAAACAATATACAAGCTCACCTTAATTACATGGAACCCCTTGAGGACAACAACACCCTTGTTGTCCTCAAGGGGGTAAAGGAGGAAGAAGTAGCATTATCATCACACTTAGCAACAAGAAGATCCACATCGTTATTGGCTACTGCATTAGTACCTGTAAGAGATGAGAACGGGCATACGACGATGTTACGCGCTTTAATTGACCAATGATCGCAGGCAAACTTCATAACTGAATGAGCGGTACAATTGCTAAGGTGTAAAAGAACGGCTGCATTGGGTAATGTAGTCATAACGGGAGTTGGTTCAACACAAACAAAGGTTAAAGATGAAGTACATCTCGAGCTTCTTTCTAAGTATGACCATCAATTCAAACTTCGTATAAACGCATATGTCATGTCTACACGTTTAACCACTCTGCTAACATCAAGTTTTATCACTTATCTCGAGCAAGCCTGGCCGCATCTACAAGGACTTATCCTGGCCGATCCTAGTTTTAACCAGCCAGGACGAGTAGACATGCTGCTTGGAATTGAAGTATACGCCCAAATAATGAAGAATAATATAATCATAGGACCCCCTGGTTCTCCATGTGCGCAAGAAACAAACTTAGGCTGGATCCTTTTTGGGACTGTTCGAGACAATACTGTACGGGATGAGATACTGGTAATGCATCACCACGTCAATTTTGATGATATGCTACAAACATTGTGGGAAATAGATCCTGAAGTTTCTAAAAAACTTACGAAGGATGAAGAAACCTGTGAACAATTATATAAAGAAAGTTACACAAGGAATGAAGACGGGAGGTACATAGTTAAGCTGCCATTCAAAAATAATAATCAAAAGTCACTAGAAGGAAACACTAGAGATATAGCAAAAACTCGACTACTACAATTAGAAAGGCGATTTGTCAAAAACCCAAACTTGAAGAAGGAATATGTTAAGGTTATGGAAGAATATTTAAAACTACATCATATGGAAAAAGTGCAACAAAATGATATAAACAAGGCCGCAGTGTATCTTCCACATCATCCAGTAGTCAAAGAAACGAGTGAAACAACCAAGATTCGAATAGTATTTAACGCCTCATCTCCTGGAGCAAATAATGTTTCTCTTAATGATGAACTACTTGTTGGACCTCAACTTCAGGAAGATATGAGATCATTAATGATGCGGTGGCGACTTAGGAAAATATGTTTTGTATAAAAGCTTTTACAAAAATTTACTTCGCAAATATCCGCGTTATAAAATAAAATGATGTGTACTTACCTAGTATGAAGAAGCACCTCCCGCCCTCCCTCAATTGCGTGCACTATCCCCGTCACCACTAATCCCAGCACCGCTACTCCCAACACCACTACACTAGGCAAGACACACCACTGACGATAATACGACACGTGTTTCGCCTCTACACGAGGCATCCTCAGGTGATATAGACTCTACGGTGGCTAACCGCTAAGTGAGCGGCGAGCCAAAACAAGTGCCTTTTATACAAACCAATGATGCAACCGCTCTCTACCTAAGGAGCGAGCGACTGCGTCATGCGATAAAACATGCGACCAATCACCGCTGGACTTACGCAGCCGTTTGTAAAATTAAAAACAAACCGCCGCGCAACGCCCACATTATTAGAGAGCAGGCTTGAAGATATTTAAGAGAGGTGTAACATTTGTTTGTTCATTCAGCAATGCAACGGTATTATTATTACTTTTTAATATCTCTAACTGTTCCAGCACACACAGCCACAGCCCTTTATTACACGTATGTAAGACTTTAAAGGAGTGGTCGTTGGCTAGGTTGTGTCCAGTGTCCAAAAGATGTTTGGCAAAATGGGATTTATCGGGATTGCAATTCCTGTACGCGGCTAATCGCTCTTTATAACGTGTCTCGAAATTGCGACCAGTCTGACCCACGTAAACGGCGTGGCTTTTTTTTACGTGGGTCAGACTGGTCGCAATTTAAATTTTTTAAAATATGCAGAAGTTGTGGCTAAAGAAAGTCTCATGGGATGATGCCGTTGAACCTGAAATTAAAAAAGAATGGTTAGACATAAGAAATGGCTTAAATCAACTAAATGAGATTAAAATACCTAGATGGCTTGGTACTACAGAGAAAAATATAAAAAAATGTCACAATACATGGGTTTTGCGATGCATCAATAAGAGCGTATGGAGCAGTTACTTATTTAAGAGTTAAACATACAAACGATACTATCACCACTTACCTTATTGCTGCAAAAAGTCATGTAGCACCGGTAAAGCCACTTTCCCTTCCACGACTAGAGTTGTGTGGTGCGCTACTGTTGTCAAAATTACTAAAACAAATAAGTGAAGCTACTCGCATACCACTTGCACAGATTTATTCCTGGAACGACTCAACAATCGTTTTATCATGGCTGCAAGGGGACCCATCTAGATGGCAAACTTTTGTAAGAAACCGTGTCGTCACTATTTTGGAGAACAGTGGAGACCAATGGTATCACGTCCAATCCAAGGAGAATCCAGCCGACATTGCTTCTCGGGGATTAATATTACCTGAATTAAAGGGGTGTAAGTTGTGGTGGCAAGGTCCAGATTGGTTAAAGCGGGAAGATATTTATTTGATAATGAAAACATCAAATGCCGAAGAAACGGACATAGAACGAAAGATTATTATCAACTCCAATCTTAAGAATGAAAATAAATTACTACCAAAAGGATGTTCATGGTCCAGCCGTTTTGGAGAGTTTAATAATTTAAATGAATTGCTAAGGCCACTAAGTTACTGCAAAAGATTTTTAAAATTTAAGAAGCAAAAAATAAAGGATATAACTCAGTCTATTTCTACAGAAGAATTAAATCTTGCCCTAGAAATTGCTGTAAGAATTGCTCAAGAAGAAGATTTTGCAGATGAATTTACATGTCTTAAAGAAAGAAACCGCACAAGTAGCAAGAGTTCCATAAAGAATTTAAATTCTTTCCTCGATAGTAAGAATATTCTCAGGGTGGGTGGTAGACTCAGACATGCGTCAATATCGGAGAACATGAAATATCCAATGATATTAAGTCAGCAAAATTACTTGGCTATACTGATTGTACGCGATGCTCATAAAAAAACCCTACATGAAGGTATTCAACTAACCATGAAATATGTAAGGTCTCGCTTCTGGATAGTAAGAGTTAAATCACTGATAACATCTACCATTCATAAGTGTCTTATTTGTGCCAAACAACGAGCTAACACTAGGACCCAAATTATGGGTGACTTATCAGAAGTAAGAGTTACACCATCGCGGCCATTCTTACATGCGGGTGTCGATTTTGCTGGTCCGTTGCAAATTCTTACGACAAGAGGTCGAGGAATCAAAACTAATAAGGCATATAATTGCATCTTCATATGTATGGCTACAAAGGCAATTCACTTGGAGCTGGTTGGAGATATGAGTACCAATGCATTTTTAGGGGCCTTCAAAAGATTTATAGCAAGAAGAGGTAAATGTAGTCATATTTGGAGTGACCAGGGGTCAAATTTTATAGGAGCTAACAGGGAGTTAAAGGATTTGTGGCAACAGGCAAGACTAGAAATTCCTGGATCTTTATCAGATATACTTGCAGAAGATGGCACACAATGGCACTTCAATCCACCATACAGTCCAAATTTTGGTGGCCTTTGGGAGGCAGGCGTGAAGTCCATTAAATACCACCTAAAGAGGATTTTAAATAGCCACCTTACATTTGAAGAGATGTCCACCACTCTGTGTCAAATAGAAGCCTGTTTGAACTCTAGACCTTTGTGTCCAATAGATACAACAGATATTGACTCTTTGGAGATACTCACTCCAGGGCATTTTTTAATTGGTGAGGCTCCAATTAACATTCCAGAACCAGACTTAAGGCAAATTAAAGTAAATAGATTATCACATTGGCAGTATACACAGAGATTATTACAGGATTTTTGGCATCGATGGCAGAATGAATATTTGTTTAGGCTGCAACAAAGACCTAAATGGTTAAAACACACTCAAGAGTTTAAAATCGGTGACATTGTACTTATTAAGGAAGAAAATCTTCCTCCTGGGAAGTGGTCTTTGGGGCGTATCGTACAAAAGCATCCTGGACCGGATAATATATGTCGTGTTTATAGTTTAAAATGTAGAGATAAAATTGTTAAAAGATCTGTTACTAAGTTATGTTTGCTTCCAATTAATGGTTATGATTAATATTTGTTACAAAGGGTTTCTAGTATTTAAGATAATTAATTTTAACTTTTAAAACAAACTATATTGTTAGTTTATCTGCTTATATCTCATGAGTAAAAACAATTCATAATATGATATGGAAATTACCGAATTGTATAACTGTTTAATTTACCTTCCGTTGTTTATACTTTCATTTGTAATTTAATATCCTTGTTATTTTCTTAGTTAAGGGATAATGTTTGTTTAATAAAAACCGTGGGTTTTTGGTGGGCGGTGTGTTGGGTTTATAATTATGCATACATACATTTTCTATGCGCCGTGTAAAATATGATTGTGATGAATCAGTTTGCAATAAACACTCCTCAGAGCAAGACGTTATTTTATTTACAAATCTATAGTCAGCGCAAAGTGAACCATAAACACAGTAACAGTCTGTCAAAAGTGCAATAAGGGAGATGTTCTCCTTCACACGCTTCATCATATTTTAATAAAGTTCTTATTCTATACCTTTTTTAATAAGTAAGATCAATTGAACCAATGCCGCAAAGCTTATATACAATGAATATCTGGAACTATTTATTATGCTCATAATTGGTGCACACTAAACCCCAATGTATTCCTATTTACCACAATCCAAATGTGGTCTGATCGTCATTTGAATGTAAAATGTAGAACCACTATTTTAACATGAAATACGGGAGACTAAGAACTATGATAAGGTTTTACAGTTCAGTAAATGGTTGTATTTGTTGGAGAAGACCTTCTCACCGTATGTGTGGAAAATAATATATTTGTGGCGAACACTTTCTTTCGCCATAAGAGGATTCACATATATACATTGGAAAGAGGGGATGATAGAAGCATGATAGATTTCATAATTATGGATGAAAGAATGAGGACATGTGGTAGATACAAGGGTTTACCGGGGGTCCAACGCAGGGGCGGATCATTACTTGGTCTTATGCCGAATTAATGGTCTATTCAGGCGTTGGCGGTATCGTACATCTGTGTCTACCACTGCGTTACAGCGTATAAGAATAAAGATTTTACAAGAAGAAGGTGTGAAAGAGAAGTATAAATGCAGATGAGGAAAAATATAAGTGGGTTGATTATATATGAATGATTTAGACTTGAAGAACGTATGGAATAATATTAAGAAAGTTTTGGTGGATGCAGCCACCGAAGTATGTGGTGTAAGTAAGAGAAAAAATGAAAGGAAAAGTAATACGTTGTGGTGGGATGGTGAGGTACGGATGGAAGTAGAATCAAAGAAGAGAGCATGGCTAGATTTACTAGCAACCAAAGCTGGTAATTCTGGCGGTATGAATGATGAGATTGAAAGAAAAAAGGCAGACTTTAGACGTATAAATAAGAGTGTAAAAGAAGTCGTTGGAAGGAAAAACAAGAAAGGATAGATAAGAATAATAGAAGGATATCTGATATCTTCCAGGAAAATATTAAAATATTCTGGAAGCTCGTAAGAACTGCCAGGGGAAATTCAAAACAGCCTAGAATAAATGCGAGACGAGAATGGCTGCATGCTGAATGATGAAGTTTCCAATTTAAAGAGATGGAAGGAATAATTTGAAAGCGTGTTTAATAATGAAGAGTCGTCTGAAGTAAGTGAAATAGAAATTCCAGAAGAAGTGAAGTGAGGTAGGGAGATAAGTTTAGACGAAATAATAAAAGCAATGAAAAGCATGAAAGCAGGTAAGGCAGACAGATATGATAGAATATCACTCGAAATACTAAGGGCTGTAGAGGGTGTGGTTGCAGGCCCGCTGTGCACCTTGTTTAATTTATGTTGGGAACTGAAGCGGGTACCGGAAGACTGGTGCAAAGCCGTTATAGTCCCAATATATAAGGGAAAGGGCTCGCAGCAGGACTGTAAAAACTACTGTGGGATACCACGGTAGTTTTTACAGTCCTGCTGCGAGCTGATAAGCTTGCTTAGCATTGTGGGTAAACTGTATGCTAAGGTGTTAATTAAAAGAGTTATGGAAAAAACTGATAGAAAATTGGGATGTGCAAGCTGGATTTAGAAATAGAATGGGGTGTACGGATCAAGTCCTTTCCATGCGCATGATTGCGGAGAAGTTTTTGGCCAAAAACCAGAAAGTTTTTTGTGCGTTTATGGACTTAGAAAAGGCTTATGATAGAGTGGACAGGAATGTGTTTTGGCAAATACTGACCTCATTTTTGTTGAGCGCTGGCTTGATACAGGCATTAAGGTCTTTTTATAGGGACTCTAGTGCTTGTGTCAGGATCGACGGGATCTACTCGGACTGGTTTGACATTCATAAAGGTGTCAGAACTTTTAAAGTTGAAGAATGTGTGTTGAGAATGGGTGAGCTAACAGTCAAATACCTTTTGTACGCCGATGATCAAGTCATATTTGCATCCTTGGCGGCCGAGTTGCAAATGATGGTTACTTTAATGAATTGGTCATTGAAAGAAAGGGGTATGAAAGTGAAGGCAAGTAAGACGAAAATGATGGTTTTTGAAAGAGAAGAAAGTAAAACGTTATGTGAAATAAGAAAAGAAGGGGACTTGATTGAGCAAGTGGATGAGTTTGTATATTTGGGATGTTTATTTAGCAGGGATGGTAGATATAATAAGGATATAGTACAACGAGTGACCGCAGGAATTAGAGTGAATGGGGCTCCACACGCTAGTATGATTTCAGTCAGAATTTGTCAAATAAGATACGTATGGCAATTCATAATGCTGTGTTAGTCTCTACTTTAATGTAGGGTAGTGAAAGTTGGGTCTGGCAGAGGAAGCATGAGAGTAGAATAAATGCTGTAGAAATATGGTTTTTAAGGAGTATGTTAGTGCTGAATCTGAATGACAGGGTGAGAAATAGTGTGATAAGAAAAAAAAGTGGTTTGCAAGAAGACGTTTTGACAAGGATTAAGAAAGGAATGCTTCGGTGGTTTGGTCATAGAAAAAATGAACGAGGAAAGAGTGACAAAGCAAATTTATGTTGCAGAAGTGAACGGCAGGTTCGGGAAGTGACGCCCTAGACGAAGGTTTATCGACCAAATCGGCGATACTTTAAAAATGGGCCAGATTAGTAGTACCCTTAACCGACGAGCGTGTATGCGTAGATATATGGATGTAAAGGAGGCGAGAGAGGTGTGTCAGTATTGTGCCAAATGGAAGTCCGTAGTCTCTGCCTACCCCTCTAGGTGACAGGCGTGAGTGTTTGTTTTTTTTTGTTTGTTTGTAATTTCAACTTGAACGAATTTGCGGTTATTTGAATCCCGGAATGCACTACGCTGTGGTAATCCGGCAAGTAACAATGAACCAACCCATTCATCATTTATAGTGAAGCCTGTTTCGCTTAAACTTTGAGACGTTTTAACAATTTGTGTCACATAGTTCGTCATATTTTTACAGTTTTCCAACCTTATAGAAATTAGATGACGAAGCAACGTAATCCTCGGTGAAAATCCTGAATCGTCGAACAAAGAACGTAGTTTTGTCCACAATTGTTTCGCGGTCATGGTGTCATTTAAGTGCACGAAGAGCAATGAATCACTTGTCAAAATCATTTCTGCACGTGCTTTTGCATCTGCTGTCGTTGTATTTTCTTCCGTTTCTTCTTGCTTTAGGTACTTGTCGGCGCCCCCCAAAATTAGCAAGTTCTCAACGCCCAATCGTCGAAGTTCTCCCAACCTTTCAACTTTGGCATGTTAATGAGATAACTGGAACTCATTTTTAGCTTACGCTATACGTAAAAACTCTAATTAAACTATTTCTACAAATTAAAAGGGTCTGGGCCCAACCTATAAGTAAAACACGTTTTTGCAGGTTTTTGTTTTATATAGGATAGGATGACAAACGAGCACACAGTCCACCAGATGGTAAGTGGTTGCTGTGGCCCATAGACATCTACATTTATCCTCGTTTGCCAATCAAAATGCAGATGCGTTGTCATCCGTGGGGACTAATATGGAATGCCTCTTTTCCAGTAAAAAGGGTCACCGGTTCTCTACACTCACCATACGAAACACAGCAGTGTTAAGCTGCTATTTGACGCTGGTATTCTGTGAGAGCGTGGTCCTCCCCGGTCGAGCCGACCCATTCGTGTTACAACTATACTACTAATATAGCTGCAGCATGGCTCTACCACGTACAAAAGGTTTACGACTGACTTTTATATTTTGACAAAAGGAACACTTGACATTGAGAGCTTAGTTTACATAATTATCAACAGATGTCTCTATGTACAATTTCTAATATCAGTCTTTGTAGCAAAGTCATGCTCATAAAAACAGTCCATGCGTGGTCGAAAGAACGCACGCTTTCGATTATTGTATGATTGAGGATGTTAGTATACCTACAGGAGAGTATGTTTTGTTAAAGAGTATACCTTCTATCGATGCCAATAGTGCCGTGCAAGCTTTACAAAGAGCTGTATGTCTGTGTGTTTTTAGTGGGAAGATCTAGTTGTCCATTCCGTGCTGTCATATGATATGGTGACTGATCGAATATATGATCGTTAGGTGTCGTTATATGGAATGACGGGTAGAGAGCCAGTTGTCTGGTCCACGTTGTCAAATGAGGTGATGACTGGTCAAAGGGACGCTGTCACTCTCTGAGCTAAGTGTTGTCATATGAGATGGTGACAAATCGAGGGCCAGGATGTCTGGTCCCAGTCATCATGGGAGAAGATGTCTGATCGAAAGAACGCCTTCGCTAGTGTTATTCAAAGGTAAAGAAAATGTACCTATATTCATTACAGAATAGACGAGCGGACGAATTGGTGATTAATAGTGTTTGTTACAGGAATTTATGAAGATGTACACCCGAGGACGGTCGTATGTCAAGATTGGCCACGTAGACGCGTCTATAAAATACCTGTTGGATCGAGAGTGAGCGAGAGGTTGCGTCATTATAGCGGAGCGTCATATCGATGGTGGTGAGTTGGAATTGAGGGTATATCGAGAAACCCCCTCCCCCACTCGTTTATGCAGTATAAAATTTAGTACAGGTGCAAAGCGCGAGAGATTTTGTTTGAGTTATTCTACGAGTAAAGTTATTCCACGCGTGCTAAGATAGAGTCGTGGTGCTGTCAGTTGTGAAAGATTCTTCTGGTGCAGGCAAGGAGGATCGTGTTTCTGAGACTTTGTCCTGTGTTACATTGAGATGGGTGGTGTTGCTGTTGGTTTGAATACTTTGGTGTTATCATGTAATTATGTCTTTTGCATTACAGCAGTGTGTAATCGTGGCGGGGATATATTACGGTATAGTCAAACTGCAATTGCTCTATACTGAATGTACTACGCTATCCTATTATTGATAATGATTAATTGCGCAAGCAATGCAGCAAGTTGAACATCTTCTCTCACACTTACTATTTTTAATAATTAACGCTATCCTTTTATATTTCCTACAGAATGGGCCTTATTTTGTTGTAGTTCCGAAATATTCATTCAAATTAACCCGCATCCGACATTATCCTTATGCAAAAAGTTCGAGGGTAGATTACGATGTAGTAACGGAGACATGAACATTCACAACGCAAGGAAAGCCCGAGCTCATATAAATATATGATCAAACAAAACTGCTCATAAAACGGTAAGAACATGTTAATAGTTCAGGCAAGATCCTTAGTAGTCTTCTGGGGTTCCAAGCTTTTGCAATTTGATTCTCAACTGAGGACAATTGTAGATGTCTATGGGCCCACAGCCTCCATATACCCTCAGGTGGACTGTGTATTATTTTTTCATCTTATTCTATAAAAACTATGTTTTGATAAACAATTAAATAAACTTTATTAAATAAACTTTATTTGGTATATTTGTTTAATTTAATATTCCCATACAAAACGACCCTCTCATTAGTGTTTTCTGTGGGCGCACGAGCTTGCCGATTCTACACCATATGCGTTGTAGATTTACTCTCAAGGGCACCCCTCTCACCCCATCCTCTCGGGGGTCACATCACCAGCAGTCAAGACATTTCTGCGCGGGAGAAGATGAGTATTCGTATGACGATGCACCACCAGCACTGTCCTCCGCGACTGTGGCGGGGCCGTACTGCTGATGCAGTGGTAGGGCAGGTGCGCTTTGAGTTCAACTGCACCTTATCTGAGGTGAGTGATGGATTGTTCTTTCCCGCGAGGTACGGATTGGCGGCCAGAGTTAATAGAGCCAAATCAAATGCATGATAGAAATGTATGTAACTAATATGTATGATATGTATGAATAAAAATATTCTAATATTCATCATTCTGTTTATTTTTTTTAACTCTGTTTATAAATTGTTTGTCTAATAATAATATTGATATTTAATTTAATAATGTTAGTATATTATATATCTACTTTAAATTTAAAATTGATTTATGTTTTCTAGAACTTAAACCGCTAAAAGTAATCATTTTATAACTTGTTAGTTTGATGGAATTATATTTCAGTTAGGATGCATGTGTATAAATATAAAAACCTCTTAAACACATTTTTCTCTAAGATGTTAAAACATAAAAAGTAAGATGATACTACACATAGATTAACAGGCTATACTGTTGTTGGTCCGTTAACTAAAGCTGGGAACAATTTAATATAATCGTTTCACCTGAATTGCGGCATGAGATTAAACATAAGAAGCTGTATTTAGATCCATTTCGTGGTAAAATATATTCATTCTTATAAAACTTCTATAAAAATGGTACGGATTGGTCATGTCGAATTGAAAGGGAATAAATGATAAGCACTTAATCCCGAGCAGTTATATATAATTTACACATCACCATTATCATTATTATCAACTGCATATAAGGCTATATAGACGCGGTTTGGTTTTGGCTTGGTCGAGAACTTTTTCCGGATTCCTATATATTTTGCTTTCCATTCTTCACCATGTGTAAAACAAAACTGCATAAATGATGATGATAAGTATCTCCACAAATTTCTAGTTTTGCGCATTTGCCATCATTGTATAGCTCTATGCAGCGATGTCGTTTTACTTCGTTTCGTATAGTCAGCCATATAGTTCGAAGAACCGATGTGGAAAAAAGGTTATCGAGTGGCAACCTTGTATCGGTAGGTGAAGCGTAGGGCGACCCCCACTAGATGAAGTGAGGACCTGGTAAGACATGCAGGAAGTTGATGGATGCAGGTGGCTCAGGACCGTGTTTTGTGGCATTCTTTTTAGGGGATGCCTGTGTTCAGCAGAGGACTTGTAAAGAGCTGTAATGATGATGATGAAATTAATGCCTCCTATAAAAACGCGTTATCCAGTTAATTGATGGGTTAAGCTCTAGAGAACCGACTCATCTTAGACAATATCCTCTCAAACACATTGCAGTTTAACTAAATTAAAATAGAAATGTTACGTTCGAAAATCTTGTTGCCTAATTGAGTAATATATTTTCTTTTAATGCATAATTTTTTTATACTTCTCCCAGCCAATACTTTTTTTAGTGCAAAATTAGTTTTCTCTAGCTTATAACTAAATAATATTATATAAATTTCCCTTGCATATTTTAGAAATAAGTTTCTAGTTTTATTTACTCAACTAGCTGTGCCCGCGGCGTAGCTCGCGAATATAGGTTTTACTTAAAGAATTTGACGTTTAGGGTAAGAGAATATTAAACGATTTATATCATTACTGTATGAATAAGTGGTAAGAAAATAAATCGATACGCTCAAAGTTCTAAGTCGTTTATGATAGAGCTTCCGTGTAAACGACGATAGAAGTAGACTTAGCCGGGGCGTACAGAAAAAGGTTGGCATAGAGTTGACCATGTGCAAAACAATCAGTACTGGGGTCCACTCCTACAACGCGTAAAGTTTGACCTTGCGCTTTATTTACGATCGTCGCATAACACACGCTGAGTGGGAAACACACTTAAAATAGGGATGTTAGATGATCATCGATGTTAAAAATTAAAACTTCGATGTTTTAACATCGATGTTGACACATGTCAAACATCGAAACATCGACGTCAATGAACCCATAATCGATAATTGGGAACTTGCAAACAATGCGAACTCGCGAAATCAATATCAACTAAATCTTGCATCTGCTCTGAAGATTAAAAATTTTGAATAATTCAGAATTCCTGAACGCATCGTTAACCTAAAAAAATGTCAGTATGGTGAGTCAAACTTAATTGTCAAGTGTCACCTGTGATGTCACAATGGTCACTGCTTTCGCTTTATTTTGTAGTGTCGTTGTCGGTTGTCGCATAATAACTATTCTACGTAAATTGATATTCAAGTTAATTGTTACTTTTCCCTTGATGTGTATACCCACATAATTTTAAAACAATGTGTAAGTATCTACACATATACAAAAACCATCGATAATGGTCATCATCGATGTTTTGAGTAGCCTAAACATCGAACATCGATGTTGAGCTATCGATGCCAACATCGATGTCATCATCGATGTTATTATCCCTATCTTAAAACTGTAAGGAAAGTTATTTGGTATTAGAGGTTTAGCGGGATTCTGAGTATAAAACAATATCACGACATTTATTGCAAATTTACTACTTTTAGTCGAGTTTTCGAGTTTTGTTGAATAATTTCGACGTACGTACGTCTCTTTTATCTGTTTCTGCCGGTGTTTGTGCTTTGTGTTGTTAGCCTACACGGCTCTAACAGCTAACAGGCTTGCAGCTTCGTCGGACTCATGAACATAAATTTTTTCAGTGAGTGTCAATACGATTCACCTGCGAAAAATCTTAACACCGCAATTCAGAAAAGGTTGTAATTTGTACAACGCCATCTATTACGTTCTTTGTGAGAAAACATCCTTTTTTAATTTAAGGAAAACATATTTTTTTTTACTGTGTTTTAAGTATAAATATATTATAATAGAACGTTTTTTTTTAAAACACGTATCTTTTTATTACTATTTCTGAGATTTTGTGGCGCCATTAAACAAATTCGAACCTACATTTCAAAATAATAATCATAACTTTTGATAGAATTAACCAATTTTAATAAAACAAAGATTAAATGTAACTCGAAGATACGCTTTATGATTTTCTTAACGATTTCTTTGAAAAAAAAAGATGTTTACTTTAGACGTGATGCTTTCATATAAAAACAGACAAACAGACAGAAAGACAATTCTAAAAATTATAAAAATGTACTTATTTAATTATTTTTAGTTCCCCATAATGATTTTAGTCACCATAATATATATATACAATGTACAGAAAGAGACACAACATGTTATCATCATTTTTATTATATGTATATATTTAAAGAGAGATGGCGCTGCTAACATCAACTTGATGACTCAAACAAAGCCACCGTTGAGCAAATTCCCTATCCATACTTCAGAATATTTATCATAACTTTTGATGGAATGAACCGATTTTAATGAAATAAAGACTAAATGTAACCCGAAGGTTTACTTTATAATTTCCTTAACAATTCTTATGATATAAATTAGTACTTTAAACGTGATACGTTAACAAACAAACAGACAGACAGACAGACAGACAGACAGACAGAAAATTCTAAAAATGGTAGAAATGTATTTAATTACTTATTTTTAGTACCCCTCAATCACTTTTATTACAAAAATATAAAATGTACAGACATCTGCTATTTACAGTTTTATTATATGTATAGATATCAACTAACTTATTCTATTTTATTTAAATTGAAGTAACTTTCCAAGACCGTAACAGGAAAAGAGCGTCAGTCAAAACTTTTTTCATTGAATCTCTCACACATGATTTCAATCACATTCGGTCCCTTTTAGATACTACAAACTTTCGTAATTTAAAAGTATTTTTAAAGGCTTTTAATACAAATAGAAATTGGTAAAGGACTTCAAATAAGAACTATTTACCCTCTTAAAGTGAAGAGGAAGCCTGTGTGGTCAAAGCTGGGAGGTTTATGTATATAAAAGCTTTGACCATACAGATTGCAATGCTTATAAAATTGGAATTATAAACTTGGTTGAATTTTGTATTATCATTATCATTAACTGCATCAATAACGGCCGTGTAGAAAGTGGTATAAGAGAATTCAACAACTTAGAAAATTGCCTGAAACATCTTGTTGTCCCCTAAATAATTCGGTATACACATCTCGTAACATCAATATTTAAAATATCACATTCGGCGATGTAGAAATATAAAATATTCTAAAAAGCAAATTTGATACATACTTGACCAAGGTTTTTATTATTATACTCACAGATTTTTATTACAATATTTTGTTTCGCTAAACGTACGTAGGATTTATATATAAATATAAATATACGTACCGGCAGGCGAAGTGTAAGGCGTCCCCTCACTAGATTGATTGACGATCTGGTATGACATCAATGGAATGCAACTGGAACTCCTCGACGAAGAGAACTAGGTGTCCCGCGTTTAGGCTCGTTTTGTTAGTTACGTATAGACCTTACTTCCGGACTGAATGGAGTAACTTGAAGGTGTACTTCGGTGACTGTTACTGGAACTCTTTGACGAAAAGAACTAGAATTTACTTTTTTTTAATTTTTGACGATCATATAAGCATTATGAGTTGTGCACTTTTGGATTTCCAAGCTTATTTGTTTAATTGATATTTGACATTAAATTATCGCAAAATTGGAAGTATGGTAATAATTATAAGGTTTTTACTTAAAACTTGTGTGTAATTAAACTTCTTTAAAAATTTCCGTATAATCATGTTATGCGTAATTTTTTTAATGCGCTTAAGCATGCACAATTGGATTTACCAATAGTTTTTTGATTTAGCCTGTGAGAGAATGAGATAGAATAAATTATATTAAATTGTCGCGTTTTTTGTTCATCTAGTGTTTATTTTTGTTCAATCAATTTTTGTTCGATAAAATTACTTTACTCAGAGAGTGAAGTAGATGGCACTATGAGAAAGCAATTTAATTCGAAGGGAAATATTCTTTTGATTTATAACACTAAAATTCAGGCTCTACATTTCTACAAATAAGGACGGATTTACTTGCTAAAATTAAACTTTGATCTTATATTTTATGCCGTCCTTGTAAATTATTTGCCGTGATATATTTTTATTTTATATTTCCTTTCATTTGAAGGTTTCTCTTCTACCGCGTGTGAACAGCCCACTTGTTTTTTTTTTGTAATTTTAAGAATGTTTAATTTTAAGAAGTTGGTTTTTAGTTTCTTTTCAGATATAAAAGCATTAATATCTATTTTTCACATTGCAGTTTGATTTCATAAGAATATGGATGATTTTTGTTAGCTTTAAATAAAACAGGCTTCTCACCACTGCGTACCAACACAGATATTTTTTGCACAGAGTCCACCATAGTTCGACCGTATGCCGTATCCGTGGCGCAGTTGCTAAGCAATGAGTTGCAGCGCTAAGGGCCGCGAGTTTAAATCCCGCACGGAACAAGTATTTGTATGGCCTACAAATAATTATTCCCGGTCTGGATGTTTTTCCTTGTGAAATTTATGTATGTAAACTGCCCCTGGGATACAGGACAGTTTTAACAGTGGTAGAGCCACGCGGCAGCTTTTGCTGTCGCACGGATGGGCCGGCTCGAACCGGGGTGGTACCACGACCTCACAGAAAGCAGCGTGAAGTAGAGGTTTACCTCTGCGTTTCGCTTGGTGAGTGCAGGTGGCCGGAAGCCCTTTTTACTGGAAATGAGGAATTCCATCTTAGTCCTCACGGGTGATAACGCATCTACATTTTGATTTGTAATAGAGGATAGATGTAGATGTCTATGGGCCGCAGCAACCACTTAACATCAGGTGGACTGTGTGCTCTTTTGTCACCCTTATCCTATAAAAGAAAAAAGGACAAAATCCTAATGCGGAAGTACCGTTTTTTAAAACAGAAAAATATACAGAAATTAGTAGCGCAAGCATAAGTGCCATCTATATCTCCTCACTCTCAAGTTCCAATGAGACGGTAATCCATCACGCCTGGAGATCAGGTGTAGGACCAAAAACTTAACGTGCTACCGTAAGAGCGTCTGAAAGCAACATAAACGGGACGTGCTGTGTCGAAGTGGCATTCGACCTTGAACTCTACTCTCTCCCTCTCACTTAAGATAGTTACTGTTTCTTTCCCCCTTGTTGTGCATAATTCTGTCATGAGTATACGTATAGCACTGATTTCGGTAAGTCACTGGTTGGACACACTGAAAATCAGCGCCATGGAGAGAAAAAAAAATTCATGGCATTATGCTGAGTGTGCTCCTGTTCCCAGATGACGCCTTGACACATATGAGTATTGGTATTGTATAGTTTGTAATATGTAGTATATTGTAATTTGTATTGTATAGCCAATATTATTTGTAAATTATGTGTTTCTTTTTTATGTTACCTGTGATGGCGTCATTTTGGAGAATAAACCTTTCTTTCTTTCTTTCTTTCTTTCTTTACTAGTATAACTCCTTTATTGACAAGGATTCCGTCCGAGTAGGTGCCATTGTCTTATCCATTTTTGTCGCCAAATAGCAGTAGTTGCACTGCTGTGTTCCGGTCAATAGAGGGAATACAAATCAATTCTTATAGGTGGTAGAGTCATGCTGTAGCTATATTAGTAGTATAGTCGTAGTAAGAATGGGTCGGCTTGACCGGGGAAGGACCACGCTCTCACAGAATACCAGCGTAAAGTAGCAGCTTGACACTGCTGTGTTTCGTATGGTGAGTGTAGAGAACCGGAGACCTATTTTACTGGAAAAGAGGCATTCCATCTTAATCCTCACGGGTGACGACGCATCTGCATTTTCATTCTCTGTTGAGGATAAATGTAGATGTCTATGGGTCGCAGCAACAACTTACCATCAGGTGGACTGTGTACTCGTTTGTCACCCTAGCCTATAAAAAAAAGGTAACGACGCATCTCAGAACTTTATTGTTAGATGTAGGCCGTGAGCGTCTCCATCAGGTGGACTGTAGGTTCGTTTGTCATTTCCGTTTTATACAAAAAAGCCCAAAAACCGACTTCAGCCCAACCCGAGATTCGAATTCGCGACCACATCTTCAGTAGTCGCGCTATCGACCACTACACCAACGGAGTAAACAAACATCTTAAAGCCTGATATTGAACACCCTACCTTAATCTTCAAAGCAAACATAAATGTAAAAATGCAATTTTATTAAGCACCGTTCTTCAATGTTTCGTGGTAGAGCCATGCTGCAACTATACTAGAAGTATAGTTAATGGGTCGGTTCGACCGGGGATTAACCACGTCCTCACAAAAAATCAGCGTATAATAGCAGCTTCAAGCTGATGTGTTTCGTATGGTTAGTGTAAAGAACCCAAAACACTTTTTATTCAATATGAACTGAATAAAATGAATCCTTTCAACTAGTAAAATAACGTTCATCAATACAGCATATAAATAAAATAGAAGTATCTTGTTTGTAATATCGAAAAAACTGCTTTTTATTGAGATATTGTGATTGAGATATTGTCATTCAGACATGAATTACCATTTTCTAAATGTTTGGCTGTCTTTCTGCCCGTCTGTATATATGTCTATTTGTGTTCGGAGTAGCTGAACCGGTGATTATGAAACTTAATTATTTTTATGAAGGGCTATTTTAGCCGAAAAACGTGGAGATTTTTTAAGATATGGAAACATAAATAAAAATATTTTTTAATATAAATCTCGGATGGACATCTTAAATCCAAGTAACATCACATTAATGAATCATACCCTAGCGAAGCAGGAACTGGTCATTAGTTTTATATAAATGTTTGAGACACTTATAGCGTTCCGGGCACTTTTGCCAAATTCATATACTTAAAGTGTGACACACGAAGTCCGTACTTAACAATATACCCTAAAACCCTCTCGAAGATAAGAGAAGGTCTGTGTCTGCCCGTTGGACGTATTTTAGTTTGCTACTCTAGATTTTACATGCTATTTTCTAACAATTACGAAATAAAAAGAAAGTAAGAAAAAATTTCGCTACATAATGATAACGCCTATAAAATATTGTGGTCCCGGGTTCGAACCCGGGACCACAATATTTTATAAATGGCATTATGATTGAATACTTAATTTTTTATTTATTTATTTATTTATCAATAAGTTACAAATAACATCTTATAATAAAGCAAAAACTTAAATCTTATCACCTCGCTATAATTAAGGCTCATACTCCTAAAACTACGTATTTAATTCTGAAAAAGTCTCTACCCTGGTCACGACAAGTCAAGTTTGTTTAAGCAGAAACGTCATGGGGAAAACGTTTTTGGTTAAATATGCGGACATTACATATTTACTTTGTTGCAAGTGCCCACTAAAGTATATTTAGCACAAATTTAAATAAGTATACTAGTATAATAAAGGAATAATACAAAAATTTCTGTTTATTTTCAATAATTTTCAAACTTTATTTTTATCCTGCTTTTTGTGTGTCTACCCTAGCAAATTTCGATCCGCTAAAACAAACAGAAATATTAGGCGGCCATATTAGAATTAGCGCTCAAGGACACGCATCAAAGAGAAGTTTGTAACACTGAACAAACGAGGCGTTATATCACTGTCATTGTTTAGTTGACGCGACAAAACAGTGCGGTGCAGTTGTTTTGCAAGGTCAATGTGTCTCTTCTCTTGTAAGTCGTAAAGTTTATATAATTCACTTAATTTATTTTGCATTTATTACTTCAATTCAAAAACAGTGTAATAGTTGAAGGGTGACATATTATTAATCCAAAATTAACGTATGTCCGTCAAAAAAGTTAAGTTACTGAAAAAAACATCTCTCTTCTGTCATATTTCTCCTGGCAAGAGAGAAGATAATTTGAGTCATTAGATGTTTGTATTAACTAATTCAGATATAGTTAACATGCTTATTCAGGTATAGTTAACGTTATCAACTTCTATTAAAAAGAAAAGAATTCAAAAATAATTACTGTACATCTGCATATTATGAAGTATATAGATATAATACATTTTGCATTAAGTGAATTTGTTTGAATTCATTCTGAGTTGGTTTCGATACCTGTTTTATTCAGGAATGCTTATTTCTTTGTTATGATCCGATTTTAATGATATATTGTTGTTACATTGTTGTTTATAATATTTTTACAGATGAGACCGAGCCAGAAGACAAACATATAATATAACAACTAATAAACAACATGGGGATAAAGTATCTAATCTAAAGAAGAAATTGGCACATTACAAATAAAGATGACAATTATAAAAAAGAAAATATCAAAAACTAACCCTTGAGAGTAAAGTAGCAAAAGTGATGATTTCTCCAAGTTCCGGAAACACAATAATAAAATTACTGTTTGCAGAAGTACTTAGTCAACAATTAGAAGAAAATTATTTTACTCTTACAAATAAAAAAGACAAACGCATATTTAAAAGATTTATAACTGGGAAATTAGTAATTAAATATGGTAAAGATACTACCGAACAAAAAAATTGAACCTTTGAAAAAATTTGGAAAATTACGATTGAAAATAAACATAAAGTAAAAGCAAGCTATTAAATAATGAACTTGTAAAAATAACTAGTTCCTTTAATTAGTACTGATAAGACATGCAGGAAGTCGATGGATGCAGGTGGCTCAGGACCGTGCTTTGTGGCATTCCTTGGAGAGTCCTGTGTTCAGCAGTGGACTTATGAAAGGCTGTAATGATTATGATGATGATGATGATTAAAGAATGTGCCGTGTAGTGGCGGTTAAGAATATCGACTACCCCATATCTTCCAGTGGGTTTCGTAAAAAGCGACAAAGGGAAACAGGCAGGAGATGGACAGCAGCATCTTCCTGATAACATCAAAGTTAAAATAAAAAACTGCGGTTGCCAACCCGCCCGCCAAGTGAGGCAACTATGACAAATACCCTCCTATGATGAGAGTAATAAAGAGACGGCCTCCAGTCCCCGGCGGCTCCACTATTCCTGGCTACGGTGGCGACCATGGTAACGGCGGGGCAGTGGGTGCTAAGAATCTCCTTAACCTTTCAGCTCGAGTTACAAAACCGTTTTCAGTGCCTAGAAGACTGCAATGAAGTGGACGATATGAATGACAAGCTCGTGGAACTGTCCATGCGGTCGGAGCTAAGTTCTGCAAGACCCGCCGCAGAAGAACACAAAAACTCTCCGATCACACTCTTAATCTCATGGTTGTTAGACGGGAGATGAAGCTACATTCTTCAACAGATTTGACAGCATACAGGCTACTGAACAGACAGATCTCCAAATGTATAAGGCGGGACTTACGCAACTTCAATACAGCTTGTATTGAAGAAGCGTTCGAGCGGAACCAAGGCTCCAAAGTCTTTGCTAGAGATCTGTCTGCCAGAAAGAGCAAACTGTCAAAGCTGAAGACCGAATGTGGCAGCATCGTTTTTGAGAAACTTGAGATTTTGAGTGAGATTGAGAGGTTCTATGAGCAGCTGTACACGTCATCGTTGGAGCCCCAC
This sequence comes from Parnassius mnemosyne, assembly GCA_963668995.1. Lineage (NCBI taxonomy): Eukaryota > Metazoa > Arthropoda > Insecta > Lepidoptera > Papilionidae > Parnassius > Parnassius mnemosyne. Next base: position 31,136,766 of record CAVLGL010000080.1, read on the forward strand.
GCAAGTGTGAGTAACGATCCAAGAACGAGCCTAATTCGACAATATTCCGAAGAAATAACGGACGTCAGTCTGAGCAAGATTAGAATGGCTCTCCAGCACATTAAATACGGAAAGTCCTCGGGCGAGAATGGAATCACAGCGGAGCTTTTGAAAGCGGGTGGAAAACCGGTACTTGAAGTCCTTCAGAAGCTCTTTAATTCCGTCCTCCATGGTGGCACTACTCCGGAGGCGTGGAGCAGAAGTGCGGTGGTTTTGTCCTTCATGAAGGGGACAACGCTCTCTTGAAGAACTATAGACCGTTTTACTTTCTGAGCCGCGTCTACGTGCTGTTTTCAAGATTCATTACGAATCGTCTCGCACGCAAACTTGACGACTTCCAGCCTCCCGAACAAGCCGGTTTACGAAAAGGCTTTAGTACCATAGACCACATACATACCCTTCGGCAAATAGTACAGAAGTCCGAGGAGTACAATTTGCCACTATGTCTGGCGTATGTGGACTATGAGAAAGCCTTTGATTCCGTCGAAATTTGGGCGGTGCTGCAGTCCCTTCAGCGGTGCCAAGTTGACTGGCGGTATATTGTAGTGCTGAAGTGTTTGTACAGTAGAGCTACGATGGCTATCCGAGTACAGAATCAGAGTACGAAACCTATCCAACTGCAGAGAGGTGTAAGACAGGGTGACGTTATATCCCCGAAACTCTTCACCGCTGCATCGGAAGACGTTTTCAAGTTGCTGGACTGGAAAGGATGCGGTATTAACATCAATGGCGAGTACATTACTCACCTTCGATTTGCCGACGATATATTCCTTATGGCAGAATCGCTGGAGGACCTAAGCACTATGCTCAATGACCTCAATAGTGTCTCCCAACGGATAGGTCTTAAGATGAACATGGACAAAACAAAAATCATGTTTAACACGTGGAATGTTAGAGGAGGCATGAGAGATAAGACGAATGAGTTGATCGAAATAATGAAAGAAAGAGAATTAGATGTCGTGTGTATGTCGGAGACCAAACGGAAGGGCAGTGGTACTGAAGAGCTCCCTGGCGGGGCGTTAGCTCTATGGTCCGGAGTCCCGGAGAGCGAGAACGCCTACCAAGGAGTGGGGGTGCTGCTGTCTTCTCGGTTGGTCGATGTTATGACTGAATATAAGTTTGTGAACTCAAGACTTCTCTGGGTTAGCTTTAAATTGGGACTGACGAAGTTATTCCTTTTGGCTGTTTATGCGCCGGTAGCTTCGTCGTCCAGGGCTGAGCTGGAGGAGTTTTGGGAGAATGTAAGAGAAGTTCTAGATTTGGCTAGGGGAAACGAAAGAATTGTTGTATGTGGTGATTTGAATGGATGGGTTGGTACCGCTCGACCAGGGTACGAGTCGGTACTTGGAAAGTTTGGCGATAAAAGGGTTAACGATGCTGGCAAGCTTATACTGGCGGTATGCAAGGAAAAGGGTCTTCTTGTGACAAACACTATGTTTAATCACAAAAAAATCCATATGTATCCTAGAGAAAGAAAGAATGAGAGAAGTATTATCGATTTGTTCCTGGTGGATGACCGACTGCGAAAACAGGTGATGGATACGCGAGTGTTCAGGGGTGCTGACCTGGGAACGGATCACTATCTAGTGATTACTAGATTTAGGGGTCTGTTCGCGGGTTGGCGCTACCGGACGGCAGTGACAGAACCACAGTCGGTCTGTCGCATCCGAAGCTGGAAGCTTCAGGAAGCGGATACTAAGGACAAATATCATTCGAAGGTAGCCGAAAAACTTGACACCATCGATAGCAGAAACGAATGTGTAGAAAGAACATGGCAGAACCTTAGGGATGGAATGGTAAGTGCAGCGGAAGAAGTGTGTGGAACAATAAAAAGAGGCAGTAGTAAAAGAAGAGATGCATGGTGGAATGATGAAGTGAAAGAAGCTGTTAAGAAGAAGAAGAAAGCATGGTTAGACTACTTGGCCTCTAGTAATGATAAGGATATGATAGAGAAGATGAAAGAAAGATATAGGCTGCAGAAAGTTCACACGAAAGCATTGATTGAGGAAGTGCGTGAAAGGTGTAGGATGGAAGCGGACGAAAGGTTGTCGCACAACTTTAAGGAGAACTCTAAACTCTTCTGGAAAGAGGTTGGAAGGACCCGAAGTGGTGCGACGGCCTTAAGAATGAACAAAGTGCTTTCGAGAACTAATGACGTCCTCTCAGAAAAATCGGACGTCATGCAGAGATGGAGCGAATTTTATAGAGAAATGTATGCGTGTGATGATCTTAGTGAGGGATCCGGGGATGACGCCGTGACTGGTACGCCAGACCCGGACCTCGATGACACTGAGGTCATCAGTATGAAAGAGATTTAACGTGCGATTCGAAGTTTGAAATGTGGTAAGGCTGCGGGACTAGACAGAGTTACTGCTGAAATGGTCAAGTATGGTGGGCCTCGCGTCTGGGACAGCTTTCATCTGCTGTGCAATTTGTGCTGGCGGACGGGGGGTGTCCCGGATGATTGGCGATCCGCAGTCATTGTGCCTTTATATAAAGGTAAAGGTTCACATTTTGACTGCGGGTGCTATCGGGCAATCAGCTTGACCAGTTTAGCAAGTAAAGTTTACTCGAAGGTTTTGACACGTAGGATGCAAGAGAAATCGGAAAGATTTCTATGGGAGGCACAATGCGGATTTAGACCTGGAAGAGGATGCACGGATCAAATGTTTTCTCTCCGCATGATCACGGAAAAGCTTCTGGCTGCTAACCAGAAGATTTTCTGTGCTTTTGTGGATCTTGAGAAAGCATTTGATAAGGTTGTAAGGAAGAAAATGTGGGAACTGTTGCCGGGGTATGGTGTGGATGGTCGATTGCTAAGGGATGTGCAGTCTCTTTACTTTGACTGTAAAGCCTGTGTGCGGGTAGGGCATGACCTGTCACTCATGTTTAGCGTCCAAACGGGCGTAAAACAGGGTTGTGTCATGTCTTCCTGGCTGTTCATACTATATCTCGACAGCTGTTTACAAAAGCTGAAAGATAGCTGTTTGGGTGTGAAATTGGGTGACATTAAAGTAAATTGTCTGCTGTATGCTGATGATGCAGTGCTTATTGCACCATCAGAGGCAGATCTGCAGGCATTAGTCACGTGTATGAAAAAGGAATGTGAAATTAAAGGTCTCCGTTTGAACGCTAATAAAACTAAGGTTCTGGTATTTGAAAGGGACGAAGAGAGAACGAAGTGTGAAATATGGGTAAATCAGGAATGTCTAGAACAAGTAAATGAAATTGTATACTTGGGGAGTACTTTTAGCCGGGATGGAAGATGTGATTTAGATGTGGACAGGCGTGTCGCTGCCGGGAACAAAGTCAATGATGCCCTGACTGCGTTAGTCAAAAGGCAAGGCGTAGTGAAGAGTGCACGTCTTGCAATACATAACGCAGTGTTGGTACCGACTTTGTTATATGGCAGCGAAACCTGGGTATGCCAGAAGAAGCATAAAAGCAAGTTGAATGCAGTGGAGATGCGATCTCTTCGTAAAATGTGCGGCGTTACCATGGCCGACCGAAAGCGAAACGAAGAGATTCGCAATATGGCAGGTTCGAAAGATGACCTTATCACAAAAATTGATAAGGGCGTGCCTCGGTGGTTTGGGCACGTTGAGCGAATGAGTGAAGACGGAATGGTGAAGAAAATATATAGCGCGAAAGTTAATATTAAAAGGTGTCGAGGTAGACCGAGACTAACTTTCAAAGACCATGTGAGCAAATTGCTCGAAGATGGTAGGGTCAAGAGTACTCGGATACCTAGACGTGCATGTATGAAGAAGATAATGAATCTGAAAGAAGCGAAAGAGGTATGTAAGGATCGTGACACTTGGCGATCTGTTCTCTCTGGCTACCCCGTCAGGGATTGTGCGTGAAGATAAGTTAAAGTACGATGTATCTCATTTCTTAATTTACTAATAAATATGCTTCTTTAGTGCCTGTGAAAATAATAATAATTATTTTTTGTCTCAGACACTAAAGAAGCTTTAGTTTAAGATTTAAAAAAGGCTATAATACAAAAATGATACTCTAATTATAAGTTAAGTACAATGTTTAATGAAATTAAATTTTAATAATTGTTTTATTATGTTCAAATCTCTCCCCTGCCTAATGTATTTACCCTAGTTTTTCAAAAAGTAATTAATTATGTAAAAATTGACTTGCACTCGCGTGAATGTGTGCATAAAAGGGACTAAAGTCGTAAGATATGTTGTGTTTAATCCAAAAAATCCAACTTTTCTTCTTGGCCGCATCCTCTATGGAAATAAAACCTGTTATCATAGAATGACCCATATAACAGGTGGCAGAATATAGCAAAATAAAAACGTAATAAAATATTACGTTTTTATTTTGCTATTGTTATTGAATCAGAAATAGGTCGGCTCAACCGAAGAAGAGGAACTACGCTCTCACAGAAAACCAGCGTAAGATAGCCGCTTAAACCTTTTGTATTGTGTATGTTATGTGTAGAACCGGAGACTCTTTTTACTGGGAACGAGGCATTCCATCTTAATCTCTAGAGGTGATATCGAATGACATACTTATTATAAAAAAAATCTACATGATAAATAAATAATAAATATGTAAAATTATATTAACAAATAAGGTTTAACCGATTTAGTCAAGATGCAATTAAAAAATTTTGCTGACCTGTCGCTTAATTTTTGTTAATATACATTTTTAAATTTATTTTACTATACTGCAGAAAACAGAAAATAAGCGCAACAATGTTCGTTCAAATTAAGTTGTTCGGGGAATAAAATTAATTATCACGAAAAAATACGGCGATGATTAAAGTGTCTTCTAATCCAATTATGAAGCCAGCGCACCTTTCAAGTTTATTTTGAGTGCTTAGGCAAATAAAGGGACGTACTTAAACAGAAGAATTAGATGACAAAATAAAAGAAATTACGAAAGGTTTGGCTTCAAATTCAGACCTAGGGAGTCTGATAACTGATAAAATAGAAGATAAGCTACACGGTTGTATAACAGTTTGTTATATAATATTGTGATATCCACATATATCTATTTTTATCTACTATTATACTCATATCGATCAGTTTGATCCACTGGCCTTTCGAAGAGTCGTTGCGTTTTTCTGCACATTCTATTGCAATTATCGGAGTATATTTTCTGTGATGTAAGCGCCGTTAGCCTATACGGCTCTTACAGCTTCAGCTGACACAGGGCACACACTCGTATAGGTCGATGTTCTGGGCGTTAAGAAACGCCCAGGTATGTGGGTGTACGGTGTACACGTGGTGTGTGCTGGAACGCGTCGTGCCCGCCTACGGGTGCGACGCGCCCCATCTTTTATCCTATTTGTTGTTTGTTCCAATTGGTGTGGGTGTAGTGTCAGTGTATGATGGGCCTGCGACGTTTGGGTTTACGGGATCGAGCGAGCGTGGTTGTTCTGTTAGTGCGTTACGCGGTCTACGAAAAGTCCATGCGACGTTTGGTATTGCGACATAGTTGGCTGCGTTTGCCAGTAGAGTTTGGTCGGGTTTCTGAGACATATCCTTGAAGTACTCGGAGATAGATGGAAGTTGGCAATCATTGTGCAGATTTGAATTCCGTTGACAACACCGTGATTCGGTGGTTTTTCGGATGAAAAAGTTTTGGACTATCTGTAGCTCTTGTAGATACGAGTGGGCGAAGGCTACACTTATAGCCAATCGGAAAGGACTCGATCGCCGACGATTCGAGCCGCTCAGCGCTGAATGTGGTCAAGTGGAAGGAGCTGGCACTAGGGAGCACCTGCCCAGAGATGGGAACAATATTCCATGTGAGGCCAAACCTGCGCCTTGTAAAGTTGCAGGCGGTGTCCCAGCAGTCCTACTCTGCTGAGCACGCCAAGCTTTTTAAATATCAATTTGGCCTTCTCTTCCATGTGACTACGAAACTGCACGTCAATCGATATCTTGACGCCCAGGATTCCGATACTGGCAGAGGCAACAAGGAGAGTGCCCTGAATCTGAGGAGATACGACAAAGAGGTTCTTTTTTAGTGGTACACGCGCAAACTTGTGTCTTCTGAGGATTAAACTGGACTAGATTTAGTCGCCCCCAATCCGTTACTTTGTTCAACAAAGTCTCGATTTCAGACAATTTTTTTTTGAGAAATATTGACAAGGCTGATGTATAAAGCATTACCAGTGCTGTCTTCCGCATAGCAATGAATGTTACCGATTTGTACCATATCATTGATATGCAGAAGAAACAGAGTTAGTGATAGTACGCAGCCTTGTGGAACACCAGCGTTAATAGGCTTGTAATCGGAGCATGCACCGTCTGCTACGACCTTGATGATCTGATCAGCCAGAAAACTGGTGATCCAATTGCACAATTTCTCGAGAAGCCCATAGGAAGGAAGCTTTGAAAGAAGCGCTTTGTGTCAGATCCGATCGAAGGCCTTCGCTATGTCCAAACTAACGGCCAATGCAAGAGGCATTTGCCTTGGACTCAAACGCCTGCGCCTATCTATATATTAGGTAACCAGAAGATCACCAGCTGATTTACCCCGATGAAAACCGTACTGGCGGTCACTAGTCAGCTGTTGCTCTTCAAGTTACCGCATGAGCTGGCAGTTAATAATTTAAAAAATTTATTAGAATTAGTATCGTTAAAAAAGTTATTGTATTAGTTTCGTTACTAAATTACACTTCTCTAAATTAAAAGAATGTTCTTCAAATTACGAGTTTTTGCCTTTACCGTCCCGTTTAATATAAATATAAAATATGACTTAACACTAATCATAATATATCGTGAACATTATGGCGAAGTTGTTTTGAACAAAAATGGCGCTGGTCAAAGATAGCGTACTAAAGTAGTTTGTACATTGATTTTTTTTATTTATTAGAGGCTACTACTGAGTATATCGATATAATTATATTATATTATATTTGTATTTTCGTTAAGAAATTTCGAGTGTTTCTATATCCTTGTTTGTTTCTACATAGTAGTAATTTGATTTTAACATATAAAGTGTTGTTAGTTTGATCTTAGTTGTAGAAGTGACATAATATTTGATTTTTTTTATTTTCAGTTAACTTGTTTGGTTTTTTTGTTGTTTTCTTGTTTTTTTATGCAACTTTTGTATATTAAATTGTGTGATGTTGATGTTTGATGACTTTTTTACACACATAAATATTTTATCATATAATAACATTACCCCCTCTCTCCCTTTACAATTTCCTTCCACTTCTGACCATGGGCCATGGAAATAAAGGGAAGCGCAAAATTTTACTGCCACAAATATCGCCCACCTCGGCAACGCTGCCCTAATCATCGCAACCATCACACGGAGCATAAGCGTAGCGCCGAGATTAAATAAAAAAAATGTCCTCTTTTTTCCTCCCACATTTCTTTCTTATCACTATTACAACAAAGTTACAGCCTATTAAAGTCCACTGCTGAACATAGGCCTTCCCCATATATTGCCTCATATGGGGTATATTTGTCATAGTTGGTAAGCGGGTTGGCAACCACAGTTATTTTTTATTTTTAGTTGTTTCCCTCTGTCATCTCTAGACAAAAGTGATAAATAAAATCACAGTGAAAAATCATCCTGAAAGTCACGATGACTAAATACGTTCCAAAAGAAAGATGTTCCTTCGCGTCACCACCGTACTATTTTCTCCGTTACTCCTGCCATTGAATTAACTAAACAAAAGGAACTACGTGTTCCTACGTGCAGTTTGTGAACATGTTCAGGATCGTCCCCATCATTACATTAGATTTGATAGACCACAAATCCTCGCAAAAGAACACCGATTCCTCCCAAGGATGATTCGCGAGGCTATTGAAATTAAAAAACATCCTAATTTCAATAGAGAAGATGGATGGGTGCTGCCATCTGCTTGGGATCCCATAATTAATAAAATCAAATCCAAACCCAAGTATACCACTGCTAGACTTCAAGATACTGTAAGCTCATTCTGCGTAAATCGAACCAAAAATAATTATTAAGTAAATTAATATTAAAAAACTGAAGGTAGCCGGGCTAACTATGACAGCAGGACGTCAAACAACTCAGTCCCCCGTGACCACGGGTGCTGGAAAGCACCCGAAACGTCGGGAATATAAAAATAAGTTAAAAATAAGTTAATATACGCGAAAAAATCCGTAAAATTAGTTTTATTTAAAAATACGTGTTCCTTGTTAATATGTAAGAAGCTCCATGTACCGTGTACTGGAACGGTACACCGAATGATCGTCTAGATTAGGTGAAATTCGTATATTTCAAAAATAATAATTAGAATGGTACCTTAAAACATAATACAAAATCTAAAATGCATATATGAAGTCACATTCAAGTCGTTCTAATGTTCCAAGTAGATATCCAACGTTATCAACGTGACAAAGTCACAATGATTTTTTACTGCGACGTTTTTGTAACCGGAACGACGGTCATGGTTATTTAAAATTAAATTTTTCCCCGAGTCTAGTCACCTTTTACGAAACTCCCGGAATTATATGAATTTTCATACACCGCTATATCTCATACACATGATAATTGATAATTTCTCAAAATATTTTATTTATCGACAACGTCTTGCAATCGTCGTTTCTCTAGGACTCACTTGACCTTGATACAAATAATTCGATATTTTAATACTGGATATTTTTTTTTATTTTTAGATAATAACATGGTAGTGACTCTTAGTTATATTTACCTTCGTTAAAAAATATTTTCCTTGGCCTGACCTGCGTATGGTAATAATAGTAGGTCAGGCCAAGGACAATATTTTTTTGCCCTAGAGAAATATGGGTAAATATCCTAAAAAAGTACCGTGTAGAGACATGGATGAGGATATCCGCAGTAGAACCAGAGTAATATAGAGTAACATAGCCCAACGGTAATAATCAATTAGTAAGCTGAAGTGGCAGTGGGCCGGCCATATAACTCGAAGAACCGACAACCGATGGGGAAGAAAGGTTCTCGAGTGGCAGCCTCGTACCGGTAGGCGAAGTGTAGGGGACGCCCACGAGATGGAGTGACGACCTGGTAAGACATGCAGGAAGTCGATGGATGCAGGTGGCTCAGGACCGTGCTTTGTGGCATTCTTTGGGGGAGGCCTATGTTCAGCAGTGGACTTGTGAAGGGCTGTAATGATGATGATGAATGATGATCCTAAAAAAATGGTAGCAGGCGACGTCCAGAAGACAACTTAAAAAGTCTATTGATTTCATGTGATTCTACTCTTATTTATTACTTGCATCAATAACAACGAAGTTACTTCTTTATATAAAAAAATGTGAAGTGACATACGAACTAACAGCCCACTTGCAGGCAACTTTACATAAAGAAGACTACTGATGCGTTGTCACCTCTGAGGACTAAGACAGAATGCCTTACAGGCTGTAAGTAATTATATTGGTTTTCTGTACCATCTAGATCGGATCACAATAAAGAAGCAGTGCTATTTGGTGGCAAGAATAGTAACAGGGTGGTGATAACCCAAATAAGGAGTCCTACCACCTAGTGAACCTTCGCAATGTTTTAGTTCTTTTTTAATTCGTAAGAAGTATTTAGTAAACAAAGGTTAAAACTTAATGTGGATCAATTGGAAAGATTATCGAATAATAGTTTGTGACATGAATAGTTCGTGATGTATCCACTAGGGGTGACCGCTTATGCAATAAGCAATTAGGTAAGTGGATTTTTTTAGAAAAAGTATGACTTATAATAGGCAAAAAATATAAAGCACAATTAGTTATGTAAATAAATAAACTAATTTTCTAGTTCACGGTTAATACAAATATATGTGAATGTAACGCCAATTATTAGTCTCCTTATTTCACAATATAAAATTAACGATAACATTTGACTGGTAGCGATACACATCCAGACATTGCACTAGAATTCAGAAGTACAGACTTGTTTTAACGTCCACGTGTGAGTTTAAAAATTTTCTTCAATGTGTTGAAGGTGTCAAAAGAAAAAAATTTCATCAAAATCACATTATAATAATTTATTACGACAGTTGCACTATCCTTTGATGGATATTTGTCTGAAGCGAGGAATGGACTATGATTAATGTCCACGTGTTACAATGTTATGTGTACACAGTACGCTGTCACAAGATTAATATTAATGCTTCGTGTTTGCTGCATCAAATCTACGTATAAAACAAGAAGAAAATGTAGGTGTAATTTTCGGTTTCCAACTATTTTAAATCACCTGGTTACTGTTACTGTTACAAACTATTAAAAGTCCACTGCTAACCATAAGCCTCTCCACAGATCGCCTAATAGGGTTGTTAGGTAAATGTTGCTATTTATCTACTTACCCAGTTTCTTTCTGTCGCTTCTTATGTGGCTTATTTGATCATGTGGGTAGTGGATTCTCAAAACGCCGCCACTACAAAGTAGTCTTGAGAAGCATTAATTACCGGTGCGTGGATATTGGCTCTACGCTTACCAATCCGCCTGCCCATAGTCGTTATGGGAAAATCACATAATTAAAACATGCAAACTAAAGCGTAAGGGCTTTCTTTTCGTGTAGGCTTCGCGCAGTAATCTAATATAAAACATAATAATTTAATGAACTTTTCAATACCCTGTAATAAATTAATAAAATAAAAACAAATGTGTTAAAATTGGGCTCATTATTTTTTTTATAAAATAAAGGTGACAAACGATCACGCAGCAGGTGATACGTGGATACCTTCTGTGGCCCATAGACATTATCATCTATCCTGGGTTAAGAATCCTAATACAAATGCGTTATCACCCCTGAGGACTAAGATGGAATGCGTCCTATCAAGTAAATCGGGTCTCCGGTTCTTTACACTCACCATATGAAAAACAGAAGCATTGAACTTCTATTTTACGGTTGTATTTTGGAGGACTAGTATAGTCCTACCTCGGTCGAGCCGACACATTCTTGGCTATAATATAGCTGCAGCATGGCTCTTACCACGTAAACGTTTGGTCACCCCATAGAATTAATACTGCGTATTAGGTGTAGGGTTTAATTTAACGTTTTTGTATAGTAGATATATTCTTACGAAAAAGATGTATTTTAAAATTTTAATCCGACGTATCCATTATCATCTGCACATGACATAACCTTTATCTGCGTGAAAATAAATTGTAAATTATCTGGCTCGACCGGGGAAGGACCACGCTCTCACATAATACCAGCGTAAAATAGCAGCTTAACATTGCTGTGTTTCGTATGGTGAGTGAAGAGAACCGTGTAGTGTTATGCTACTTACTTATCATTTTACATTATTTTAAATTCATTTTTCCATTCTGTTTCGATTTTCTGCATTCACCTCAAAACTGGATATTTTACATCACCTTTAATTCCATAGGATCCAGTAACGATTTTAAACCATAAGAACACAATAACAAATCATTTCTACTTCGTATTTTCACATTATCAGCACTTTTAAATTGGTGTCAATGGAGTCTACATTTTTTCGATCTTTTATTTTGTTTTCCGTAACTCTGCAATTTCGGGCTTTGTGCGTGCAGTTGCGTTACCTTTTTTCCTATATCAATAATATCTCATTTTTCACTTAAATCTTGCCGTTTTTCTATTACAAGCCTAAAACCAAAATTTGACATGTTTTGACATCGTTGTTTATTTGGTCGCTATGACAATTATATTCAAATTTGCTACCGGTCTGTTGTTTCTATCAGGCTAGTGCAACTTCCATAGTAAAAATTATATGTACTACAGGGGTCAAATTTTAATGACGGTTACTCTTCTTTCTGCTTTTCATGATATGTCTATTAACGACATTGTCAAATGAAATAGGTTCAAATGTCAAATCAAACAATTATATTTGTATATATTTTATTAAGATTGCTTTTAATTTTGCTATAGGAGCCTTTGTTCATTTATAGAATTATTAAGAAATTAAATATGCATTTTAGAACTTTCCAATTAAATGGTGCAAGAAGCGGAAAAAATGATAACAAGAAAAGGCTATTCGTAACAATATTTCCCTTAGATGATGAAAGGTATGTGTGGTGATTTCAACTTTAATAGTAATATGATATTCAACGCGAGTATATTTTTGGACTAGCCATCTATGTAGGACATGTTTTTATAGTGTACGGTTGTGTGCACAAATGCAAACACACTATTTCCTAAATCTGATAGTTCGATGGTTTGACAATCCGAAACGAACTATACTTAGAAACTACAAGTCAATTCTGACTGCTAACATTCTATTTGTTCAATAATAATGTGATTTTATTTATATTATTTTTTCAGATGCAAGCAATGGGTGAAATAGCTGGCACATGCACCAATTGAAAAGATTCACATGTTAAGACATATTTGTGACAAACATTGCATATGAACCCAACTAAAACGAACTGTTATTTCTTTAGTGGACTTACTTTAAACTTCCACAATTAATGTGTATGTTAATTAGGTTTCATTTACATGTAAAAGATAATATCCCTCTAAAGTCACATTTTGGCAAGAATTAGAGTATATAACTAAATCATTATTTTATTCATCAATAAACATTAGCTATAATGAGCACTTATTTTGAAAGCGACAATTAGTAACGATCTCTGCGAATAGGTGCCTCTGTGAAGAAGCCTAGCGATTTGTACATAGTATTTGTTACACGTAAAAGCAATTTAATCCAATCAGTATTAAAAACCCAATATTTTTACCCTTAAAAAAACTAACGTTGAAAACAAGCATCCAGACGCAGAGTATTTATTTTACAACATAGCAACAATTGTTCAGTGCGGGAAGGAAGCCTCGGTCCTGCAATGCCGCAGCCAAACGCTTAGCCACTGCGCTACGGAGTCGTCATTTATTTTTTAATTAATTAATTACTAGTATAAAAGTGCGTTTTTTATTTTATATTTTCTTTATACATAGTTTTGTACTTAATTATAGAGATATAAATACAAATTGCTGTGTGTAAAATACATTGATTTCTTATCCTCATCGGCATTTTTACTCAATCCACACGTTAAAAATTTTATTTCTCATAAATAATTCAGTATAGAGATCTAACTTTTCTTATGTAAAAATATCGATAAACAATATATCGATAAAGGTTATATCGATAAAATTATTCAAGGCTAGACATTTACAGCACTATTGTAATTCGTCAATGTTACCAGCACTGTTTCTCAAAACTAAATGTCATATCTTGATGTTGGTAGGGTAATTTGGCGTAATTTCATTCAATTATTTTTAATATGGAAGTCCCGCCTCTTAAACGTAGTGATTATATTCTCTTTGGTTTCTATTTCGATAATTCCACATAAATACTCTTTCCTCTTGACCATTTACAAAAAATTTGCGTTTAATTTAAATAATTTTTCCGTTCTCTCTAGAAAGGTATAAAAGCCGAACAATTGGTGAAGAAATTCAGTCTCGCTTCAGTTCTCCAATTCGAAGCATCTCCTAAAGGCCTTATCCCGGGGCCGCACTGCCCCGGGATCCTGCAAGCCTCTGTCCTGCCTGAAGTCGCTGGACCCTGCAAACCTCTGCTCTGCCTGAAGTCGCTGGATCCTACAAACCTCTGCTCTGCCTGAAGTCGCCGGATCCTACAAGCCTTTGCTCTGCCTGAAGTCGCCGGGATCCTACAAGTCTCTGCTCTGCCTGAAGTCGCCGGATCCTGCAAACCTCTGTTCCGCCTGAAGTCACCGGATCCTGCAGGCCTCTGTCCTGTCTGAATTCGCTGAGGATCCTGCAAGCTCCTGTCTTGCCTGAAATCGCCGGATCTTGCAAACCACCGCATTCACCTGAGGTCGTCGCCTAGAGACGCCCACGCTTTCTCACCTACGCCGTGCGTGCTCGTTCCAGGCGCTGAGAGCACTTGCTGTACACCTTGGATCTTCGGGCTCACACTAATCTTTTTTTTTTTATTTTTTTTTTAAATATTTGGAAATCACGACATCCATCCTCATCTTCATACTCCATTTTTTTATATAAAATTGTAAATATCTTTTAAATTTTAAGTATATTATTTGTTTTTGTTCTATTTTTGTTGTTTTGTTGCTGTTAAGTTAGATTCTTTAGTATTTAATTGTCGCTTCACGACATTTTGGCGCCCAACGTAAAAGTTCTCTTTCTCTTTTCTTCACCTTTACTGCGCTTTGTCTATTCCCTTTTGATTTAATTGCTTTCTCTTTCGTTCTTAACTCTTTATTTATTCATCCTTTTCATATCTTCCAAATTCTAAAACAAAACTTCATCTAGTTTTTCGACTTATCGGGATTATATTTAGACCTACATTTAACACTTCACTTACATTCATCACTTTAATAATTTTTTTTTCTAGATAACTTAAAGAGGTATAATTTTTAATTAAATTTTTATTTCTTAAACTTAACTTTGCACTTAATTATAACAATGAAAAGGGTTATTAAGTACAAAAAAAATGATATGTAAGTAGTGTTCTTCAACACATCTTGCTTTAGGACCTTGAAGTTTCGTTGGTTAATCTTCACTTTTTATTATTATTTCAGACACATCTCGTTAGTGATGTTGCTGATCTCTGGCTTTGAGCCCTACCGCTCTGGCCGTTCTTAATCTTTACTTAAGTCATAGCGACTAAAGCTTACTTAAGATATTTCTTTATCTTCACTTGGGAGTGGCTGACTACTCCCTTAATAATTTTTTTTTCCACGCAGGAGCGGATGACAACTCCTTAAATAAGCCTGAATGTCCTTTCGAAAACACACTTTTAGAGTGGTAGTCATTGAATGTGAACTCCACCCTTACCTGAATGGCAGATGATGAATGTAAGAGATAATATATCTGATTTTGCCTGGTGATGTCTGTTTCTGCAAAGCTGTGTTTTTATGGTTTATTTTAGAATGTATATATCAAAATTTTTGCTGAGTTAAAAATTTTCCAGGGTCTGGGGGAAAATGTAGTGTTATGCTACTTACTTATCATTTTACATTATTTTAAATTCATTTTTCCATTCTGTTTCGATTTTCTGCATTCACCTCAAAACTGGATATTTTACATCACCTTTAATTCCATAGGATCCAGTAACGATTTTAAACCATAAGAACACAATAACAAATCATTTCTACTTCGTATTTTCACATTATCAGCACTTTTAAATTGGTGTCAATGGAGTCTACCTTTTTTCGATCTTTTATTTAGTTTTCCGTAACTCTGCAATTTCGGGCTTTGTGTGTGCAGTTGCGTTACCTTTTTTCCTATATCAATAATATCTCTTTTTTCACTTAAATCTTGCCGTTTTTCTATTACAAGCCTAAAACCAAAATTTGACATGTTTTGACATCGTTGTTTATTTGGTCGCTATGACAATTATATTCAAATTTGCTACCGGTCTGTTGTTTCTATTTCGATAATTCCACATAAATACTCATTCCTCTTGGCCATTTACAAAAAATTTGTGTTTAATTTAAATAATTTTTCCGTTCTCTCTAGAAATGTATAAAAGCCGAACAATCGGTGAAGAAATTCAGTCTCGCTTCAGTTCTCGAATTCGAAGCATCTCCTAAAGGCCTTATCCCGGGGCCGCACTGCCCCGGGATCCTGCAAGCCTCTGTCCTGCCTGAAGTCGCTGGACCCTGCAAACCTTTGCTCTGCCTGAAGTCGCCGGATCCTACAAACCTCTGCTCTGCCTGAAGTCGCCGGATCCTACAAGCCTTTGCTCTGCCTGAAGTCGCCGGGATCCTACAAGTCTCTGCTCTGCCTGAAGTCGCCGGATCCTGCAAACCTCTGTCCCGCCTGAAGTCACCGTATCCTGCAGGCCTCTGTCCTGTCTGAAGTCGCTGAGGATCCTGCAAGCTCCTGTCTTGCCTGAAATCGCCGGATCTTGCAAACCACCGCATTCACCTGAGGTCGTCGCCTAGAGACGCCCACGCCTTCACACCTACGCCGTGCGTGCTCGTTCCAGGCGCTGAGAGCACTTGCTTTACACCTTGGATCTTCGGGCTCAGCTTCGACACTAATCTTTTTTTTTTTTTTTTTTTAAATATTTGTAAATCACGACATCCATCCTCATCTTCATACTCCATTTTGTTATATAAAATTGTAAATATCTTTTAAATTTTAAATATATTATTTGTTTATGTTCTATTTTTGTTGTTTTGTTGCTGTTAAGTTAGATTCTTTAGTATTTAATTGTCCCTTCACGACAACCGGTAACCCTTTTTATTGAAAAAGAGGCATTCCTTCTTAGCCCTAACGGGTGACAACGCATCTATATTTTGATTCTTAATTGAGGATAGATGTAGATGTCTATGGATCACAGCAACCACTTATCATCAGGTTGACTGTGTGCTCGTTTGTCACCCTCTCCTATAAAAAAATACACCTACCAAACGCTCGATTACATCCAATAGTGAGCCAGATATAGAATATTTTAATTTCATAAACTCTAAAATTGATTATATTATGGAGTTAAAAAAAAATTTAAGCTTTCCTAGATGTGTTAGTCATCCGAAATCCTCACAATACTATAAGGACACACTGTGTATCGAAAAATATTTTATACTAACCGATGTTCAAACAGTCAATCTCACCATCATCCTTCACAGTTTTTTTTTTGGTTCAGAGACCACAAGGTATCTGTGACAGCAAACACCTGGCCGCTGAGCTTCAGCACGTCAAACAATTTCTGTACCACAAATTTCAGGTCCCGCGCCTACGAGCACGTCACAGTGACCGAGTGAAACAAGCCACGGTCGAGCGTGTGCCTACTATACTATTATATGTCAGAACTGTTACAGACAAGATTGGCTAATTCTTGAACCGAGCTTCGATTGGAACATTCTACAAGGGGATAAAGGAGATTAGTCGGTTCAACTATCCGATAAATGTAATATCCCTCTACTCGAAGTAGAAGCGTACAAGCTCACAGTGAATGTGGTATTTCCTATATAGGCCAAACAAAAAGTAAAAACCCGAGTAAAATAACATAACGGGAAACATTAACGCTCCAGGAAATAGACGCTCCATATGCTAGACGGCCCCCACCATTACCACAGATGACAGGTAGACCACAAATCCTCGCAAAAGAACATCGATTACTACCAAAGACGATAGGTCGGCTATAGGAATTTAAAAAAAAAACATCTTGATTTCAATAGATAAAAAAGCTGGATCACCTGCTTGGGATCCTTAATATATAAAATTAAAACTAAACGCAAGAATACCACTGCAATGCTTTAAGATAGAGTATACGTGGTAGAGCCACGCTGCAGCTATATTATGTTTGTAGCACGAATGGGTTGGCTCGACCGGGGAAATCTCTCACAAAATACCAACGTAAAACAGCAGCCTAATGTTGCTCTTTTTTATGTGAGTGTAGAGAACTTTTTTACCTTTTTCCCAGCGAAAATTGATAACCTTATCCTATCTAGATCTGATTAGTACAATATTCAATACAGGAATTTTCTTATTCCCTTTATTAAAATCAAGTGAAAAGGATAGCCATATCTATTCAAATCCACTGAACAATTGTATCGAACCGGCAACTCAAGATAAAATCGAAATCAATTAATCCAAATGGAGTAAAAAGTGCTGGAAAACTGTACACCAAAGTTATATACTGACATGACGAGATTTCCTTAACTGAAAAGAATTTTTGATGACTAATTTATAAACAAAAGCTTTTTAATTTCGGTAAAACTGTGTTGTTTTATAGAATAAGGGTGACAAGCGAGCACACAGCCCACCTGATGATAAGTGGATGCTGTGGTCCATAAACATCTACATCTAACCTCGAGAATCAAAATGCAGATGCGTTGCCACCCCTGAGGACTAAGATGGAATGCCACGTTAATAAATATAATCGAATATAATATAATCAAAATCAATTATTCCAAATGGAGTAAAAAGTGCTGGAAAACTGTACACCAAATTTATATTCTTACATAACGAGATTTCCTTATCTTAAAAGAATTTTTAATTATTAATTTATAAACAAATGCGTTTTTATTTTTGATAAAACTGCGTTCAACAATATCATTTTTGTAGCGATAAGAGTCGAAATTAATTTGTTCCCATAATAGAAATGTTTTGCTACTTTGTCGAAATCTTAAAAATCGTATTTATACACAATTATGTCAAAAATGGCCACAGTTAATGTAGGAGAGAATTTAACTTTGAGAATGTAACAAAGGTAATATGGAAATTGTTATTTATAAAATAACATATTATAAATACGTAGAGAGGATATTCGCAGAAGAAGAAGAGTTATCCCAAAGCCCAGAGAATCAGTTAGCTGAAGAGGCAATAGTTCAGCCGTATAGCTCAAGGAACCGAACCGAAAGGATAAACGTTCTCGATGGCAGCCTTGTAATAAAAAGTGCAGTGTTGGGCAACTCCCCTCTAGATTGAAAGACGACCTGGTGAAACACGCAAATAATCGATAGATGCAGGTACTTTACGGTAATCTATGGGGGAGGCCTAAATTTAAAAATCGTTTGCTTCAAAATTTTGTTTAGGGTCAGTTCACATAAAGAAGCGACGCGACACGACGATCGTTTAAGAGGCCAGTGGTTTCGCACTGCTGCGCCGCGAGCCAAGTGTGGTGCTCTACAGCAACTTCACGATGCGCGTTTTGGTATGAACAAAACGCGCATCGTGAAGTTATTACTATTTCAAAGTAATTTTATTTCAAAAAGGAGTTCAGAATAAAATACCGTATTAGTAAATAAATTTCAAAACTCACAGGACTCCCCCATCTCCCTCCCTCTCGTCAGACTTCGACAGTCCCGAAAAAATCGACACCGCGGTCGATTCTCTCTCCACCCTTATAAAATCCTCCCTTAAGGAGAATGAACGGGTCATGCCGGTTGCTAATAATAATGGTCTTCCCCTACATATTAGAAACCTTTTGAAAGCCAAGAGACCTGCTTCCCGGAGAGCAGCAATCTATCCCACTCCCGAATATAGGCGTACGGCCAATCGTGTTCAACGAGAAGCCCGTTTCCGCCTCTCCGAACTTCGAGACCTCGAAAAGAGTAAGTTCATGGAGAATATCTCTTCTCTCACAAAGCGTACTATTAGATAGCAAGAGCCCTCCGCATAGACGCTATCATCCACACTCCCCCTCTCTCCTATACTTACTTACTAATGCTGAAGCGGCTCCCACGACTGGTACATATTTATGTACCGCCAAAAGATTCCGGGTAATGGGGTATGCCCCGGGGCCCGAAAGCTGCGGTGCAGTAATGCACTCGCAGATGACAAGGATAGATAGGTTCAATTGTGAAGGAAATTCGTGAATAGAATGTCGATCTCCTAGGGGTACGGTGCGTCGCTTAGCAGTGGGTGCACGCATCGTGTGGAGGCGGCATACTCGACTGTACGTTTGAGATCAGTCTTCGTTAAGCTTTGAGGTCGCTCTTATTCCCCCTAGGAGATCTGTCCAACGAGTGAAGTAATACGCAACGCAACCTCACCGCTGCATTTAAGCTATATTAAGAAGTGAGCTCCTAGGGCCCGGTGTGTCACTTTTTAATGGGTGCACGCACCTGTTGGTTAGACTTACTCGACCCTACGTCGAAATCCGTCTCCGTAAGGCTGGGTTACCAACCCCTAGGTAGATCCTTACCGAGAGCGTGGAATTCGCCTAGAAAACCAACAAAACCGAATATAAAAGGCTCCTACGATCGGTCCACAGAGTTAAACCGTGAGAAAAACCCGGATAATGAGGAATAACCCGAAGCCCGAAATCTACTGTGCAAACGAAGCACATGCAGAAGACAAGTATGTTCAATCGTAGACAATCGCTACCGAATAATAAGAAGAAAAAGTCAACTAACGACATGATCTGAAGACAATAGTGAATGGCTAACAGTGAACAACCGATAGTTAACAACTGATAGTCAAAAATCGTATAAGTCATCACAACATTTCCGAAGAACAGTTGAACCGTTGAACCGCTAACCAGTGCCTTTCCATTCGTATCGATAATTCCCGCATTTGGAATCTATAGGTGCAAGACGTGAGCGACTCGTGTAGTATCTTTGCTAAAATTACTCCGCGAGTTTCACCCGTCCGGCACAAAATTAGTCATTTGTTTATTGATTAGCGTTATTTTTTATGATATTTGAATCTTTTTTGTCATCAAGGATACGTTAGAAATTCGAATGATTATGAAATATGAGTACCGTCGTGGCAGCAACGCAGCACAAGCGGCACGCAAAATCAACAACGCTTACAGAGCGAATACTACAAGCGAACGCATCACTGGTTATTGGTTAGTCCTCTTCTGTTCTAGAAATTTCGACCTGAAAAACGAACCCCGTTTTGATTTTAACATCTCATATTGGTCCATTTGTGTCAAATTGCCAAGGTAAAAATGCTTGACAAATGGGTGCCCCACCAACTCAATCATCAATAGCGCGAAGTACGCATCGAGATGTGCTTTGCACTGCTCAACAGGCATACAAACGAAGGAATTTTGAACCGCATTGTTAGTAACGCCGAAAACTGGATTCTGTTTGACAATTGTAAGCGCTCAGCAAGTTGATTGGATCCTGGTTCAGCAACTAAACAATGCCCTAAACGAAAGCTTACCCTTAGAAAAGTAATGGTCAGTGTTTGATGGCCTAGCGCCGGTGTGATTAATCACGGTTTCTTATCAAACGAGAAGTGCATAACTGCAGATGTGTGCTGTGAAGAACTGAACATAATGATGGAGAAGGTCGCTCGTCTCCAACCAGCTTGGTCAATCGCAATGGCAGTACAAAATGCTTTTGAAGAATTTGCTGCCTCTCGTTCTGATTTCATTAAGAAGTGCATCAATAAACTGTCACTGCGTTAGGAAAGATTCAATAATTGCATGGGTACTTTATTAACAGAAAGAAAAAAAATTAAAGACAAATTACGTTAACGTATTTCGTAAAAAACAACTATTTTATAAGTAAAGACTTGATAGCATGGACTAGAAGCATGGTTCTACATCGTATAAAAAATTTTTCATATCACCTTCGCTTGCTGACAATACGGATCATATACGATTCTGCGTGTTTGTCGCAGATTTGTAAGCCGGTCCTAGGGAATATTCTGCCATTCTTCTAACAGAATGTTATCCTGATCGCCAATCACGAATGATCGGGGATTTCTTCATCTCATGTAACGCCCGATTTCCTAATATGCTTTGACCTTATAACCCACTTAAAATATCTACTACTACTATATGGGAACAGTATTCCAAGTGAGAACCTGCGCCTTGTAAAGTTACAAGTGGCGTGCTGGTATGAAATACTGTCCCGCTCTGCTGAGCACGCCAAGCTTTTAAGAGGCCAATTTGGCCTTCCCTCCCAAGTGATCACGAAACTGCACGTCACTCGATATGTCGACACCGAGGGAACCGATACTGGCTGGGGCAACAAAGAGGAGTGCCTTGAAACTGAGGAGATTGAGGGATTCTTTTTAACGGTAAACGCGCAAACATGTATCTTCTGGGGATTGAACTGGACTAGATTTAGTCGCCCCCAGTCTGAAAATTTGTTCAACAAAGTCTCGACTTCAAACACAAGTTTGTTCCCGTACTCGGCGACGTTTTCCCGAGAAATATTGGCACGGTCGGTGTATAAAGAATCACCAGTGCAGTCGTCTAAAAAACAATGAATGTTACTAGTTTGCAACATATCATTGCTATGCAGAAGTAACATCGTTGGTGATAGCACGCAGCGTTGTGGAACACCAGCGTTAATGGGCTTGTAATTGGAGCATGCACCTTCTACTACGACCTTGATGCTCCGATCTGCAAGAAAACTGGTGATCCAATTGCACAATTTCTCAGGAAGTCCATAGGAAGTCAGCTTCGAAAGAAGCGCTATGTGCCGAACCCGATCGAAAGCCTTCGCTATGTCCAAACTAACGGCCAACGCCTCCCCCTTGGACTCCACTGCCTCCGCCCATCTACGAGTTAGGTAACCTAGAAGATCACCAGCTGAGCGACCTCGACGGAAACTATACTGGCGGTCACTAATCAGCTGGCGATCCTCAAGGTACCGCATGAGCTGGCTATTAATAATGGTTTCCATTATTCTGGAGAACAAGGAGGTGATAGCGATAGGCCTGTAGTTGGGCGGATCTGAGCGGTCGGCTTTTTTAGGAATCGGGTGGTGAAAAGCTATCTTCCATGAGTTCTGGACTACGCCTAGGGAGTAGTAATACGAAAAAGATGAGTTAGAACCGGTACCAACTCTGGAGCACACGTCTTCAGCACAATAGGTCGAACTCCATCAGGCCCATTCGACTTGTTGACGTCCAGGGAGAGGAGTGCTTTACGCACCAAGCGCAGTGTAAACAGCACTTCCTGCATGGAACACTCACACCGCGGGATGGTCGGCGGTGTGTCATCTAGAGTCAAATTGGAAGCAAAAAGAGAGCCTAGCAGATCGGCTTTCTCCTTTGCGTCATGGGCCAGTGAGTCGTCCAACCTGTGCAGAGATGGCAGAGATGGCTGACAGAAGTTCCCTTGGACAGCCTTGGTGAGAGACCAGAATCCACGTGTTTCCGAAGGGAGGCTAACGAGTTTCTCGCCAATTCTGCCGATGTACTCTGACTTTGCCTTGGTAATGACACTATTGAAAGACCTGGAGGCTGAATTATACTTCTTTTTAAAAGCGCTGGTGCTTACATCACGGGACGTTGATGCATCAGCCCAGGCTTGGTAGCACTCCTGCTTATAGCGTGATGCTATTTTACAGGAGCGACCAAACCATGGCTGGGATCTGACTCCGATAGGCACCATAGAGGATGGAATAAAAAGAATCGGCAATAACGCTGGGATCTTCCGGCGAGAAGCAAACCCGCCCCCAAGGGTAGGATGCAAAAAAAGACCGCATCCCGTCCCAATCGGCTGACCTATTGTGCCAAACACTGCGGCAAGCTGCAGATCGCAACTGCGATGGGAGCGTGAGTGGCACCGTACTCCGGATCAGACAATGGTCCGAAGAGCCTAGAGGGGCATCGACGGAGACCTGATATCCGTCCGGATGAGAGGTTAGCAGAAGGTCCAACAGGGACCCCCCCGAACGGGTTCCCGCCTTGTCGTGGCGGGGGGGCTTAGTAGCCGTGGCTTGGTCACCCACGGTGAACAAAGAGGAACCCCTTGGCTGGCCCGTGGTGTAGGGCCGGCCCGAGGTGGCCACTCCGAGTGGGCTTGGCGAGCCCACATCGGATGTGTGTCGGGGGGCTGCGGTGAGAGGGGAGTCCGCACCCTCTACCGCTGCAGCCGAGGTGGAGTCGCGGAGGAAGAGGAGTGTTGGTATGGCGATGCGCCACTCGCCCTATCCTCCGCGACTCTGACGGGGCCGCATCGTTAATGATGCGGTGGTGATGGGGCTGCGGGGAGAGAGGAGTGTCGGTATTGCGAGGCGCCGCTCTCCCTACCCTCCGCAGCCGAATCTTGGTTGGCGGCAGAGCCATAGACCAGATCCGCCGCTGGGGCCAGGAAGGCCGGTGCTTCTGAGTGCTAGTTTTTCCTGGCCCCATAGCCTTCGCGCATCGGACTCGGGGGCGTCTGTTGCGCATTGAAAATTGGAGGCCGAAGAGGAAGGCGCGCCATGTGTTCTGGTGCGCCTTACCTGAGAAGGAGATGGGGGAGGAGTAGTCCTCTCCCGAGGAGGGGCCGCCATGGAGTGGCCAGCGCAGGTGGGGCCGCGGAAGTGTGCGAAAGCGTTCCCGTGGCCCTGCCAATATGCGACGAGGTTGGAACACCATGGGGTTTTAGTCGGTGCGAGTCCGACATAAACCGTCCTTGCCCCCGCGAGGCGGGTATGCGTAGGCATTTCCCCATGTAAAAAAAAAAAAAGGTCCAACAGGGAAGGTACAAGATCCTCTACATCTGGGATCCGCGTAGGCGAAGTAACCAGTTGTGTTAGACCATATGGCAAGGCAAATTCATAGACAGATCTACCCGCATGATCGGTTAAACGAGAACCAAGCCATTCACAGCGTAGTGGTGGGCATTAAAATCACAGAGTATCACGATCTCTGCGGATGGGATCTGTTGTAACATGGAGTCTGCAGCCATTTGGACGTGGTTGATGAGGCGGTTTGTATCGGCATTACCGCTATGGGACCTATAGACGCGGGGATGGTCGTCGCCGTCTACTTGTAGCCATAGAATGGACAGGTCCGTACCTTCAATACTGCCGAGGCGTCGAAAACAGTGTAATAGTGGCGTACGGTGTCCACTATTAACAGACTCCGAGTGGTCTAGGAGCGGAGAAATAAAACTTTGAATCTTTCTGATATGCCTTACTATGTGCAGGCGAATGGAGTATAATTTTCAGTCAACCCTGTCTGTATTTATATGTCCGGCTACGTCCTTAGTTTACCAATAGTAAAATATTTTATTTACTTTACCAATTACAATACATACATTTTGACCAATAAAGATTAATAAATAAAATATTATGTACAACTATTATATGTATGTCGCGCTCCGTTTGCCGGCGTTAGACTCGTGGATCGTTTCTCGTAGCTGCGTTGCTGGACGGAGCTATAAAAGTGATGCAGACCGGCGCGCGCGCGTAAACGGTGAGCGGCGGCGGCGTGGGACACATCTCCGAAATAGCAAGAAGAAGCGAAGCTGCGGCGTTGTAAATGCTCGAAAATGTTCGACGGATGCGTGAAGATAGCCGGCGTGTGAAGACGACGCGGTGCTGATGATATTTGCGGCTGTTTCTTGTTTCTATATTAGAGCGTTAAATATATACGTCAAATTATCTCGCATTGATATGCAGCCCGCAGCATCTCAGTAGCCGGGGGTAATTAGGAAATAAATGTTTTCTTTAGACCTTCACCCTTTTGCGTTATAGTAGCAGCAGGGTAACATTATTTATAACGGTTTAAGGTTGATTAGCCTGGCTGCTACAACAGATTTCCTCTCTGATGTATACGCAAACTCCAGCCCGGGGCACAAAGGAGTGTTCAAATTTGTACCCCGGGTAGGAGATATATGAAAGTATCAGCCGGAGAGGACACCTACAACTATACTACTATTATACCTTCTAGGCTTAAACTAGATCCTCCCCCTTTAATTTAGAGCCATTTGTAGCAGGTCGAAATCGTCAGTAACTTAATATAAAAACATTGGAAATTTAACAACATGATGTGGTTTTTAATAGAATTCAACTAAAATTTCGCAGAACATTTATATGTTGTCTGCCAGTCCGTACTTGTAATAAAGTATAATAATAGTGGTGGAGAAGTATAACAAGAGTCCTATTAAAGTAAATAGTGTGAAAGGTCTTAACCTGTGCCAGAGCAACAATAAAACTTTAATGTTTACAATATTATCTTTTTTATTTCCTTCGTAGCTAAAGAGTCATCTGGGAGTTTGGTGTATACTGTCTCGAATGCACTTAATTAAGCTCGTGCAGGTGATTAGTCCATTGGGAACATTAATTATTCTATACAATTGTCTCGTTAAAACTCAAATGAGAATGCATTTTATTCCACTGCGAAGTTAAGTTTATCTTAACTTTACGTTACAGCAATCTTTATTGCCAACCTTAAACATAACTTTTGAATTTTAGTTACTTGGTTATTTTGATAGTTTAAAACCGTGTTTGTGAGGATGAGACCAATGTTTAATAGTAGACTTATGACAGGCCATTAATTTTATTTGTTAAACTATCTTGATGAACGTAGAAATAGGTAAGAAGATGATACTTAGATGATCTAAGATGAAAAACGAAACCTATATCGTAGTTACTAAGATCGCCAATTTGCCAATCAAAACTTAACTTAGAGATTACGACTAATTGCCTAATTGTGAAAGAAGTTTATATCCAGCATATTGAGAGCAGTTTTTATCGCTAAAATTTAAACCAAATGAATAACCAAATATCTAATTATTGCTTTGAAATTAAATTTTAATAGACAGTCGACTGGTCTGGATTAAATGCAATGTTGTTATGTTATCTATGTCAGCCATTAGGAGACAAACACTAAAATTTACTTTACGTTTAGTTTCGACAATAATATGTATTTTGCGCAATTCTACACTTTTCAATACTTAATTGACCTTACAAGGGTTTTCGCTTAAAACTTTCTAATTCCGTTATTTAGACTGATTTGATTAAATAAGTATTTTGTCATATGAGATTGGAAATAGTGTCATCTGATTTAATATAACACACGTAGTGATTATATACTCTTTTATTACACATATTTAATCCTATTGACTATGCTTCTAGTGATTTTATACAAGTAAGCGTGAAAAACGAGCATAAGTAAATAAAAGTCACAGCATTAACTTATCATCAGGTAGTCCACCTAGACTTATAGGGCTATCCTGATTACCAGTCAAAATTATGATGCGTTTTATAACTCAAGAAATGGAATGGAATGCCTCTTTTCTATAAAAGATGGTCTCTCATTCTCTTTACTCACCATTTGTAATAAAAGTAACCTTATGCTGCTCTTTTACGCTGATGTTCTATGAGACAATGCCCCTTTCTCTGTACAGGATAACCATTCAAGCTGCATACAGTACTACTCATACAGCAAAATGTCGTAATAATCAAAGAGAATTGGTTTCTTGGAAAAACACAGATTCGCAGATAATTCAATCAATTGACACTCCATCTGAAGACAATATTTTAAAATAAATAAAAACAAATTATTTATTGCATATGTTTCGCGTCACAAAAACATTATTTAAGATTACACACCTTACCGATGTAACCTCATTAAGCCAAATGTTACAAGCGACGACAGTAATATGAATTTGCATAGAATCATAATCGGACACATCCACTTCAATTATTCTAGAGTTATATATTATTTTTAAATAAAGTAGAATGTTTTCTACCTATAAAATACTCAGTCAATCGTACGTTATATATATTACTTATTTCATATTTTATTGTACTGTTGTGTATTGCTATTACCGGGTCGAGTACAGGCTAGACTTAATTCAAACTTATAGCAAGCATAACAGCGTTATGCTGTTTCTAAGCTTATTACAGCTGAATGTTCTCTTTAGTGACAAAACACTACAGTAAACGCTACATAATAGTAAACACAATGAAAAAACATAAGTTTATAAAACAGTTTGTTGTTTTATTTTTATGAAATAATGCAGAGTATTAATGTGATATTCATCAAGTGCAATAAAATTCTTAGTATATCTATTTATTTATTATTGGAAGCTAACCTGTATGTATTTATTCTACGTGGTAGAGCCATGCTGCAGCTATATTATGGTTGTAGCACGAATGGGTCGGCTCGAACGGGGAAGGACCACGTTCTCACAGAAAACCAGCGTAAAATAGCAGCTTAACGCTGCTGTCTTTCGTATGGTGAGTGTAGAGAACCGGAGACCCTTTTTACTGGCAAAGAGGCATTCCATCTTAGTCCTCACGGGTGACAACGCATCTGCATCTTGAGTCTTTATTGAGGATAGATGTAGATGTCTATGGGTCACAGTAACCACTTACCATCAGGTGGACTGTGTGCTCGTTTGTCACCCTATCCTATAAAAAAAATTACTTTTTATAGAAGTGGGAAATATGACCATGCTGCTCACCTGATGGTAAGAGACTACTACCAGAAGAGGCCAATTTATCTTTCTCTCCAAGTAACCAGGAAACTGAAAGTAAGCAAAAGAAAAAACTTTTGAGTGAAATACCCCATTACTTACAGTGTTTTTATATTCACGTATTCATTCTCTAAGAATTAGGATGCCAAACGAGCACACAATCCACTTTATGACAAGTGGATTGTGTGCTCGTTTTCGCTCGTTAATAGTGGAAGTAGAATACATAGGTGACTAACGTGTCCATTGTTGCATGTACAATCAAAATTATCTTAATAACGGAATAAACCCAACAAAAAAACACTATCTTTGTCGATAGAGTTTTAACAACAATACAAAAAGGCTAATTGTTCGGCTTTGACGTGGAAAAGAGTTTGAATCCCTTACAGTATACGGGTGGACTTTTGTGTATGTGCATTTTTTAAAAATAAATAATTAAAAATAATATTTACGATGACAATGATAAACGAAAAGCTATTGTTTTATATATACATACGTACATATACGTGTAAGTTCTGTTAAGCATTTAAAATGGAATATTTTTTAAATAAACCGTGTAATTAAAACAGTTTACACGGTTTATTTACAGTGTACATATTTAACAAAGTAAGACCGATTAATTAACACAAGTTTATTTAAAGTTTGGCCTTTGGCTTTGATACAGGCCTCTTTGATGTCGCTGGTAACGAATGTATGGTACTGTCTCCATTGAGAATTATTCCACCGCTAGCTCAAAAGATTATGTAACTATGAGGTACAAATGAATCTACGGCCTACAGCCTTACTATACTAACCTACCTATTTGAATAATTTAAAACGTAAAAATTTCACTACTTAAAAAAGTAGTAGTTAGTGCACCGTATAAAACAAAAAATAAATTTCAAAATGGTTATATTTTTGGCTATAATATTTGACTATTGTAAAGTTTAAAACGTTTATGAAAAAGTTAAAATAAAATAAGTAATCTTAAAAAACGGTTTCGTCCAGCGTTTCGTAGCGTTTCATACCTGCCAGGTTATTTATTGCCTTCATATACTAATAATAGACTGCCTTGTTTGGCTAGTGGTTGTAATAGTGCGAACGCTGATCATGAGGCCCCGAGTTTAAATCCCGATTCGGGCAAAGAAATCAGATGTTGAGCTTTTCCATCAAAAAATTCTCAGTAGCTGCCCGGAGACAGGAAGTTGGCGGTGTCTCAGCCCCCGTGCCTCGAAAATCACGTAAAGCCGTTGGTCCTGCGCCTGATCTCTCTGTGGTATTATCGGTTTACCGTTCCATCAGACCATGAGAGTGAGGGAATAGAGAGTGCACAGAGAAAATTCGCGAGAAATCCGAGAGTTGCCACCGTTACCGTTTCGGTCTGGAGGACATTACATTATACTAATAATAACTATAGTAAACGCGCAATAGAGTTTATGCTCACAGATGCATTAAACGGATTGGCAAAAGGTAATAGTAATAAAATTAATTTGGTTCAGTAAAAGGAAATTATGTGAAAAATATTTAAGAACTCATATTTTGCTCATCGTAGAATAACTATAAGTATAAAGATGTTGTGTATTTAAAAGTAAGGGACTAGTGAATTGATAAAAATGATAAAATTAAAGTTGGAAAAAAGGCCCTCTTTTTTTAGTACTGCCTATGATTTGTGGTTCATCGAGTTGAAAGTCCACAGTACAATTTTCAAAAGTGTATTGCTGAGAGACTCCACTACACAGTTGAAGCGATCACTTGATAACATTTGGCCGAAGTTTCGTAACTCTGTAGTAAAATATCCACATAAAATCATAAAGCCATTTTTTAACACTGTGAGCGTAAAATTTATTATTTAGCTTGTTGTAGTCCTATTCAGCTGTAAAAATTATATGTAACTAGCTGTGCCCCGCGGTTTCACCCGCGTATATCACGCTTCTGCGCCTTGCGACATGCGAACTTCGAGAGGGACATCACGACGGACGGTTGCATATTAACAAAGATTTAAAAAGTGAAATATGTTACTAAAATTACATGGTTAACGTAATTGGTGGTTACACATGATACAGGTACTGATACGAATAATGTGGCTTATTTTGTACCGGCGTTACCATTTCACATTTTAACATGAAAAAGTAGTTATTGTGACATAACTGCTATAGTTAAACAAATAGTATCGCAGACTTTTTTGTAGATATTGATATCTTCTATAAAACTGAACTACATTACTTTGCTCTATTATCAATCGTTTCCGCAGCGTACGCGATATAAGGATTCTTTTAGGGGTTTTTTTTTTACACCTTGGGTTATATTAACGAAGTTTTCATACGGATCCCTAACTTTTTTGAAAATATTATACAGCCTATGTTCATCAGGGATAATATAGAATTCTAATGGTGTAAGAATTTTTCAAATTGGTCCAGTAGTTTCAGGAGCTTATTCAATTCAAACAAACAAACAAATCTTTCCTCTTTATAATAGTAGTGTAGAAGAGCACATTTATGTTTTACAATAATTGTATTAGAGGGGTTAGCAAAGTTGTTACTCTGTTGTTTTCTTTATAGGATAAGGTGGCAAACGAGCACACAATCCACTTGATGGTAAGTGATTGCTGTGGCCCATAGACATCTACGTCTATCCTCAATAAAGAATCAAAATGCAGATGCATTGGCACCCGTAAGGACTAAGATGTAATTCCTCTTTTCCAGTAAAAAGGGTCTCCGGTTCTCTATACTCACCATACGAAACACAATAATGTTAAGCTACTATTTCACGCTGGTATTCTGTGAGAGCGTGGTACCGTTTTCTTTCTTTTCATAATTTTAATCAAATCACTATTTTATCAAAAAACAAATATTGACAACAAATCTAAACTTCTAGGTTGAATATAATAGAAATAGTTATAACTATTTAATAGACCAAATATAAATCTAAATCTGTACTAATTCGTCAGTTAATCCACAAACACAAAAAATTAAGAGATAATGAAACATCTATACAAATAAATAAAATTGAAGTGTCTGTTTGTAATATCAAAATACCAGCTATTTACTAAATGCATATGAAAGTATATACGGTACTTATAACAAAAACACATTTTTTTTTAATTTTTGTCTGTTTGTCGGTCTGTCTGTTTGTTCCGACTAATCTCCGAAACGGCTGGACCGATTTCGACGGGACTTTCACTAGCAGATAACTGATGTTATACGGAATAACTTGGGCTACTTATATTTTAGAAATATAATTAGGGTTCCGCAGAACATTATTAAAACCCTAAATTACACGCGGGCGAAGTCGCGGAGAACAGCTAGTACAAAATAATTTTGGAGTTACGTCAATACTCAGAGTAGTTTTGGGTAGCAGCTTCAAATGTCTGCTGAGTGTCATATATTGAAATATATCCATCGCCCATCGCCTACTGTTTGCCAAACGTAGCGGTTGTGGCAAATTATTCCAACTGAGGTAAAGATATGATATGGTAATAATTAGTGTCACGAAATGACCAAGAAGCTATTCCTTTAATGACACATTAGTTGATTCAGAATTAAAATATTAGCCTAATCGAATATTCTTTGCTGAAAGTCAGATTAACGTCTTTATTAACAAAACCTTAACCAAGGATTTACTTAGCGGTAGTCTTTTTTTTGTCGATTCCAGTCTAACATTTATTTCCTTCTTAACACATGTTTACACTTTTTGTATCACTGTATTGAAATTGTAGAGATATCGTTTTAATAATATTATTATAGAGAGGTTTAACGAAAGAATATCACAGCCGTAAAGTACATATTTAATTATATTTTTAATACCTCGCCGTATAATTTTTTAAGAAATACGAAAATTTTCAAAAACTGGAAATTTATTTTACATTTAAATATACGATATTTTTTCTATCGATTATATCGTTAATATATATTTTTTTAATTTTTCTGTTCTTTTAGAATCCTAAGGCAGATGCAATAAGCATGTCACTTTTAAAATATATAGCATTAGATATTTTACCGTTATCACACGCAGAAGTTATGTACATGATTCATAAAATTCAAACTCTTAGTCTGATTTTGAATGCGGGTGCTATCGGGCGATCAGCTTGACCAGTTTAGCAAGTAAAGTTTACTCGAAAGTTCTGACACGTAGGATGCAAGAGAAATCGGAAAGATTTCTATGGGAGGCACAATGCGGATTTAGACCTGGAAGAGGATGCACGGATCAAATGTTTTCTCTCCGCATGATCACGGAAAAGCTTCTGGCTGCTAACCAGAAGATTTTCTGTGCTGTTGTGGATCTTGAGAAAGCATTTAATAAGGTTGTAAGGAAGAAAATGTGGAAACTGTTGCCGGGGTATGGTGTGGATGGTCGATTGCTAAGGGCTGTGCAGTCTCTTTACTGTGACTGTAAAGCCTGTGTGCGGGTAGGGCATGACCTATCACCCATGTTTAGCGTCCAAACGGGCGAAAACAGGGTTGTGTCATATCTTCCTGGCTGTTCATACTGTATCTCGACAGCTGTTTACAGAAGCTGAAAGATATAAATTGTCTGCTGTATTCTGATGATGCAGTGCTTATTGCACCATCAGAGGCAGAACTGCAGGCATTAGTCACGTGTATGAAAGAGGAATGTGAAATTAAAGGTCTCCGTTTGAATGCTAATAAAACTAAGGTTCTGGTATTTGAAAGGGACGAAGAGAGAACGAAGTGTGAAATATGGGTAAATCAGAAATGTCTAGAACAGGTAAATGAAATTGTATACTTGGGGAGTGCTTTTAGCCGGGATGGAAGATGTGATTTAGATGTGGACAGGCGTGTCGCTGCCGGGAACAAAGTCATCGGTGCCCTGACTGCGTTAGTCAAAAGGCAAGGCGTAGTGAAGAGTGCACGCCTTGCGATACATAACGCAGTGTTGGTACCGACTTTGTTATATGGCAGCGAAACCTGGGTATGCCAAAAGAAGCATAAAATGTAAAATGTACGGCGTTACCATGGCCGACCGAAAGCGAAACGAAGAGATTCGCAATATGGCAGGTTTGAAAGATGACCTTATCACAAAAATTGATAAGGGCGTGCTTCGATGGTTTGGGCACGTTGAGCGAATGAGTGAAGACCGAATGGTGAAGAAAATATATAGCGCGAAAGTAAATATTAAAAGGTGTCGAGGTAGACCGAGACTAACTTTCGAAGACCATGTGAGCAAATTGCTCGAAGAGGGTAGGGTCAAGAGTACTCGGATACCTAGACGTGCATGTATGAAGAAGATAATGAATCTGAAAGAAGCGAAAGAGGTATGTAAGGATCGTGACACTGCGATCTGTTCTCACTAGCTACACCGTCAGGGATTGTGTGTGAAGATAAGATAAGATTAGTCTTGAATATGTGATCCGAGTAAAACTGTCATAAAAAATCGCGTAGAAGTCTTATTTGAATCAGTGCGTAACGATACACTGGCAACTTTTGGTCACCTTCCTGATGTGTCGATTACGACGGATGCTTGGTAATCGCATTCTTCAAACTTGTTCTTTACTATTACATTACATGCCATAGATGAGTTATGGAATTTACGTTGTGTAACTTTGGACACATTAGAAATGACTGACGCCAGAGAATATTTATAATCATTTATGCAATGCTTTAGCAGAATGGGATATTCCTGAAAATACAATTACTGTGGTGCATGATAATGCGCCAAATATGGTCGCTGCAATGCGAGAAAGTTCCACTGCTGATATCAAAATTGTTCAAAATGTTCGTTGTTTTTGTCACTCGTTGCAGATTGTTGTTGAAAAGGTTAATTTGCCTGAACATTGTTTAATTAGTTATTGTGTAATGCGTTGGAATTCAGCTTACGCCATGATTGAATCGCGACTATTAGAACAACGCCAAGCTATTGAGTGTATATTGCTGGATCCATATTTTACAAATACAGCAATGCCTAAAAATTGCGTTTAAACTTTTAGAATGGAATTATTTGAAAGCTCTAGTCAGAATATTAAAAGCATTTGAAGTAACAACAACGGTAATGTCCAGTCAATCTGAGCCAACTATCGGAACGGTGCTTTATTGTTTGTTGTTTTTAGTGATTTATTTGATGATAAATAAATTTTTAATACATGATGATAAGATCATCATGTATAAAAAATTTATAAATAAGACTCCCCAAAAATTCGATTACTTAAAAAAGTATTTCAAGAAGTATTGGATGCTCGATTTTTGAACGAAAACTGCGATTCCGTGTGTGCATTAGTTTATATGTGTGCATTATTATTTTTCGAAACATTTGTACACTTGGAAAATAACTAGATTAAATAATAATAATAATATAATAATAATAATATTCCACAACTATCACACAACGCCATCTAGTCCCAAGCTAAGCAGAGCTTGTGTTATGGGTACTAGACAACTGATAAACATACTTATATATTTCTAAATACATAAATATTATAGATAAATTACACCCAGACACAGAACAAATGATCGTGCTCATCACACAAACATTTGTCCTGGGTGGGAATCGAACCCACGACCTCCGGCATAGCAGTCAGGGTCACTAACCACTAGACCAACAGGCCTGTCAAAATCGTTCGGGAAATTACGGCACATCTTCTCGTAAGGTATACCTCAAAACTTGAAAACGAGACTGTACAAACAGTGCGGGTTGCCAGTGATGACCTATGGAACTGAAACGTGGTACCAGAGTGGCCCACATAGCCTAACGGATTAGTATGCTGAAGTGGCAATGGACCGGCCATATAGCTCAAAGAACCGACAACTGATGGGGAAAAATGTTTCTCGAGTGAGGGCCTCGACGAAGTATGCAGGGCAGTGCTCTATTAGAAGGAGTGACGACCTGGTAAGACATGCAAGAAGTCGATGAATACAAGTAGCTCAGGACCGTACTTTGTAGCATTCCTTGGGGGAGGCCTATCTTCATCAGTGGACTTGTGAAGAGCTGTAATGACGATGATGATACAAAAGTCTTGAACCAATAAGATCATTTTAAAAAAATTTACTATCTTGAATTAACTTTCCTTTTATATATACTTCAGATACAAGAATGTAGATTCTCAAGTCAAACTCAAGAGTATAAAGAGTCTGACCAAAAAAAATTTTAGAGATAATTGTCAAAAAAATTTTTGAAAAGACATCAGTAGTTGCCAATGAAAACAAAAGAGAGAAGGACTTGGATTGTCTTTTCAATTGTGAAATAGCCTTATCTCAAAGTTTTGAGAGAATTGCAAGCCTTGAAAATGATAAACCACATCAACAGAGTGCCGCACACGAAAGAGAAATCAATAGCTTCAAGATAGAGCCAAATATTCTTCATAGTGACAATCCTCTTCATTGGTGGCATTCGAAACGCCCAAAAGTTTCCTAGACTGGCTAGACTGGCAAGAAGATTTTTAGCTGATCCAGCATCAAGTACACCCTCTTAAACGGTTTTTTCCACAGCCGGAAATAAAATCTCTTAACGGAACTGCTTACTTCCCGAAACTACAAGTTTATAAATTTTCCTTTATTAAAATAAAGATATCACAGAAAAAAATTCAATAATTAATTTAAAAGCCATTTTTTCATTTCATTATTTTGTTGTCGTTTTGTTTGTCATAAAAACATTTAATATTATTTTTTTAAATCATTAAATATTTGAAATAATTAGCCGATTAGCCGAGTAGCCATTAGCTAATTAGCTGAGCTAATTTAGTTAAACCGGTTAAATTAGCTAAGCTAATCGACTAGCAAGCTTTATTAACTTTTAACAATTTAACATTTTAGCCGTTTTAACTGGCTAAATTGTACAGCTCTACTTTTAATCGTTTTCGTTTATAATATTTTCATTTATGCAATTATATTTGTACATTGATTTCTATTTACTTTAAAACATGAACAAAACAAAATTGTAACATACCATTAAAAATAAAATATATAGTTTGCTAAAGATTTATATGATTAGTGAGCAACAAAGAAATTCGTATTACCTACTGAAAGAGAAAACATAAAGCCTATGATATTAGCTGGCTAACGGAAGTAACTTTGATATTCTTACACCGACAAAAGAAACATTAACAGAAATAAAGATAGCAAAACCTATTTACTGTCAGAAAATTTAAGTAATTATAATTCAAAATGGGAACCATTTTTACCACGTTTCAGCCCTGTGCTATGTTAAAAGTTTCAATCTCTAACTATTCGGGAAGTTAGTTTTAAAATCAATTGCAAAAGTTGTACCGAACAGACAAGAAATAGAATAAGAACAGACGATATCATCCTCACCATCTGGATACTTGACGGTCCACGACTGTGCGTTTTACTAGGAGTTTTCTTCCTTGTACTTCTCTGTGGATTTGTTTACCACCGGCGATTTTTCCGGACCGGTACGACTTAGGGACCTTCAAGAAAAGAGCTTACGCCTTTCTAAAAGGCCAGCAACACCTCTGCAGTTCCCCTGGTGTTGCGGTTGTTCATGGGCGGCGGTAGTCACATACCATCAGGTGAGCCGCATGCTCGTTTGCCCCCTCTTCGAAAACGTGGTAAAATACGTACTCACCTCATAACCACCCTACATAATTAAAATTAAATTATGAAAACTGTACAGTCCATAAAACTTAGGAAAAATATTGGGTTTTTTATGAAAATTCAGCTTTGTTGAACTGGTTAGTTTGAACTGTAATAGGTAGCTTTGACTTAGAATTCTAAATTCAAATAAAATTTATATCTAAATCATATAGTATTCCTTTATTATAATCAGTTACTTATTCATTCGTTTGTAAAGGATTCGGTTTTTTTCTGCAATACTGTTATCATGAACTCAAAAAAAAAATTGTGTCATTTTTGAATGTTTACACGTCGAAACAATGCATCTGAAACGGCACGCAAAATCAATGACATATACAGACTTAGTACAACTAACGAACGAACTATGTATTAATAGTTCAATCACTTTTGTTTGGAAAGTTTCAGAAATGAACTTCAACGCCACCCGAAAAAGAATGTTAATAATGACGAGTTGAAGGCAATGATAGAAGCGAATCCATCTCAAACTTCGGCTGAGTTTTGATGTAAGCAGCATAAGTAAAAATTAAAAATGTTGTATTAACCGACTTTAATGTTAATTATTAAGAATAACTCTAAAACTATTGGTCAGACCTTAATCATTTATATGGGACGATATGTGAAGCACCAGCTTTCGAATAATAAATAATCAACGAAATCTGTTCACCCTGTTCACACATAAAAAAAGCATACAGTCGAATTGAGTATCGTCTCCTTTTTGAAGTCGGTATAAAACAATATTTGATCATTTGCGGCACAGCCTAACCTAAATAGTTTTCTTTGAAATGTGTTTTATAGTCCATAATAATGTTGAAACTATTTTTATTAATAATAAAAATGTTTATTTGTGGCATTCTTCAAAATACATAAAATGGTTTTACAAAGAATTAATGAATAAAGAATATTCTTAACATTTGCCCATCAATCAAAGTCAGTCAAAAATCTGTTAAACGTCTGCTAAACATAGGGTTTCCCTAGATCGCCTCATAGGAGGAGTTTTTTTCATAGCGCTCAGCAGGCGGGTTGGCAACCGCAGTATTTTTGTTAGCGGTTATTAAGAATATGTTGCTGTCCATCTTCTACATGGCACGATATAGGGTAGTCGATATTCTTACACCGCTACTATGTGGTAGGGTACATGTGTACATACAACATATATTCTCAGTGTGGTAATATAAAAGGGTAGACAATAATTATATCTTATTTACTACAGATGTATTCCACATGTGGTTTTAAATTAAATTTATTGTTTATATGTTGTTCATATGTTCTTTTTTTTATAGAATAGGGGGCAAACGAGCATGCGGCTCACCTGATGGTAAGTGACTACCGCCGCCCATGAACAACCGCAACACCAGGGGAATTGCAGATGCGTTGCCGGCCTTTTAGAAAGGTGTAAGCTCTTTTCTTGAAGGTTCCTAAGTCGTATCGCTCCGGAAAATTCGCTGGTGGTAATTGATTTCACAAAGAAGTTGTGCGAGGGAGAAAACTTCTTCTAAATCGCACAGTGCTGGACCGCCAATCATCCAGATGGTATGGATGGTAACGCGAGTTTTGTCGCGATGTGCGATGGTGAAATTGAGCGGCTGGAATTAGTCCGAACAATTCCTCAGAGCACTCCCCGTAATAGATGCGATAAAATACGCAAAGAGATGCAACATCTCTACGCAGTGCCAGTGTATCGAGCCGATCGGAAAGAACTCGGTCGTCGACGATTCGAATCGCTCTGCACTGGATGCGGTCAAGTGGAAGGAGCTGGCACTGGGGTGCCCCGGCCCAGAGATGAGAACAGTATTCCATGTGGGGCCGAACTTGCGCTTTGTAAAGTTGCAAGCGATGTGCCGGCATGAAATACTGTCTCGCTCTGCTGAGCACGCCAGGCTTTTTAGAGGCCAATTTGGCCTTCCCTTCCAAGTGACCACGAAACTGCACGCTATTCGATATGTCGACGCCAAGGATTCCGATACTGGCTGAGGCAGCAAGGGGAGTGTCTTGAAACTGAGGAGATACGACAAAGGGGTTCTTTTTAGCGGTAAACGTGCAAACTTGTGTCTTCTGGGGATTGAACTGGACTAGATTTAGTCGGCCCCAATCCGAGACTTTGTTAAGCAAAGACTCGACTTTAGACACAAGTTTGTCCCGGTACTCGGCGACGTTTTCCCGAGAAATATTGGCACGGCCGGTATATAAGGCATCCCCAGTGCTGTCGTCTGCATAGCAATGAATGCTACCAGTTAGCAACATATCATTGATATGCAGGAGAAACAGCGTTGGTGATAGCACGCAGCCTTGTGGAACACCAGCGTTGATAGGCTTGAAATCAGAGCATGCACCGTCTACTACGACCTTGATGCTCCGATCAGCAAGGAAACTGGTGATCCATTTGCACAATTGAACTAAATAGACTTTTGGGCTCTACTTGCTATATTTACTAGATATTATATATATCTCGGAAACTTACAACAGGAGATCCCACTTCTGATGTCGGAGATTTCACAACAGAGGATTCAAATTTTGATCTCTGAAATACATCAGGATAGTGTTAATTGTTAAAAATAAAAGTGTCAGAGCGGATGTTCAACTTGCTCTCTTGCTTACGCAGTTTAATCATTATCAGTAATAAGACAACATAGCGCACTATACATTCAGTATAGTGAAATTACAATTCGACCACACCGTAACACGTCTCCGCCACAATCACACACCAGTGTAACATGAGGTACGTAATTACATGATAACACCAAAATATGTAAACAACGAAGAATTACAACAACGAACAGAACCACGACACTATCGTAGCACTAGTAGAATGACCACACTCGTTGAATGACTGAAGCGGAATCTGTCACGCACGGCACCTACAGTGAACTTTATACTACAGACACAAGAGGGGGTTTCTCGATATACCCTCCATTCTACCTCGACCCCACCGGGTATTTTATAGACGCTTCGACATATATAATATAATACTTTTGTTTCTTACTCAACATTTAAACGGCTGCACCGATCTTTATGATTTTTTGTGTGTTTGAGTCATGGATGGTTTATATTCACAATTAGACCCAGTAGGTGGCGCTGTTGTGGCAATCCAGAAATCACTTGTGCGAAGGGCTATCGCTAGTTAAAATATAAAATTACGAATAAAAGGCTACGGCTTACGTACTGGTTATTAGCGGATTCTGTTATTACTTATGGGTTAAGTAGTTACGGTCGTTTATTTAAAACCCATATTGAGAACATATACAAATTATAAATATCGATATTAAAAACTGTTTTTAACACAAAAAAAACGATATTAGGATTTATATGAAGATAAATAGATATACTTAGACTTGTTCAGATACTGTAGTGTAGTAGATGTTTTCAAGAAGCCGCAAATAAATATTATATGTGAACAACATCAATACATTAATAATAATTTAGTTAAGATTAAAATTATTTATGTATTTGCTTTGACTAACTATGAGTCTATTCCATTTAAATTTTGATAAAGTATATCATAAGGCTTTTAAGAATGACAAAAAAGAGGTAGTAGATTATATAACATTTTGACGCCTGGAAAGCAGCGATGATAAGGAATGAGCAGATAGATCACCCGATGGTAAGTGAATGATGATGGTCCTGGAATGTTTTCATCTATCCTCATTTAAAAATCAAAATTCAAATGTAGTGTCACCCCTAAAGACTAAGATTGAATGCCTCGTTACCGGTAATAAATGTTTTTAAATCTGGTTTGAATACCTGGGTCGAGTCAACAATCTGTTTTTAGGATTTTTATGTCAAGATATTCTTAGTAAAAACTTCGAAGTCAGTTTGCAATGCCTCAAAAAGTAAAGCTTAAAGCCGTTGATCTAATTCTCTCCTGTCATTTTTTATAGAATTAGGGTGACAAACGAGCACACAGTCCACCTGATGGTAAGTTGATGCTGTGACCCATAAACATCTATAATTATCCGCGATTCAGAATCAAAACACAAATGCGTTGTCACTCCTGAGGACTGAGATGGGATGCCTCGTTTCGAGTAAAAATGGTCTTCGGTTGTTTACACTCACCATTCGAAAGCAGCAGGAATAAGCTGCTATTTTACGCTGGTATTATGTGAGAGCGTGGTCCTACCCCGGTCGAGCTGACCCATTCGTGCTACAACCATAATGTTACTGCAAAGTAGCTCTACCACGTAGCTTATGTCGGATTGCTGTCACATCGGACTGTTAGATTGAAGGAAGAGACAGTGTACCTGTCTTTGCGCATACACTTGAGCGCGATACTCCTGTACTGCGCATAGTGCCTGTTAAGATTTGCCGCCGTGATTGAAATTCGGTGTGGAAGACATTAAATTACAAAACTTTACATTATATGTCATAAATACAGAATAGAGAAAATAAGCAAAGACTTACAACCGTACCGCGTAGTGGTGGTACTTCACATTGTCCCATGGGTATCGTAAGACGAGACAAAGGAAAACGAACTAGAAGAGGACAGCAGTGTCTTCTTAATAACTATTAAAAATAAAATAACTGCGGATGCCAACCCACTTCCTAAGCGTGGCAACTTTGGAAAATATCCCACTATGAGGCTATATTTTGGGGAGATCTATGTTCAGCGGTGGACTTTTGATAGCCTGTAACAGTTACGTATACAACATACGCCTTTATACTTCCAACTGCTGGACACGGACACTAGACCTACTCTCAGTTCTGAAAGGGTTAAGGAGCAATTAGTTCAATGCGTGTTGTCGCAGAAATATATAATTTAATTTCTTTGACATGCACATTTCCTCACGATGTTTTTCTTCATCGCCAAGCACGTTAATCAGAACTTAAAATTGCAATTACCATTTTAGGTGCCGGTGGGGATCAAATCCGGGCCTCTTAGCTATCACGGTTCTCAAAAGTAGGATTAAATGAAATCCAAATAATACATATAAAAACAATATATTACTTCGAAATACTTTACTGTTCATTTTGTACGAAGCCTGAATAAACAGCTAGCGCAATTGGTTCGGGGACGTGAGCGAGGAAATAACAAATGGAGGGTCACAGGCAAAGTTGTTCCAGTTTATAGTATTGTTTACTTCTGCACTAGGAAAAATATTCTTCAAACTATTCTAGATTTTACTGACTACAATTAGGTATATACTTTTTTCGTTTGCAGTTTATACGTTTACTGTTATTGTATTCGTTTACAGTTTTTGTGTGAAACATAAACACGTGTATTTAAAGCTTTTTAAATCTTATATTAATTATTCATGGGTCTTTTATCTGCGAAGTAGTTAATATCGAAATTCACGTTTAATTGTATGAGGTGATAGCGTTGTAAGTATAAACATCACCCCATGTCGTGTAGATGTTGTATTAGGCGTCTATAGAAAATGATACAAGGATATTATGTTAATATGAAGGATATCACATTTGTCTGTCAGATAGGTGCACCTTCTAAGATGCGAGGCGTCCAGTACTACGATCTACTTCGCCTGCCAAGTTTATTGTTTATGATTCCCTACACCAGAGAGACCCATGTCCAGTAGTGAACTTTTACGGGCTTATAAAGAAGTTTTTACACTGGTTAGTCGGCTGGACATAACAAGGCCACTTTCTCACTGATTACCAGCGTAAAATAGTAGCTTAATCCTGCTGTGTTTCGTACGGTGAGATAAGAAAACCTGAGACCCATTTTACTTGAAATGCAACATTTTATCTTAGTTCTCAGCGTTGGCAGCGCATGCATTTTGATTCTTAATAGAGAAGAGATGAAGACGTCTATGAGCCGCAGTGCCCACTTACCACCAGCTGGACTGTGTACTCGTTTGTCACAATATTCTATAAAAAGCTACGATAATGCTTTTTCTTCATAAGTTTATTCTATTTATGTCTAACAAATATCAAATAAATTATTTTTTATTGTATTGTTAATGATATACAGATCAAAAAATGTATGGTTGTGCCAATCGGGACATATAACACTTGAATGTACTCGATTGTGTATCTTGATTCGAATTGGTTCTGGAGTAAACTTTAAAAATAAGATTCAAAACGTCAGTTTGAATCGAAAACCGAATAGAACTCGAAAATTCTGCATTTTGATCCTTATTCGAAGATAGAATGTAGATGTCTATGAGCTACAGCACCCATTTAGCATAAGATGGACTGGGTGCTCGCTTATCACCTTGATCCTACTAAAAAATATATATATTCTTATTTATATAACATATGTTTGTGCAACGTGAAACTTTTTAACAACAATTTTTTTTAATTTTGGAGTTTAACTACGGACACTA
Source organism: Parnassius mnemosyne (assembly GCA_963668995.1). Taxonomy (NCBI): domain Eukaryota; kingdom Metazoa; phylum Arthropoda; class Insecta; order Lepidoptera; family Papilionidae; genus Parnassius; species Parnassius mnemosyne. The sequence continues at coordinate 31,179,083 of CAVLGL010000080.1, forward strand.
CATTTGACGTATGAGTATAAAAATAATAAAGTCTAGGCTAGCCGGTATGGGGTACTACAACTTAGTATAGTGGTACCCCATATCGTCCCATGGGTGTCGTAATATGCGACAGAGGGACGCAAGCTAAGAGATGGACAGCAACGTATTCCTACTAACAAGTAAAAAATAGCTGCGGTTGAGAACCCGCCTGCCGAGTGTGACATCTATGGCAAATATCACCCATGAGGCAAATCTATGCTAGAGGCTTATGTTCAGTAGTTTACTTTTAATAGGCTATACCAATAACGCTAACATCAACTTCGTCATCATCGTAATCATTAGAGCTATAAGCAAGTCCACTGCTGAACTTAACACAGGCCTCACCTAAGTAATTAGGTAAAAAATCCTTAAATTCGTAATAAAGAAATATTGAGTGTCACTTATCAGGATAAAAACTATCCTATCTCTCAAGTTGAACCAAACTGCACAGAGTGTGCAAAATTTCATTGAAATCAGTTCAGTAATTTAGAAGTTCATCGCGGACAAAGAACGAGACACGTAATTTTTATATATAAAGATTACATGTATTTTCAATAATGCGCCAAACTAAATATGTAAATTATAATTTAAAAGCTAGCCCAACCTTACTTTAAAGAAGTGGACAAACAGGTGCTGAACTGGCATCGATAATGCTGCTTTCTATATTACTAGCCTGTATGAAAATATCATATTCCTTAGTCACTACTTATTTCATCCACGGTAGCTACTATACACGTCTAATATAGGCTAATGTACACGGTGGATACTATACCAAAATAGAGGTCAATAAACTGTGTTTACTTAGTCGCTAGAAAAAAAAAAACATTTACACAGACAGGATTTTATATTTCGCTAAGTAAAAGATACAAATGCTACTTTAGACATTCTCTACTGGCACGCTTTTAGTCGGGCCACGGTGGAAGCATATCGCATTTTATTGTTGCCATAAATTTTATGTTCGCTATAGCAGTTGAGATTGCCTCCTGGAGTTTTGTACTTCATTGGCGTAAAAGGGTGTTGGCAAATTACTTTCGCCATACTGTTTTTGTAGAAATTCTATTATAATTCACTGTTCTTGTAAGTCTTGATAGTGTTGTTGTAAATTTAATAAAAAAATATTGCTAAATATTTCGGAGTCTTATAAGCGTTTGGTTATTAATAATTTGCATTTAAATGGCACTAAAACGAAATGTATGAAATTCATGACTCCAAATGTCAAACAATTAAATATTAATGTAATTTTAAATGGGGAGAAACTGAGTCTTGTAGATACCACCATTTTTCTTGGAATCACACTAGAAGCGAAGCTTCAATGGAGCCCCCATATATCAAAACTAACAAGCAGACTTAGTTCTGCAGCATATGCTGTAAAAAGATTAGAAGTCTAACCAGTGTTGAAACAGCTAGACTAGTTTACTTTAGCTATTTCCATAGCATAATGTAGTATGGTATTTTGCTATGGGGACACGCAGCTGACAATGAAATTATATTTGTTTTACAGAAGAGGGCCATAAGAGCAATTTATGATATAAAGCCTAAAGAATCGCTGCGACAAAAATTTAAGGAAATTAATATATTAACTTTGGCCTCTCAATACATTTATGAAAATGTAATGTACATACACAAAAATAAAAGTAGTTTTACAAAAATAAGTGATATTCATTCTGTAAATACTAGGAAAAGACACAAGCTAGTAGTACCAGTTACTCGACTCCATCGAGTCAGTAATTCGTTCTTAGGGCGATGTACGCTTTTACAACAAAATTCCAGAAAATATACAAAGTTTGACCTGCTCAAAGTTCAAAAACTTTATTAAACTAAGTTTGTATAAAAAGGGTTATTATAATATTAAGGAATTTATGGATGATAATAACCCCTGGAAATGAGGTGATCGCTACCAAGCTATTCCAAATTTGTTGTGTTGTTAATTTGTGTAACATCATGATTGTAAGCTGTTATTTTAAAAAAAAAGTCCCGCTGGGTTTCTTGCTGGTTCTTCCCAGGACAGAGGTTTTTTTCTGAATCAGTGGTAATCAAACAAAAGAGTGACTTTCAATAAGTATTATTTATAATCTATATTGAATAAAAAAGTTTCTGTTTCTGTTTAGTAATCTATTTTAAGTCTAGTTAAAATATCTTATCTCTTTTAATATGTAAGCAAAATTACTATATAGTGCTATATCCAGATGTTTATATGTTCAACTAAATTAATGTAAGCATTAGCAAGTCGGTGATAATTTATGATCTAAGTAAAATTTCATTGAATAAAGTAAATAAATTAAAGTCAACGAAATACAGCTAAATGTAAAATGTATATGAAATGTTTATTATTGCATTAAAGCCGAGGACAGGACCACAAAGACAAAGGAATACAAAAGAAATTAGGAAAAATTGATTACGCTAATATATAAACTAATTTATGTGAAACGTTTTCAAATAATTCCAATAAATTAAATTGCTTGAAAAGTAAATCTAAATCCACTTTTTAGCTTCCACAAATGTGATTAGAATAATAAATTTGAGGTTATTCAATATAACGTAATTTAAAAATGTATTATTCATGATATAATCTGTATAAGTGTTTTTACGTGGTAGAGCTTGCTGCAGCTATATTAGTAGTATAGTTGTAGTAGCACGAGGGGGTCGGCACGACCGGGGAAGGACCACGCTCTCACAGAATACCAGCGTCAAATAGCAGTTTAACACTGCTGTGTTTCGTATGGTGAGTGTAAAGAACCGAAGACCCTTTTTACTGGAAAAGAGGCATTCCATTTTAGTCCTCCCGGGTGAAAACGCATCTGCGTTTTGATTCGCAAACGAGGATAAATGTAGATGTCTATGGGCCACAGCAACCACTTACCATCAGGCCGACTGTGTGCTCGTTTGTCACTCGATCCTTTATTAAAAAAAAAATAAGTCTTCTTTAAAGTGATACGTTATTTGAACTTAGACCTAATTTTTTATACCTATCTTGTAATATTTTGTATTTATAATATCATCGTTTGTAATTTTTTTTGTTATTACTTTTACATGTATTAATAATTATCAGTTTATCAATAAACTGAATTGGTATTGGATATTGTGGCCCATATACTTTATTTATCCTCGATTAATAACTCAAAATGCAGATGCGTTGTTATCCCTGAAGACTAAGATGGATTACCTCGTATCCATTAAAAAGGATCTCCCCAGTTATCAACACTCACCATACGTAACACAGCAGCATGCTATATATGCCGGTGTGGTTCTTTCTTAATCTAGCATACTTTTTTGTGATACAACCATAACATAGTTGCAGTCTGGCTCTATCACGAGTATATATAAACCTTAATATAATTCGCAAGTGCAGAAAAGTAAAGAATAGATATTGTTTGCTCAGACACGGAAACATTTTCGCTTATTCATCATCTTTATCAAATCAAGGGCCTACACGTCTCCACTCTGGTCCTAAATTAATCAACGACATATCTGACATTTTGACCCAATTCCGTCGACACCAAGTGGTTTTTGTAGCCGACATTCGAATGATGTTTCGACAATCAGTGGTCCATCGTGATGACCGTCGATATCAGCTGATATTGTGGCGCGAGAAGCCCAGCGATCCGAAACAGGTGTTTGAGTTGAACACCACTACTTATGGACTTCGGTCCAGCCCGTATATCGCCATGCGAACCCTCCTTGAACTAGCTGAGAGAGAGCGTCTAAGATACGCTCGGCGAGCTTCTATTTTGGAGACTTCAGTCTACATGGACGACATTTGCACGGGCGCCTCCACCGTCGAGGAGGCTCTTGTATTACGAGACGAATTGATTGCCATCCTGAAATCCGGAGGCTATGAGTTGCGAAAATGGTTGTCGAAGTCCCCTCATATTTTGAAGGACCTCCCAGAAGAGAATCAACAAGACCCTCATCTATTCGAGCACTCTGAAAATCCTAATTTGTTGAAGGTGCTGGGCATTCAATATCAGCCTGTGCAGGATACCTTCACGTATCGAGTCAAACTCGATCCTGGACCAAGCGCTCCGTGCCATCTACAGTAACCCACACCTTCGATCCGAATGGATGGATCACTCCGGTAATATTTTTGGCTAAGTGCTTTCTTCAAAAGCTCTGGATATCCGGGTTGGGTTGTGACGAGCCTATTAGCGGAACTCTCTTCCGAGAATGGCTCTCCATTGTCTCCTCCCTTCCGGACATCAACTCTCTTGGTCTCCATGCCAAGGTGCTTCCTCCCTCCAGGGAAATGCAGGGCTACCATACATGGGTTTTGCGATGCCAAGATCACCAGCACTACCACACTAGACACGACACACCACTCTCGAAAATACGACACGTGTTTCGCCTCTACACGTGTTTCACCTGAGGATGCCTCGTGTAGAGGCGAAACACGTGACGTATTTTCAAGAGTGGTGTGTCGTGCCTAGTGTGGTGGTGCTGAGGGTGGTAGTGCTGGGAGTAACGGCGACGGGTATAGTGCGCGCGATTGAGGGAGGGTGGGAGGTCCCCTTAAAACTGGGCAAGACACATCCATCCATCCATTTTACGCGCAATTAAGCAAATTAGTTTATAACAATTCCAACTAGTAAAGTGAAATAACTGCAGATTCCAACACGCTTCCTAAGCGTGGCTACTTTGGAAAAAACCCCACTATGAGGCAATGTTTTGTGAAAACCTATGTTCAGCGGTAAACTTTTGATAGCCCGTAACAGTTACGTATACAGCACACGCCTTTATATTCCAACTGCACAGCACCAGACACTAGACCTACTCTCAGTTCTGAGAGGGCCAAGGAGCAATTAGTTCAATGCGTGTTGTCGTAGGAATATATTATTTAATTTCTTTAACATGCAGATTTCCTCACGATTTTTTCTTTTTGTTCATCGCCGAGCACGTTAATCAGAACTTAAAATTGCAATTACCATTTTAGGGACCTGTGGGGATCAAACCCGGGCCTCTTAGCTATCACGGTTCTCAAAAGTAGGATTAAATGAAATCCAAATAATACATATAAAAACAATATATTACTTCGAAATACTTTACTGTTCATTTTGTACGAAGCCTGAATAAACAGCTAGCGCAATTGGTTCGGGGACGTGAGCGCGGAAATAACAAATGGAGGGTCACAGGCAAAGTTGTTCCAGTTTATAGTATTGTTTACTTCTGCACTAGGAAAAATATTCTTCAAACTGTTCTAGATTTTACTGACTACAATTAGGTATATATTTTTTTCGTTTGCAGTTTATATGTCACTGTTATTGTATTCGTTTACAGTTTTTCTGTTAAACATAAACACGTGTATTTAAAGCTTTTTAAATCTTATATTAATTATTCAAGGGTCTTTTGTCTGCGAAGTAGTTAATATCAAAATTCACGTTTAATTGCATGAGGTGATAGCGTTGTAAGTATAAACATCACCCCATGTCGTGTAGATATTGTATTAGGCGTCTATAGAAAATGTTACAAAGATCTTATGTTAGTATGATAATATCACACTTGTCTGTCACACAGGTGCACCGTCTAAGATGCGAGGCGTCCAGTACTGCGATCTACTTCGCCTGCCAAGTTTATTGTTTATGATTCCCTACACCAGAGAGACCCATGTCCAGCAGTGAACTTTTACGGGCTTATAAAGAAGTTTATACACTGGTTAGTCGGCTGGACATAACAAAGCCCACTTTCTCACTGATTACCAGCGTAAATTAGAAAACCTGAGACCCATTTTACTCGAAATGCAGCATTTTATCTTAGTTCTCAGCATTGGCAGTGCATGCATTTTGATTCTTAATAGAGAAGAGATGAAGACGTCTATGAGCCGCAGCGCCCACTTACCACCAGGTGGACTCGTTTGTCACAATATTCTATAAAAAGCTACGATAATACTTTTGCTTCATAAGCTTTTTCTACTTATGTCTAACAAATATTAAATTAATTAATTTTATTGTATTGTTAATGATATCCAGATAAAAAATGTATGGTTGTGCCTAATGGTTTTTGTTAATGTTAAAAATTGACGGCTCCGTGGCGCAGTGGCTTAGCAATGAGTTGCTGCGCTGGGGGGCGCGGGTTCGAATCCCGCACGGAACAAGTATTTGTATGGCCTACAAATGATTGTTCCGGGTCTGGATGTTTGTCCTTGTGAAATTTGTGTTTGTAAACTGCCTCCACGATACAGGAGAAAATCCTAGTGTGGGGGTAACGTTTTTTTTAAAAAAAAAAAAAAAAAAAAATGGTGCTAATAACACTTGAATGTACTCGATCGTGTATCTTGATTCGAATTGGTTCTAGAGTAAACTTTTTTTTTCTTTAATTTTTTTGGGAATATTGTTAAAATGATATGCCAATCCCATCATACCTTAAACTAACTACTCCTAACACTATAACAAAATAAAAATAAATAATTGAGAGTACTAGTTAAATTACTAATCTAAAAGGAAACTTATACTAGATAGAAAAGATAATTATTCCATCCTAAAAGCAAGCCGGAATAACCCTCTTGATGTGACGAATAGAATTCGAAAAATCTACATTTTGACCTTATTCGAGGATAGAATGTAGATGTCTATGAGCCACAACACCCATTTACCATAAGATGGACTAGGTGCTCGCTTGTCACTTTGATCCTACTGAAAAAACAATATAGATATTCTTATTTACATAACATAGCTTTGTGCAATGTGAAAATTTTAAACAATTTTTTTTTTTAATTTTGAAGTTTAACTACGAAAAAGACACTACATTTGACAAATGAGTATAAAAATAATAAAGTCTAGGCTAGCCGGTATGGGGTACTACAACTTAGTATAGTGGTACCCCATATCGTCCTATTGGTGTCGTAATAGGCGACAGAGGGACGCAAGCTAGGAGGTGGACAGCAACGTATTCCTACTAACAACAAAAATAGCTGCGGTTGACAACCCGTCTGCCGAGTGTGCCATCAATGGCAAATATCCCCCATGAGGCAAATCTATGCCAGAGGCTTATGTTCAGTAGTGTACTTTTAATAGGCTAAACCAGTAACGCTAACATCAACTTCATCGTCATCGTAATCATTAGAGCTATTAGCAAGTCCACTGCTGAACTTAACACACACCTAAAAATCCTTAAATTCGTAATAAAAAAATATTGAGTGTCACTTATCAGGATAAAAACTATCCTATCTCTCATCATCATCATCATCATCATTACAGCCCTTCACAAGTCCACTGCTGAACATAGGCCTCCCCCAAAGAATGCCACAGAGCACGGTCCTGAGCCACCTGCATCCATCGACTTCCTGCATGTCTTACCAGGTCGTCACTCCATCTCGTGGGGGGACGCCCTACACTTCGCCTACCGGTACGAGGCTGCCACTCGAGAACCTTTCTTCCCCATCGGTTGTCGGTTCTTCGAGCTATATGGCCGGCCCACTGCCACTTCAGCTTACTAATCCGTTGGGCTATGTCGGTAACTCTGGTTCTACTGCGGATATCCTCATTCCTAAGTTTATCACGCAGAGAAACTCCGAGCATAGCCCTCTCCATAGCTCGTTGAGCGACCTTGAGCTTCCTCATACGGCCAGCAGTGAAGGACCACGTCTCAGTTCCGTAAGTCATCACTGGCAACACGCACTGGTTGTACAATTTCGTTTTAAGGTTTTGAGGTATGTCTGACGAGAAGATGTGTCGTAGCTTCCCGAACGCTGCCCAGCCGAGTTGAATCCGTCGATTGACCTCTCGGTCGAAGTTGGACTTACCTAGTCGAACTATTTGTCCCAGGTAAACATACTCGTCAACAACTTCGAGCTTAGTGCTCCCAACAACTACCGGCATAGGTGTGACATGGACATTAAACATGATCTTTGTTTTGTCCATGTTCATCTTAAGACCTATCCGTTGGGAAACACTATTGAGGTCATTGAGCATAGTGCTTAGGTCCTCCAGCGATTCTGCCATAAGGACTATATCGTCGGCAAATCGAAGGTGAGTGATGTACTCGCCATTGATGTTGATACCGTATCCTTTCCAGTCCAGAAGCTTGAAAACGTCTTCCAATGCAGCGGTGAAGAGGTTCGGGGATATGACGTCACCCTGTCTTACACCTCTCTGCAATTGGATAGGTTTCGTACTCTGGTTCTGTACTCGGATAGCCATCGTAGCCCTACTGTACAAGCACTTCAACACTTCGATATACCGACAGGCAACTTGGCACCGCTGAAGGGACTGCAGCACCGCCCAAATTTCGACGGAATCAAAGGCTTTCTCATAGTCCACATACGCCAGACATAGTGGCAAATTGTACTCTTCGGACTTCTGTACAACTTGCCGAAGGGTATGTATGTGGTCTATGGTGCTAAAGCCCTTTCGGAAACCGGCTTGTTCGGGAGGCTGGAAGTCGTCAAGTCTGCGCGCGAGACGATTCGTAATGACTCTCGAAAACAGCACGTAGACGCGGCTCAGAAGGGAAATCGGTCTGTAGTTCTTCAAGAGAGCGTTGTCACCTTTCTTGAAGAACAAGACCACCGCACTTCTGCTCCACGCCTCCGGTGTAATGCCACAATGGAGGACGGAATTAAAGAGCTTCTGAAGGACTTCAAGTACCGGTCTTCCACCCGCTTTCAGAAGCTCCGCTGTAATTCCATCCTCGCCTGGGGCCTTACCGTTTTTAAGGTGCTGGAGAGCCATCCTAATCTCGCTCAGACTGACATCCGTGATATCTTCGGAATAGTGTCGGATGAGACTCGCTCTTGGATCGTTACTCACACTTGCGTGTGGCTCCAACGATGATGTGTACAGCTGCCCATAGAACCTCTCAATCTCACTCAAAATCTCAGGTGTACCGGAAACGATGCTGCCACATTCTGTCTTCAGCTTTGACAGTTGGCTCTTTCTGGCAGACAGATCTCTGGCAAAGACTTTGGAGCCTTGGTTCCGCTCGATCGCTTCTTCAATACGAGCTGTATTGAAGTTGCGTAAGTCCCGCCGCATGCATTTGGAGATCTGTCTGTTCAGATGCCTGTATGCTGTCAAGTCTGTTGAAGAATGTAGCTTCATCTCCCGTCTAACAGCCATGAGATTAAGAGTGTGATCGGAGAGTTTTTGTGTTCTTCTGCGGCGGGTCTTGCAGAACTTAGCTCCGACCGCATGGACAGTTTCCACAAGCTTGTCATTCATATCGTCCACTTCATTGCAGTCTTCCAGGCACTGAAAACGGTTTTGTAACTCGAGCTGAAAGGTTTCGGGACTTTGGAACAGAGCACGAGGGGGACGGAGCGTTGACTTCATTAGACGAGACCTCTCCAACTTAACGTTTAGGTTCAGTGTGCCTCTAACCATTCGGTGATCGCTACCAGTTTTCACCCTCGCGATCACGGAGACATCACTGAACAGTTGTCGTCTGGTCGTCATAATAATAATAAATAAATAATAAATAAATAATAAATATTTATTTCATTTCGAATTACACATGTTGACATACAGGAATCAGAAAGAGTACAATTAATAAAGTAACAATAAGTCTAACAAAAATAACATGCTATGATAAAATTAAAACTATGTGTAGCTAAATAATGTAGAATCTACAAAAGAAGATAGAAAATTCATATTTATAATATTAGCTACCTGCCTGAACTAGGTTGAGTACCTGTGTTTCAGGCATCACTTATACAATCGGTTTAATAATGTAGGACACTAGATATTTAAATAATTAAACTAAATTGTATAATAAATAAAATAACTAAATAACAATTATTTATTGCCTACAATTAATACAAACTATTTTAGTATATCTAACAACTTCTCTGTGTCTTCGTAATTTAATTTATTTAGAAATTCCCTTACACTTATATTACAGTCCTTATAACTTAGACTATATACCTTTAGTGACTTGTTGAGCTTGTTATATAGAAAGGGTCCTAAAAATATGTAAAATTTGTTCACAAATGCGTGTTTGGTTTGAGGGTTTACACAAACTAAGTCCATTCTTCTTTTGTCTATGGATTTTAAGTTAAATGGAAGTTCGGTATGTTGTTTTAATATGATTTTCAGGATAAACAACTGACGGACAGTTAGTGCACTACATGCCAAGTACAGTTGATGCGTAGGAAACATGAATGGACGGAAAGTGGCTACCTTTAGAACTGCTCTCTGAGCACGTTCTAGTGGGAGCAATATTGTTTTAGAAGCACCACCCCAGGAAGTAATGCCATAAGTGAGTATGGATTGACACAAAGCTAAATAGACCTGTCTTATCAATTTGAAGTCAGCGATGTTACGAAGATATTTAAAAATATATGTTAATTTACGAACTCTAGCACAAAGTAAATCGATGTGCTTGCGGAAATTTAAATTTGTGTCAAACGTGATACCTAGATATTTTATATTGTCTGTTTTTGTTAAAGCGGGACATGCACATGCAATGTCGTCATACGAGTTACAATGATGAGCGTAAATATTAAGGTCAGCAGGTATGTTATTATTTTTCATTAAAAATAACATATATTGTGTTTTATCTGCGTTTAAACTTAGGAGATTATTTATAAGCCAATTGGATACTATATTAAAGCCTTGCTGAGCGTATTTATAAACCTCATCCCGTGATTTAGCTGAGAATAACAGGGCTGTGTCATCCGCATAAGACATTATGACACCATTTTGAAGTTGAAGATTGCATAAGTCATTTATATAAATTAGGAACAATGTAGGCCCCAGGATACTGCCCTGTGGGATTCCAAAAGAACTGTTTTGTAATTCAGTACTTGTATACTCACCGATTTTTACACATTGAAAACGATCACTTAGATAATCGGAACAAATTTGTAGTTGAGTTCCCCTTATGCCAAGTGTTTCAAGCTTTTGCAATAGTAAAGGGCAAGAGATAGTATCAAATGCTTTGGCAAGGTCTAGGAAGATCCCAATTGAGTATAAACCATTGTCAAGATTACTTGTGACATACTCTGTCAATTGGTGCAAGGCGTCATTACAAGATCTCTTAGGCCTAAACCCAAATTGTCTGTCTGACAGCAAGTTATTAGTTTCCAGATATTTTATCAACTTGGTATTTATGATCTTTTCTAAAATTTTAGATAAACCAGATAGAACTGAAATCGGCCTATAGTTATTAACTAAGTTTTTATCACCAGCTTTGTGAATAGGAGAAACCACTGCTTTTTTAAGCAGTTTCGGGAAAATACCATTTGTTAGGCATAATTGAAAGATATGTGTTAACGGGGCGGCCAGTAAATGTTTAAATCTTTTCAGTATGCGATTAGGTATATTGTCCCATCCAACTGCACAATCTTCTTTTAAGCCAGATATTATACTTAAAATCTCATCAATATCGGTATTTAACAATACAAAAGAATTTAACTTAGAAAAGGATGTGGGCATAAAAATTGGATTACAAGTGTTGCTTAATTTTAAAGTTGTCTCTGCTATTTTTTTGCCAATATTAATAAAATAATTATTCACTTTATTGGTTGCTTCATTTGGGCTTTTGTCTAATAACAGTAGATCAAGTGGGGGTCCAAGATTTTTTGAACTGAAGGTATTATTTTTAATGAACTTCCATACAAGTTTACTGTTTTTACCGGCCTTTTGTAAAACATTTTTGTCATATTGTATTTTGAGGTTTTTTAATAGTTTATTGCAAAAATTCCTATATCTTTTATAAGTAGTAGAAAGTATTAAATTATCAGGAGAAAGTTTAGATTTTAAATGAAGTTTGTCTCTATTTCTTATACAGCGGACGAGACCAGGTGTTATCCAAGGTTTAATATTATAATACTATTGTGTTTTATTGTTGATGTATTATTCATTATTGCATATTGTAAAGAATTTATAAAGTAACTCAAGGACGTATTTGCATTGTCAGAGCAGTAAACAACGTCAAAATTAATGCTACGAATGTGATTTTCAAGGTTCGTCATATGGACTTTAGTGTCGTTGCGTATGCAGTTTTTCCTAGGTAAGGCTAATTGTAATGTTAGTAAAATTGCTTGATGATCAGTAAGCAAGGAATTAGTAACTAATGTTAAAGAAGGTTTATGTGATTTAATCACAAAATGGTCTAAACAAGAGCCACTTTGATGTGTAGGGTGGTAATGTGTTGGTAATAGTCCATGAAAAGAGCAAATATTTAGGTAGTTATGTGCATGGTTATCTGTTTTTCCAGGGGTAATGTTAATATTTATGTCACCCGTTAAGATTATATTTTTATACGAGCTAAGTTTGTTTGTTTGTTTCAAGGGACTCTAGGAATCTATCAATATTTTGTGAAGAAGGTCTGTAAATTGCGATAACAATCGTCTCGGAATTAATTCTAATGATTAAGCAATTACTATCCTGGAATGTAGGTTCTGTAACAGTTACTTTTAAATTATTTTTAACATAGATTACTAAACCATCATTTTTATTTATGTTTTTTTCGGTTTTGTGTAAAGAATAGCCATCTAGAATCGGTAGGTGGGGTGGGAGGTTTGACAGCCAACATTCTGTAAGGACAATAATATCACATTTTATATCCAGTATATGCAACAAGACTTCAAACCCGGTTATATTCCGATTTATGCTTCTAATATTTTGTGTAAGTAAGACTAACTTATTTTCAGTACGTGGAAGGAAGTGTTTACAGTCATCAACATTACACGTTTTAGCGTCAGACACAGAAAAGTTTTCTAGGTCATTGAGTAATTGATTCGCCATACTTAAGCTTAAGGATAAACTAAAACTAGTGTTTAAGAGCTAAGTAAATAATATAATACTCGGCGCTCTTAGGCGCCCTCATAGTCTATGGAGTTGATATATTTCTCCTTTGCGAATTTACGTGCTGGACAGCTTTCATCACCAGTTTTGTGGTCGCATTTTCTTTTAAAACGTTTACACGTCGCGCAAACGGGAGCGTGCGCTTTGTTATTACATTCTTTAAAGGAATGCCCAAGCTCTCCACAGTAGTTACATGTAGGGCAACTTTCACGACAAAATTTGGCTGAGTGACCAAACTGCTGGCAGTTGAAGCATCTTGTTACTATTGTAAAGTCTCTGACTGGGCATGAGGTCCAATTAATATATATTCGTCCTTGATTGATAAGTGCCTTCCTGATGATAGTATGCTATAATGAAGTCAATCTCATTTTTTGTGGAACCGTCGGGGCTCGACCAGGTCCACTTCCTGTGGGGCCGCTTCTGGAAGAAAGAGTTCATCATAAAGAGTCCCTCTTTCTCCATGAAGTCGGCCAGCTGCTGGCCCCTTGGGTTCCGTTGCCCTATTCCAAATTTCCCTACTTTCAGCTCACCGTTCTCTCTTGTGCCTAGTTTTGCATTGAAGTCTCCCATTAACACCGTATATTGGGTTTGGAGGAATGCATGGCTCTAGAGATATTCTCATACATTTCCTCCACCTCCTCATCGGGGTGTGCCGAGGTTGGTGCGTAAACCTGTATGACCTTCAGCGAATACCGTTTGGTGATTCTGAGTATAAGGTACGCAACCCTCGTCGACACACTCCCGATCTTTACAACGTTGTTAACGAGAGACTTGTGGACGATAAATCCGACACCTCCTTGGGACAGATGGTCGCCCTCCCGATGATAGAGCAAGTTGCCGAATTCGAGGATTACCGTGTCCTCCCCCTCTCTTCGGACTTCGGATAATCCTATAATATGCCAGCGCAACTTGTCTATCTCTTCTTCCAGCTCCACAATCTTCTCGTCAGTCCTCAGGGTGCGTGCGTTGTACGTTGCCAGGTCGAGTCGTCTAAGGTGGCAACCGAACCTCCACCGGAGATTCTTAGCACCCCCTGCCCCGCCGTTACCATGGTCGCCACCGTAGCCAGGAATAGCGGGGCCGCCGGGGACTGGGGGCCGTTTCTTTGTTACTGTCATTCATAGGGGAGTATTTGCCATAGTTGCCACGCTTGGCGAGCGGGTTGGCAACCGCAGTTTTTTTTTATTGTAATTTGGCTATTATCAGGAAGATGCTGCTGCCCATCTCCTGCCTGTTTCCCTTTGTCGCCTTTTACGACACCCACGGGAGGATATGGGGTAGTGGATATTCTTGACCGCCACTACACGGCTAATCCTATCTCTCAAGTTAAACCAAACTGCACAGAGTGTGCAAAATTTCATTGAAATCAGTTCAGTAATTTAGGAGTTAATCGCGGACAAACAACGTGACACGTAATTTTTATATATAAAGATTTCATGTATTTTGAATAATGCGCCAAACTAAATATTTAAATTATAATATAAAAGCTAGCCCAACCTCACTTTAAAGAAGTGGACAAACAGGTGCTGAACTAGCACCGATAATGCTGCTTTCTGTATTACTAGCCTGTATGAAAATATCATATTCCTTAGTCACTACTTATTTTATCCACGGTAGCTACTATACACGTCTAATATAGGCTAACGTACATGGCGGATACTATAACAAAATAGAGGTCAAAAAACTGTGTTTACTTAGTCGCTAGAAAAAAAAACATTTACACAGACAGGATTTTATATTTCGCTAAGTAAAAGATACAAATGTTACTTTAGACATTCTCTACTGGCACGCTTTTAGTCGGGCCACGGTGGAAGCATATCGCATTTTATTGTTGCCATAAATTTTATGTTCGCTATAGCAGTTGAGATTGCCTCCTGGAGTTTTGTACTTCATTGGCGTAAAAGGGTGTTGGCAAATTACTTTCGCCATACTGTTTTTGTAGAAATTCTATTATAATTCACTGTTCTTGTAAGTCTTGATAGTGTTGTTGTAAATTGAATAAAAAAATATTGCTAAATATTTCGGAGTCTTATAAGCGTTTGGTTATTACATCTATGTGTTAAATTGTGTAATTTTTTTTAAATAAATTGTTTTAGTTAACCATACCAAAAAATGTCAGCTTCCACATTACTCAATAAAATAATATGCAGCATGCAAAAGTTCTGCATGTTGGATATAAACGGATTAATGTAAAATTTTGTTTTGAAATTACTTCAAAATCAGTGCAAATTATTACCTATTTCTAGTAGCAAAATATAATACTATTATATTTTTCCAATTTTTTGCAAAATACTAGTATATTTCCCTATATATTACCGATTAATCCATATTTATAAATCCATACAATTAATGCCAACTCTGGAGCACACGTCCTCAGCTCAATTGGGGGATTCCATCAAGCCCACTCAACTTGTAGATGCCAAGGGAGAGAAGTGCTTTGCGTACTGAGCATTGTGTGATTCGCACATCAGGCATAGAGCACTCACACCGCTGCATGGTCGGCGGTATGTTCCTCCCGTCTTCGAGAGTCGAGTTGGACGCAAAAAGGGAGCCTAAATGGTCAGCTTTCTCTTTTGCGGCGTGTGCCAGTGAGTCGTGCTCCCTGTGCAGAGATAGAAGTGATGGCTTACAGAAATTCCCTTGGATAGCCTTGGTGAGAGACCAGAATGTACGGGTTTCCTAAGGTAGGCGACTATTTTCTCGCCAATTCTGCCAATGTGTTCATATTTTGCCTCGGCAATAACTCTTTTGAAGGACCTGGAGGCGAAGTTATACTTCCTTTTAAGGATTTTTTGATAAGAGAGGGGGCAAATGAGCATACGGCTCGCCTAATGGTAAATGACTAACGCCGCCCTTGAACAACTGCAACACCAGGGGAATTACTATAAGCAGAAGAAGAACTAAATTAATATAAGCATTAGCAAGTCATTGATAATTTATGTTCTAAGTAAAATTTCATTGAATAAAGTAAATAAATTAAAGTCAACGGAATACAGCTAAATGTAAAATGTATATGAAATGTTTATTATTGCATTAAAGCCGAGGACAGGACCACAAAGACAAAGGAATACAAAAGAAATTAGGAAAAATTGATTACGCTAATATATAAACTAATTTATGTGAAACGTTTTCAAATAATTCCAATAAATTAAATTGCTTGAAAAGTAAATCTAAATCCACTTTTTAGCTTCCACAAATGTGATTAGAATAATAAATTTGAGGTTATTCAATATAACGTAATTTAAAAATGTATTATTCATGATATATTCTGTATAAGTGTTTTTACGTGGTAGAACGTGCTGCAGCTATATTAGTATTATAGTTGTAGCACGAGTGGGTCGGCTCGACCGGGGAAGGACCACGCTCTCACAGAATACCAGCGTCAAATAGCAGTTTAACACTGCTGTTTTTCGTATGGTGAGTGTAGAGAAACGAAGACCCCTTTTACTGGAAAAGAGGCATTCCATTTTAGTCCTCCCGGGTGACAACGCATCTGCGTTTTGATTCGCAAACGAGGATAAATGTAGATATCTATGGGCCACAGCAACCACTTACCATCAGGCCGACTGTGTGCTCGTTTGTCACTCGATCTTATATAAAAAAAAATGAGTCTTCTTTAAAGTGATGCGTTATTTGAACTTAGACTTAATTTTTTATACCTATCTTGTAATATTTTGTATTTATAATATCGTTTGTATTTTTTTTGTTATTACTTTTACAGGTATTAATAATTATCAGTTTATCAATAAACTGAATTGGTATTGGATATTGTGGCCCATAGACTTTATTTATCCTCGATTAATAAGTCAAAATGCAGATGCGTTGTTATCCCTGAAGACTAAGATGGATTACCTCGTATCCATTAAAAAGGATCTCCCCAGTTATCAACACTCACCATACGTAACACAGCAGCATGCTATATATGCCGGTGTGGTTCTTTCTTAATCTAGCCTACTTTTTTGTGATACAACCATAACATAGCTGCAGTCTGGCTCTATCACGAGTATATATAAACCTTAATATAATTCGCAAGTGCAGAAAAGTAAAGAATAAATATTTTTTGCTCAGACACGGAAACATTTTCGCTTATTCATCATCTTTATCAAATCAAGGGCCTACACGTTTATGTATAACTTAAATGATATTATTAGAAATATTCTACTAACAATCAAAAACACGGAGAAAATTTCAACAAATTCAGACTCAAGTGAAAATATTTGTTCCAACTGAAAATGAGGTCAATATTTGGCCGTAAATTTGAAACTATAAGTAAATAGTTTTCATGCACCACTTTATTTAGGTACTTGAAGAAACTTTTTATTATTTTGTTATTGGAAAGTTTTGTCAGCCACAATCATAATTTAACTTGGATAGTAACTTTATCGTTAAAAGTTGTTAAAAATTTATTGAACTCCGTTTTTATGTCACCGATCTTCTTTTATGATCAAGAGTGTCGTAAACTTTAGATTGATTTTTTATTTGCATCCTACTATTAAATGTTTGTCCGTATTAATCCGTTTTAATAAATTTTATTAAAGCATGTTACAAAAATAATATAACTGCTAAATTTGGAAGTGTCTTTTTTTTTTTAAATTTACTTGATTATTAAAAAATATGGATTTGGAACGGAAAAGAAAGGATGGAAAAGAGATTGCCGGTATCATCAGACTTGTACGAGAGAGGCTTCTTGAGGAGAACTTTAGTGACGGCAGTTTATTTCAACGGATATTAGCGATCCACGCAGAACTATACACGAGAGTGTGCGCAAGCAGATGCATTCTCTATTTCCTCACTCTCATAACTCGATGGGACGGCAATCCGCCACGACTGGAGATAGTCGGGCATAGGTTCAACTTTATGTACTTTTCGAGGTATAGGGATGAAACTGACTCTGGGCTGCTACTAAAAATTTCTTGAGAGTAAAACCTAGATACTGTTTATGTCCAGCCCAAGAATGAAACCCGAGGTCACTTGATCAACAGTAGCGTTTACGACCACTAGAACAACGAGGAAGTTAATGTCATTTATCTGCCTGATAATTATGACAATGGATATAAAAATCCCTTTTATGGAAGTGACCAATGCCAAGCAGTAGACATCAGTGGACTTTTTACAGAGAATTGTTTAATCATTGCGATATTAAGAGTAATTTTAAGCCGATAACTCTTACGAATACAACTTCCGAACACTTGGAATCTATTTATGCAGGAGATACAGTTTTAATGATTTACCACAAACAAAGTCAACCACTCGTCCAAACTATACATGCCTTTTGTAATACTTGTATGATAAGATCGAAGGTAGATTAAGATGAAGTTGTAGGGACACAGACAAAAAAACATAATTATGTTTTTGTATAAATACGTGGTATTACTAACGCGTCTGTTGTTTCATATTATTTGGTGCCATCTTCCTTATATTTGGGTTAAGATACTTATTTCTTTAAAAGTATAATTCACTTATAAGAGAAACACTATATTATAATATATTATACTGAAAAGTATAAACATATAGTGCAGCAAAAGTAAACTAATAATGAGAAAAAAAGACGAAGATCGAATAAAACAGACCCTGCTATATATATATATATATATATATATATATATATATATATATATATATATATATATATATATATATATATATCATCATCATCATCATCATCATTGCAGCCCTTCACAAGTCCACTGCTGAACATAGGCCCCCCCAAAGAATGCCACAAAGCACGGTCCTGAGCCACCTGCATCCATCGACTTCCTGCATATCTTACCAGGTCGTCACTCCATCTAGTGGGGGGACGCCGTACATGTGTATATATATATATATCTCTTTATATATAAAAAGTACGTGTCACATTGTTTCTCCGCGATGAACTCCTAAACTACATACTGAATAATTCTATAAAATGAATTGCGTTAATGAAAAACAAAAACAGCTGAACAGTATTTTGAGATACTTAATAAAGATGAGTTAGCAGGACTAGACCTAACAGCAATATTTGGTAGGATATGAAATACGCAACAGTTTTGGAAAATACCGAGAAATTATGTCAACTATATAACACAACACTACGGGCCAGCAACCTGGTTTCTCACCATGAGTCCTTCAGAATGGATGTGGGATAATTTACTTTACCATTAACTGCCTTTAGGTTAGTACCTTAAGGAAGTTAATGGTCCTGAAATGACGAACAAGAGTATAAGTGAATTAGTTGCACTTGATGCTATCTTCACTTCTCGATTTATTGATAACAAGTTTAATAGATTTAAAGGTGTTGGACTTCATTATGTCATCCGATGAGCGGCTTGGATAAGTAAAACATTACTTTTGGAGACGAGAATATCAATCGCGTGGAGCGCAAAACGTTCATTTAATGTTATGGGTAAAGGATGCCCCAATACTTCACGAGTCCTTGCTTGATGAGGTTGCATCATTCATTTCAAAGTACGTAACTTTTGCTATACCTGACAAGAATGTTTCACCAACACTCTATCAATGAATTACGTCATATCAGACCCATAAACATAATAAGTATTGCATGCACCAAAAGAAAACAAGAAGAGGTTTCGTAAAAGTTTGTGGTTTCGGATTCCCCCGCCCGGTCACAGAAGTAGGTACTTACTATTAGACATATAATTGTCGCTTTACAGTAGATTTTACTACGCTGTATGCAAAAAAGTATGGGTTATAGTTAATGATTATAATCCCGTGATTTTGCTAGCATGGAATGGCAGTACAGACATTCAATATGGAGGCGAAAAAACAGCTATCGGCTTTAAGAAAATCAGTTGTTGGTATTCAAGAAGTAGAAGAAAGGAAAAAGAGTAGGACTATCTACAAAAAAAATGAGATGCCATCAAAAACATAACTTCTAAAAAAACCAAGTCTCGCAACTCAGTTCTTCTACCGTAAAAAATTGTGAGATCCATGTGATAGCAATCGGTTAATTTATTCAGTCCCTACTTAGGGGTCCTTCTGTCTTAAGTTATTACGTAATTAACTAACCTAACAACATCTTAAAGTCACCATATCAATATTAAAAATCTTTTGTGTTTTAAATAAATAGATTAAATAAAATAATAGTCAATCGCACTAAATAATTTAATTTAATACGTCTTACTTGTGAGATGCATTGTGTTAAATATGTATCCCACAAGTAAAACATATTGTAGTGATTTTTGAGATATCACGGAAAACTATGATCTTTAAATATTTTTTAATTTTAAATATAAGAATCAGACTTTTTTAAATGCAGTAAATCTTAATTACCCAGTAGTACGCAATCACGAGTGCTTGTTTTGTTTAGGTTTCTTGTTAATATTCATGTGTGTATCCTATAAATTCAGTTTCGAGCATAAATTGTAAATGGTATACGTTCTCTGATAAGGCACGACTAACCATGAGTATCAATTAAACGAGTCCTATTTGTAAAGACTGGTAGCCATTATCCCAAACCATTTATTGAAAGCCCGGCAAATTCTGAGCAAATTATTGCTGAGTGCTATTCGTATAGGGCTTAAAATTAAAACTATTTTGCACATCTTATTTGATAATTCTTTCGATTTTACATCCCAATTTAAGTGAAGTATTGGTTAAAGAAAAAAAGCAACGTTATAATTTAGTAGAATATTAGTAGTTATTGTCCGTGTGGCAGTATTAGAATATCAACTAACTCATTTCATCATGTGGGTGTCGTAAGAGGCGATAGAGAGAAACAAACCAGGATATAACTGCGGTTTCCAAGCCGCATGCCAAGCGTGGCAACTCTAGAAATTATCGGCAATCTATGGGAAGGACTATATTTATCACTGTACTTTTGATAGGCCGTAACGGTACAATGTAGTACGCCATTCTCCTCTTTATTTAAACTCAGAACCCTAGTTCTTTTTCTCTCTTCTTTAAAATATAAGTAGCCTAAGTTACTCCTTAGAACATCAGCTCTCTGCCAGTGAAAGTCCCATCGAAATCGGTCCTACCGTTTCAGAGATTATCTGGAACAAACAGACAGACAGACAGCTAACCAGACAGACAAAAACTTTAAAAATTGTGTTTTTGTTATAAGTACCGTCTATACATTCATATTCATTTAGTAAAAAGCTGTTATTTTAACATTACAAACAGACACTTCAATTTTATTTATTTGTATAGATAACGTCAAAGTTGTGTGTGTGCGTGTCTATGCGTGCGTGCGTGCGTGTGCACGCGTTGTGTGTGTGCGCGTGTGTGCTTGTGCGTGGGTGCATTAGTGCCTGCGTGCGTTTATGCGTGCGAGCGTGCGTAGGTGCGTGCGTGCGTGCGTGCGATCGTGCGTGCGTACGTGCGAGCGAGCGTGCAAGTGTGCGTGTGTGTTTGCCTTCGTGCGTGCGTGCGTGCGTGTGTGCTTGCAAGCCTGCGTGCGTGCGTTTTTGAGTGCGTGCATGCAAGCGTGCGTGCGTTTTTGCGTGCGCGCGTGCTTGCGTACTTGCGTGCTGGCGTACGTAGGTTCACGCGTGCGTGCATGCATGCGTGCGTGCGTGCGTGCGTGCAATCGTGCGTGCGTGCGAGCGAGCGTGCGAGTGTGCGTGCGTGTGTGCCTTTGAGCGTGCGTGCGTGCGCGCATGTGTGCGTGCGCGTGTGTGTGCGTTCGTGTGTGCGTACCTACGAGATGTCGTACGTGCGTGCGTTCGTGCGTGCGTACGTGCGTGCTTGAGTGCGTGCGTCCGTGCGTGCGTGCGTGCGTGCGTGCGTGCGTGTGTGCGTGCGTGTGTGTGTGTGTGAGACGTTAAAGTTTTTGTGTGTATTTATAAAAAGTGTATCAATTTCAGCACTTAATGTGGCTTTACTTCCGCGTCACAAAGGTTTTCTCTGAAAGTAATTGATATAGATTATTAAAATTTGGCGTCTGTTTAATAATGTGTTTACCGAAATGCATAATAAGGGAATAAATCGAAATATAGATTTAAGGAGGATATTATAATGAGTTTGACTATAGTAGTGTAGTTGTACCACTTCTAGACCACCTGAGTCAGACGTGGTTCAACGACGTTCGTCGACGCCCGATCCTAAAAAAAAAAGAAAAAAAAAAGTTTTGGCATGCTCTGATCACGAATCCGCGGTCCATTTTTGTGTAGAATGCACGGTTCCGGAGATGTGTAGATCAATTAGCTAATATCTAATTGATATCCGGTAAGGGCCTCCACCGTCATTAGCGTCCCATTGTTGTTCCTATTTCTATTGTTCTATTGTTCCTTAATCACCTTCATTGCAGCGTGTGCGTCGACTATATCAGTGCTATTGTTTATTATAATTCTTTGTTTATACAACGCTAATCTGAATCATCAATAAAACACATTACATAATTTTGTTACAATTTTTATTTATAAAATACAAAATCTTATTAATTATTATCTATAAAATAGGAGCGAAACATCTCATCCACTAAAATATCGTTGTACAATGTGTTCCTTGTAAATATACTCGTAAAACTATGTATTGAACATCCTTGAAACTTATATAGTAAATACATTAAGCAATATTCGCCACAAACTGAAGTCCACTCATTCTGAATCCTATCAACATTCCAGTTCCATCTTTTACAATTCCTTTTTAAAAACTCTAGATGATATCGTACAGGTGATCGTCCATATGAATCAAAATATTGACCGACGTCATTCGTATCGATATATAAAGCTACCCAATGTGACCCTGGTTTATCATCTGTATCCAAATTACATATTATATACGTTGGTACGTGGGTATACATAGGCAGTCTATTAGCTGCATAAACATTATTTTCTAGACTGGGGTGAATCTTTTTCAGATGTTGTTGTACATCTAGTGTATCCATGATATTACTGCTATTAGTAGATTATTACAGTACCTAGCTACTCAATGAATAACATAGGAATGGTCAATTATAGTGATTTCTACATATTAAATTGCATTTTTGTGATATACAAATCGTACTTGAGTCATTGATCACCAAACAAAACACAATACGAAGAAATGTTGAGATAGGCAACGGAAATGTGAGATAAACTGATATGTTTCTAAATATTAAATTGCATTTTTGTGTTATACAAATCGTACTTGAGTCATTGATCACCAAACAAAACACAATACGAAGAAATGTTGAGATAGGCAACGGAAATGTGAGATAAACTGGTTGACGCATAAAGTAATTATCAACTCATTACGGAAATACTTTAGATTAGAATTTTTACGTACTGGTGGTATATAAGACCAACAAACGCAGTCATCGAGTTAGTGTACGGTCGTTTGGCTACAGTGGATCTATCAATAGTACATTTGTGTTACTTCAATACACCAAAGGCTATGGATGTAAGTGTTTATTCTATTGACTAAATTACTTTTTTTCTGTTATTTTCATGTGTGTGTATTATTTTATTTAAATATTGTGTATGTATATGATTAAGCCGTGGTAACTCAGATGGTTAGCGCTAGCTGTAAATTTCACAGTACGCGACCCGGGTTCGATCCCCGCCAGCACCAATTAAATTGTTAATAGCAATTTTAAGTGCTTATTACCACGTGCTTGGTGGTGAAGGAAAACATCGTGAGGAAACCTGCATGTCTGAGAAAATTTCGAAGGCATGTGAAGTTCGCCAACACACATTGAGGGAGCGCGGCGGACATTTCCTTGCTCTAAAACCCTCTCAGAAATGAGAGGAGGCCTATGTTCAGCAGTGGACTTTAATAGGCTGTAACTTTAACTTTTTTAACTTTTATGATTAAGTGTTAACAAATTGATATTAACATGATAACTGTGTTGTTGCAGAAATCATTGAGCTTCGATGAAGATACCTATAAACAGTATTACTACTCGCCACTCTCCCCTCAAGAAGAGAGTGATAACCTCGTCATTAATAATAACACATGCGATGGTGGAAAAAGAAAATCGCAATCGATTGATCATTTTTTTGAAGCTGAATCAAAAATAAAAAAGAGGAAGGGAAAACTTCAGTGAAGTGTGCACCAGTGCTTTTTTCTCCACAATCATGGAAGAGAATACGGAACTATTCAATAGCGAATTAAATCAGGAGTTGTCTAAAGTTTGTGAAGAAATGGAGAGGGGTCAACTGTTCGATTCGTCATACGATGATGAGTTGTATCATCACTGTGCGATGGTTGAAACACAGTTTAAGTATGTAAAATAAACATTCATTTCGATCATAATTTACATATTGTCTTATACAGTTTTTAATAAATTTAAACATTTTAGCAGTCAACCACTACAACTTGGAAGAGGAACGAAGCGAACGTGCAGCAAAGAATCCAAGATCATCAAAAAACCAACAACGGAAGCAGAAGCGCATACCTCTGCAGGGAACAGTATCAGTAACGATGATCAAGTGGAATGTCCAACGTGCCATATATTTATCAAGAAACGGTATTTAGCTAATCATTTTAAAAGTAATGTTCATAAAAATAATCTTTTAAATTCACATAATTCTTTATCAAACGTTAGTTTTATTGAATCTGCTTTTGGAAATAGGATTTTAACTTATAAAATCAAGAGTAGAGTAGATCGTTCGACATGGGTAAATTTTGAAACTCCTGAACTATTTTTAAATTCTATTAAAGATGATATTTTATTTTTATTACAAGAGTGTATTCATCAACACATAATTTTTAAGGAAAACTTCATATTGCATGCTGATTTTGTTCAACAAACTAAAGATATTCATGATACGTTCGATTTTCAAACGCTTAACTATATTATTTGTCAAGGAGATGACTTAAATATTTTTCTTTCATCTTTAAATGATACAATTACTACTAAAATTAGTGCTTTCGAAAAAAAAAGATAGCGGATGGAGTCTAAAAAACATAAAATCTATAGACATGAATGTTAATAAATTTAACCCCCTACGCGGTACTTCATACATAGATCTTCCTCGTGACATAAAATTAAAAAAGGCTGTTATAAATGTAAAAAACAAGGATTATTTTTGTTTTAAATGGGCGTTACTCTCGGCGTTATATCCTGTAAACAAACACACCGATCGGGTATCATCGTACGTTAAACATGCATATAAACTTAAATTTGATGGTATTTCCTTTCCGGTTAAAATTTCTGACATAGCAAAAGTAGAGAAATTAAGTGATATTAGTATTAATGTTTTTGGGTTAGAATATAATAAAGAAAAACGATGTAATTCTATAGTAGGTCCATTATTTTTAACAAAGTGTCGTAAAGATAGACATATCAATTTATTATTTTTTTCCAAGGATACAAAAAATCATTATTGCTATATAAAAAATTTATCGCGGTTAGTTAGTAAACAAATTTCAAAAGACGGTCACATCATGTACATTTGTGAAGCATGTCTACTTCGTTTTCCATCTCAGGAAAGGTTAAATAACCATGAACAATACGATTGTGCTCACATTTGTACAGTATTACCAAACAGTGAAACTTTAAAAAAAAAGAATTGGTTTGGTCAACCTATTTCAAATGATAAAATTAAATTTGATAGTTATGAAAAAAAATTAAAGATACCATTCGTAGTTTATGCTGATTTTGAAGCATTTTTAAAACCAATAGAATCATGTTCTAACGATCCTTCCAAACCTTTCACTCATAATATTCAGAAACATGAAGTACATAGTTTTGGATATTATATAAAATGTTCATATGATGATAAATTATCAAAATATGTAACATATTGCGGACCCAACTGTGCACAAGTGTTTATGGAAAGTTTATCTAACAATCTAAAAGAAATAAATAGACTTCAAAAATATCCACCACTTCCGCTAACAAATGAAGACAAAAACCAAATTTCAAATGCAACCATTTGTCATATTTGTGAAACTTAGTTGGCAAAACATTTTTATGATTTTGATTGGTACACTGGTAGTTTTATAGGTGTTGCTCATGAATCATGTTGTTCGAAGATCAGAACACCTAGTTATATACCAATATTTTTACACAACCTTAGTCACTATGATGCTCATTTTATTGTTCACGCGTTAAACTTTTGTGATGGTGAAGTCGAAGTTATCCCTCAAAATAAAGAAAAATATATATCCTTTTCCAAAAAATTAAAAGTGAATAACCACGAAATTATATTGAGATTCTTAGATTCATTTAAGTTTTTATCGTGTAAATTAGAAGAATTGGCCAAAAATCTCAGTAATGATCAATTTCAAGAATTACGTAGAAATTACCCTAATGATGAAGATTTCTTTCGTTTAAAACGGAAAGGTGTTTATCCATATGAACTTATGACTAATTATGATAGTTTAAGTCTAACATCGCTCCCTGAACAAAAATGTTTTTATAGTTCACTCACAGATTCACATATTTCAAATGATGATTACAATCATGCTAAAGATGTTTGGGAACATTTTGAGTGTTGTAATATGCTAGATTATTCAAACCTATATTTAAAAACAGACGTTTTACTTTTATCCGATGTATTTGAAAACTTTAGAAAGTTATGTATTAATACATATGATTTAGACCCTGTCCATTATTACACAGCACCCGGTTTAAGTTGGGATGCAATGTTAAAATATACAAAAATAGAATTAGAACTTTTAACAGATTATGAGAAAATTGCATTTATTAGATCAGGTATCAGAGGTGGTGTATCTCAATGTAGTAATCGTTATGCTAGAGCTAATAACAAATACATGGAGGATTATGATACAGGGAAACCAAATTCATATATCACATATTTTGATGCCAACAATTTATATAGTTGGGCTATGTCTCAATATCTTCCTACTGGTGGATTCGAATGGGTAAATCCAAATACAGAATTTAATGTGTCTAAGACATCAGACTTCGGTTTTATTTTAGAAGTTGATTTGGAATATCCAGATGAACTTCATGATTTACATTCGGACTTTCCTTTATGTCCAGAAAACATTTGTGTAGGCAATATTAATGAGAATAAACTAGTCCCAAATTTAAATAATAAAGATAAATATGTAATTCATTACAGAAATTTAAAGCAGTGCATAGAAATGGGGGTTAAATTAACTAAAATTCATAGAGTTTTAAAATTTAAACAGTCTCCCTGGTTGAAGATGTACATAGATCTAAACACAAAATTAAGAACTTTAGCAAAATCAGATTTCAAAAAAGATTTTTATAAATTAATGAATAATTCAGTCTTCGGTAAGACTATGGAGAATATTGAAAAAAGGGTTAACATAAAATTAGTTACGCACTGGGAGAACCAGGGTAAAGCTTTAGGTGCTCAAGATCTAATCGCTAAACCACAATTTCATAGCCTTTCAATATTTTCGGAAAACCTAGTTGCGGTTCAGTTGCGAAAAACGAAGTTAATATATAACAAACCAATTTATTTAGGGTTTTGCATTTTAGATATTTCAAAAACATTAATGTATGATTTTCATTATAACTATATGATTAAAAAGTTTAGTAAAATCAAATTATTGTATACAGATACGGATAGTTTAATATATCATATATTTACAAATGATTTTTACACTGATATAAAACCTGACCTTTCATCATACTTTGATACCTCAGATTATGATACAAATAATATTTTTGAATATCCAAAATTAAATAAAAAGAAATTAGGTTTTTTTAAAGATGAAAATAATGGTAAAATCATGAAAGAATTTGTGGGTTTACGATCCAAAATGTACGCTTTTAACTTAGAGAATAAGACTATAGCCAAGGCAAAAGGGGTAAATAAATGTATCACTAAAAAGATGACAATGAATAGTTATAAGTCTTCTCTATTTAATAAAAAAGTGCAATATTATAGTATGCTTAGATTTAAATCAATTAAACACACAATTTTCACACAAAAATTAAATAAGATAGGTTTATCATATAATGACACAAAGAGACATATTTTAGATAATAATATTGAAACATTAGCTTGGGGTCATTATAAACTGCGTTAAGTGTTGATAGTTTTTACTTTTATGTCTGCGTTTAAGAAAAATTTATATTGATTGTAAAATTATGATAATACTATAATATGACGTAGTTTATTACATATTTAATCATTGTTTTATTGTAAATAATTTAAGTTAATTGTTGTTTCTATTTATTTGAGGTTGAGTTAATTGTAAAATTATGATGTACTATTGTTGTTTCTATTTATTTGAGGTTGAGTTAATTGTAAAATTATGATGTACTAATTGTGTTAGAAATAGTATACAGATAATTCTGTTTTATATAATTTTTGGAATATATATTAATTGTTTACACCAACACTTTCATTTTTTATTTCACCCCTTTGAACTTTAGACGTGTGTTATGTTTCACTTTATCCATCCGTTCACTGCTATTGTGGCAGGACCAAGTGGGTGTGGGAAGTCAAATTTTGTAACAAATTTCATAAAATCAGTTACAGAAATATGTAATTGTGATTTTAATCAGATCACATGGTGCTTTGATGAAATGCAACCATTATATAATTTACCAAATGTTAACTATCATCAAGGAATTCCAAATCTTAATATGTTTGATGGTGAAAACCCACATCTTGTTATTATTGATGATCTAATGAGAGAGTCCGATGGAAGAATTGTGGATATATTTACAAAAGGTAGTCATCACAGGAATCTTAGTGTATTTTATCTAACACAAAATTTATTTCATCAGGGTAAAGGACAAAGAGACATATCTTTAAACTCAAGTTATATAATATATTTTAAAAACCCTCGAGATAAAACTCAAATAAGATATTTAGCAAGACAAGTATCACCAGATAACCCAAAATTCATTGAAAATGCCTACAGGGATGCAACTCTAGAGGCGCATGGATATTTAATGGTAGATTTAAAACAGAATACCAATGATTTTTGTCGTATCAAGACAAATGTCTTTCCATTTAATGGTTTCTGTACAGTCTACGTCCCCACAAAAGAGTTTAAATACACCAAGAATCAAACAATTGAAATCATTGCTAAATGATGCATCGTCGACTCACAACGTATAAACATTTGCTAACCGCTTTGCATACGCTTAAACCAAAATATCAAAGAGCATTACTTGAAACGTGTGATGAAGAAGAAATTAACTGTATTTGTGAGTGTATTCATAACGTTTTACAAGGAAAAGTACCTCTTAAAGATCAGGATAAACAAAAATTGAATAAACATAAAAACATACTCCGTAAACTAGTACGTAAGTGTAAACATAAACTAAGAAAAAATATAATTATACAAAAAGGAGGGGCTTTCTTACCAACAATATTAGGTGCAATATTGAGTGGATTAGTGAGTGGACTAGCCAGTTAACATGGAAAATGCAAAGAAAATGATACTTATCGAACCTGGATTGATTGAAAAATTAAAACAAGAAAATAAGGTTAATAGTAATTTATCTCGATTAGATATTGAAATGCAAAATATTATGAATAGTAAGACGGAAGACCGAAAGAAATGGATATTATATTTACAAACACTGCAAAGATACCTTCATTTTACCGAAGAGGATCGTCAACCACTCAAATTACCAATTTATTCTGATACATCTAATGAAGATTCAAATGAGTCAAAAATTGGTTTTAAAAATAAAGATAGAGATCTAAAAACTTCAGTTGATATTGAATCTTTGCTGGAGGAGAATCGATCCATTAAAAGTAAAGAAAATGATGAAAATCCACTTTACACACCAGCTCAAATACTCAGTTTAATACCAAAAACTTATCATAAAAAAGGGCAGTTATTATTAAACTTAGTTGAAGCAAGTAAAAGTAAAATACATTGGGATAACGAAGGTACAGTCATAATTGATAGTGAAAAAATTCCTGGAAGTAATATTGTTGATTTAATAAATGATTCACTAAGACCCCTAAAAAGAAGTGATCCGGTAGGGTGGGTTAGATTTGCTGAAGCATTAAAAGATATTAAAGTACCACTTACTTATATTGGAAATCCAAGGAGATGTGAGTTTATTAACCAACTTCAAGCAAAAGATCTGAACAAACCCTCTGAGATTGAAGTTCAAGAGTTTGCTACACCGTGCAGTAGAGATAAAAAGTCTACAACTAAAATACGTAAAGGACTTGAGTGGGAAAAATGGACTCCGTACTAGAAGAAATTAACAGGATTTATTATGATCCATCTAATCCCGCTGGTTTTGGTAGTATTGATAAATTATCAAAAGCCATGAAGGGTAAAATGAATAAAAAGCAAGTAAAGGAATGGTTAAAATCACAAGAAACATACACATTACATAAACCCATTCGAAAAAAATTCCCGCGTAATAGGTACATTCTATCAAATATTAATGAACTGTGGCAAGCTGATTTAAGTGATATGCGAACTTATTCTCAATATAATGATGGTTTCAAGTATATACTTTGTATTATTGATGTATTTAGTAAATATGCTTTTGCAAGACCAATGAAAAAGAAAAACTCAGAAACAACTAAAGAATGTTTTGAAAGTATATTTACTGAAAGTAATTTAACACCTACTCACATACAATCCGATAAAGGTACAGAATTTGTTTCAAAAGATGTACAAAAATACTTTAAATCCAAAAAGATTAATTACTATACCACTAACAATCCTGACATTAAGGCCAGTATTGTTGAACGATTTCAAAGAACACTAAAAATGAAAATGTGGCGTTATTTCACTCATAATAATACTTATAGATATATAGATGTTTTACAAGATTTAATATACTCTTATAATCACAGCTTTCACTCTAGTATTAAGATGTGCCCATGTGATGTAAATTCCAACAATATTATGACAGTTTGGACTAATCTTTATGATAGACGGTCAAAAAAACTTTCTTTAGAAAATCCTAAACCAAATTTCAATGTGGGTGATTATGTTCGAATAACTAAATATAAACATGTATTCCAAAAAGGATATGAATCAAATTGGAGTGATGAAATATTTATTATATCTTCAATAATTGATAGATCTCCATGGGTTGTTTATACAATAACAGATTTACAAAATGAACCAATAATTGGTACTTTTTATGAAAGAGAATTACAGAAAATCACTTACAACCCCACCTCACAACATAAAATAGATAAAATAATTGACACTCGTTATTCAAGTAACAGAAAAGAAGTATTAGTGAAGTGGAAAGGTTATCCAGATAAATTTAACAGTTGGATTTTAGCTTCTAGTTTAAAAGAAATATGAATAAAGAAAGTTTCTATTTAACTTTGCTCAGCAATAGTTCAATGGAATACTTTCCTGATAACAAGACCACAAATTTTTCAACGAAATTACCAAAAGCTATAAAATTAGAAGGTGAATGGTCGGTTGGAGTTGTCGAGTTTCAATATCCATGTACCATGTTTACTGTTCAAGACCATGAAAATGTTATATACATTACAAAATCTATGTTAATGCCTAATGAAGATAAGCCATCCACAGTGTACTACAAAAAACATATTCCAGCTACCAACTATGATAACGTTGAGCATATTTTAAGAGTGTTAAATGGTATCGGAGAGAACTTGAAATTTCGCTATGATGAAATAACAAAATTTGTGTCTATTTCGGTATTGGATAAAAATATAACATCCGTAACATTATCACCCAAATTAAGTTTACAGCTAGGTTATGAACCAAACAAAAATCTCCTAGAGAGAAATTTTGGAAAGTGTCCTGCTAATTTACACTTAGGGTTACCATCTCAACTATTTCTATATTGCGACATTATCGATCCTCAGATTGTGGGTGATGTTATGACTCCTTTATTAAGAGTCATTTCATTAGATCCTACAAAATACATTTATGGTGCAAATAAAATGCACGTTTTCTCTCAACCTCACTACTTACCTGTTATGCGAAGAGAGTTCGATACGTTGGAAATAGTTATAAGATCGAGTACAGGACAAAAAATACCATTCCAGTTTGGAACCGTGTGTATTAAACTACATTTCCGAAAATTATAATAATGAATTCTCTTCGTGATCATCATAAATGTCCATATGAAAATTATTATACACATCAAGCTGGATCAGGAGTTGGAGTAATTTATAAGGGTTCACCATATCAACGCGGTCATGGTATTGGGAGCTTCTTAGGGGGGTTATTCAGATCAGTTTTACCTTTACTTTCAAGTGGTGCTCGAGTGATTGGTAAGGAGGCATTAAGCGCTGGAGTAGGACTTTTATCGGATATGGTTCAAGCCCGTCCTATGGAAGCCTCAATAAAAGATCGTCTAAAGCAAGTTAGTACGAATTTAAAACGAAAGGCTGATGAGAAAATTGATCAATTTAACATGACTGGATCTGGGTATAAAACTAAAAGAAAACGATTGACATCGTTCATTCCACCATTAACTGCTAAAGTGAAAGCTGCGAAAAAACTTAGTCTAAAACCAAAAAATATCAAAGATATATTTTCAAACTAAATATGTCTTTCCTTCATAATCATTCTTGCGAGTGCGTTAAGTCAGAATTGGATTTGTTTGCACTACCGTCTACACAAACTAGCATTGAAAATGGATTGTGGATTCATTATAAACCAATTTCATCTCTTGGTGATGATGGACCTATCGAGTTTCAAGTTCCTGGGACCGGCGATGACTACATAGATTTGTCTCATACATTACTCCACATAAAGGCAAAAGTATTAAATCAAGATTCAACTAACTTGGTATCTACTACAATAGTAGCACCTGTAAATAATTGGCTGCATTCACTTTTTAGTCAACTTGATGTTTATTTAAACCAAAAACTTGTATCACCACCTAATAATACCTATGCATATCGAGCATACATGGAAACCCTTTTAAACTATGCCCCTGCTGCTAAACAATCTCATCTTACTTGTAGTCTTTGGTATGAGGATACAGCAGGAAAAATGGATTCTACAGATGGTAAAAACATAGGATTTGTTAAAAGACAGGAATTGATTAGTGAAAGTAAGGAAATAGAAATGATTGGTCATCTTCACGGTGACATTTTTAACCAAGATAAATTTTTAATTAATGGTGTTGAAATGAGTGTTAAAATGGTTCGATCAAGAGAGAGTTTTAATTTAATTGTTGGGTCGAACGATGTAAAGTTTAAAGTTTGCATTACGGACGCAACTCTTATTGTGCGACGAGCACGAATTAATCCAAGTGTATTACTCGCACATCAAAAAGTTTTAGCTTCTACCACTGCTAAATATCCTATTACTCGAGCTGAAGTAAAAGTTTTAACAATTCCTTCAGGTGTTCAAGGAAAAACTCTTGATAATATATTTTTAGGACAGGTACCGAAAAGATTTATAATTGGATTTGTGAACAATTCTGCATTTAATGGTTCCCTTACTAAAAATCCATTTAACTTTGAAAACTATGGTATTAATTCTTTCAGCTTATATATTGATGGTCAACAAATACCTTCAAAAGCTTTGCAACCATCTTTTAATAATAGCATATTTACATCAGCATATCATACTCTATTCTCGGGAACTGGTATTCACTTTCTTAATGAAGGAAATGGAATCTCTTGTGAACAGTATGGCAAAGGTTACTGTCTATTAGCATTTGACTTAACTCCTGATTTATCAGCTAACTCATCAACTCATTGGAATCTCATAAAGCATGGTAGTGTAAGAATAGAAGTACGATTTGAATCCTCATTAATACAAACAATTAACTGTATAGTTTATGCTGAGTTTGATAATATTATTGAGATAGATAAAAACAGAAATGTTACTGTAGACTATAGTAGTTAAGGTTATAATATGTGTTGTGTGTTAGATTTTATGTGTTATGTGTAATGCATTTTGTGTGTATGTAACTATGTGAAACGTTATAAAATTAAATAAAACAAATTGTATGCAATATATTTTTTTTATTTCTTTATAAATCTTCTATTTAATCTAATACAAAACACTGTTCGAGTTGAAATTTTACATAAGCACACTGACTAAACCACTGAACATGCTGCTGCCAAGGATCATCATCATCTTCCCAATCTTTTAAACCACCACCACAATGGAAACACTTGGTCCCGTCTGCATGGCCAGTATAAAAGAAACCAGCTTCGGCAAGATCTTCAGGTTTCTGTCGCATAACTAGAGGCCAGTTTTCGAAACTAAGCAAACGGCTAGATTTTGAACTGAAGAATGGATATTCAGCTCTTGAGTACTGCATACTCTTCTCGTTTTCTTCTCCACTCAGTGTTGTAGTTTTGTTATTCAATGATGTGTTTTGTACACGTATGCCCCACTCATCTCTTCCTTCCGCTCTTGTCTTCCTGTAATTGAAGTAAACAGAATCACATTCACTAATGATCAGCTAATGACTGTCATTGTTAAAAAAGTATTTTTTAACTTTTTCACTTTCTGCTATTGTCTTTGTTATATTGTATACGAGGGCGTTTGTATTGTCGTAGATGCTATCCTTATTAGTCTTTACGTAATATTTAATTCTCGTGGAAGCATGTTTCCAATGATCAGTAGTTGGAATCTTGGATAGCTTCTTCATATCGTACATTTCAATTTTGATGAGATGCGTCGCTTGGTCTCCGTCGTCAGAATTAGTAGAAATGTATGATACACCATCTCTAGCGGCTCGTGCTACGGTTGATGATAACAGCTTCCTCTTTTTTATTTTTGATTCAGCTTCAAAAAAATGATCAATCGATTGCGATTTTCTTTTTCCACCATCGCATGTGTTATTATTAATGACGAGGTTATCACTCTCTTCTTGAGGGGAGAGTGGCGAGTAGTAATACTGTTTATAGGTATCTTCATCGAAGCTCAATGATTTCTGCAACAACACAGTTATCATGTTAATATCAATTTGTTAACACTTAATCATAAAAGTTAAAAAAGTTAAAGTTACAGCCTATTAAAGTCCACTGCTGAACATAGGCCTCCTCTCATTTCTGAGAGGGTTTTAGAGCAAGGAAATGTCCGCCGCGCTCCCTCAATGTGTGTTGGCGAACTTCACATGCCTTCGAAATTTTCTCAGACATGCAGGTTTCCTCACGATGTTTTCCTTCACCACCAAGCACGTGGTAATAAGCACTTAAAATTGCTATTAACAATTTAATTGGTGCTGGCGGGGATCGAACCCGGGTCGCGTACTGTGAAATTTACAGCTAGCGCTAACCATCTGAGTTACCACGGCTTAATCATATACATACACAATATTTAAATAAAATAATACACACACATGAAAATAACAGAAAAAAAGTAATTTAGTCAATAGAATAAACACTTACATCCATAGCCTTTGGTGTATTGAAGTAACACAAATGTACTATTGATAGATCCACTGTAGCCAAACGACCGTACACTAACTCGATGACTGCGTTTGTTGGTCTTATATACCACCAGTACGTAAAAATTCTAATCTAAAGTATTTCCGTAATGAGTTGATAATTACTTTATGCGTCAACCAGTTTATCTCACATTTCCGTTGCCTATCTCAACATTTCTTCGTATTGTGTTTTGTTTGGTGATCAATGACTCAAGTACGATTTGTATAACACAAAAATGCAATTTAATATTTAGAAACATATCAGTTTATCTCACATTTCCGTTGCCTATCTCAACATTTCTTCGTATTGTGTTTTGTTTGGTGATCAATGACTCAAGTACGATTTGTATATCACAAAAATGCAATTTAATATGTAGAAATCACTATAATTGACCATTCCTATGTTATTCATTGAGTAGCTAGGTACTGTAATAATCTACTAATAGCAGTAATATCATGGATACACTAGATGTACAACAACATCTGAAAAAGATTCACCCCAGTCTAGAAAATAATGTTTATGCAGCTAATAGACTGCCTATGTATACCCACGTACCAACGTATATAATATGTAATTTGGATACAGATGATAAACCAGGGTCACATTGGGTAGCTTTATATATCGATACGAATGACGTCGGTCAATATTTTGATTCATATGGACGATCACCTGTACGATATCATCTAGAGTTTTTAAAAAGGAATTGTAAAAGATGGAACTGGAATGTTGATAGGATTCAGAATGAGTGGACTTCAGTTTGTGGCGAATATTGCTTAATGTATTTACTATATAAGTTTCAAGGATGTTCAATACATAGTTTTACGAGTATATTTACAAGGAACACATTATTTATACAACGATATTTTAGTGGATGAGATGTTTCGCTCCTATTTTATAGATAATAATTAATAAGATTTTGTATTTTATAAATAAAAATTGTAACAAAATTATGTAATGTGTTTTATTGATGATTCAGATTAGCGTTGTATAAACAAAGAATTATAATAAACAATAGCACTGATATAGTCGACGCACACGCTGCAATGAAGGTGATTAAGGAACAATAGAACAATAGAAATAGGAACAACAATGGGACGCTAATGACGGTGGAGGCCCTTACCGGATATCAATTAGATATTAGCTAATTGATCTACACATCTCCGGAACCGTGCATTCTACACAAAAATGGACCGCGGATTCGTGATCAGAGCATGCCAAAACTTTTTTTTTTTTCTTTTTTTTTTAGGATCGGGCGTCGACGAACGTCGTTGAACCACGTCTGACTCAGGTGGTCTAGAAGTGGTACAACTACACTACTGACTATGCTAAGGATTTGATAAAAATGCAAGTTGAACATATTGCTTGGGTTCATCGTGTTGAGTTTATATCAATTAAAAGCTGTTTGAAGTAGCATTTTAAAGTCATATGTACGGAGAAGGAAATGAACATAGCATACAATTAACCGACTTTTGGATTATTACTGTGTAAGGACTCGTAAGAAACGTGATTTTGACATTCATTGAGTGGGGCCTATGTTCAGTATTGGACTTGTGCTAAGCTGTAATAATCATGATGATAAGGAATCGTCATATAAATTTTGGTGTGTCATACAATCACAGGAATAATGTTTTGTAACTTTAACCTGTTATTTTTTGTATCTTTTTACTTATTGGTGACGTTTTGATCAACCGTGATTGTTCAAGTGTATTTAACCTCATTATTTTATCACAAAATCTTTGCATCGTGAACGTATTACAAAGTATTACAGGAATTCTCATCCCTGTTTAGAAGGAAAAGCTTAAGCTTATTTTACCAAAATAGAATAAAATGCATGAAAATAAACTATCGCAACTTTAAGATATTACTATGATAGTTTGTAGATACTTAGTAAAAGAGCGAATGCAATTCACTAATTAATTAAATAGCAAACTTACGCTGCCGTTGAAAACAAAATAATAGTTATTAATTTTAAGACAAAGTTATATTTGTTAAAATTTCTACTTATTCGAAACACAAACGTATTTATTCCGTTTTCTTGGCTGGAGGCTAAATATAAACTTTCACTGTTTCATTCCAACTTATCTTCTTCTATCTTACTATAATAAAACTATACTGTATTAAAACTCTAAGTGAACAATTTTTGTGAATTGAATAGCTTTTTAAGCATGGGGCAACCGCAGTTTTTTTATTGTTGTTTTGATGTTATCAGAAAGATGCTGCTGCCCATCTACTTCCTCAGTTTCCCTCTGTCGCCTCTTACGACACCCACGGGAAGATATGGGGTAGTGGGTATTCTTACCGCCCACTACACGAGGACCGCCACGCACTAACATCAACGGCGAGTACATCACTCACCTTTGATTTGCCGACGATTGAGTTCTTATGACAGAATCGCTGGAGGACCTAAGCACTATCCTCAATGACCTCAATGGTACCTCCCAATGGATAGGTCTTAAGATGAATATGGACAAAACAGAGATCATGTCACACCTATGCCGGTAGTTGTTGGGAGCACTAAGCTCGAAGTTGTTAACGAGTTATACGAGTATGTTTACCTGGGACAAATTTTGTTACGTGGTAGAGCCATGCTGCAGCTATATTAGTAGTATAGTTGTAGCACGAATGTGTCGGCTCGACCGGGGAAGGACCACGTTCTCACAGAATACCAACGTAAAATAGCAGCTTTATGCTGCTGTGTTTCGTATGGTGAGTGTGGAGAACCGGAGACCCCTTTTTACTGGTAATGAGGCATTCCATCTTAGTCCTCACGGGTGACAACGCATCTGCATTTTGATTTTTAATAGAGGATAGATGTAGATGTCTATGGACCGCAGCAACCATTTACCATCAGGTGGACTATGTGCTCGTTTGTCACCCTTATCCTATAAAAAAATGGTCCTACTAGGTATGTCCAACTTCGACCGAGTGGTCAATATACGGATACAACTCGGCTGGGCAGCGTTCGGGAAATTACGCCACATCTTCTCGTCAGGTATACCTCAAAACTTGAAAACGAGACTGTACAACCAGTGCGTATTGGCAGTGATGACCTATGGAACTGAGACGTGGTCCTTCTCTGCTGGCCGGATGAGGAAGCTCAAGGTCGTTCAGCGAGCTATGGAGAGGGCAATGCTCGGAGTTTCTCTGCGTGATAAACTTAGGAATGAGGATATCCGCAGTAGAACCAGAGTAACCGACATAGCCCAATGGATTAGTAAGCTGAAGTGGCAGTGGGCCGGCCATATAGCTCGAAGAACCGACAACCGATGGGGAAGAAATGTTCTCGAGTGGCGGCCTCGTACCGGTAGGCGAAGTGTAGGGCGTCCCCCCACGAGATGGAGTGACGACCTGGTAAGACATGCAGGAAGTCGATGGATGCAGGTGGCTCAGGGCCGTGCTTTGTGGCATTCTTTGGGGGAGGCCTATGTTCAGCAGTGGACTTGTGAAGGGCTGTAATGATGATGGAAGGACCACGTCTCAGTTCCGTATGTCATCACTGGCAACACGCACTGGGTGTACAGTCTCGTTTTCAAGGTTTGAGGTATACCTGACGAGAAGATGTGCCGTAATTTCCCGAACGCTGCCCAACCGAGATGAATCCGTCGATTGACCTCTCGGTCGAAGTTGGACTTACCTAGTCGGACTATTTGTCCCAGGTAAACATACTCGTCAACAACTTCGAGCTTAGTGTTCCCAACAACTACCGGCATAGGTGTGACATGGACATTAAACATGATCTTTGTTTTGTCCATGTTCATCTTAAGACCTATACCAAAAAATCTCTATACCAATATATATTAATATATATAATATACTAAGGTAATTTTCTAAACGGCTCCGTGGCGCAGTGGC
Organism: Parnassius mnemosyne; assembly: GCA_963668995.1. Classification (NCBI taxonomy): domain Eukaryota; kingdom Metazoa; phylum Arthropoda; class Insecta; order Lepidoptera; family Papilionidae; genus Parnassius; species Parnassius mnemosyne. The sequence goes on from CAVLGL010000080.1 coordinate 31,217,877, forward strand.
TTAGTAATGAGTTACAACGCTGGGGGCCGTGGGTTCGAATTCCTCAGGGAACAAGTATTTGTATGGTCTACAAATAATTGTTTCGGGTCTGGATGTTTGTCCTCGAGTAATTTATGTTTGTAAACTGCCTTCACGATACAGGAGAAAATCCTAGTGTGGGGGAAATAACGTTTTTTTTTAAGAAAAAAAAAACAATAAATACCGCAGTAACAAAGTGACTAAGCGCTCGTTGTAGGTAAATTTATGTACACAGTACGCTAGCAACCCTGGCGAAACCCGCCAGCACCAGTGAAATTGTTATTTGCAATTTTAATTCATGTACTCGGTGGTCAAGGAAAACATCTAGAATAAATATAAATGTCTGAGCAATAACAAATGGAAGCCATGTGATGTCCACATAAACGAAAAATCACAGCACTTCGATCGTCAATCTGCCTGCCAAACGTGGCAGCTATGGCAAAATCCTTTCAATGAGGCAATCTATGTTCAGTAGTTGACTTTTATAATAATTGAAATTTTATAATAAGTGGAATGGAAAATGGCTTTATATGTATATCATAGAATTTATTTAAATATTACAGTTACTACAAATATATAAATAAATCCCCTTTCTATTTATCTTACTATTATTTTAAGAAATATATTACTTCTTACTATCATTATAATACATACATACATAAACACTCACGCCTGTCACCCAGAGGGGTAGGCAGAGACTACGGACTTCCATTTGGCGCGATCCTGACACACCTCTCTCTCGCCTCTTTTACATCCATATATCTAGGCATACACGCTCGTCGGTTAAGGGTACTCCTACTATCATTATAAGAAAAGAAATTGGTATAAATACGAACAAACTTAAACCCTTCAGCGCCATAACTCGATGATACGAGTAAAACATTGCGCCACAGAGTTGTTAAATTGATTATTATAATATTGTAATTTATTTATGTTTCCAAAGGAATACTAAGCAATGAATTCGCTTTTAAGAAAAATTTAATAAAGGTATTAATATTTCCGAAAAAAGTAATTTCGTCTTTTTTGTCGTTTTCTTTTCCACTGGCAAACGGTCCAACCACTATAATTTCTAGGAAAGGCCATTTTTATTTGTGTTGTCTGCTAAAAAGTGGAATTTTTGTTAAGTCTTTCAAATAATTTTGTCTTTAATAATTGCCTACGAATTTCTTTTATGGATACATTTCGAAGGACATTTCAAGAAATTACTTTCTTCTGGGTTATATTCGAGCCTTGAAAAAGATGTTCTAATAAATCATAAGCATGATCTTGAAACGTCTACTCTAGGTATATTATTTAGTTATATTAAATATTGAGTGAAAAAGAACTTAAGTATTTCAAAACAATATCTATTTTAATTAAAAATTTCAAATTAAGAACTTAGAACTATACTTTTTCTAATAAGACAGACGGTCGTTGTTAATAAAGATATTAAGAACCTACTCGATTACAATAGATTTTTTTATTTAAAAAGATCTGTGTAATAAGCTTGGAGATGAAAAGTTCTCTAAATAAATTTTATAAAATTCACCGAAGGTCACCTTCCGTAGATATTTTTCCACGATAAAATTTTATTTGTATCCTTCAGTAGCACCAGCACCACCGTGTAGAATACGATGGAATATTTTTTTTAATATAACACTGAAGCGATAAACGAACTTACAATCCACCTGAAACCTGCATATAATCTCGAACAAGTAAGGCGTCAGACGAGTTATCAGCTCACATAGCATGTAATTTCATTGGATCTCTATACGCTGCAGACCGGATCACGCAGTGCAAGCACTGCTATTTATATAAGGATGGTACCTACTCAGATGGACGCCTAGGCAAAAAATTTGTCATTAAAAAATATCTATAATCGGTGCGAATACGAAATAACACGCCCTAGCTCCCGCGTAGTATGTACGTAGTATGTATGTAAAAATCACTGTATGTATGTACGTAGTATGTATGTAAAAATCACCGAGAAAAAATAGATGACTCAGAACCATGCTTGGTAACAGACTTCGGTAGAGAGCAAACTTGCAAGGGACTGCAATGCATACAATGGGGTGTTAAAAGATAGAACCGCAACTTCTCTACAAGCCAATGATAGCTCCACGAGGTGTACCGTGCTAATCAACTTTTGGTTTTTTAAGAATAAAAAAAACCAATGAGGCGTTGGCATCGTATGATGGCGGAACAATCACTAAAACTGAAGGAGCATCACTAGTGAAACTATACGTTTTGTGCACATTATCCCCCCTGAAAGGCGTGATAACTATTTAGGCAAATATTTCTAAGACATGCAGTCTATTTAGAATATTCTAGAAAGGCAGTGCAAAAAGTGATTTCTGGTGATGAATACTGAATTACCCGAATTAAAGTTCGTTTTATTTTTAATTAAAAGAAAACAGTTGTCTTTCACGTTTTAAAAGTTTTGTGCACTTTGTCAACAAAGCATTTGAAATATACAAACAAAACTCACATAAAACACGACACGATTTTAAAAGCAGTTGTTTTACCTTGACCTCGCCATTGTGTGAAGCAACCACATGGTTCTGCGAGGGTTTTGTTTGCTTGTGGCTTTGCCTTTACGTAAAAAAAAAAGCAATTTTACTATTTTTAAAATAGACTAAAATTTCCTTTCACAGAATAATGTAAATAGTATTGCGTGCCTAAACTAAAATAATAAAATTTTATTTAACATCAAAAAAGTATAAGCTTTTCTTGCAATTTCTCTTGATGCCAACTTCACCTCAGGTTATATAACGACGAGTGAACGCAAGATATAAAGTAAATGGGGCTCTTCACTCTATTGTGAGAAGTCAGAATGTGTCAAAAAAGGCACGTATCAAATCACTATGCTGTGTTGGTCGCTACCTTAATGTATGGTAAGGAAAGTTAAGTGTCACAGAAAACGCACGAGAGTAGAATAAATGCTAAGTGTGATAAGGTTAGGGCAGAGATATTATGTGATAACAGAAAAGTTTGGCTTGCAAGATGATGTTGTGACCAGTATTAAGAAAGAAATGCTTCGGTGGTTTGATCATATAGAAAAAATGAACGAGGAAAGATTTACAAAGCTAATTTATATTGAACGGCAAATTCGGAAAAGGATGCCCTAGGCAAAAGTTTATCGACCAAATTGGCGATATATTGTAGATGGGCCAGATTAAGCCTGTAACCGACGAGCATATATGCGTAGGTCTATGGATGTAAAGGCGATGAGCGAGGTGTGTCAGGATCCTGCCACACCTGAAGTCTGTAGTCTCTGCCTACCCTTTTGGGTGACAGGTGGAAGTGATTATGTGATGTTGACCTGTACACAATGCATTTTAATTGCTAACGAGAGAGCTTTTAACAAAAGATTAATGACGGAATACCCATTCCAATTTCCAAATTTATGCAATCTTCTTGATTGAGATGAGCATGCCTATTCTAACCAACCTCTTACTTACCTATTTACTCGCTACTCAGGTGTGTATGAGTACGATATTTTTTTTATTAAAAAGGCCTAAGCTATGACCCATTATGACCTGAATTATTTTAGGGGATAGAATTGGATAATTTTTTGATATGTTATTGTTAAAGATCCCTTAAGATATTTACGACCATTAAAAGTTGAAGTAATTCATCAGTTTTGGAAAAAACAATGGGTGCCGTGCAACATACCGTTTTACTTCCGGTTAACTTCTCTAACAAATTTTACTGTCTATTGACAAAATTATGTAGATTTAATATGATGTAGGAGTGAATAAATAAAGAAGACCATTTACTTTATCAAATAATATAATATTAGTAGCTCAAGTTTTGTAGTTTACATACGAAACCTAGTACATTGGTTTAACGCCAATAATTTGCTCTTAAACGGCAATAAGACAAAATGTATTAAATTTACAATACCTAATGTAAAACATTCGAAAACCAATGTGCTCTTAAATGGGGAGGAGTTGAGTCTTATAGATACCACTGTTTTTCTCGGTATTACTATTGACGCGAAACTTCAATAGCAAGCAGACTTAGTTCTGCAGTATATGCTGTAAGAAAGATTAGAAGTCTCACAGATGTTGAGACAGCTAGGTTAGTGTATTTTAGTTACTTTCATAGCGTGTAACATGTCTTATGGAATTTTGCTATGGGGTAATGCGACTGATATTGAAGCTATATTTGTTTTGCAAAAGAGAGCCGTACGGGCGATTTATAATCTAAATTGTAAAAGAGTCCCTCAGAGAAAAATTTAAAGAAATAAACATATTAACTTTGGCATCGCAATATATTTATGAAAATGTAATGTATGTACATAAAAACATAAATAGCTTTAATAAGAATAAGGATGTTCCTACCTTAAACACTAGGAACAAACATAAGCTTGTAATGCCACTTACTAGACTCCACAGAATTAGTAATTCATTTATGGGGCAATGTATACGCTTTTACAACAAAATCCCAGAACTTGTTCAAAGTTTGTCAATAAACAAGTTTAAAAGTTTTATTAAAGAAAAACTGTACAAAAAGGGTTATTATAATATCAAAGAATACATGAATGAAAATAACCCCTGGGAATAACGTGATCGCCCCATGCTGGTTCTATGAAAATTCATTTAAAATTGTATAAACAAAATTATTGTTAAGTGAAATTATGTTTAAAAAAAAGTCCCGCTGGGTTTCTTGCTGGTTCTTCCCAGGACAGAGGTATTTTCCGAACCAGTGGTAAATAAAATAATGACTTTCAATAAGTATTATGTAGTAATCCATATTGAATAAAAATCATTCTATTCTATTCTATTCTATTCTAAAGTGAAACTAGTAATTGCAGGACGCACACAGCCCTACGTCACATTTCATCCATTGCAGTCTTGTCGTACTCTTACACGTTTTTAAAGCACATTTGCTACGTGATTCGCTAGGGACTAGTGTTTTGGCTTGGTACAATTAAAAGTGCTGCATATGTTTGCGATTGATCTACCAAAAGCTTGTTAGCACTTTTTCCCAAAAATAAGTCTAGGATTTCCGTTAGTGACTTTTCTCGAACTGAAATAAAATTTACTTCAGGAAACATGAGTGGCTCCCGAACTAAAACTTCATCAATCCAGCTTCGTGACGCAGAATGCTTGCAAAATACATTGATGTCTTATTTTATTTTTCGATGGCGGTTCGTCTGCTTCAGAATTTTCTGAATCACTTGAAGAACTGTCAAGTTGATTAGCGCAGGTTTGACTTTTGCAACCTTCTCCACGACTTCGACTACTTCTTCCGCAGCGTAAAGAAGAGCGGCCTCGTGAAGAACGCAAACCACCAGACAGCGTACGATATGGCTCCGCTACAGGCTGTACATCCAAACGGCACCGCTAGTTTATAATGAGTTAAGTAGTGTCTATTATATTTGACTCTACTTGAAAATGTGTGGTATTATTTAAAACTTACATCATGATCATCAACCATCACAAACATTTTGCGTGGTAGGTGTATTAACGATCCAGACGTCTCCCATCTTGGAAATTTGTATGCTATTGGTCCTGCGGCCTTTACAGCTATATCGAAATAGACCCGTAAGCGAGGACTTACGATCTGTTGAGTGCAAAGCTTATGCAGATGATGTCTGCAGTCTCGAGGGACCCCGGTTCCTGCTTTTGGAGTGAGGCTTCTCTAGCTTTAGGGAGGGAGGGTGGGAGGGGTTTCTCCATGTAATTTAAACTTCAAGTAATGGTGATTGATTTACATGTAAGCAAAGGACACACCTACGTATATCATAATAGGACGTACGCAGGTTTTACAAATATGCAGTTTGTGTCTAAAGGAAAATTTACTGCATTTATTGGTGAGGGCGAAAAGGCAATATACTACAAATTTCACTCTTTTTAACAGCCTTGATGTGATGAGTGAATATCATCTCATTACCTAACTATAGTTGACCTCTCTAACCCAAGGAATTGAGAATAGAGGGAGATTGTACCTTTACTGTGTCGTTTTAGTCTAAGTAGAATGTCTTTAAAGCGAGCTTTCATGTTAAACATGGTAGATTTTCTTTTATCGGAATTTAATTCGATTCTCCATTTTTTGTACCAATCGCCTAAAGCGTTTGTTGCAGGTTGTTGTTGAATACAAATCTAAAGGGGTTACAATCAGAAGTATAAATGGAGGTGTAATCAGCGTAAAGTGCGAGATCCGGTATTATCGGGATATCGCTAATGTAGAGTGACCAGACGGTCGGGGGGAGAGAGACAGAGCCCTGGGAAACTCCTGTTCTGATGGGTTTGGAATAGGAGAAGGTCCTCTTGATGCAAAAACGGAAGGATCGATTGGCTATAAACTCTTGTATGATTTCGACGAGTCTTAAAGGCACCCCTAAATAAAGAAATTTATAACGAATCTATTGTGCCAGCCCTTGTCAAAAGCCTTAGCCACATCGAAAAACAGAGCACTAGTATATACAGTGCGTCTCTTCGAATTTATGGTATAATCTAAGATGTGATCCGTGAGGTGGTGCACCTGTTGAACACATATTTGGCTCGATAAATAAACTTTGGGAATCAGATTTTTGTCTAACGCGACATCCTTCAGTCCGCTAAGGTTGATGCGCTCATAGATTTTCTCCATTGCACTGAGGAGACTAATGGATCTATAACTAGATACCCTGTTTTTCGTGGAAAGGCACGAACGGCGTGGCACGGAAGAGGTACCGAAGGCTGATAGCAGCTGAGATAGGAGCCGAAGAGGCCCTCTCTCTCTGCCAGAAGCCCTGGGACTAAATTTCTCTGCCCAAACCTCCCCCAGTTCCAAAGGCGAAAAAACACAGTCGGTCTGAGGAAACCCCCAAAGACCAGCCCAGGAAATCTGTGAAGCTGGCAACGGAGGAGAAGAAGCTCAGCTTCAGTGCCGTAGCTGGCTCCGTGCATGTAGGAATTCGCAATTCGAATCCTTCGAGCGTGGAGCAGATGCGGCTGGTCCACCGGGCACTACTCACGCAGACTATTGCTAAGACGGCCTGTGGAGCGCAACCGGGAATAGGACCAAAAGTTTCGGGTTTCACCCACAAGCCAGGTGGGATTCTGGTAACGTACCTGAATAAGGCAAGCCAGGAAGACTTTCCAATCGCCTGGTAAGCCTAAACTTAGGATGTACACCAACCTTTGTAACGCGTGCTAGGCAGAAAGTTTTAGATGTAATCTTTGCTACCAATAACATATCCAGGCGAATTACTGACTGCCATGTTAGTAGTGAAAACTCGATGAATGATCACAGACACATTAATTTTGTGATTAGAGCATCACCAACTTATGAAACTGTTGCTTTTAGGGATCCAAAAGCGACGTCCTGGGATGTCTATAGAGATCAATCGTTTTTATGCTTTTAGGAAACGCTTCTTAAAAGCATAAAAACGATTGAAGGTCTGGAGTTATCGTCGCAGTTATATCCATGTAGCCTTCGAAGACAGTTGTCCCGTCAAAACCAAGATCTCAACATGAAAAGTTCCTTGGTGGAACACTAAGCTAAAACAGCTTAGTGAAAAGACCAGGAAACTATTCAATAGGGCTAATAAAACCAACGAATGGAATATTTATAGTGCAGCCCTCACCAATTATAATAAAGAAATTAGGAAAGCTAAGAGAGCATCGTGGAGGAAGCTATGCGAGGAAGTTGAGTCTCTGCCTCGCAGTGCGATACACAAAATGATATCGAAAGCTAAACCTAATCAGACCGGGCTTCTTAAAAAGCCTGATGATAACTTCATTAATAGTGAAACGGAAACACTGGAGCTACTAGCGTCGACCCATTTCTCAGGGTCACATATGACTCTGGCCTCGAACCCTTTCAGAGCCTTACGAAGGCCTTGTAATGAGGACCGGTGTAGGGCTTCAAAGATAATAAGGCAAAATCTGGTGCAGTGGGCTGTTGGCTCCCTTAAACCATATCATAATAAAATAGGGAGGATGGAATAATGCCCATCCGTCTACAGAGCGGTATCGGTATCTTTTTTTCTTATCTGGTGCAAATCTTCAGAGCAAGTTTTGCATGGGGATATATTCCAGAGCGATGGACAATTGTCAAATTTCTGTTTATACCTAAGGCTGGTAGAAAGGACTATGCTTTACCAAAGTCCTTTAGACCTATAAGCCTCTCTTCCTTTCTTCTTAAGACATTGGAGACAATTATAGATAGATATATTAGGGATGTAGCTCTAGTTACAAGACCTATTATACACTACAACCATCATGCCAACCGCAGAGGCCGATCTATGGAAACAGCCCTGATCAGTGTTACTGACAGGGTCGAAAAAGCGCTGGAGGATAAAGAAATAGCTCTTTGTGTCTTTCTAGATATTGAAGGGGCCATCGACAGTACATCACTGCTGGTTGGGGGCCTGAGATCTAAAAATGTTGACCCCACAACCATCATGTAGGTGAAGTTGATGCTCACAAACAGAAATGCCAGAATAGAACTGTTTCAAATTTCGATTGAGATTGACTCTTGCGGTTGACCAATTATTGTACAAAATGGCAGATCTTTGTATTGACACACTGGGTTATGCTGATGACCTTGTGATTATTGCGAGGGGCTTTTGCCAAACTACTTTATCATTAATCATACAAAGAGCCCTAAACACCATAAACAACTAGTGCAGGGACAACAGTTTATCAGTTAATGCTGATAAAACTGTTATCATACACTTTACCAAAAAGAGACGCTTGGACAAATTAGTCACACCAAAATTCAATGGTAAAGAAGTACCATTCTACACTGAAGTTAAGTACTTGGGCGTAACCTACGACCAAAAACCAACGTGGATCTCTCACCTTATCAATGTATGTCATAAGGCTAAAATTGCTTTAGGTACGTGCAGTCGCATGGTCGGTAACAACTGGGGCTTGCGTCCCAGTATGATTCTATGGCTGTACAGTAGTATAGTGAGGCCGATTCTTACCTACACCTCCACTGTCTGGTGTAATAAGGCCAACCAAAAGACGACTGCGGACAGAATAAATAGTCTACAAAGGACTGTCTGCTTAATGGCAACTGGAGCGATGCGATCATCGCCTGGAGCGGCTCTTAATGCACTTCTAGACCTAACGACCTGACTTTGACTGATCTTTACTTAGAAAAGGAGCCGAAGGCTAGTATGTATAGGATAAACGCTCAGGGTGGATTGAGCTTGCTTTCCTATAGATTGAGATCCATGCTCGACTCAATCGGTCTTATGCATAATCTCAGATATCATGCGTGCACTATATACTTTTAAGAAAAAGTATACAGTGGAACTACTGGTCAAGCCTAAGACGCCTCCCCTCACCGCTTCAGTTGGCTACCGAATCTTGAACGCGCATTACGCGTCCACAATTTCTCTCTCCTGGAGGGTAGTTGGGAAGAAGCCTCCCCAACTACCCTCCAGGGAAGACTGGCTGAATGGACAGGTCATCTGTGAGGTCGGTACCCTTATATCAAAAATGGGCCTCAAAATAGGCTGTGGAATTTATGGGGAACGCCCCAAATTCAAACACAGTATGAATTCGGGTAGATTCAGCTCTATCTTCCAGGCAGAAATTTTCGACATACTTCAGTGTGCAGAAATCAATTTGCAAAAAGACTACGTTAACCATATAATCTATATTAACTCTGATAGTCAAGCAGCACTGCTAGTGCTGAGATCAAACTTGGTAAACTCGAAGCTAGTTGGAGACTGCGTGAACCGTCTAAACGCCCTAGGAGGTAACAACAAGGTCGTTTTAAGATGGGTTCCGGGTCATACGGGTATTATAGGCAATGAAACTGCAACGAAACTCGCACGGGAGGGCTCAAAGAGTACACTATTAGGACCCGAGCCATTTTGTGGAACCTCAAAAAGCCTCGCCAGATTGGCTCTGGAAACTCTTTACCACAATAAATCACTTAAGATCTGGTCTGATACATCAGGCTTAAAATATTCTAAAACCTTAATCCGGGCTTTCGATCGTAATATTGCTTTGGAAGCCCTGGAATTAGGTAAAAATAAATTGCGCATTCGGGTAAGAGCCCCGACTGGACAATGTTGTCTTAAAAAGCACATAGCTCCCTAGAGGAGAAAACGCCTTTAGACATCCTGACAAATTGCAGGCCCTTAATCCGCAAACGCAGCACTCATCTGGGAAACTATGTACTTTGCTCAGAAGAAGTGAAATTACTCACAGCTAAGCAACTCCTTCTATTCATTGAAGACGTAGGGTTTTGCAGTGAACTGTAGACATATCAGCGATCACAATAGATCTTTTAGGTCGCAGTGATACTGGTCTCTCTAGACCTGCATAGCTGCTCGGTTTGTTCAGTTTATGAAAACCTATGACATCTGCTTCTTTCCATATTTCTGGAAAGATGCAGTAGGATAAAACACATTCAAAATTACCACTAAAAGGCAGGTTAATTTAGACGGGACGACTTTGAACATCTTATTTTTAATATCATCTTATTTTAAATTCTAAACTATTATTTAGTGCAATTTTTTTTTACTGGATGTGGTGCTTTTGCTCAATTAGTTTGATTTGTGTTTGTTTAGAGTTTATATGTATGTTGTTTAGTTTTTTTTTCATATAATGATATATACACCTGTAAATACATATCCTTTGTCTAAAAAATTTGTGTTTTGTTCGTAACAATGCATATTGATAGTGTCGATGGTGTGTCTATCTAAATAAATAAATAAATACCATCAGTGCCTGGCACTTTCCGGGGTTTAAGATGTTTAATGATGGTCTTGACCTCATCAAAAGTAAGAACGGGGAGAGGCTCATCCGTTGGTGACTAGTTTTGATTAGTTGGTGGTGTCGCTGCCTCATCCACATTATTTAGGTAGACGGAGTTGATAGGCAGAGTGCTGAGAGAGCATAAGCTCTCAATGCTGTCTGCCATGCTTTCGGCCTTTTCAGAGAACACGAACTGACCATCAGGTCTTACTAACATCTTTGTTTCATTTTCTGACTTGAAAGCTCTCGCCAACACCCAGAAGACAATATGCGAAGCCGAGATTTCCTCCATCATCCTATCCCAACGTGATTCCCTCGGCTGGGTTATACGCTACTTGATCTCTCTACAGTGGTGGTGCAAGTTGTACCTCTTGTATATGGTTCTATAACGTTCATAGACCCTAACCGCAGCGCTTTTGACATGGGGCGGACGGTCCGGATATTATACTACATCTGTCGGAAACGAAATTGTTATAACGCCATCTATTTGGAAGTCAAAAGAATTTTAGGACACCCTTAGAACAAAAAGGGGGTGATGAATTCAATTACGCTACCACCACGCAGTAAGTATTACAGTTTATTATAGTTCTTTTAAAAAAAAAACGTTACCCCCACACTAGGAATTTCTCCTGTATCGTAGAGGCAGTTCGCAAACATAAATTGCACAAGGACAAACAACCAGACCTGGACCAAATATTTTCAGGCCATACAAATACATGTTTTGTGCGGGATTCGAACTCGCGGCTCCCTGCACAGCAACTCATTAAGCTAAGCTAAGCCACTGCGCTACGGAGCCGTCAAATTATTTTTTATACTACTCCAAAAATTTTATACACATACAATAGTTTAATTTTATACTAAATTGAATTTTACTTTCACTACGCTTCATCGTAATTTTGAAATTAAAATGAAGGGCTAAAAACATTTTAAAAAAATTCTACTCGTGTCTGTTTGTATTACCTATAATATTTTAATATTCAAGTTAGAAAAGTCTATTAAAAATATTTTTGTAAAGTTAAATACTTTAGGCTATTCTGAGTATACTAAAATACTATTGTCAGAAGCTCGTAAAAATAACAACGTAACCGGTAATAGAACAAATAATATATATATTTAAACTGTGTATTAATAAGTATAAATATGTATAGTTTATTTATAAGAAAAAGTATATAATATTTCGTAGTTAATTATCTCTATCGTTCAATTTTTATTTTGTTTTTATTCCATATTGCTAAACCTTCGTCTAGTAGTAAACTAGTAAAGAATGGCTCAAGTCATCAAGTTCGCCATTTGTATTCTTTTGTTATAAGGAATGCAATAAAGATTAAATAAATGAATAAACTAGGTGCAGCCAATTTTGGTTGGTCAAACTGAGATATATTCGATTTATTCATAGCTAAAAATATATCCGGTTTCTTTTGACTTAAAATAGTTCAAGACCTAGTGAAGTCTGAATAATAATTAAAATCATTATTAAGACTTCACTAGTAAATAATATAAAATAAATGAAGTCATAGTTAGACTTCGGCAATAACAGGTTTAGGTACGGCTACGGTTGGTAAGCTAGGCGCACACCAAAGCCGCGGATATTTTTTTTTATATTTGTATTGTGATTATTTGGATGTTTCCCAAGAGTATGGGAGAATAAGTAAAATCGAGGTAAACCTTGGTTTATTCTTTTGTCTGGCGTTATCCGTATCATGAATAAATCGAATAAGCACACCTAAGTATAACCAACCGCCATCAGCTGCATCTAGTTGTAGCCAGATATTCAAAATAAAATAAATCGTCCGGTTATCGAATTAGTAAAACCGTATCCGTCATCCAGTTAATTAGACCCAATCAAAAATTATATTAAATAACATTACAATAATTAAAAGTTACTTAACTATATGTAAGGCTCTGTTCGTAGTCAAAGCAACTGATCGCACCGCTCCCACTGTTTGATCAGTTGCTTTGACTACAACCCAATAAACACAGATCACACATCTCTGGAGCGCGCTCAGTACACTTGGGGTCCACCTGTTTATCATAGCGTTGGCCCTAGTACTGATACCGTATCGCAGCAGTCACAGCCAGTCTCTGTGTGACAGAAGGTATTTAAACTCTAATTGCTAAAATTCCCGCTCCTAGAACGCTTACCGGCCCAACTTCTATGAGTCCTGAGATTTAATTTTTTAAAACAAGAATAGCCTATATTCTACTCAGGATTGTAATCTATTTCATTGCCAAGTTTCATCAAAATCCATTTAGTAGTTTTACTGTGATTGAGCCACAAACATACAAACATCCAAACAAGGTTTTAAATTTATTATGAGGGTCATCGTCGACAACACCACGTCTAAAGCCAGTAATATTCCCCTGGTAGGTTTTTATTTATTCTTCCACTTTATGAACCAGTAAAGTCTACTGCTGGAGTTGAGCCTCTACCGTTGTTGGGAGGAATTGCTTTAATCGTCGTTTGAAGCATCGATCGCAATTACAAAGTCTCGCATCATTGACGCCTCTGCAGGTAGCCGATCTATTTTTCTACATAAATGAGATGGACAAACCGCCAGCTACTAAAAGACATTAGATTTTTCAGGCATTTCCCATAGTTACCTCCCATGACACTCATGGGACGAAATGTGGTGACAGATTCTCCTACGTCATCACTACACGGTCTAAAATTAGTAATTAATCGATAACTTTGTGTACCTACCTCCATTGAAATACGCTTATAATACTAATGCTAGTAACTGGTTGGTAAGAGTTAATCCACTTATCATCAGGTGAACTGCGTGCTCTAAGTCACCCTTATTCTATAAAAATATAAAAATATAGCACAAAAATATATAAAATTTTTCTTAATATTATGTCTGCATAATCCAATAATAGATGAAAGAAAAATTATTTCTTCCAGTAGAACGAGCCTAATCCCCTATTATTAAGAGAACAAAAAAATACAGATAACAAATATGTAAGCTTGGGTTGTGTGCGAATCTATTAGATGAAATCCTTATTGAAACTTATTATTGTTTATGAGAGCCCTTGTACATTCGAAGCTTGGCAATCGCCAGAATAAGCCAAGGTGATGCTTATTATTTTTGGTTTCAATCATCATGAATTCATTCCAAAAGAACAAAAAAATACTATGTGTATTGAAGGGTTCCCGTTAGTCAATCCGTGAAGAACAACAGAAAATATGGAACAATAATTAGTGAAATTAGCGTCACGAATTATTGTCCCATATTTTATCATATATCACACAGATCACTAGTTGTGACTAGAGGTGCCAACTTTCTTATTTCAAATATAGTATTTTCTAGAGTGTTCCATATACTATTTTTGAACAAAATAAATACTGAAAACATCATAATGTAATTTGCAAGGGGTGATAGAAATAACAATCATTTTTTAAGATTTTTTTCTTTCACAAATTAGCAAAAAGCGTCACCTAATCAATTTAAAATGGTTGAAAAGTCACGTTAATAAATAGGTTAAATATAAATATTTTTTTTAATAAAGTTTGGGTTTTGTACATATTATTACCATAATTTATTGGTCATAATATGTATGGAACCCTAATAGAGCACGGCCCACCCTCACACTTGACCGATTTTATTTAATTATGATGGATTTGATGTCACGTGCAAAGTAAGGTGAAGGGCAGGCACAGGTCATTTGGAAAATTTTATATATACGAGTAATTAAAATAAGCAAAAAAGAAAACATGCGGCGGTTAAAGTTGCTGCTGTATTGTAGTGATAGAAATGTTTGATCCCAAAGTTATTGTGTTAAGGTTTATAATATTAATGATAGATTAAACTATTTCATTGGTAAATACCATTTTTCACATTTACCGTTAGGCCATTTCAAATCAAATTAATTTTTGTTTGGCTAAGAATTCTAATTTTAAATTAATTTTAAAAACATAAAAATATAAATAAAATTTTAAAAACATGGAATTATTTTTTTTAATTAGTCATTTGTTTATTGATTAGCGTTATGTTTTCATCGCATTTGAATCTTTTTCGTTAACCATATTATGGGTACAGGCGTGGTAGCAACGTGGCACAAGCGGCACGCAATATCAACGACGTTTACGGAGCGAATACTACAAAAGAACGCACCACCTCTTATTCTGGTTAGCCCGGTTTCGTTCTGGAAATTTTGACCTGAAAAAGGAATCCCGTGGTCGTCTGAAAACTGTGCTCGACAGGTCAAAAGGCGATTGTACAATTTGTCCATTTGCGTCAAACTGGCAAGGTAAAAAGCTTGACAAATGGGTGCACCACTAACTCAATGATCGCCAGCGCGAGGTGCACTACTCAAAAGGCACACACACGAAGGAATTTTAAACCGCATTGTTACCTGCGACAAAAAATTGATTCTGTTTGACAACCACAAGTGTTCAGCAAGTTGGTTGGATCCTGGTTTAGCACCTAAACAATGCTCTAAACGAAAACTTACCCCTAGAATAGTGAAGGTGACTATTTGGTGGTCCATCACATCCCGTTTAGTAAGAAACTGTTATTCATCAAAGCTTCTTACCAAACGGGATAAGCATTACTGCAGATGTGTAATGTGAAGAGCTGAACACAATGATGGAGAAGCTAGCACGTTTCCAACCAGCTTTGGTCAATCGCTCGTCCCCGCTGCTCCTGCACGACAACGCGCGACCTCATACTGCAGAACAGATGATCTACAAGTTACAAGAGCTAAGCTTGGAAGCTCTCCGTCATCCGCCGTACTCACCAGACCTTGCGCCTACAAGCTTCAACTTTTTCCAGAAATTGGATAACTTTTTGGCGGGAAAAAATTCAATACCGGAGAGACAGTACAGAATGTCTTTTGAAGAATTTGTTGGCTGATTTCTTCATCAATAAATTGCCACTGCATTGGCAAAGGTCCATCGATTGCATGGATGATTACTTTGATTAATAGAAATACGAGTAATAATTTAAAATTCAATATTTTGTACAACCGACTTCAATTTAAATTATAAAGAATAACTCAAAAAATATTGATCATACCTTGAACTTATATGAAATCACATGAGAAGCATCAGCTTTCAGCAAATCATCGAAATCGGTTCACCCAGAAAAAAGTTATCGGGTTACACACAGTAAAAAAAAAACATACAGTCGAATTGAGTACTCCCTCGTTTTTGAAGTCGGTAGAAAAATATAGGAAAAAATTACGTTAACTTATGTCATAATAAACGGCAATTTCATAATTAAAGACCTAGTATTACTTGGGTTTTAAGGCGGCACTATAGTGTAGTATAAATAAGGTATACCTTATTTATATCCGTTTACTGCGATCCAAAAAACGGGTTGTGTTTTCCTTTTAATGTTATGTTGCCTGTTATGTAAAATACCATAGAACTAAGAAGTCACAGTGTAAAGCTTACTTTTATATTTGTTTAAATATAATAATCGTAAGAACGTTGTGTTGTAAAGCTAGGATGCGCGCCGAAGATTTAGGTTGTACTAATTTTGCGCACTTGTCTATTAAAAATGCAATAAGTGAAATGTTGTCCTTCAAAGGGTTCTTCACATTTTAATATCAATCATTTAAAGCAGTACCATAAAAGCTTATATTGTTACTATAACTTAATGTTCAGTAGGTAGTTTTAAAATACGATAAAAAGATTGATGGCATTGCAAAAGGGTCCGTTATGCATCGTGATTACTTCGTATTATTATACGTGAGTATGTCATGACGCATTACTGTATAGTACCTGCTTAATGCCATCAAATAATACAATGTAATATTAAATATGAAAATATATAAACTTACTGAAATTATAAACAAGTGTTTTAATTCGGTAATATTTTAACGTTGTTCCAATTCATGTATCAGAGTTTTCCCTGGAAATTTTTGTGGATATTTCAGTTACGATCCAATCTAAACGTTCGTTTTCAATTACACTATGTACACATAACAAGTAATAACAAAGGTTTAATACATTGTATTTGTACAGTAAAAAATTAATGCAAAAAGATTAAAGCCATCCTTCTTCGGTAAAATTTTTAATATTCGTAACTGCAACTAATCTTCGTTTGAAAAAAGGTAGAAATATGCTGACCAACCTTTTCGAATACTACCGGACTGCGAATAGTTTTATGCGTCAACGTATACAACACAACAATATATAACAACGCTGATTTTTAATGAAGACCAAACACTTGTAAAATAGAGACCCAAATGCAGAACAATAAGAGGATAATTTTACAAAAAAATATAAATCAAAAATTCTCCACACAGAACTGTATCCACCAAACTAAGCATGTGCGGCGTTAGGTATGTAATGCGTTTAAAAAAAATATTAAAAGATTAAAAAGAATAGTACAAAGGGAAACATGAAAGTAATTAATAACAAAAATTACTGTTGCAATTTTATCTACTTACGTTACTGCGGACTCTTTCTTACTCCAAAATCTTCTTTGAAATAAGAGAAGGCTTGTAGCAGTAAGACGCGTGTCATCTTGTATGTGTTATAAAAAAATTAGCTTTATTTATATATTATATATATTAATTTTATTCATCATAATATAAATAAAAATATATTGTTTAATCCAATTGTGCATGCTTTAAGCGCATTAAAAAATTACGTATAACATACATACGTAATTTTTATTGTAATTTAATTACACACCAAAATTCACTAAAAACCTTATAATTATTACTATATTTCAAATTTTCCCATCATTTTATGCCAAATTTCAATTTAAAGAAAAAGCTCGAAAAATCCAAAACTGCGCGACTCATAATGCTCATATGATCGTGAAAAAATTAAAAAAATATAAATTGTAGTTCTATTCGTCAATGAGTTCCATTAGCAGTCACCGAAGTACACTTTCAAGCACTATATCAATTCTGGAGTTAAGGGTTCATAACTAAAAAGCGAGGCCAAAGTCGGCACATCTAGTTCTCCTCGTCAAGGAGTTCCTGTTAGCAGTCATCAAAGTACACATTCAAGTCATTCTATCAAGTCCAGAGGTAAGGTCTCATCATAACTAATAAAACGATCCCAAACTCGGCACTTTTAGTTCTCCTCGTCGAGGAGTTCCTGTAGCAGTCATCAAAGTACACTTTCAAGTCTCTCTACCAAGTCCAGAGGAAAGGTCTCATCATAACTAACAAAATGAGCCCAAACTCGGCACATCTAGTTCTTCTCGTCGAGGAGTTCCTGTAGCAGTCATCGAAGTACACTTTCAAGTCACTCTATCAAGTCCAGAAATAAGGTCTCATCATAACTAACAAAACGAGCCCAAACTCGGCACATCTAGTTCTCCTCATCGAGGAGTTCCTGTAGCAGTTATCAAAGTACACTTTCAAGTCACTCTATCAAGTCCGGAGGTAAGGTCTTATCATAATTAACAAAACGAGGCCAAACTCGGCACATCTAGTTCTCCTCGTCGAGGAGTTCCAGTAGCAGATACCGAAGTACACTTTCAGGTCTATAAAGTCCAAAACGTATAAGTATATTTATATATAAATCCTGCGTGCATTTAGGGATGATTTCTTATATTTACGCGAACAATACACATTGAATAAAACTATTTTTTACGGATTTTATCGCGTTTAATTAAACTTATTTTATATTTGGTTTGCTTTCCAGCAACCATGGTCACGGGGGACTGAGGTGACTGACGTCCCTATGTCAGAGTTAACTCAGAGTACCTTCAGATTTTTAATTATTAATTTTGATCCGATCTACGCAGAACGATAATTACAAAGATCCCGAAAGGCTCGTTTTCTTTTGCCGCTGACTTTTCTCTATCACGTTCTTTAACGCGAACTGCCTCAGAGATCAAAAAGATGAGATCCCGCTATTCCTGCTTAACCACGACGTAGACATCATGCTAGTGCAAGAGACCTTCTCGAAGCCTAGCCAACTATAACCATAACCAAGATCGCAAACTACACCTTAACTAGAAATGATAGGTAGACCAGCCGTAGAGGCGGCACCTTGATCTACTACAAAAGGTCCTTGCACTGCGTACCGATCGACGCTCCCCCGTTAACTAACACAGAAGTCTCTTTATTTAAAGTAGTTCTCTCTGGCGATCCACCACTTACCATAATTTTGGCGTATCTACAGCCGTTTAAACACAAAATCGATTTAAACGCAAAATCGCCGATTATGTGTTTAAAACATTAATAGTGGACTAGCATAGAATAGGATGGATGGATGGATGGATGTTATGTATTTACTGTTGAGAACTATATTGAATATTTTATATGTAGTTTAAATTCAACAGACGCCAATTTGGAATTGAAGTTGGGAGATTCGCGCTAGCACTACAATACATGATATATGTGCCTAATTCCAATCACACGATAACACGAAATAAACACACTGATACTGCAGAACGCTTGAATCTTCGGGAGTTGAAAATTAGTTAAAAGTAAACGCGATATGAATAACGTTAGATTTATTTAATGTGATATATACATTTGAAGATTTCCACAAGATGTGTTCCAAAAGTTGTAAAAGACGTGCAGTTCGAAATAAACGTTCATGGAAATTTATTTTTGTCTATGCATTATTTTCGTAGATCGCAGTCCTCAGAAAACTCATTCCAATAAATCGTTAAAATTTTATTGATAGTCGTTTTTGTACAAGCAATACTCGTATCATCGCTGAGACTGCAAGGTAAAGATAGAATCGGCCTGTTTTATGTTTGCAACGGTCGTAAAATTTAGTGGACTTTTTTATTCACATGGCACTTTTCTAACAGTACCCGGAATAATTTTCTAAGAAATTTTCTTTACGATCAATAAAAAATCGGAGCAGTTATTTGTTTCTAATGGTACCCTTCTTTGAAGTGCCATTTCGAATCCTAGGAAATATTAAACTTTTATATCTTTTGTGGTTAATGCATATTCTCTCAAGTTTTTCAATCAAATCTCAAATTAATAAGAAAATACTACCGTACCTTTGGACTAGCGCTATCTACGTGCAACCGCGTAGATTACTTAAAAAAAGCATAGGATCTGTTAAGTTGTCACATCTAAACCTAAATCCACGCCAGCAAATTGTAACCATGATTAAGAAAGCGTTAAAAATGACTTAAAGCAGGATAATCCCTTACGAAACGTAAAAACATATTTACCAGGATAAAAAAAGACATTTTTCCTAGTTAATAATAAAAACCAACAAAGTAAAGCATCAAATATTCGTCCGACATTTAATTTCCTAAACAATTTAGCGTTTGTTTCTCCAAAGCAAAAAATAATGAATATCAAGAGCTTATAATGATTGCGGCACGACTGACTTCGTTTTACCAGTAAAGAAAAATTCTCGCACAAAATACTAGCGCAAAATAGCGCCACAATGCTGATGCGTTTCACATGGCGAGTGTCGAAAATTGGAGGTCCTTCGTTCTAGATAGTTCTCATGGGTAACAATACATCACGTGCATTTTGACTCTAAATCAGGTATAAATATAAGATGTCTGTGGTTCCCAGCATCAACTTACCATCAGATGGATTTTTTGCTCGTTTGTCACCTTTGCTTCTAAAAAGACTGTATTACTTAACGTAAGGTACGTTATTACCTCTATCAAATAATATATAATTTATTTCACAAAGTTGCCTCTTCAATTATTGAGTGGGGGTCATAATATTCTAGTTCTTCCGTTAATTGTCCGTCTAATGTCTTATTTAACTGGTCGATCGTCACTATTTAGGTATAGTATTGGAGGTATTCTATCTTGGTCCGATAGATATCTACATCTATTCTCGATTAAAAATTAAAATGCAGATGCGTTGTCACACTTGAGGACTAAGATCAATTACCTCACTTCCAGCAAAAAGGGTCCCTTTTTGCTGCGGTGAGTGTAGAGACACTTACCACAAAAGCACAGCAACATTAAGCTGCCATTTTACGCTGGTATTATGTGAAAGCGTGGTCCATCCCTGCTCGAGCCAACCCATTCGCGCTACAACCATAATATAGCTTTAGCGTAGCTCTACCATGTAAATTACAGTTGCGTCAGCGTCCAAGGCTGTTAATATATTAAAATAAGAAGTTAATAATGAACTTTATAATGTTAAAGTGCACAAACAGCAAGTAAGTGGTAATAATTACGATTTCCTGTTCGATTCTATAAATAGAATATGCGATATTTCCAAATTGCATTTACAAAATTGAAGCGCTAACTCGGTCAAAATTATTTTGTAATCAAATCAAATTTTTCAAAAAAGTGAATGGCACAGAAAATATTATCTAAATGAAAAAAATTAAGTATTTAGCAAAAACGTGAGCTCTAGTTGAAAATTTTAAACAATTATCCTAGATTATCCGACTGTGCAGTAGGATAATCTTCCCACTAAACCCAGTTTGTTTTTTGTCTTTAGTTTAGAATTCAGGTTTCTCGCATATACAAAACCGAATAGAATTATAATGATTTTTCATAACACACAGATATACTTTAATGAAGCTATAACCTATTTTAAGAATTGATTGCATTGTCCATCCATCCATTACAGCATATAAAATTCCAACGTAGAAAAAAGTTTTCTGTGTATATCCGATAAAAGTAAAAATCAAACATTAAAGATTATTTCTACACCTAAGTAACATAATCATAAAAATAGGTTACATGTACACTGCATAAAAACGAAATGAAATTTCATCTAGAGACCTGAACTAGGATTGAAAGGCAGCTGGAAGTAATCAAGTACTCGTTTGTGCGAGGTCCGATTGTCCACGGAGAGGAGTTACACAAAGCGATTGCAGCCTATTCTCAAATTAAGAACTACCAATTTATCAACGGGATTTCAAACTAAATTCGTATATATTTTTAATATGTAAAAGATATATTACAAATTTTCGTGGTACTAATGAATACTCATTGAGTTTTTGAAGGAATGATTTAGTCCATAAGCTTAGCTTTGCTTAAAAATGTGCGCTAAGTCTTCATTGGTGTAATACTAATTACATATTACAAGAAGACGTTTGCGTGTATATTTGAAGATCATCTGCATAATGTTGATAGCAAGAGATCAGATGAAAAGTTACGGAATTAATAAAACTATGAAATATAAATTTTTCTATAATCTATTTATCGATAATAAAAATAAATAAATAATAACATTCCAGTTGTTTGAATACAATAGTTCAATTGTTTGACTCTTGTATTTAATTAGGTAATAATTTATTTTATGAATAACTTTTAAATGACGGTGAAAAAGTTAGCCCTAAAAATATAATGGTGGTAATTTTTGTATATTATACAAGAAAAAGGGTGGCAAACGAACACACAGTCCACATAAAGGTAAGGTGATGATGTTTCCACGATTGAAAATCAAAATAAAGATGTGTTGTCAAGTCTGAGGACAAAGATAGAATGCTGTTCATGCTCAAGCTGCAATTTCACTCTGATTCTGTGAGAGGGTAGTCCTTCCCCGCTCGAGGCGACCCATTCGTGCAACAAACATAATGTGCCACCGGTAACTGTATAATTCGATAATCGTGAAGCCATATGAAATACATAAATTGTACAAGGACAAGCATTCAAACCAACAATATTTTCTTTAAAAGTATAATATTCTCATATAAGATTAGTAATTAATGGAATTATAACAATAAATTATTGAGGTTATTTAGGTTCATATATTATATTAATTGGTCATGGATTATGTTCTTCTGGGATATTTTCTTTAGCAAATATTAATTATGAACGTTTACATAGTCGAAGATTATTTTATAAATAAAGGTATAATAAATTTTATACCATCTATGAGTTTATGGCGATTGTTATTAATATCCTCTAATATAACAGATCCTACTTCTATAAATATAATAGGTCATATAAAAACTTGTTTTGTGCGGCTTCGAACCCGCGCCCTTCAGAGTCGCAATCACAGAACACTAATACCCTTAGGCGGGAAGAATGTCAACTTCAAACAAAGAAAATGGCACCAATAATGCACGCCATCTCTGTCGTGCCCCCTAAAACTTTTTGCGCGGGAATTTTGACACGTGATTTTTTTTTAGTTGTCGTCTTGGTTGTTTCGTTTCAAAAATGGCTTAAGAATGTAAAATACCATATAGATAGATATAGCTTGTAGTTTTTCGTTTCAATGATATATATTGCTAAATTAAAACGAAAACAAAAGCACAAAGTTATTTGTAAATTATGGTACTTTACATTCATAAACCACTTTTGAAACGATTAGCAATCATTTTAATATAAAAAAGGAACTATTTTTCAAATAAAAGTGGTTTTTGAAATACATATTTTTTATTTACATTACATACATTGGTACATAGAAAAACCGTTGGTACATTGATGGACGTAAGTGACGGAGTAATTAACTAATTTTTAACATGGCATATGTAACATGACATTTAAGCAAAATGGAAAGTAAAAGTACATTGGTTTTATATAAAAAAGATTAGACAATCTAATATAAACACTTTTTTCTAACAAGAAAACATTATTTACATTCACATTCTACAAACAAGGCAATAGCTTTGCAATATTATGTCTAAACTCCAATAACCTGATTATATTATAGATGCCACCAATAATATTACATTTGTAGAAATTATTTTCGTTATGTTATTGTTATTGACTGCATTAAAAACTAATAAGTCAACATTTTCATGTCATTAAGTAGCACTACCTGCTGCAAATCCATCCACGAAAAACAAAAAGGATAAAGATATGTTGATAAAAATGAAATATCATCTGAGAAAAATTAACAAGCTTCAAAAAACTGTAAAGCATCTAAAGAATGAAGCATTTCTCAAAGTATTGAGCAAAAATGATTCCGTAAATGAAATATTAAAATGTAAAATATCCCCCTCTTTTTCAAACTGCTCTTCAAAGAAAAACTGATATCCTGCAGAATAAATAAGATGTTACATGGATATATACGTAATTAACTAATTTTTAACTTTATGCATGTAAACAGTTCTGAACAGCTCTTAACTAAATATCGATTTAATAGTTAAGTAGTTATTATTATTTTTCGATAATACAGGTAGATGTCTAAGTGTCACAGCATTTACTTGCTAAATTCTATAAAAAATACAAATGTATGTGTTATCCATATCCCACAGTAAACTTAAAAGTTAGTTGCATAGCAATACGATTGTTTGTAGAGTGACTAATAAACTATCCGACATTAAACGATAAAAAGACTGTAAGGTATGATTCGCACCAGTAAAGTGATAGTTTCGAAAATACTATATTCGAAATCCAAAAGTGGCTCTATATGGCAAATATTTAAAAAAATAACTTAAATTTAAATCCTACCTGCCTCGCGGAAGCAAGGAATATCTGACCCACTCCGACTAAAACTCTCAGATGTTTCATCTTCACCACTTATCGGCAGGACTACGGGTACACTTTTACACACATCCGTAGCCTCATCAGCGCTAGTCACTCCTTGGCAGCCTCTCTCGAGAGAGGACAAATTCTCCCTCTCCTTTTATCTCCTTATATAATGTCACCACTGAAGTGATTATGACTGTACATACAGAAAAAGTAGTTCCATGTAATATCTTATTTATTCTGCAGGATATCAATTTTTCTTTTAAGAGCAGATGCAGAGTACTCTTCTGCAAATTGCCGATTTTTCAAAATACAAAATCTCTTCATACAAATGTGAAATACGCTATTAAATAAGTAATCTATATTCATATCTTTATGTTCTGGACATTTATCGAGAAACGCCCAATTTATTGAGTTTTTGAACAAAACTTTAATTGTCCCTTTTAATTTTTTTTTATATGCTTCTGCCTCTAAAAAATCATAAATCATCGTAGCACTACTTTCAATACAGTTAATGAGGTTTTTAGAGGCGTATTTAAGGGACTTTTTTAGATCACTATATTCTTTAAAGTCAATAAAAGTATGTGATCTCTCTTGTGTCTCAGATACAAAAATTTTTTTACAAATTTCACATTTGTTGAGATTATTTTTTACTATAAACCCACAGACATAGGCACATGCTTGTATTTCGCCACTGCTTTCTTCCAAGCTACATTCAAATGTAGAATTTACACTTTCTTCTAACTCATCGGTTAAAATTGTGGCATAAGCAGTGTGTGTGTCTGTGGGTGGAGACAATAAAGATTTAAAATTTGTCAATATAACTTGATTTTGGTCTTCTTCACAATTTCCTGTCCCAATAAAAGATAAGTTGCTAAGGACAGCCGTTTTAAGACCCGCAACAAACTGCCCAGCAGTGGGATTTGAATTGCAGCCGCAATTGGCCCGAATGCATCCAAAAAGATTTTCTAACGGGTCCTGCTGGAGCCTTCTTGTTTCCAAACTTTTTATTGATTTATGTTTAGAACTGAGATTTCTTCAAATTCGTTCTATTCCATTGATGGACCATATCCAACCTTCTTGGGATGGAGAAGCTCGTTTGCATCCCAAAAACGTCAATTCTTTAAAAAAATTCTTCATTAAAGTGAAATGTGTGAGATGTGGTGTATTATTTGTCATGTTTGTCGAATATGGTTTCCCCCTTCTTAGGTCTGGTGTGCATGCGTTGACACAATCAAACAGCTTGTCCATATTTGCAATAACATTAGCTGTAGTGACAGCCTCTGAAGAGAGTTCCCCTGTAAACAACACATAATTTAAGATCTTACTATTAGGATTAAAGAAACATGATTTAAAGTATGTTACAAGACAACTCAAAAATAATATCACATATCAGTATCACACAATAAACAATAATTTGTACTTGGGAGAGCCTAGTTCCTTTTTAAGTTAATAATTATTTTAATGGGTGGACATATGTTTAAATATTATACTTTAAATTATAAATTTAATTTACCTTGTGAAATTTTAGCATACATTCCTGCAGCAACTGAGTGGCTTAACACTTGTGCAGCTAGCTTCACCTTCATCTTCTGCTTCGTATTTGGATTTAAATGTTCTTGTTTTAAGCAAGGTGCAAACACAAAATTGGGATTGGTGTTATCTGTTTCATAAAACTCCTTTATATGGCTCCATTTAGCAACACCTGTAAAAAAAATTTGTGTAAATATCCAGTAAATTGGAAATATGTATAATATTATGATTGTAATAAAACAAAATATCTTACCAAATCCAATTTGATCATTTGATGTTATATTTGTTGGACATTTAATGTCATATTTTAAAAACATATTTCTAAAGCATTTGAGCAAATGCGGAGTATCAAAAATGGTAACCACTTCTCGATTATTTAGCAGAATATATGGCTGTTCTACAGATGCTCCCAAGATACTTAAAGCTCTCTTATTCACACCATCCATATCACACACCGTAGCTGAAATATTAATTCCAGCATCAAAACAATGTTGCAGGACCTAGAATGATAAAAGGGTAAATTAATATGGTAAAATAGTACTACTACATATATTGACATAATAACAAATAAAAGACCATAATGCTCACCTCCTTAGAATAATAAAAGTAATTGGTTGTTTCAGCTTTTTACGGATTCCGCCAATCATGAACACGAGGGCATGTGTTGCCATTTGTGGTGACCTGACCTGCAGTGCATGGTCTTGTTAACCCTCAATTATGTCCTCCTTTTTGTTGTAAAACAAATTCTTTTTTATTGACATCTCATCAAACATAAGGATATACTCATTGTCTAAGGGAGTCTGTTGCTTTATTGCTTTTTTTCAAAACATTAAAAATTTGGTCATTAATACCAACTTTCATGTGAAACTTGCTTAATAACGCTTTTAATGAACTAGGTGTTGGCAGGCAAATCATCCTTCTTAATAATTTGTAGCACCTAGGTGACCTTTTATACAGTTTTAGTGCTATTACTTTGGAGTCCATGTTCCATCTTCGACCTTATGATTTTTTTTTATAGTTTTGCAATTCTCCTTGCAAAAATAATGCAAAAGAGGGGGATATTTTACATTTTAATATTTCATTTACGGAATCATTTTTGCTCAATACTTTGAGAAATGCTTCATTCTTTAGATGCTTTACAGTTTTTTGAAGCCTGTTAATTTTTCTCAGATGATATTTCATTTTTATCAACATATCTTTATCCTTTTTGTTTTTCGTGGATGGATTTGCAGCAGCAACAGGGTTGATATTCTCAGTTACTTGAGGAATATCACTAGTTATGTCAGGAATGGTTTTATAATTTACATTCTCACACAAGGGTTGTATAAATTTTGACGGACCCGCAACAGGCTCAAATACATTTGAAACAGTTATAGTCTTCTGAATATTTTCAGACAGTGGTTGTTTATTAGTTGATGGACCTGCAATATGTTGAATGACATTCCTTTGTTCCAAATTAAGGTCAGCTAATGTGATCTGAAAATTAGAGATTATCAAATCATTATTTATATCATGTATCCCAGCATTGGTCAACCAATCTCTAAATTTCAAACAGCCTTATAAATTTATAAACATTAAATACAACTTGTTTTTTTTAATGAATGTTGCTTTAACACCATTACCACCACCATCCTATTTTTAAGACACTATTTTAACAATTTCTTTTATTTGTAAATATATTCTGTAAGTAACTAAATTATAATCATGTCATTTAAACAACATTGACAGCTCGCGGAGCAGTGGCTAGCATTGAGTTGCAGCATTAAAGGTCACAGGTTCGAATGCTACACGGAATAAGTATTTGTAAGGGGGTCAATTTAAAATTGGTTGCAGATAAAGTCGTCCCTGAGCAAAAATATTTTCTTCTCGGTGATATTAATTAAATTGTTATAATGTTATTGAATTTGTCAAATATGGGGCGAATTACTAAGCTTATTCTCAAGAAAAATGAATTTTATTATTGATTTATCACCACTTTTATCAAGTAACAGAGTGGTCATTCTTGGTAACATAGTTGTTTTCCATACAAAAAAATTCTGTCCCATATGCAGTGCATCATGCGAAAATCATAATATCTTTTTATCAATTCAATGTAATTGTTATGTTTGAAAGCTAGTGTAATAAAGCAATCATAACACATTTAAAAACATACTTCATCCATATTAAATAAATTAATTGAAGCTTGTACGATTATTTTAAATTTCTACTGTTCTATCCGTACGGTTTGCGGCGGTTGAGGCGCGGGTACACGATTCATTTATCCGATGGCTGCGGTGTGAGGCTCGTGGTTTTATTCTGTGTGTACTCTGTTACCGGTGTTTTCGCGTAAGTATTCAGATATTTGCGTATAGTTTTATATTATTGAAGTAGCTCTAGTGTAAGATATATCAAATGTGCTTTTCTTTGTACATAATAAACTTTCATTTCTAAAAAAAATGTCACTAAAGTTAAATTTACCATTCTGTTACTGCACAACTATGTTACTAGCTACTGGTAACAGAGTTGTAGAGAGGTAAAAGAGTTGTTATTACTAAGCTGTTACAAGCCATCGTTGGCGTCTGTATATCCATATCTCTGCTTCTATGTTAGTAGGAATCAATATTATATAATAGCTATCTAATAAATTACATCATTTGTTCTAGATAATACATAGTACTTTGCTATGGCTCTCACTGCTGCTGAAAAGCAGCGGCGCTATAAAGAAAAGTGGAAATAAAACCCTGAAGAGGTAGCGGAAACTAAGAAGAAGGATTTAGAGAGATATCATAAAAAGAAACGCTTAATAAAAGACATGACTCAACTCAGTATAGAAACTACAGATCTTGTATAGATGGATTGACAGAAGAAAAAATAGCGCTACACGTAGATTTCAGTGAAAATTACAATTGCAAGTTCCATGAAGTGATATAATCACACCACTTTCGTGATACTCGTAACCAGGTATCCTTACATACTGGCGTATTGTATAAGCGAAGCTTGGAAAATCGAAACATAGAGGTGAAGTCTTTTTGTACAGTATCAGGTAACCTCTCACACGGCCCTTCGGCAATCTGGAGTCACCTTCATCCTATACTTTCCTCAATTCAAGACCAATCCCCTAAGATAAAAGTGATACACATATTTTCAGATGACCCGCTACTCAGTACCGCCAGAATCAAAACTTCTGCTTAATATGGACAAAACTTTTTTCAAAGTACAACCTCACCAAGCCTACATGGAATTTTTTCGAGTCGGGACACGGCAAAGGAGCAGCTGTTGGTGTTGGTGGCTTTCTAAAACGGACTGCTGACCAGCTTGTTGCTGTTGGGAAAGACATTCTGATAGCGTCTTCGTTCTATCAGTCTCTGAAAGATAGTAGTAGAGTTAAGGTCAATCTTGAACTGATTATGATATTGAAAGAATCACAAATGAAATTCCAGCAGAAATTGTTCCTTTCAATGGTATAATGAAAGTACATCAAGTGTACTACTAGTGTATTACAGAAGAAGTGGGAGCGCTGAAATATCGAGAGTTGAGCTGTTTCTGCTAGCTTGGTTTCTCCTCATGAATGAATCCAAAAAACTATTGTCTACTAAAGGATACAGTCGAAGAATCAAAGGAGTAATTCTACTAATCTAGCGGATATAAGTAATTTGATTGAACAGAAAAGGAAATCTTTTTACAATGTAATTTACAGTTCGAGTTCGGAATCAGATGATGATAATCCTTTGCTACGATTAAAAGATAAGGCATCAGATCAACCCTGCTTGTCTAAAGAAAAAAATGATGAGAATCACTTGATTCATAAAGAAAATATTCATCCAAGTAAAATCAAAGAAGGAGGCTAGGTCTTAGTTAAAGTTTACAATTCTGAAAGTAAGTGTTTATCTAGGCAAAG
The DNA here is from genome assembly GCA_963668995.1 of Parnassius mnemosyne. Lineage (NCBI taxonomy): Eukaryota > Metazoa > Arthropoda > Insecta > Lepidoptera > Papilionidae > Parnassius > Parnassius mnemosyne. The sequence continues at coordinate 31,247,279 of CAVLGL010000080.1, forward strand.
CATTAAGCGAAGTAGACGATGATGGTGAAGTAAAAATTGTCTTTTTAAATTCTGTTGACAATACTAGAAAAACATACAAATTAGTTTAAAATGATATATCATATGAACAATATGAGAGTTTCATAAGAGTTGTTTCAGTACCTAAAAAGTAAATAAAGGCAAAAGGGTATATTACCAGTTCCATACTCCACTAGAGATATTTGAAAAATAAGTTATCAGCTTAGGTTTAATTTGATCTCAATAAGATTTTTTAGCTTTTTCCCCTTAAGTTTTATAATCTAATTAAGTTTCTAAACTTCTTAAAACAGTTCATAGCCAAAAATATTGTTTTTTGTGATAGTAGTTCATAAATTTGTTGCGAATAGTACAACTATGTTATTGTTCCTACAACTTTGTTACTTTTGTGTCCCTAAATATATAAGAGTAATGTCTCGAATTTTATGAAAAGCTGACACCTGACTCTATGCATTGTTTATTAATTATATAATATAATAATAATAAAATGAAATATAATCATCATTATATTTTAATAATTTAATTCAATTTACATAGTTTATAGTGAAAATTTGATCATTAAAACAAAGGAAGTAACAGAGTATATTTAACTTCCATTACTGTTCCTACTTAAGAAGAACTATTGTGTAATTTTGCATGTTGAACATGAGAGTAAAGACTTAATTAATGTTCATAACAAAGAATGTTTCTAAAAATAATTGTTTGTTGTTTAAATGTGAATAAATATATGATGGTAACAGAGTTGTAATTTTTTTTACCCTGCACTAGTAAATTCCTTGAAAATCTAAAAATAGTGGCAAGACATCATGCCCAACCACGATATTGCATTTAACAATGATATCTACATAGCATAAATACCTATACAACTAAGTTAAACAGAATTTTATTTTCTTTTGTTTTCGAAATTTACAGTCACATTTTCTGCCACCGATTTTAAATTGACCCAAGGCCTATAAATAATTGTGCCGGGGGTTGTTTGTCCTCATCCAATTTATGTTTGTAAACTGCCTCCACAAAGAGGAGAAAATCCTAGTTTGGATAAGGTTTTTTTTTAAAATAAAAGATAACTTTTTTTTTAAAGTTTATATCTTTTGTTTTTTTATGGTTGAGAAGTAATGGAAAAATAGGTTACGTCACATACCCTTATAAATCACCACTCAATCTGCTACCACCGTTTGTTAACTAGATAATATTTTCACTGTAGTATGACAAAAGCCACACAAAAGTAAAAAATGTAGATAGTAACAAAAGAAAGATTAACTAACCTTATCACATTCCTCATTTACATACATCACTGCAGATTTGACTAGCCTCTTTCCAAAATTATCAATGAATGATGATTTCTTAAAATGTTTAGTGCACAACATTAAATGCCTAGAATGAAGATTGTTTTGAAATTCTGGTGACCACCAAGATTCATGAGGAAACAGTACTTCGCCCATAATTCCCATCTGAAAAAATACAATTAGATAGTAATATACTACTGAGGTGCTAAAAACGTGCTTGAAAGGAGAGTGCAATACAAGAAGATTGTTCCTTTCAAACAATGTGATTGTATTGTATACATATATAAATATTATTCCACAAGTTATTTCTATGTATACCAATACATCTAGAACTTTTTATTATGTTATGATTTCTATGTGATAAACCTCATGCTGTTCTGCATAATTTCTCTAATTTTCAGATTTATTTGCACACGTTTTTAAATCGCTTAATATGTATCTTAGGTTTTATTAGCTGATGCGGCCCATAATAATTTTTATTTCTGCTACTTTATTAATTCAGTGGTTCAAATTTAAACATTTTAAAACTGTTTTAATCAGTAATCAAAAAGCTATTTAACATACGTACCGTACGCTATTTGTTCTCCCAGGCTTAGGAAAACGATGCAAGGTGATGTTACGATCATGAGCAGGAGAACATCCACACTTGTAACATTTCCTTTCGTTTACTTTCATGATGAAAGATAAAATTGAGTCTCTGTCTCTTTAGCACAATGCACAGCACTTGTTTTTGAGTCTCTTTCTCACTGTAAACACTAAAACGGAGGAACGGGATGTTCAACTCAACGTTAGTAATGTAAGAAATAAGTTTATATCGAAAGATAAACTTAATTTGCAACACAAATAAACAAGAACGAAACGGCAAGCGGCAAGCGCAACGGATCTGCCATTTGTAATTTTGTTTATTTGCCGTTGCCATAACTTGCCTTTTTATTATAGTATGCAGTTTCATATTTATACATTTTGTTACTTCAATAAAGACGTAATAAATATATGTTTAACGAAATATATTATATAATAAAGTATTATAATTATTAAATAAAAAAATGATTAAAATGATGTGTCATTTAAAATAATATTTCTTTCATGGCAATATAACATAACGTGCGAGGGAGATAGATATTATTCCATCTCGCTTCTTTAAAGCCCCCCAAGGTCATCTCCCGGTGCCAATCTGCTATTAGGAAGTTGACCGGCCCTGGTCGCAATTCAATGTTAAGCCACTATGCCATGGAGCCGTCTTTTGCACCCTGTTACATATATTTTCTATTTGACCTGTAGGTCTGGGATAGAACCATTGAGTTATAAATATATATCTCGTGTCTTGTTACATTAAGTTCTACTAAATGTAACAAGACACGAGATATATATTTATAACTCAATGGTATTGTTTACAAATAAAACTTTAATATATTTATTTAGTAATATGTAGAGTTTGAATGCTTGCCCTTGTCTAGAGACCACATTTTTTTGACTATTACGTGATAAATGAACACATAGTCCACCTGATAGTAAGTGAATACTGTGCCCCATACACTTCACATTTATCCTCAATTAAGAATCATATGCATTTTCACCCCCTGAGGACTAAGATGAAATGCCTCGTATCCAGTAAAAAGGTTCTCCATTTCTTTACACTCACAATACGAAACATGGCAGTAGTAAGCTACTATTTTACGCTAGCATTCTAATAGTGCGTGGTCTTTCCCCGGTCGAGCCGACCCATTCTAACTACAACCAAAATATACCTACAGCATGGCTCTACCACGTACAGATACTGCAGAATGGCATTACCACATGACCAAAAATAACCCCTGGAAATGAGGTTGTTGTGATGTTGTCTCTAATTTATAGTTCTATAGTTAGACTACAATGTTAATAATCGTAAAATATTATTTAAAAAATGTCCTGCAGAGTTTCTTGTTGGCTCTTTCCAAGACAGAAGTTTATTCCGAAGCAGTGTTATAAGCATTAAAAAATTTCAATACGTATTAATTGTACCCTAAGTTGAATAAAAATATCCTTTACCATTCTATTTACAATATATCACCACTTAAAATAAGGTGCTAGTGTTCTTGTTTTCAAACTTATTTGTATTGTATGAAAATAAAAAGTGTATTAAACTTGAAATAGACATTAATCTACTTTAGTGAAATCAGTCCTTAACTGGTTAAGTAATAACACGAATAAAGGTCACAATAACAGTGATAAATTTTTCAAGCAATAAATATTACGCTTAACGTATTTTAATGTTTTAGAAATTGTTTCCTCGAAAAGTTTCAATGTTTAAACTGTCGCACTCCTTAATAAATTAAACTCCAAACAATGTTACACAGTTGTAAATAAATTCGAACTTTTATACTATTTGCAAATTAAATTAAACAGTTCGAATTTGTGAACAATTAAATGCAATTATTATAGAAACAATAACTGTAGATACATGTTTTATTTTTATATTCTAGAAAATAATATAAACTTTGTTATTTACACGATATTATAAGAAGCAAAATAATGTATCATTGGGGTTTTTGAGGTCTCCAAATGATACTCACTATATAAAATACAAATTTAGGTATCCTTGGGGTTTGACATGGGCTTAGCTAAGTCCATTATATTCCATCAGACTAGTTCCAGTCTCAGTACAGTCGGTTTAAATGAAATGGAATTCAATTCAAGAGCATCTTATTTTTTCGCCATTTTTCCAAAAACACTACATTACAAAGTACAAGGTACAAGGATAGAGATATACATCTAAGCTGGAATATCTATATATATTCATTCCTTGGTTTGTTACCTCTAAGACTAGAACAACAGTGATTGCGGTCAAAATAGGAGAGAGGAGGGTACAGAAAAACTACTCTACCAACAACTATCAATAATCCGACTGATATTTTCGCTATAGGCTTATTTTACCTCTTCTTCCGTGTAAGTCCACAGCTGAACATAGGCCTCTATCGTAGTAGGGACGAATTACATTAATCGACACACTTGATAGGTGGATTAGCGCTTAACTCGAATGGAATGGATTAACCCGAAGTATCGCACCTTTGCCGATCCAACAACATCCTCATCACCGCTCTGGATACCGTTTGGCGTAATCGAATTGGCATATATCAAAAGCCATTAGATGTTTCAAGCATGGTAGCACCGATAGCCACTTATTACAACGCCCATGTGACGAATAGGGGCGATTCTTTTACGACGCTAACAGATGTCATTATATTGTCTATCCCAGACCATGATTCTGCTAAAGTATTCGTTTTAAAGACGTGTTACTAAATATTACGCAAACGAAACTGCGGTCAAAAGCTAGTCTAATATTAAATAAAGTAATTTAAATAGTAATAAAAAAGTCAACTTTCTAACAAACTGAGTTCTTTTTATCGAGTCTGTAAGTTCTCGTATTTCAATCTCAAGCAACGTGGGAGCACGCTTTGTTTGGCTCTCGTCCACAGTACAATCTAGCTTCCCGCAGTCAAGCACTTTGATTATACCAAATGATTTTAAGTTCTTATTCTAGTTGCAATATCTTAATAACATTTTTATACAAGACCATTCCTTTATTCGAGTCTAATCTCCTTTCAGCTTAACGATTAATAATGTTAGGCATTGATTTGATTGATTGATTGAATAATGTTGTATAGTAATGATTGAATAGTCTTAAGCGTTGATTATAGGGTTTTTCTGTCATGAAATTCTCAACAGCACAACTGTGTCAAGAAGTTGGCGGCGTTTCCTTTCGTTTCAGATCGCCGTCCCATTCGATTATAAGAGTGAATGAGTGAAGGAATAGAGAGGCATGAGTCATGAGCTTGTGCTTGCGCACACACTCATGACTCATGCCGTCATGAACCCTGCCCTATAGCTCATGAGTCATGAACTATAGGGCAGGAGCACTGCGGAGATGTCTAGTGAGACATTGTAGACTTTGCCAAAGGTACGAGTATATAAATATCAGTTATTGCTATTGTTACCAAGCTCGATTGACTTAGCATATAGAATATAAATATAAATAAGTAGATATATAATATAACTTTATTATAATTTACGATCTATATTCAAATATTATATTTATTATAAGATATTCGCTTTTCAAAATAGGGGCAATAATTACGAAATTAAATTTGTTTCATTTTATGTTTCTTTATATAGAGTTTTCAAATTACAACAATGTGTAAAGTTTCGCTTTATTCGGTGGCGTGATTAAAACTGAAGAATATATCTTTGAATTTTTGAATACAGTTTGTTCTTTAGTTAAATTAAACTTCTAAACAAATAATTTCATAACACTTCTATACTACGTTTAGGTTTAGAAGTTTGATTTAGTAGTTAAGTAGTACGTAGTACTAGGTGGTAGCACCTGCCTAGGAGTGCGCCTGGTGCACGGTGTTTCGATCTGAAGTGAACAGAGACCCAGTTTGTTTACAAGCTGAGGAGCATTCCATCTTAATCCTTGGTGGTGACAACGCATCTGCATATAGCCTTATTTGTTTAACGTATGTTGTAGGTGTCAACGGGCTTCAATAGCCACTTACCATCAAGTGGGCTGCCCTTTCATTTGACACTTCAGTTTTATAGAAAAAATATATAGTTAACAATAAACGATTTTTACTTTTTATTTCATATTTACATAATACACACATTATTGAAGTTTTTGTCCAATCTTCCGGTGTAATATTCTCCAGACATAATTTCGCTCACGCAGCACGCACAGGACAGAATTAAAGTGCACGGTATGTGAGACAGTAATCCGCTACGACCTAAGAGAGATCAGGTGCAGGACCAACGAATTCACATGCTTTCCGAGATACGATGGTGAATCACCACGAGCTTGTAGACTCCGGACTGCTACTGATAATTTATTGACAAAAATACCTAATAACTGATTTTAGCCCGATCGGGTCGAATCATCAGTGGCGCTTACCGCTTAAACCGCTAGACAAACGAGATAGTTAATCCTTGAATGACGATAACTCAACATGACAAATGGATAAACGTTACCTAAACCTTATGTGCCCAGATACTACACTCTTCCTTAGTTTTTCTAACTATCCATTATAAAAAGATTACATATTTGACGTGTCGAAAACGAAAATATCCAGACTTTATTATGCGCATTAAAATTATATAAAATTTTCGAATATTCAAGTGCATTGCAGCACCCTTAGTCACGAGGACCTACACTAACATTTCATTCATTCATTACAGCCTTTCATAAGTCCACTGCTGCACATATGCCTTCCTCAAGGAATGCCACAAAGCACGGTCCTGAGTCACCTGCATCCATCGACTTGCTGCATATCTTACCAGGTCGTCACTCCATCTCGTGGGGGGTTGCCTTACACTTCGCCTACCGGTACGAGGCTGACACTCAAGAACCTTTCTTCCCCATCGGTTGTCGATTCTTCGAGCTATATGGCCGGCCCACTGCCACTTCAGCTTACTAATCCATTGGGCTATGTCGGTTACTCTGGTTCTACTGCGGATATCCTTCCTGAGTTTATCACGCAGAGAAACTCCGAGCATAGCCCTCTCCATAGCTCGCTGAGCGACCTTGAGCTTCCTCATACGGCCAGGAGTGAAGGACCACGTCTCAGTTCCGTAAGTCATGACTGGCAACACGCACTAGTTGTACAATTTCGTTTTAAGGTTTTGAGGTATGTCCAACGAGAAGATGTGTCGTAGCTTCCCGAATGCTGCCCAGCCGAGTTGAATCCGTCGATTGACCTCTCGGTCGAAGTTGGACTTACCTAGTCAGACTATTTGTCCCAGGTAAACACACTTGTCCACAACTTCGAGCTTAGCGCTCCCAACAACTACCGGCATATGTGTGACATGGACATTAAACATAATCTTTGTTTTGTCCATGTTCATCTTAAGACTTATCCATTGGGAGACACTATTGAGGTCATTGAGCATAGTGCTTAGGTCCTCCAGCGATTCTGCCATAAGGACTATATCGTCGGCAAATCGAAGGTGAATGATGTACTCGGCATTGATGTTAATACCGTATCCTTTCCAGTCCAGAAGCTTGAAAACGTCTTCCAATGCAGCGGTGAAGAGTTTCGGGGATATGACGTCACCCTGTTTCACACCTCTCTGCAATTGGATAGGTTTCGTACTCTGGTTCTGTACTCGAATAGCCATCGTAGCTCTACTGTTCAAGCACTTCAGCACTTCGATATACCGACAGTCAACTTGGCACCGCTGAAGGGACTGCAGCACCGCCCAAATTTCGACGGAATCAAAGACTTTCTCATAGTCCACATACGCCAGACATAGTGGCAAATTGTACTCCTTGGACTTCTGTACAATTTGCCGAAGGGTATGTATGTGGTCTATGGTGCTAAAGCCTTTTCGGAAACCGGCTTGTTCGGGAGGCTGGAAGTCGTCAAGTCTGCGTGCGAGACGATTCGTAATGACTCTCGAAAACAGCATGAAGACGCGGCTCAGAAGGGAAATCGGTCTGTAGTTCTTTAAGAGAGCGTTGTCACCTTTCTTGAAGAACAAGACCACTGCACTTCTGCTCCACGCCTCCGGAGTAATGCCACCACGGAGGACGGAATTAAAGAGCCTCTAAAGAACTTCCAGTACCGGTTTTCCACCCGCTTTCAGAAGCTCCGCTGTAATTCCATCCTCGCCTGGGGCCTTGCTGTTTTTAAGATGCTGGAGAGCCATTCTAATCTCGCTCAGACTGACGTCCGGGATATCTTCGGAATAGTGTCGGATAAGACTCGCTCTTGGATCGTTACTCACACTTGCGTGTGGCTCCAACGATGACGTGTACAGCTGTCCATAGAACCTCTTAATCTCACTCAAAATCTCAGGTGCCCCGGAAACGATGCTGCCACACTCGGTGTTCAGCTTTGACAGGTGGCTCTTTCTGGCAGATAGATCTCTGGCAAAGACTTTGGAGCCTTGGTTCCGCTCGATCACTTCTTCAATACAAGCTGTATTGAAGTTGTGTAAGTTGTCGTGAAGCGACAATTAAATACAAAAGAGAACCTAACCTAGTAACATCAAAACAACAAAATAGAACAAAAACAAATAATACATTCAAGATTTAAAAGATATTTACAATTTTATATAACAAAACTGGAGTATGAAGATGAGGATGGATGACGTGATTTACAAATTATTTAAAAAAAAGGTAATAAAAAAAGGAGATTAGAGTCGAAGCTGAGTCTGAAGATCCAAAGTGTGCTCTCAGCGCCTGGAACGAGCACGCACGGCGTAGGTGAGAAGGCGTGGGCGTCTCTAGGCGACGACCTCAGGTGAATGCGGTAATTGCAGGATCCGGCGATTTTAGGCCAGAAAGGGGCTTGCAGGATCCTCAGCGACTTCGGACAGCACAGAGGCCTGCAGGATCCGGTGACTGCAGGCGGAACAGAGGTTTGCAGGTTCCGGCGACTCCAGGCAGAGCAGAGACTTGTAGGATCCCGGCGACTCCAGGCAGAACAAAGGCTTGTAGGATCCCGGCGACTTCAGGCAGAGCAACGGCTTGTAAGATCCGGCGACTTCAGGTAGAGCAGAGGTTCGTAGAGTCCAGTGGCTTCAGGCAGGACAGAGGCTTGCAGGATCCCGGGGCAGTGCGGCCCCGGGATAAGGCCTTTAGGAGATGCTTCGAACTCGAGAACTGAAGCGAGACTGAATTTCTTCACCGATTGTTCGGCTTTTATACCTTTCTAGAGAGAACGGAAAAGTTATTTAAATTAAACTCAAATTTTTTGTAAATGGTCAAGAGGAAAGAGTATTTATGTAGAATTATCGAAATAGAAGCAACAGACCGGTAGAAAATTTGAATATAATTGTCATAGCGACCAAATAAACAACGATGTCAAAACATGTCAAATTTTGGTTTTAGGCTTGTAATAGAAAAACGGCAAAATTTAAGTGAAAAATGAGATATTATTGATATAGGAAAAAAGGTAGCGCAACTGCACGCACAAAGCCCGAAATTGCAGAGTTACGGAAAACTAACTAAAAGATCGAAAAAAGGTAGACTCCATTGACACCAATTTAAAAGTGCTGATAATGTGAAAATACGAAGTAGAAATGATTTGTTATTGTGTTCTTATGGTTTAAAATCGTTACAGGATCCTATGGAAATAAAGGTGATGTAAAATATACAGTTTTGAGGTGAATGCAGAAAATCGAAACAGAATGGAAAAATGAATTTAAAATAATGTAAAATGATATGTAAGTAGCATAACACTACATTTTCCCCCCGACCCTGGAAAATTTTTGACTCAGCAAAAATTTTGATATATACATTCTAAAATATACCATAAAAACACAGCTTTGCAGAAACGGACATCACAAGGCAAAATCAGATATACTATCTCTTACATTCATCATCTGCCATACAGGTAAGGGTGGAGTTCACATTCAATCACTACCACTCTAAAAGTGTGTTTTCGAAAGGACATTCAGGCTTATTTAAGGAGTTGTCATCCGCTCCTGCGTGGAGAAAAAAAAATTATTAAGGGAGTAGTCAACCGCTCCCAAGTGAAGATAAAGATAAAGAAATACCTCAAGTAAGCTTTAGTCGCTATGACTTAAGTAAAGATTAAGAACGGCCAGAGCGGTAGGGCTCAAAGCCAGAGATCAGCAACATCACCAACGAGATGTGTCTGAAATAATAATAAAAAGTGAAGATTAACCAACCAAACAAACAAACAAATTAAAAGAAATAAAAATAATAAGGTGAAAATGGTGAAGATGAGAATGATGGTGAAGTTTGAGAAACAAGAGGGGGTTCCATGACAGTCGGGTCAACAGGAGGGTCAAGTGATGGAGAGTCATTTTCAGTTGAAGGTGGAGTCAAGGATTCGAATTGTTAAGTAATAGCGTCAAATTTGTAAAGTTAAGTTTAAGAAATATAAATTTAATTAAAAATTATACCTCTTTAAGTTATCTAGAATAAAAATATTAAAGTGATGAATGTAAGTGTAGTGTTAAATGTAGGTCTAAATATAATCCAGATAAGTTGAAACACTAGATGAAGTGTTGTTTTAGAATTTGGAAGATTATCTAGAATAAAAATATTAAAGTGAGGAATGTGAGTGAAGTGTGAAATGTAGGTCTAAATATAATCCAGATAAGTTGAAACACTAGATGAAGTGTTGTTTTAGAATTTGGAAGGTTATCTAGAATAAAAATATTAAAGTGATGAATGTAAGTGAAGTGTTAAATGTAGGTCTAAATATAATCCAGATAAGTTGAAACACTAGATGAAGTGTTGTTTTAGAATTTGGAAGGTTATCTAGAATAAAAATATTAAAGTGATGAATGTAAGTGAAGTGTTAAATGTAGGTCTAAATATAATCCAGATAAGTTGAAACACTAGATGAAGTGTTGTTTTAGAATTTGAAAGATTATCTACAATAAAAATATTAAAGTGATGAATGTAAGTGTTGTGTGAAATGTAGGTCTAAATATAATCCAGATAAGTTGAAACACTAGATGAAGTGTTATTTTAGAATTTGGAAGGTATGAAAAGGATGAATAAATAAAGAGTTAAGAACGAAAGAGAAAGCAATTAAATCAAAAGGGAATGGACAAGGCGCAGTAAAAGTGAAGAAAAGAGAAAGAGAACTTTTACGTTGGGCGCCAAAATTTCGTGAAGCGACAATTAAATACAAAAGAGAACCTAACCTAGTAACATCAAAACAACAAAATAGAACAAAAACAAATAATATATTCAAGATTTAAAAGATATTTACAATTTTATATAACAAAACTGGAGTATGAAGATGAGGATGGATGACGTGATTTACAAATTATTTAAAAAAGGTAATAAAAAAGGAGATTAGAGTCGAAGCTGAGTCTGAAGATCCAAAGTGTGCTCTCAGCGCCTGGAACGAGCACGCACGGCGTAGGTGAGAAGGCGTGGGCGTCTCTAGGCGACGATCTCAGGTGAATGCGGTAATTGCAGGATCCGGCGATTTTAGGCCAGAAAGGGGCTTGCAGGATCCTCAGCGACTTCGGACAGCACAGAGGCCTGCAGGATCCGGTGACTGCAGGCGGAACAGAGGTTTGCAGGTTCCGGCGACTCCAGGCAGAGCAGAGACTTGTAGGATCCCGGCGACTCCAGGCAGAACAAAGGCTTGTAGGATCCCGACGACTTCAGGCAGAGCAACGGCTTGTAGGATCCGGCGACTTCAGGTAGAGCAGAGGTTCGTAGAGTCCAGTGGCTTCAGGCAGGACAGAGGCTTGCAGGATCCCGGGGCAGTGCGGCCCCGGGATAAGGCCTTTAGGAGATGCTTCGAACTCGAGAACTGAAGCGAGACTGAATTTCTTCACCGATTGTTCGGCTTTTATACCTTTCTAGAGAGAACGGAAAAGTTATTTAAATTAAACTCAAATTTTTTGTAAATGGTCAAGAGGAAAGAGTATTTATGTAGAATTATCGAAATAGAAGCAACAGACCCGTAGAAAATTTGAATATAATTGTCATAGCGACCAAATAAACAACGATGTCAAAACATGTCAAATTTTGGTTTTAGGCTTGTAATAGAAAAACGGCAAAATTTAAGTGAAAAATGAGATATTATTGATATAGGAAAAAAGGTAGCGCAACTGCACGCACAAAGCCCGAAATTGCAGAGTTACGGAAAACTAACTAAAAGATCGAAAAAAGGTAGACTCCATTGACACCAATTTAAAAGTGCTGATAATGTGAAAATACGAAGTAGAAATGATTTGTTATTGTGTTCTTATGGTTTAAAATCGTTACAGGATCCTATGGAAATAAAGGTGATGTAAAATATACAGTTTTGAGGTGAATGCAGAAAATCGAAACAGAATGGAAAAATGAATTTAAAATAATGTAAAATGATATGTAAGTAGCATAACACTACATTTTCCCCCCGACCCTGGAAAATTTTTGACTCAGCAAAAATTTTGATATATACATTCTAAAATATACCATAAAAACACAGCTTTGCAGAAACGGACATCACAAGGCAAAATCAGATATACTATCTCTTACATTCATCATCTGCCATACAGGTAAGGGTGGAGTTCACATTCAATCACTACCACTCTAAAAGTGTGTTTTCGAAAGGACATTCAGGCTTATTTAAGGAGTTGTCATCCGCTCCTGCGTGGAGAAAAAAAAATTATTAAGGGAGTAGTCAACCGCTCCCAAGTGAAGATAAAGATAAAGAAATACCTCAAGTAAGCTTTAGTCGCTATGACTTAAGTAAAGATTAAGAACGGCCAGAGCGGTAGGGCTCAAAGCCAGAGATCAGCAACATCACCAACAAGATGTGTCTGAAATAATAATAAAAAGTGAAGATTAACCAACCAAACAAACAAACAAATTAAAAGAAATAAAAATAATAAGGTGAAAATGGTGAAGATGAGAATGATGGTGAAGTTTGAAAAACAAGAGGGGGTTCCATGACAGTCGGGTCAACAGGAGGGTCAAGTGATGGAGAGTCATTTTCAGTTGAAGGTGGAGTCAAGGATTCGAATTGTTAAGTAATAGCGTCAAATTTGTAAAGTTAAGTTTAAGAAATATAAATTTAATTAAAAATTATACCTCTTTAAGTTATCTAGAATAAAAATATTAAAGTGATGAATGTAAGTGTAGTGTTAAATGTAGGTCTAAATATAATCCAGATAAGTTGAAACACTAGATGAAGTGTTGTTTTAGAATTTGGAAGATTATCTAGAATAAAAATATTAAAGTGAGGAATGTGAGTGAAGTGTGAAATGTAGGTCTAAATATAATCCAGATAAGTTGAAACACTAGATGAAGTGTTGTTTTAGAATTTGAAAGATTATCTACAATAAAAATATTAAAGTGATGAATGTAAGTGTTGTGTGAAATGTAGGTCTAAATATAATCCAGATAAGTTGAAACACTAGATGAAGTGTTGTTTTAGAATTTGGAAGGTTATCTAGAATAAAAATATTAAAGTGATGAATGTAAGTGAAGTGTTAAATGTAGGTCTAAATATAATCCAGATAAGTTGAAACACTAGATGAAGTGTTGTTTTAGAATTTGAAAGATTATCTACAATAAAAATATTAAAGTGATGAATGTAAGTGTTGTGTGAAATGTAGGTCTAAATATAATCCAGATAAGTTGAAACACTAGATGAAGTGTTATTTTAGAATTTGGAAGGTATGAAAAGGATGAATAAATAAAGAGTTAAGAACGAAAGAGAAAGCAATTAAATCAAAAGGGAATGGACAAGGCGCAGTAAAAGTGAAGAAAAGAGAAAGAGAACTTTTACGTTGGGCGCCAAAATTTCGTGAAGCGACAATTAAATACAAAAGAGAACCTAACCTAGTAACATCAAAACAACAAAATAGAACAAAAACAAATAATATATTCAAAATTTAAAAGATATTTACAATTTTATATAACAAAACTGGAGTATGAAGATGAGGATGGATGACGTGATTTACAAATTATTTAAAAAAGGTAATAAAAAAGGAGATTAGAGTCGAAGCTGAGTCTGAAGATCCAAAGTGTGCTCTCAGCGCCTGGAACGAGCACGCACGGCGTAGGTGAGAAGGCGTGGGCGTCTCTAGGCGACGACCTCAGGTGAATGCGGTAATTGCAGGATCCGGCGATTTTAGGCCAGACAGGGGCTTGCAGGATCCTCAGCGACTTCGGACAGCACAGAGATAGGAAAAAAGGTAGCGCAACTGCACGCACAAAGCCCGAAATTGCAGAGTTACGGAAAACTAACTAAAAGATCGAAAAAAGGTAGACTCCATTGACACCAATTTAAAAGTGCTGATAATGTGAAAATACGAAGTAGAAATGATTTGTTATTGTGTTCTTATGGTTTAAAATCGTTGGAAATAAAGGTGATGTAAAATATACAGTTTTGAGGTGAATGCAGAAAATCGAAACAGAATGGAAAAATGAATTTAAAATAATGTAAAATGATATGTAAGTAGCATAACACTACAAAGTCCCGCCGCATGCATTTGGAGATCTGTCTGTTCAGTTGCCTGTATGCTGTCAAATCTGTTGAAGAATGGAGCTTCATCTCCCTTCTAACAGCCATGAGATTAAGAGTGTGATCGGAGAGTTTTTGTGTTCTTCTGCGGTGGGTTTTGCAGAATTTAGCTCCGACCGCATGGACAGTTTCCACGAGCTTGTCATTCATATCGTCCACTTCATTGCAGTCTTCTAGGCACTGAAAACGGTTTTATAACTCGAGCTGAAAGGTTTCGGTACTTTGGAACAGAGCACGAGGGGGACGGAGCTTTGACTTCATTAGACGAGACCTCTCCAACTTAACTTTTAGGTTCAGTGTGCCTCTAACCATTCGGTGATCGCTGCCGGTTTTCACCCTCGCGATCACAGAGACATCACTGAACAGTTGTCGTCTGGTCGTCATAATGAAGGCAATCTCATTTTTTGTCGAACCGTCGGGGCTCGACCAGGTCCACTTCCTGTGGGGCCGCTTCTGGAAGAAAGAGATCATCATAAAGAGTCCCTCTTTCTCCATGAAGTCGGCCAGCTGCTGGCCCCTTGGGTTGCGTTGCCTTATTCCAAATTTCCCTACTTTCAGCTCACCGATCTCTCTTGTGCCTAGCTTTGCATTGAAGTCTCCCATTAACACCGCATATTGGGTTTTGGAGGAATGCATGGCTCTAGAGATATCCTCATACATTTCCTCCACCTCCTCATCGGGGTGTGCCGAGGTGTGTGCGTAAACCTGTATGACCTTCAGCGAATACCGTTGGGTGATTCTGAGTATAAGCTACGCAACCCTCGTCGACACACTCCCGATCTTTACAACATTGTTAACGAGAGACTTGTGGACGATAAATCCGACACCTCCTTGGGACAGATGGTCGCCCTCCCGGTGATAGAGCAAGTTGCCGGATTCGAGGATTACCGTGTCCTCCCCCTCTCTTCGAACTTCGGATAATCCTATAATATGCCATCTCTTCTTCCAGCTCCACGATCTTCTCATCTGTCCTCAGGGTGCGTGCGTTGTACGTTTCCAGGTCGAGTAGTCTAAGGTGGCAACCGAACCTCCACTGGAGATTCTTAGCACCCCCTGCCCCGCCGTTACCATGGTCGCCACCGTAGCCAGGAATAGCGGGGCCGCCGGGACTGGGGGCCGTCTCCTTTTTACTCTCTTCATAGGAGGGTATTTGCCATATTTGCCACGCTTGGCGAGCGGGTTGGCAACCGCAGTTTTTATATTATAATTTTGGCTATTATCAGGAAGATGCTGCTGCCCATCTCCTGCCTGTTTCCTTTTGTCGCCTTTTACGACACCCACGGGAAGATATGGGGTAGTGGATATTTTTGACCGCCACTACACGGCGGCCACTAATTGCTATATAAACAATCGTAATTATATTTCATTATAGAACGTTTTGCCACAGGTTAGATAGTGAACGATCATCTTCTCGACAGCCCGGTAAAAACCCCGCCCGTGCGAGAGAGACGACTAATCACACAACTCAACTCCTTTTTTATGGCAGCAGAATCGCGCAGTTTTGCCACAACCGGGTTTCATCCACATTGCTTTGCTTTCATTAATTTTGACAGTCCATTGCGTGTTCGCTTTGAGACAGAGAGAACACGAATAAGTATATTTCTAATTGAAAGCAATGTGCCAAATGTTGACGTCACATAATAAGGCTACGACCTCATGACATGTGTAGAACAGAGGAGCGCGCGGGAAATTTGAAATGGTTTGAAACAGTTTACGAGTTATTTTATTAGTTGATATTATTGATTGAGCAGTTTGATAGGGCGAGCCCGAATTTTCGGCTTCTATGGAGGCTTCGCTACCGATCATACCGTCCTATCTATCAAAAGTTCACTGCTGAACATAGGCCTCCCACATAGATTACCCCATAGCGGGAAATTTTGCCATAGTTGCCACGCTTGGCAGGCGGTTCGGCAACCACAATTTATTTTAGTTGTTCTTAGGAAAGCGATGCTGCCTGTCCCCTGGCTTATTTCACTCTATCGCCTCTTACGATGTCTACGTAAAGTTATGGGGTAATGGATATTCTTGCATCGCCACTACACGGATTTTCGTGTAGTCAATGGACTAGGACGATCTGTCTTTGAAACGGATCCACTACAATATGGTCGGCTATCACGTGCCTCATACTTGTGATCCTGGTTCTGGTTCAGGTGCTTTTGGGGACCCTGATAGTGTTTGCTTTCTATCATGAATTATTTTCATAAATTATACCTACCTACTATTCAATTTGACTTATAAAAAAAGATTTATAAAAGGTACTACTATACATTACTATATTTAGGAATAATAAATAAATATACTGGTATTGCAGTATATTGACGTACTGTCAAACAAGCCAGCGACGTATCAAAACAAAGTTTCAGGTATTGAGCTTTATTTTATTTTAACTAGGTTCACCGCAGGCTATCACAAAATGGTTAGCGAGTGTGTTTCGGTTCGTATGATAAAATTGAAACACGCGCAACTTCAAAGTGATTTTATTTTATATGAGTTTTTTTCGTTATAGTGAAGGTATTCCTGAAAACAACGAAACTAAACAATACATTTTGATCACATTTTATTTTTAAATTTTTCTTTAATATCACCACATCGCACCGCTATAAAAATCACCGTCACACTTTATACCATCACAAGTAGAGATATCGCCTCTCTACATTATCACTTCATCCTTTCATTGTTAATCTTAAAAAAGAAACGTTACACGTTCACGAGACATCATTAAAAAAAAATTCACAAAATATTTTTTTTTTTTGTAGAAATCGAATCCGTAGCTGTTTTGTCGCAGTTAAATGTTTAAAGCGCTAGTGGCTTCTTCTTCTTTGGCTTCCGATGAACGGCGAAATTATGCTTCGTATAAGCCACACCTTCAATAAGAAGGCTGGTGACAGGGTACAGCATTAAGGCGATACCCCGACCAAAACCTTGCGATAGTGCGTTTTTCTTCGTTATTCAGAGACTATTATCTCATTAGTTATGAGAAATAAGCTACATCTAATAGCACATTATTAATTTTCGATATCCTATCATCACATTCCACGTTCTAATTTGTTTTTATGTGTTATAAATACATTTAAATCTACTTTTAAAAAATGACTTAAATTATTAATTACATGCATCTGTTGCTAAAGGCAAATCTCTAATCATTTGAGAATTACACTAATGGATACATAATGTAAAAATGTGTATTATTCACGTTTTATTTAATTTTTAAAGTTCGCTTTTCTTTTTTTTAATTAATTCCGAAAATTGTGTGAATTCTATGATAAATGGGCGTACGCAGAGTGCGGGTGGCAGTTCACTGCATGCTCAAGGTTATTTTGTCAGGGAAACGCCTTAACAGTACAATAAATCTTGTACTATTAATGGTCATCGGTATATTTGTGGTGATAATGGGAAATCCTTCAATGTCCAGTTGTAGTCCATTTGCGGCTTTGATGATGATGAGTGTTATATTAACAAATAAATTAAGATATTGAAAATTAACAATTTTGTGCAAATTTTGACAAATATTTATTTACATATTAGAGCAAAATTAAAGTTTTTAAACTATCACACATATTACTTGAATACGTCATCATGTAATATAGCGTTGTAGCCTTTTTTTATAGGAGAAGGGGCAAACGAGCATGCGGCTCACCTGATGGTAAGTGACTACCGCCGCCCATGAACAATTGCAACACCAGGGAGGGAATTGCAGATGCGTTGCCGGCCTTTTAAAAAGGAGTACGCTCTTTTCTTGAAGGTCCCTAAGTCGTATCGGTCCGGAAAAATCGCTGATGGTAATCGATTCCACAAGGAAGTCGTGCGAGGAATAAAACATCTTCTAAATCGCACAGTGGTGGACCGCCAATCATCCAGATGTTGTGGATGGTATCGGGAGTTCTGCCGCGATGTGCGTTCGTGAAATTTGGCGGCTGGGATTAATCCGAACAATTCCTCAGAGCACTCCCCATGGTAGATGTGAAAGAAAATGCAAAGGGATGCAACATCTCTTCGCAGTGCCAATGAATCGAGCCGATCGGAAAGGGCTCGGTCGTCGACGATTCGAGCCGCTCTGCGCTGGATGCGGTCAAGTGGAAGGAGCTGGCACTGGGGAGCCCCTGCCCAGAGATGGGAACAGTATTCCATGTGAGGCCGAACCTGCGCCTTGTAAAGTTGCAGGCGGTGTGCCGGCATGAAATCCTGTCCCGCTCTGCTAAGCACGCCAAGCTTTTTAGAGGCCAATTTGGCCTTCTCTTTCAAGTTACCACGAAACTGCACGTCACTCGATATGTCGACTCCGAGGATACCGATACTGGATGAGGCAAGAAGGGGAGTGCCTTGAAACTGAGGAGATACGACAAAGGGGTTCTTTTTAGCGGTAAACGCGCAAACTTGTGTCTTCTGAGGATTAAACTGGACTAGATTTAGTCGCCCCCAATACGAGACTTTGCTCAGCAAAGACTCGACTTCAGACACAAGTTTGTTCCGGTTTTGTTTTGTTCAAGTTTTTTTCAAGCCTACACGACATAATTATATATTAGTGTTAAGATGGTGTTAAGTTTAGAATAAGAGTTGTCTAATTGGTCATGGTCATGGACTTGAACGACACGTCTCCTTAATAACACCCTTCCAACATTGCAATATTTTAATTATTTATTTGCCATCTGAGGGGTCTTTTTTAAATTGATTGTCAATAAAACATTTGAGGCGTAGTACTAGGAAAACATTATTAATTTAAATCTCAAAGTAACCGAACAATCCCCACTGGCACACGGTCTAATTGCTATAATTTCTAGGAAAGGCTAAACCATTTTTATTTGTTTTCTGATAAAAGCTGGAATTTTTATTAAGTCTTTCAAACAATTTTGTCTTTACTAATTGCCTGCGAATTACTTTTCCGGACACTTTTCGAAGGATATTTTAAGAAATTACTTTCTCCAGCATTATATTCGAGCCTTGAAAAAGAAGTTCTAATAAATCATAAACATGATCTTGAACTGACTACTCTAGGTATATTACTTAGTTATATTAAATATTGCGTGAAAAGGAAATTATTATATTAACTATATTAAAACAATACGTCTATTTTATTGTAAAATTTCAAACCAAGATCTTTAAACTATATTGTTTCTAATTTGTTGTCCAGACGGCCGTTACTAAAGATATTAAGTACCTACTCGATAACAATAGAAACTTTAATTTAAATAGATATGCTGTGTAATTAGTTTGGAGATGAAAATTTGTGTAAATAATTTTTATGAAATTCACCGATATCACCTTTCGTAGATATTTTTCTACGATTAAATTTTATTTGTATTCTACAGTTGCAACATCTTCAACGTACACACCACACCAACGTGCACGTGTAGAATATGGCGCAGCCTTTTTTTTATAAAAATGAAATGTCAAACAATCTTACACTCCACCTGACACCTGCAGACAATCTAAAGCAAGGAAGCCTTCAGATGCGATGGCGGCTCATATAGCTTTTAATTAAACTGGCTCTCTAAACCCTCCAGACTGGAACACACAGTGCAAACACTTCTATTTGACAGCAGGATGTGTAAACTTTATATTTTACTTAGGTAAATAATTATACACTGACTGTTTGTAATATAAGTATTTAATAAAATAAGTATACAATAATTATATCCTTTACGAGACTTGAGGCTACTAGCGCGTCTGGTAGCTGAAGTGAAATGTTTCTCCTCAGTTTATTTCATGCTTCCCCAGAGTCAGCAACTTCACTCGCCTACCGTGTTGTGGCCAACATTTTAACATTACGCAGAAACTTCACACTATTGCCGCGATGTTGCCAACAGATGGTACGAACTTATATGGACGCCTATGTAAAAACTTCATCTTTGAAAATATCTATAATCGGCCAAAGAAGACGCAAACAGGTCAACTTTCCCTTTAGCCGTATACGTTGGTATACCATCGGGTTTTACGCGCGGGTTCAGAATATATTGTAGGTCATATTTTATTTTCCCTGGTCCCATGACCACCGCATAACAGTTTCCTGGGTATCTGCATCACACGTGGAGAATAAGGCCGTGAAGGAAGGCACGGGTTGTTGTTTGAAAAGGAGAAGCTATTTTCCAAGAAAAGATCGAAATCTGCCGGCTGATGCTGTAGATCTGCACGTTTGCTATCGTGGCCTTGTCGATGTGTGGTAAAGATCAAATACCATGGGGTAGTAGTCAGTGCGAATACGACTTACTACGTCCTAGCTCCCACGAGGTGGGTATGTCTAGACATATCGCCAAGAAAAAAAAAGAGACTCAGAACCATGCTTTGTAACAGAATTCCGTAGAAAGCAAACTTGCAATGGAACATGATGGTGTCAAAAGATAGTACTTCTCCACAAAACAACGGCAGCTCCATGAGGTGACCCTGTTAATGAACCAATGAGGCTTTGACATTGAATGATGGCGGGAATATCACTAGAACTGAAGAAGCATCACCAGTAAAACTATAGGCACTATCCCCCTGAATAGCGTGATAACCGTTTGAGCAAATCTTTCTAAGACATGCAGACTATTTAGAATATTCTAGAAAGTCAGGCAAATAGTGTTTCTATCTTTCTTCTGATGAATAACAAATTACCAGAACTAAGAATCTTTTTTATTTTGTAATTAAAAAAAGAACAGTAGTCTTTCACGTTTTTAAAGTTTTATGCACTTTGTGAACAAAGCATTTGAAATTTACAAACAAAACTCATATAAAACATGACACGATTTTAAAAGCAGTCGTATTACCTTGACCTCGCCATTATGTAAAGCAACCACATGGTTCTGTGAGAGTTTTGTTTGCTTTAGGCTTTGCGTTTACGTAAAAAAAGCAGTTTTACTGTTTTTAAAGGAGATAAAATTTTCCTTTCACAGAATAATGTAAATGGCATTGTGTCCAAACTAAAATTAATTAAATTTAAATTAACTCCAAAAAAATATAACCTTTTTTGCAGTTCTAAAAAACGAAATATTTATTTTTCACGATGCCAACTTGACCTTTACACGATTAATCTTATATACTATCGAGCGAGTCTATAACAAAAGATTAATGACAAATATACATTACAAATTTGCAAATTTATTCAATCCCCTTGATTGAGAGGACCATGACTACGCTTACCAACCTCACCACTCTTGATTGAGGATGATGACGACACGCATGAAGTTGAAGTTTAAGAAGGTTGCAGGTTGCATTAACTATGTGTTGTATGAAACAACACTGACTTGTTTAAATTTATTTTTAAAAATACGATATTTTCCCTACTTTGACAACTACCAATGGATATTGCCAGCGTGAAGTATTTACAAGCAAAATACGAATACAATTATACCTTCCTGGGTTAATTGATATTTTATCATTGAAAAATGTAGTTGCGTCGGGAACATTTTAACGGCATGATTATTTATGTTTTCACGTTTGATTTGTCGCCTAAAACATCAAAAGCTTTTTGCTTGTTTTTATAGACTTCAAATGAAATTTATAGATAAAAGCCCTTCTAAGCAACCATGTACTGCTTCGCTGGTATAACCAATTTAAGAATGGCTGGCTAGGTCTGAGAGATAAAAAGAAGTGATCGACCTATGACGGCTGTTACAGAAGAAAACGTAGTAGCCGTGAAAAATATAATTGAAGAGCATTGGCAAATTACATATGAAAATATTCAGATTTGATCGATAAGCGTTCAGGATATTTTAATTGAACACCTTCACATGAGGAGGATAGTTTCGAGTTGTATACCGAAAAATCCTCATTGATGCTCAGAAGCAGGTCCGCAAAGAAAGGTGCCGTAACATGACAACTAAATTTAAAACAGCTAGACGATAACTTTATTACAGGATGATTCTTATATTTATAAATACGATCCAGAAAGCAAGCGCCGGTCGTCGTTTTGGATATTTCAAAATGAACCTACCTTCTTACCAAAGTAAAGCGATCTAAAAGAGGCAGATATATTGATCGCTAGGTTTTTTCACATTGACGGGGGATCTGGTGTCAATTCCTTTACGAAATCGACGTAACATCATTGCCAAATAGTATACTTTCAAATGTTTACCAAAACAGTTGACTACTGTGAGCAACAAGCGACAAACATGGGCTATTGCTTCACCAACAAAATGCGCGAGCACTCATGGCTCAAAACGAAAGACTTCCTGGTTCCTGCACGAAACACCGGTTAACCTTTGAGGTCGCCATCCTTACAGTCCTTACAGGCTCTTGTTCAGAAGTATAAAGGAATTTTAAAATAATGCAACTTGAATGTGGTCTTGGACGATTGTATTGATCTTACAACAGCTGAGAGGGTAATAAAATATTGCGAAGACAAAGAACCTGTTTAAAATTAACTATATACTGACTGACGTAATTACAACGAGCACGTTGTTTAACTTGTTGCTCAGAAAGAAGGCTCAGGCGCTTCCACAGCTCTCAAAAAAAAAAAGTCAGCTAAACGGAATAAAAAATTCATCGTAAGAAGCTGTAGAAATGATGTCTGCGGTAGACTATAAAAAGTGTTTCGAAAATAAATTCTTTATATTATTTAATCATTGTATTCTAATATTAAAATATGAGAGATTCAGATACATGAAATAAAAGTTCTTTGAAAATATTTAATATTAAATTCTTCAACCATAGGCCTGTAGTTGGACGGTTGCCTTTTTTAGGGATCTGGTGCACCAAAGCTGTCTTCCATGAGTTCGGAACTACGCCTAGGGAGTAGGAGTACCAAAAAAGATGCGTTAAAACCGGTGCCAACTCTGGAGCACACGTATTCAGCACAATAGGTGGGACTCCATCAGGCCCACTCGACTTGTTGACGTCCAGGGAGAGGAGTGCTTTACGCACCGAGCGCTGTGTACTTCCTGCATGGAGCAGTCACACCGCGGGATTGTCGGCGGTGTATTCACCCCGTCATCTAGAGTCGAGTTGGAAGCAAAAAGAGAGCCTAGAAGAACTGCTTTCTCCTTTGCGTCATGGGCCAGTGAGTCATCCACCCTGTGCTGAGAGATGCAGAGATGGCAGACAGAAGTTCCCTTGGACAGCTTTGACAAGAGACCGGAATGCACGTCTTCCCGAAGGGAGGCGAACTAGTTTCTCGCCAATTCCGCCGATGTGCTCTGACTTTGCCTTGGCAATGACACTTTTGAAGGACCTGGAGGCGGAATTATACTTCTTTTTAAGAGCGCTGGTGTTTACATCCCGGGACGTTAATGCTTCAGCCCAGGCCCGGTAGCACTCGTGCTTATAGCGCTATTTTACAGGAGCGACCAAACCATGGCTGGGATCTGCCTCCAATGGGTACTACAGAGGATGGAATAAAAAGTTTGATACCCTGGAGTACCACATCAGCAACAGAATCGGCAACAACGCTGGGATCTTCCGGCGAGAAGCAAACCCGCCCCCAAGGGTAGGATCTAAAAAAAGGCCTACGATGCAGGAATAGTTTGAAAATTTCGATAGCATAATTTCACTTCAGTTTACTTACACTTGTGGTGAGGCGACTACGTCGCCACACCACATAGTAATTGAGATATTGAGATTGAACTTAGTTTCTTGAAATTTTGCAATCTAGCTCCGCTTGCTTGCAATTAGATTAGAGCACCTAGGCTTAAAATATGAGCATGAGCATCTTAAAATTCAATTATAGAAAAATGTGACATAAATGTAAATGAAGCTACATAACAAAATAAACTAAATAACAAAGAAGAAGTTTTGTTACAGTTTTTTCTTTTATTTTATGTTCGTTAATATTGTTAAATATTATGTTAATGGCATTTAATTTAGCGCTCGCTCTATAACATTACACAAGCACAACAATTTCTCAAGAATAAATTATTCGTATAAATTATATATTATTACCCTATATATTTTTTAACTTGTGTAACTATAAGTCCTCGTGACCAAGGGTGCTGCAAAGCACTCGAAGATTCGAAAATTTTATATAATTTCAATGTCAACAATAAAGTGTGGATATTTTCGTTTTCAACACGTCAAATATGTAATCTTTTTATAATCAGTAGTTACAAAAACTAAGGAAAAGTGCAGTATCTGGGCACATAAGGTTTAGGTAACCTTTATCCATTTGTAATGTTGAGTTATCGTCATTCAAGGGTTAACTATCTCGTTTGTCTAGTGGTCTAAGCGGTAAGCGCCACTGCTGATTATGTCGCTCGGATTCGACCCGGCCGGGCTAAAATCAGTTATTAGGTATTTTTGTCAATAAATTATCAGTAGCAGTCCGGAGTCTACAAGCTCGTGGTGATTCACCACCGTATCTCGGAAATCATATGAAGTCGTTGGTCCTGTACCTGATCTCTCTTAGGTCGTAGCGGATTACTGTCTCACATACCGTGCACTTTAATTCTGTCCTGTGCGTGCTGCGTGAGCGAAATTATGTCTGGAGGATATTACACCGGAAGATTGGACTAAACTTCAGTAATGTGTGTAATAGGACTAGGTTATTTCTTCAATGTTACATAATTATGTAAATATGAAATAAAAAGTAAAAATCGTTCATTGTTAACTACATATATTTTTGTTATAAAACTTAAGTGTCAAATGAAGGGCAGTCCACTTGATGGTAAGTGGCTATTGTAGCCCGTTGACACCTACAACATACGTTAAACAAATAAGGCTATATGCAGATGCGTTGTCATCACTAAGGACTAAGATGGAATGCCCCTCGTCTTGATAACAAACTGGCTCTCTGTTCACTTCAGACCGGAACACAGTGCAAGCACAGTCCACCAGGCGCACTCCTAGGCAGGTGCTACCACCTAGTACTACGTACTACTTAACTACTAAATCGAACTTCTAAACCTAAACGTAGTAGAAGTATTATGAAGTAATTTGTTTACGTTTAGAAGTTTTATTTAACTAGAGAACAAACTATATTCAAAAATTCAAAGAAATATTTTTCAGTTTTAATCACGCCACCGAATAAAGCGAAACTTTACTTATTGTTGTAATTTTAAAGCTCTTTTAATTATTTTTTAATTATTGCCCTTAATTTGGAAAACGAACTATCCTAAAATATATATAATGCTTGAATATAGATTGTAAGATAATAATATTAAATTACATATCTACGATCATTTATATTCCGCATTAAGAATCGCGGGATAATAAAATATTAAGTAGTAAATAGAAAAAGGTGGGCAAGCCCAACCGATATGTATCAGACATTAATTTTTCTCCCATAAATTTTAGAGGCTCACAATGTCTTTACGTTCTTTACATGATAAGGATTTATTACCTAATATTAAGGAGCCACCGCGCAATTTAATATCTCTATTGAACGAACTGACCACCTGATAATTACTAAAACTAAATATGAAATTGTAATCTTTCAACCAATGCTCAATAATACATAAAATATGTATATTGATATTATTATTATTTTTTATAGGAGAGGGGGCAAACGAGCATGCGGCTCACCTGATGGTAAGTGACTACCGCCGCTCATGAACAACTGCAACACTAGGGAGGGAATTGCAGATGCGTAGCCGGCCTTTTAAAAAAGGGGTACGCTCTTTTCTTGAAGGTCCCTAAGTCGTATCGGTCCGGAAAAATCACTGATGGTAATCGATTTCACAATGAAGTCGTGCGAGGAAGAAAACATCTTCTAAATCGCACCGTGGTGGACCGCCAATCATCCAGATGGTGTGGATGGTATCGGGAGTTCTGCCGCGATGTGCGTTCGTGAAATTTGGCGGCTGGGATTAATCCGAACAATTCCTCAGAGCACTCCCCATGGTATTTCAAAATAGTTCAATTTCTAATTCTTTGCCTAACATACCTTGCATATTTTCATGCACCAGATTGATATAGTTTTTATTATTGCTATTTTGTGAAATTACACAATTATATGGTGGTAAATTGTATTCTTAGCTATTTAAATTATCTTTGCTAGAGATTACCTCTATTGTATTACTATCTAATTTAAATTACTTGGAACTGATTCCTAATCAAATGTAAAACTATTTTGTTGCTCAATAGAAGCAGGTGTCAAGGTAGCCAAATCATTGGCTGATACAAAAACATAGATTACAACCCAGAATAGCACATTGGCTATATTTGTTTTAACTAATTAAATTTCAGGCCACAATGAGGTTGCCAGGTCAGTAAGCGTTCCAGAACGGGGAAATTTTGCTATAAGAGTTTTAAAACATTCTGTCACACAGGGATTGACCGGCACTGTTGCGATACGGTATCAGTACCAGGGCGTACGCTCTAATAAACTGGTGGATGTCACGCGAACCGAGCGCACTCTGCAGACGCGGGTTCTTTATTTTCTTTTTTTATGTATTCAAAGCAACTGATCACACGGCGGGAACAGTGCGATCACTTGTTTGGACTATATACGAAAATTTACATATTGATAAGTAATTTTTAAATATTTCTATATTATTTAATCTAATTTTCAATCGGATCTAATGGGCCGGATGACGGATACATATTTACAAATCCGGTAACCGGACTATTAAATTTAGGCTACAACTAGATAGATACAGCTGATTGCGGTTGGTTAAATTTAGATATGCCTATTCGATTTATTCATGGTACAAATAACTCCAGATAAAAGAATAAACCTAGGTTTACCTCAAGTTTACTTAGTCACCCATACTTTGGGTAGAATCTAAATAATCACAATACAAATATCCGCGGTTTTAGTGTGCTCTCAACATACCTTCATCATCATCATTTATCGTTACAGCCTTCAATAAGTCCACTGCTGAACATAGGCCTCCCCCAAGGAATGCCACAAAGCACGGTCCTGAGCTACCTGCATCCATCGACTTACATTGACTTAGCCACACCTAAATCTATTATTGTCGCAGTCAAAGGTATTTTAGTTATGATTGCAACTTTACTAGATCTAGATCTATTATTGGTCGAAAGAAGCCAGATACACTTATTTTTAGCCATGAATAAATCAAATACATCTCCGTTTGACCAACCGAAATCGGCTGCATCTAGTTGTAGCCAGCTAAGCCCCAGATAAAATTATTTTATTCGTTCTCTTAACGGTAACTTTAATATTTTTATAACCTTCTGACAATATTATCTTAGTATACTTAGAATAGCCTAAAAATTTAAATTTTACGAAAAATATTTTAATAGACTTTCAAAACCTCGGTATTATAATATTCCAGGAAATATAAACACAGACAAGGAGTTTTTAAAATGTTTTGTTTTAGCCCATTATTTTAATTACAAGAGTAAGATGAAACAAAGTGAAAGTAAAATTATATTTAGTATTAAATTGTACATTTTATAATTTTTTGGAGTAGTAGAAAAAATTAATGCTTTTAGTACATATTTTATTTTGTTCTACGGGTGTATGAAAATTCTTTTGAATTCCAATAGATGGTAGTATTACAGAGTATAACCATTTCTTTAACGACAGACGTATAATACGCGGACCGGCGATGGGCAGAAGCGTCAAAGATCTACCCGCCACGCAAATTCTTCCTGATGATTATGATGCAAGCTTTAAATAAAACCACACGTTTTCAAGTAGAGTCAATACCATGCGTTTTCAAATAGAGTTAATCATGCGCAAACTAGCATGCATACGTTAAGAGGTTTAGCCATATTTACCCATGCACACCTCATCATTTCACTTTCCGATGCTTTTAGAGAATACGTCAAAAATTATTCTAAAATATTTAAAAGAGTTTGCTCTACAGCCAAATCTTTACATATTAGCAACAAAATTAAGACGGCTAAGAATAAATTAAAATGACATGGAGTATAATTAACTGAAACTAAAATTAAGTGAAACCGTTAGTCAATCCTCGTAAACCTCATCGTAACTAAAACTATAGTTATTGACTAAATCAAATCAAGAAGTCGCAGCGGTGTTTGAGAAATGTTTCACGGATATTCCTTTCTTGACAACAGAGTCATTGTATACTTCTCCAACTGTTGCTGAGTCATTACTCAAACAGAATGTAAATACCTGTTTAAAAGAATATAGATTTGAAAAAGTATCACCGCAAGATATTGTAAAATACTTCCAATCCATTGATGTAAAGAAAACTGCAGATTTGTAGGGGATTTCCGTTACAGTTATTTCGTCCATAATGTATTTAATTGCTCCTCATCTTGCTATTATTTTTAATACTTGTATAGATTCTAGTGTGTTTCCTGATTTATTGAAGTATAGTAAAGTAATACCTTTATTTAAATATGGTAGTACATTGGACCCCGCTAATTTTAGACCTATTTCTGTATTACCAACTCTCAATAAAATTTTTGAAAAAATAATTTTGGAATTATTGTTATTTTTTTTTTAATACAAATAAATAACTTCATAAAAACCAATTTGGTTTTATTAGGGGTCGCTCGACGTCTGACGCCGGTGTTGAGCTTATGAAATACATTTTTAATCCCTGGGAGAATTCACAAGATGCCTTAGGTATTTTTTGTGATCTTTCCAAGGCTTTCGATTGTTCATCATGAGACATTAATCAGGAAACTACAACATTACGGTGTAAAAAATTTGGCACTTAGACTTCTTACTTCATATTTAAGTAACAGAAGTCAAAAAGTCGTGATCAATGGTAAAGGTTCCTCTGTCCAATGTCCAGATCTCATTCTGGTTACGGCGGCCAGTTTCAACGAAGACTACCTATCGGCGCAGGACATGATTATAGTACCCAAGTGTATTCGCAAGCACAGGTGCACTCTCTATTCCCTCACTTTCATAGTCTGGTGGGATAGTAAACCGACGCGACCGTAGAGAGATCAGGCGCTGGACCAACGGCTTTAAGTGCTTTCTGAGGCACGGGTGTGCTGGGGACACTGCCAGCTTCCTGCAGCTACTGAGAATTTCTTGATGGAAAAACTCAATAAATGATTTTTTTTGGCCCAACTAGGGATTCGAA
Source organism: Parnassius mnemosyne (assembly GCA_963668995.1). NCBI lineage: Eukaryota > Metazoa > Arthropoda > Insecta > Lepidoptera > Papilionidae > Parnassius > Parnassius mnemosyne. Next base: position 31,276,451 of record CAVLGL010000080.1, read on the forward strand.
TCCGAGACATCATGGTCAGCAGTCGCACTACTACAACCACTAGACCAACGAGGCAGTCAGTAATCTATATTAATGACTTACCTTATCTTGTTGGGGACAATCACGATATAGTATTATTTGCTGATGATACCTGTTTAATTTACAAACTCAAACGGCATGCAATTAATTATGACGATGTAAATAATGCTCTATCGAAATTTGTACATTGGTTTAACGCCAACAATTTGCTAAACGGCAGTAAGAAATTATATTAAATTTACAATACCTAAAGTAAAACATTCGAACAACAATGTGCTCTTAAATGGGGAGGAAGTCAGTCTTGTGGATACTATTGTTTTCTTGCTATTACATTGTTTTTATTAGTAAGAAAGATTAGAAGTCTCACAGATGTTGAGAGTGCTAGATTGGTTTATTTTAGTTACTTTAGTAGCGTAATGTCTTATGGAATTTTGCTATGGGGCAATGCGACTGATATTGAAGCCATTTTTTTTTTGTAAAAGAGAGCCGTACGAGCGATTTACTTAACTTACAATGAATCCCTCAGAGAAAAAATTAATGAAATAAACATATTAACTTTGGCGTCGCAATATTTATGAAAATGTAATGTATAAACATAAAAAACATAAATAGCTTTAATAAGAATAATAATGTTCATTCTTTAAATACTAGGAACAAACATAGGCTTGTAATGCCAGTTACTAGTCTCCACAGAATCAGTAGTTCATTTATGGGGCAATGTATACGCTTTTACAACAAAATCCCAGAACATATTCAAAGTTTGTCAATAAACAAGTTTAAAATTTTATTAAAGAAAAACTGTACAAAAAGGATTATTATAATATCAAGGAATACATGAATGAAAATAACCCCTGGGAATAAGGTGATCGCCACCATGCTGGTTCTATGAAAAATCATTTAAAAATTGTATGAACGAAGTTACTGTTAAGTGTTTAAAAAAAAATGTCCCTCTGGGTTTTTTGCTGGTTCTTCCCAGGACTGGGGTGTTTTCCGAACCAGTGGTAAATAAAAAAATTACTTTCAATAAGTATTATGTAACAGTCGATATTGAATAAAAAAATATTCTATTTTATTCTATTCTATTGAAATACGCTTAAATACTAATGCTAGTAACTGATGGGTAATTTAGTTAATCTACTTACCATCAGGTGAACTGCGTGGTCTTTGTCACATTTACTCTATAAAAATATAAAAATAGAGTAAAAATGTATAAAATATATCTCTATATCTCGATAACCCAATATTAGATGAAAGAAAAATTATTTCTTTCAGTAGAACGAGCCTAATCCCCTATTATTACGAGAACAAAAAATATAGATAATAAATAGGTAAGCTTGAGTTGTGTGCGAATCTATTAGATGAAATCCTTATTGTAACTTATTATTGTTTATGAGAGTCCTTGTATATTCGAAGCTTGCCACTCGCCAGAATAAGCCAAGGTGATGCTTATTGTTTTTGGTTTTGTACAATCATGTATCATGAATTCATTCTAGAAAAACAAAACAATATATAAAATATTATTGAATACCGTATTAAAAAAGTAAAGTCAATCCGTTAAGGAAGACAGAAAATATGGAACAATAATTCGTGAAATTAGCTTCACATCACACAGATCATTGGTTGTGACTAGAGGTGCTAACTCGTTTATTTCAAATATAGCATTTGCGAGAGTATTACATGTAAAAATATAGTAACTAGATTCCGAAAAGATATAAGAGGTCCCATATACTAAGTTTTGAAAAAAAAAACTGAAAACATCAAAATTTAATTTGTAAGCGGTGATAGAAGTAACATAATTTTTTTAAGATCTTTTTCTTTCACAGATTAGCAAAAAGCGTCACCTAATCAAATTTTAATTTTTGAAAAATCACATTAATAAATAGAATAAATATATAGTTTTTTCAAGTTTAGGTTTTGTACACAATATGACCATAATTGATTTGTCGTAATATGTACGGAAGCCTAATAGACCAAGGCCCACCCTCACAATTGACCGGTTTTATTACATTATTATTATGATTGAATAGTTATATTTATGTTTATTTATTTTTTTTAATATGTTATTAATTGTTTATACCTTTATAAATTAAATACGTAGGTTCGTGTTTTTTTTTTTAATTATTATTATTTCAGACGACAAAAGTGATTAAAAGCTGTCAGACTACAAGATCTCCTTTCAAAACTTTTTGATTATAAAAAAGGTAACAATATAGACTCTGTGCGTATCACTTCGAATAAATCATGTTTTCTAAAAAAAGTAAAATATTTATTTGGAAATGCTTTTCCAAAACTGAATTTGCCGACAAATGACGGTGCTTGCCAACGAATTGCTTGAGGAAAAATTTTGCGAATATGTCGTTCTTTAAAGAAACATTGTAAATATTGGTAATGAAATATTAAAACGTATGCAAGATTGTATATTTGTTATACCATGTGAGTGCTTTTCAATAGATTATAAAAAAAAAACATTACATTAGATTCATAATTTACCTTTTAATTATTACACATAGAGTGATAGTGACATTCAAAATTCCGTTCAAATTTAAAGCAACAACACAATGAATGTGTACATAAGCGGCCTGTAATTACGCTTGCCCACACGCACACAAGTAAATGAGTAATGTTTGCAAGTTAATGATATTTTCCCCAAAAAATGGGGAAAATGTAATAGTAGACATCGTCATAGAATTAATATTTAGGTTGCGTTTATAATTATTTATTAACTATTTGCAAACAAAAAAAAATGTAACATTATTTATTTTTGTTAACTTATGTAATATTTAAATTATTTATATACGATGTGTTATATTCACAAATCTGTTATGTAATTATATTATTCTGTTAGAAGTGGTATATTTATATTAATATCTGTTATTTATCATCCATAAAACCTTCTATTATTTGTAAATATTATTTTTTATATAATAATGGTCTTATTCTATGATATATAGAGAAGTGGAAGAAATGGAGGAGGCAAATGCCCACGTCTCTTTCTTCCAGTTTTTCCAATCCAGTCCCACTTACACTTAACAAGTGAGTAGTTGTCAGATAATCATTTTAGCTGTCAGATATTTTTTCATTAGTCATTCCTTACTAACTGTTGCTGTGGCCCGCGGCTTCACCCGCATATTAAAGTATACACTGATCTCGATTCTTGCCATTCTAAGAATCTACGTGATATATTTAATTTAAATCGATTTCAACGTAAAGGTTACAACATACAACTTTCACAGAATGGATATAAATTAGAAGGAATCATGAAACTTAAGAGTACGGTCAGTCATATACTTATTGGATATTTATATTTTATTGAATTAAAACAAAATAAGATTCGGAAGGAGATAAACTATTCAAATAATACATGAAATTAAAATTTTTTATTAAATAATATAAAATAAAATAAAATATAACCAAGTACTAAAAAAAATATCGCTTAATGACTCTGAAACTGCAACTGTTTTCTAAACAACTGCCGCATTGATGACGCTATCCTCGAAATGTTATCTTTTTTAGATACATAAAAGAATCAAACTAAAAATGTAAAATATATCTAAATAAGAATAAAAAAAAACAACCTTAGGCTATGTTATTTATGCTAAAACATAAACCATAAAAAGGTAAAAACAACTGTACATTATTAAAACAAAATAAAATCAACATTTTTTTCGTGAAAAATGGGAACCCTAATAATATTTCATCATCATCATCATTACAGCCTTTCATAAGTCCACTGCTGAACATAGGCCTCCCCCAAGCAATGCCACAAAGCACGGTCCTGAGCCACCTGCATCCATCGACTCCCTGCATGTCTTACCAGGTCGTCACTCCATCTCGTGGGGGGTCGCCTTACACTTCGCCTACCGGTACGAGGCTGCCACTCAAGAACCTTTCTTCCCCATCGGTTGTCGGTTCTTCGAGCTATATGGCCGGCCCACTGCCACTTCAGCTTACTAATCCGTTGGGCTATGTCGGTTACTCTAGTTCTACTGCGGATATACTCATTTCTAAGTTTATCACGCAGAGAAACCCCGAGCATAGCCCTCTCCATAGCTCGCTGAGCGACCTTACGCTTCCTCATACAGCCAGCAGTAAAGGACCACGTCTCAGATCCGTAAATCATCACTGGCAACACGCACTGGTAATAATATTTGGCAAATAAAAATACCTATTTATATGTGAATGAGAGTATTAGCAGTATGTATATATTTTTTTCAATGTGCATTTTTTATAATTATAATAATAACAAAAAATGGGGTAAAATATTTACCATGCCTAGCAACATTTTCATTATGTTGGCGTCTGTCTAATTTATTATTTATTATTTTCTTTTGATGAATGTTTTTTTACAAAAATATAAGATACTAGGCAGTACTTAACCGTGAAATGAGATTTTTACATTTTTTTCATGATTATGTGATGAGTTGTGACACCCTTTCACAGTACAGTACGTCATTTTTTTTGAAAGATTGTGCGAGCTGTTTACACGACTACGTAGACTCGAGTACTAACGCGCCAAAAGTCGTACTTAGCCTTTAAAGGCTAACTTGAAATGGCTTCACTTTCCGTACGCTTACTGCGATTCTAAGCCTAAAACTTCTATGTTAAAAAGCATAACAAATTGCTTAAGAACAAAAGTTATAAAATAAAATGTTTAGAATATGTAGTTAATATAAAAATATTGAGTATATAATGAAAGCGGATGATAAATGCCTTGCCTTAATTTTATCCTCTTGTTCCAACTCTACCAAAATAAGTAAAAATTTTGACAGCTTCTTAAAAGCTTTGCCTGTGTACAGTTTCTTTACTCATGTGCTATTCTTTATACGTTTCATTGTATTGATTGATGCAAATGACATGTGAATAGTGTGCTGGTGTTCTAACGTATGATTGAATAAGCTACTCGTTTAATTTTTCATACTGTAACTATGATTCACATGCAGGCATGATCGTCTTTGGATTGCCATATCATTCCATGTCAGTTCAGTTCATTTAGAAACTGTATCAATGATGCCCTACCCCGACGACGCACGCTTCGACACACAACAGAACAGAGATCTTTTTACTGTTATGTAGGCAGCTCTTAAATGCGATTAAAAAATTGATGGCGTTGCAAAAGGGTCTGTGCAGCGTGATTATTCACGTACGATATTATGTCATGTCGCATTACCATACAAGGCCTGCTTAAAGCCATTACAGTTTTTAAATGCCGTACTATTTTACATAAAAATATATAAACTTATTGAAATTATAAACAAGTGTTTTTTATCGTCGTTCCAAAGTGTTTATTCGAATTCATGTATCAGCGAGGTATAACTCTTTAACGCACACCCTAAAATTTTTCAAATTTTGTCTATATATGCTATGCCGTAAATCATGATGACATGTTTTAGAAAAAAAAATTGAAAATCGTTGTTTTTCGAGAAAATCCCAAAAGTCATATGGCCAGTAAACAGGCCATTGAACGTTCTGCGTCACTAACCATCACTGCAAAATCACTGGCACTGTCCACGGTAAAGTGGACACTAACGAAATCTATATTATTTTTGTGAAGGTATATAAAAAACATACTAGATGGAGTGACGACCTGGTAAGATATGCAGGAAGTCGATGGATGCAGGTGGCTCAGGACCGTGCTTTGTGGCATTCCTTGGGGGAGGCCTATGTTCACAATGCACTTGATGTGCAATGTGAACCTATGTTCAGCAGTAGAGTTATAAATGGTTGTAATGATATAAAAAATACTTTATTATAAATTACCTAAACAGCCTTTAATAATAGAACATAATATATATAGTCAGTCATCAGTTACGAATATAATTTACGTAAAATTTTTCTTCTAAAACAAATATTTTGTAATTTTTCGTATCACAATCAAACATACTCGTAGTTATAGGTATTATTAATAGAACTATCACCTACGTTTTTTTTTTATTTGCCATTCATTATGGAATGGTACAAAGCATTGTACACATAGGGCTACTTCGACTTTATCACACTTATCTTTTGCTTAGACGCGGTACTGCAGTATCTCAATCTACGCAATTTTTTTTGAGGACATCAAAAGCTTATGATTTCTCTCTTCATTTTCTCGAAAAGAAAGGAAAGGTTGTTTCGTATCTCCTGTGAATTTAGATCAACTTCTGTATGTAGGCCTACATAATTGTTGAAGAAACTATTCTTGTACATGGATGGATCTCGAAATCTTTTATTACACTACTTATTTAGATCTTAACTTACTAAATTCTCCTTAAGGACCTGCGTCTGCGAGATAAATTTACTCGGTACGACTTTCCATTGACTGCCGTCGATTTTGGTGATGATACGTATTTTTACAGAAAGGTTACATTTCTATAAGCACTCACACAATGTTTAAATATGCGGAAACACGTAATTTTTGAAAAATAAATTAATAAAATCACTTATTTTAACAATGTTTTGTTGTTTTTTTAATTGGCTTTACGGCTCTGGGTTCTAGCCCTTTTGAGCCTATTTTATTACGAATTTCCATTGACATTCGTCGAATTGCGGGGGGAGATGGGGAGAGGATATGTAGGGAGACTAATTCAGAGGGATTTCTGTATCTATTTTGAGACTGCAACGTCTCCGGCGCTGCGGGAAGAGCAGCCTCTACGCCTTTGCGTAACAAATCATAGGCATCGGACGAGCCGGAGTGGCTGAGGCTGGTCGCCGAAGGCGACCAACAAGACGAAGCTGCGGAGGCGAGGAGCAGAGACTGCTCCCCCTACGCGCCCCCGGTTCTATATAACCACTCTAGGGGTAGGACAGATTCGTACCACGTGGAGTCGGGGTCAATAAATTTGGTTCTTTGACTTAAGTAGAACCAAACCAGAACCAAACCATTAAAACTGATTTTACTGATAAGAGATCATTTATTGTATTATCTTTCTTTTTTCCATAAGAAATCATTTATTATGGTATATTATAAATGCAAACAGGAAAATATATCTATATTTTAGAAATCAATTTTTTGTGAATTCACAACAGCTTACGATTCGAATTGATTTAAAAATCTATCTTTTTCGGAAAGAATCGACATCCGTACTGACGACGACAATGACATTACAAAATGGCGCCAGTTTTACGCTAAGAATGTAACATAAACATTGCAAAAATAATTAATTTTCAAATAATGTCTTTTCTCAAAAAGTACGCGTTTCCGCATATTGAAACTTTGTATGTGTGTGCTTATAATAGTGTAACTTTTCTGTAAAAATACGTATCAATACCCAATTCGACGGAAGTCAATGGAAAACTCGACGAATGTCAATGGAAATTCGTAATAAAATAGGCTCAAAAGGGCTAGAACCCAGAGCCGTAAAGCCAATTAAAAAAAAATATTGATAAAATAAGTGATTTTTATAAATTTATTTCTCAAAAATAACGTGTTTCCGCATATTTAAACATTGTGTGTGTGCTTATAAAAATGTAACCTTTCTGTAAAAATACGTATCAACACCAAACTCGACGACAGTCAATGGAAAGCTAAGCTATTAACTCCTAAAACCTTGTCGGGTTCGGTGATAGCGGAGGTAGCGGTGGAGATAGCGGCGGCTGTGGACGTAGCCATGGTAGAATTGGTGGTGGTGGCAGTAACAATCACTCCTGTGGTGGTTGTGATGATGACGATGTTTCAGGACCTGATCCATTACTTTGACTACGTGTGCTCAGGATGCTGGTTGGTATTCAAAGTAAGACTGTCGTCGAAACAATCATCAGCATCAAAAGACGTCTGTGATTCCATCGGCTCTCATCTAGTGACTCCAACTTCCAATAAGTGTATGTGTGTTTAAAACAACGTGAAAATTACAATACATAACTATTAGATAACGATTTTCGTAAGTACCCGCGTACCTGCAAAAACATGTCGAAAGAAACCAAAACATTCAAAGTAATAGGTTATAACTATCAAACAAGATTTGCATTTGCAAGTTTTGCAACCACAACACCATAGGGTTGTTAGGATTTGTACCTAGAGGGGGCTGCATAAGCAGTAGGCAATATACAGTAACTGTAGAGTCAGAGCTTTTGTTTGCATGATATATCAGACAGAGGTCATGGGAGCGGCCACTTCGTTTTGACATCGACTTCTATCAAAACATATTAATTAAGTAACTATAATTATATTTGTAACTAGCTGTTCCCCGCGACTTCGCCCGCGTTGATTTTTTTTATAAGAGAGGGTGCTAACCAATATGCGGCTCACATGATGGTAAGTGACTACCGCCGCCTATTAACAACTGCAATACCAGGGGAATTGTAGATGTGTTGCCAGCCTTTTAAAAAGGAGTAGGCTCTTTTCTTGAAGGTCCCTAAGTCGTATCGGTCCGGCAAAATTGCTGGTGGAAATCGATTCCACAAGGAAGTTGTGCGAGGAAGAAAACTTCTTCTAAATCGAACGGTGGTGGACCACCAATCATCCAAATAGTATGGATGGTACCGCAAGTTTTGTCGCAATGTGCGATAGTTAAGTTGAGCGGCTGGAATTAGTCCGAACATTTCCTCAGAGCATTCACCGTGGTAGATGCGATAAAATACTCAAAGAGATGCAACATCTCTACGCAGTGCCAGTGAGTCATGCCGACGTTGATTCGTCAGCCTAGGCCCGGTAGCACTCCTGCTTCTAGCGTGTTGCAATTTAACAGGAGTGACCAAACCATGGCTGAATTCTGCCTCCGATGGGCATCACGGATGATGGAATAAATAATTCTATTCCCTAAAATACGATAGAATCAGTAACAACGTTGGGATCATCCGGTGAGAAGCAAACCGAAGGGTAGGATGCAAAAGAAGACCGCATCCCGTCCCAATCGGCCGACCAAATACGGCGGCAAGCTGCATATCGTAACTGCGATGGGAGCGTGAGTGGCACCGTACTCCGGATCAGACAATGGTTCGAAGAGCCAAGAGGGGCATCGAGGGAGATCTGATATCCGACCGCATGAGAGGTCAGCAGAAGGTCCGACAGGGAAGGTATATAATCCGCCACATCTGAGATCCACGTTAGCGAAGTAACCATTTGCCAAGGCAAAGTCATAAACAGATATTCCCGCATGATCGGTTAAACGGGAACCAAGCAATTCAGCTTAGTGAGCGTTAAAATCACCGAACATCACGATCTCTGAAGATGGGACATGTTGTAGCACGGTTTCTGCAGCCATTTGGACGTGGTCGATGAGTTGGTCTGTGTCCGCATTGCCGCTATGGGACCAATAGAGACACCCGTAGACGCCGGGATGGTCGTCGCTGTCTATGGTAGTGGATGGCGTTAAGATTTGAATGAAGTCCCCTGATATTGCAGACATTCACGGAAACCGTGGCAGAGGTTGCCTTTGTCTTATTGCTCCGCTTGCCCTGAGCACGGGGATCGGGCCTCCGGCCACCTGCACTCACCAGACGAAATGCAGAATTAAACTTCTACTTCACGCTGGTATTCTGTGAGGTCGTGGTACCACCACAGTTCGAGCCGACCCACCCGTGCGACAGCAAAAGCTGCCGCGTGGCTCTACCACTGTTAAAATTTTACCACTGTTAGAAGTTTATTACGATTGGATTTCATGGTTTTTAATTTTTTTACACTGAACCTTAATCATTTTTTTAAATAAAAGTAGCCTAAGTTACTCCTTATAATACCAGCTATCTGCCAATGAAATCTCGTCAAAATTGGTCCAGCTGTTTTGGATATTAGTCGGAATATACAGACAGACAAAAAAATTCAAAATCGTTTTTTTGTTAACGTACCGTATATACTTTCGTATGTTATTATTAAAAAGCTGTTATTTTGAAATTACAAACAGACACTTCAATTTTATTTATTTGTATAGATTAGAAATAAAATAGATTTTAAATAGTTTTTAAAAAATCATTTTATGTTCCCGCAAACTTGACTGGCGCAGCCGGTAGTATCGTCAGACTTCGGTAGTATTGCGTCTTCGCAAATTCGTTATCTGTCAAAAACCGAGACGATCTTCTAAAAAAATGAAATTCGTCACGGAAATGGAGCTGATCCTGGACCATATGAGCAGCTGGTGGCTGGTGAGTAGAACTTTTCACCATTCTTTCCACTACCTCGGCGTTCTGTTATCTTGAGATCGAACTTCTCTCATTTTAACGTATTCTGGTTAAATAGTTTAAAAAAATGTTATATAATTTAAGTGTTATGTATTTTAATAAGAACTATATACAAAAATTATAATTTAACAAAGAAATAAGTTTATTAACCATATATATTTTATTCCTTATTATTTAGAAGCGGCCCCACAGAAAGTGGACCTAGTCGAGCCCCGACGGTTCGACAAAAAATGAGACTGACATCATTATGACGACCAGACGACAAATGCTCAGTGATGTCTCCGTATTCGCGAGGGTGAAAACTGGTAGCGATCACCGAATAGTTAGAGGCACACTGAACCTAAACGTTAAGTTGGAAAGGTCTCATTTTGACATAAAGGTGACATTTAGGTAGTTAGATTTATTTTACATTTTTATATTATTTGAGGTATTTATACGAGTATAGTATTCTCATTTGGTTGGGCTGAGTAAATATATATAAATAAATATATAAAACATAAATAAATAATAACCCAACAACAGGAAACCCTCAGCAGGGGAGACCAAACGTCCGAGGGTTAGAGGGAAAGGGAAAGAAACCAGGGATGATGCGGGCGGTATTAAGGAGCACCACCTTCTGCATTTGAGCTTGGAGCGGTCCGTCACGGAGTCCCAGTCGCCTTAGATGACCCGAGAGGCTGACTGAAATTAACCCGATCGCAGAGACGACTACAGGTATAATTTCGGTCGGCAGTCCACCCCACATGTCGGTCACCTCGTGAGCCAGGTCCAGCTATTTTGTTCGCTTATCTGTTTCGGCTTTCACGAGGTTCTCGTCATACGGAATGACGGTCCATCAGCACAATATCAGGCTGTAAGAATAGTCCTGTCCGTGATGATGGCCCGGTCCCAGTAGAGCCTGGCGCGGTCATTTTGAGCACGGCTTCCGGCAAGTATTTGTAATACGGCAATTTCCGGTCCACGAGACTGTATTTCAAAGCGAGCTCCTGATGTAGAATTATGGCTACTAAATTGTGCCTGTGCAACTTCTTAGAGTTAGAAAGCGCCGAACAAGCGGAGATGACATGCCTAAGTGACTCACCGGGATGGCAACAAGCTCAACAGATGTCGACGGTGCCATTCCTTAGGGTGTATCTCCGATAATTGTTGGTCTTAATAACCTGATCCTGTATCGCACAGACAAAACCCTCGGTTTCCCCAAAGAGGTCACCAAAACGTAGCCAGTGAAGGTAGGCAACTGTGTAGAGACAACAGCAACGAAAAGCTCATGTAGAGCTTTGTAGAACCTCCCGTGGAGCTCCTTCTCCTTCCATACGGTCTCCCGGTCGGAAATGCTCTGTACTGCCGGGTCCTGCTATTGCTCGTTAGCTAAGGATAGAGGGGTAAGTCCTTTATTACAAGAAATGACGTGCCTATAGAACGGATTATCCGTTTTCGCCAGAAAGTAATTACGGAGGCTGCACACTTCGCGATTATGCATGGTAAGCACGCTTAAAAAGCCACGCCTACCATGTTTCCGCGGCAAGTACAGCCGCATAGTCGACGATGTCAGGTGATGCATCCTATGGAACGTCATAGTAGTGCGGACTTTTCTATCCAGGGCGTTAAGTTCAGTTAGAGTCCACCTAAGTATGCCATAGGTATATATTAGAACAGCCATGACCCAACCATTATATGCGTGTGTCTTATTCACACCGGACAAAAGGCTGTTAAGCACTTTGGTCAAGCGTGCATAAAATACATCGCAAACTGACTGTTTCATACTCGCCTCATCTATACCGATGGTCTGTGACATTACCAGGTATCGGTATGTTTCAGCTTCGGAAAGGGTCCTTATGTTAATGGGCATAGATAAGTCTATGCCCTCAAAGTTAGCAACCCTTTCCCTTTCAACATGGAGGACCGCACACTTATTCGTCTCCAGCTTCATTCTTATAGAGTTGTTAAAATCACAACTGATGTTTAGCAATTTCATAAGATGGGAGCAACTGGAGGCGGATAATTCCAGATCATCCATATAGAAAAGGTGGTTGACTGTTGTCCCTCCTTTCCGAAGCTGAAATCCTCTCCCGAAGTTCTCCAGTAAGGTACTGAGAGGGTTGAGGGAGAGGCAAAACCAGATTGGACTCAAACAATCGCCCTGGAAGATACCCCTTCTTATCCTTATGCGGTATGCGGATTCCTTCTTATCTTTCCGCATCCGCCTTCCGCTCGCCTAGATGACAAAGGGTTGTACTCCACTGCCACATACACTGCCCGAAGAAGTCTCTAACTGTATAGTTAACCTTGTACAGCTAGAGGACCATCTTTAGCCATGTATGGGGCACAGAGTCGAATGCCAGCTTGATCGAGGAAATTAATCGTAGAGCTAAGCTTAATAAATCAAATGAGAACTCCGATACAATAACTGTGTCTGACTTATCAGCTACTCTTTCAGCTTCTTAGCCAATAGATATAACAGTACAAACCTATCTATTACATATACTAACACATATATACCATCTATTAACACAGAAACAGCCTCCCAGCAATAGAATTAGAATCTATAGGTATACCTATATTAGGGGAAGCTGTAGATACTAAACCTAATCAGATACTAATATTCAGTTGGTTTAGGAAAGAAATGCTAGTCAAAGATAAATTAGAAGTACAAAATTTTATAAATAACGAACACTTAATTAAACAATTTTTAAAAGAATATGTAAGACCAAAGATTAAATACTTTATTTGTTTTGAGGACGTATCACATAGAAAAGAAATATCCAAAACTATCATAGACCTTTTTAAAAAGATCACTGTAGAATTCTTCGAGTGTACTGAACGTATCGTATACGTTGAAGACGAGGCTGAAGAGAGGGACATTTTTCTAAATCATCACGAGGGTAAAACATGCCACCGTGGTATAAGGGAAACCATGGTAAGGATACGTAAGAACTATTTTTGGGATAATATGCAGGAAACAGTTTCGACTATAATTAATAATTATCATACCTGTAAAATTTCAAAATATTATAGAAAACCAATTAGACCAGTTTTAAAAATAGCACACACTCAGAGTTCTCTTTTCCAGGAAGTTTTTATAGATCTTTTTTCTATAGAAAATAAATATTTCTTACTACACATCTTTCCGTGTTCGTTCGTGTTATTTCGTACTTACCGACTTTTTGCTTCGCTTATTGGACTTGTTTGCTTGTGATTTGGATTTGGACAGTTTTGATCTTTTAACAACAACCTTGGCTTTCTCCTGGACTATAATGTGATTGTGTAGTGCCAACATGTATGTGTACACCATACAGGAACATGCAAATATGCACTACATTTATGGGGAATGCAGAGACAATGCTAGTGCTGCGGCTAGACTGTATCGCAAGAGATATCAAAATGCTGATCGCTATCCAGATCATCGAGTTTTTACAAATGTCCACCGTCTATTCTTTACTGAGGGCAGACTTCCAAACCAAGTACATGGTTAAGGAAGACGTTCGTTACCTTACGAGGATATAGCACTACAAGCAGTTGAAGAAGACCCAAGTACTTCGGTACGAGCATTTCAGGAAAGCACAGAGTTACCGTCAGTAAGTACAGCTCACCGAATTTTCCAAAAAGTGAGTTACACCCTTACCATGTACAGAGAGTACAAACCCTGCTACCTCAAGATTATCAATGTCGGGTTACGTTTTGCCAAATGATGCTACAAAGACACCGCGAAGACCCGCAATTCTTAGATTTTTTTTTTGAGAACGGATGAATCGACATTTAAAAAAACGATAACCGTCTGAACCTGAACCTACATAATTTACACGAGTGGCACGTAGAGAATCCGAATTTATGAGACGAGACAGATCTCAATATCGTTTTAAAATAAACATGTGGACTGGAATTTTAAACGGAAGAGTCATAGGACCTTTTGAGTTGCCAGAGGTCTTGAATGCTGAAATTTATTTACATTTTTTACAAAACCATTTACCTAATTTACTTAAAGACGTGCCACTAAGTATTTACAGAGAGATTTGGTATCAGCAAAATGGCTGCCCAGCTCACTTTGCCCGCTCCGTGACACAATATCTCAATGAAGAATATCCAGGCAGATGGATTTGTTTTACTGGGGAGCAGTGAAAGAGAATGTTTATTTAAAGTCAATTGAAAATTTAGCTGAGCTTCGCCAAAGAATTACGGAAGCAGCTGAATTTGTCAACAACGGAAGATTTGCCCGTCAGATAACCCAGTCTTTTTTAAGCAGATGTTGAGCTTGTATTGCAGCTGAAGGAAAACAATTTGAACACCATTTGTAAAAAAATCTCAGCATCTAAATAATTGTTGTTTAATTTTAAACTTAAGGAAAATTTATCCTAAATTTAAGAAAAATTATGACTCAAATGCATCACTGTCTAAGTCACACTTCATGGATTAATTCTTCCTCTCACTCAAACTAGAATCTTAGTTACTCTCATGGCAAGCTTTAGTTACACTAAAATAATTTTTAGTAGTTAAAAAGAATTTTATCAAAACTGGGATTCTTGAAGAATTTTTTTTCCTGTAATCTAAGAAATGATGTAGCAAGTACTATACCATTGTAGAATCTTTATTAAATGCGTCAACTTTTAAGGTTACTTGCTAAACTGGCGTAGTACATTTTTTTCAGTACAGTCAGTTAAAGTTGGGCGAAGTATTAATTTTTCATTCTTGGTTCGGATAAATGTGACATTTTCTTCTAAGTTGGAGCAGTTAGCTAAGAACTAAAAACAACAGGTTACACAAGCACTACCCAAGATTACACAAAAATATTGAAAAAACTGTTAAGTTTTGTAGCTAAAAGAGCTAAGAAACCCTCACAGGTTGTACTTTTTTCAAAAAAGAAGAAATTACTGTAATTTAAAAAATACATGACTAAGATTTTTTTTTATATTTTTCTGGTAACTATTATGATTTGTCCTATCACTCGGTTCCGGCTTGACGTCGACTTTTGGGGTTGTATATTTATACAAGTACATTTCCGATCGAATGATTGAACAAAAAGAAAAGGCTAGGGAAAGGAAAGGAGGACAAGCAAATGTAGTACTTAACGAAGGGCAAATAGCGTACGTAAAGAATAGCAATATTAGGAAAAGTAAGGAAAAAGCTAGGTACAGGAAAGCTGTTGTTCAAGATCCTGCAGAAAGTAATACCGTGCCTGTGAAAACAGGTGAACAAAGACAAAGATCCCTATTAAAATTTCAAACGACCTCCACAGGTGGTGTGTGGCCATCCTGACTATGACTTACTTTGGACCCGCAGTCGTCAACTTCAAAATATTGACAGCAACCCGGGCCTGCATCCTTTAAAAGAAGGCCAAGCTTTTAAGCAAACAAGCAGATGACTTATATTTAAAGAAGTAATTTTATTAGGAATTAAGAAAAATTTAGCCGAGCCAAGCCGATGATTTTTGCGATTTTACTATTGAGAAATTTTAACAAATTATACCATCCAATAGATTTAAAATAGGTCTTATAGATCCCCTAGGATCAGTCATTAAAGCTATTACCGGCAATTTGGATCACGAAAATGCTCTTAGATACGATTCCGTTTTATCTATTATACGTAGTAGAGTCATGCTGCAGCTATATTACTAGTATAGTTGTAGCACCAATGGGTTGGCTCGACCGGGGAAGGACCAAGCTCTCAAAGAATACCAGCGTAAAGTAGCAGCTTAATGCTGCTGTGTTTCGTATGGTGAATGTAGTGAGTGTATGTAATGTATTACCGGAGACCCTTTTTACTGGAAAAGAGACGTTCCATCTTAGTCCTCATAGATGACAACGCATCTACATTTTGATTCGCAAACGAGGATGGATGTAGATGTCTATGGGCCACAGCAACCAGTTACCATCAGGTGGACTGTGTGCTCGTTTGTCATCTTATCCTATAAAAAAAATCTAAATTATATCACAATCGATTGAGTGTTGATAGTATAATCACTATTAATTCTAAATAGATTTTAGACACAATGGTGAATTAGCTTTACATGAAAATGAACTAATATTAGATGAACGCCTAAAAAGAATTGAACGAAAAGTATAATACATAGCTACCAAAGAAAATAATTCAATTTATAATACACATATTTTAGGCATGTATTATATGTTTATATAACTTTCGTAGTGTTTACCTTAAACTTAGTTAAATAGAAACTACTTTAGCTCTAAGTAAAGTTTCGGTATTACACCAATCAATTATTAATTCATCTGATCTGTTAGTGATACTTAATGATATAGCCAAAGTTGGTAAATTAGTGTACCCTGTAAATGTAGAGAATTTAATAAAGATTGAAAGAACTTATAAAAGCTTACATGAAATGAAATCAGATTACATACTTGATGGAAGTTCCACTTATGATAGTTTTAATTACAAATTATATCCATTAACTGTATTCGATGCACTTAGAAACAGAATGTCTGTAATAATTCCCAAGTATCCTTACATTTTGGTAAAAGGTTTACAATACTTACCGGTCTCTCGGCCATGCACTGAAATAGCGGCAGATGAATTCCTGTGTACGAGCTCCATAATGATATCCTATCCTAGAAACACATGTGCTTAACAATTGATGAAATTCCAAAACAATCTTATACTATGTGAACCTCGGTTCGTTGATCTTGAGGATGTCAAAATCCAGTCTATCGGCCTTGTAACTTGAACTATATACGCCAACCATAAAATAATATTAATAAAAAAATGCCAAGTTGACATTACATACATAACATAATCACTGTTGAACACATATATTATAAAAATTAGTGACGAATGTGAGACCTTCATAGAAAACTATAAATTGTTGCACCGCCTATACTTCAACCCTTAAACGGATTTTGTCCGTTTTTTAGGACGTGTCAATAAAATGGCCACAATTCAAATTAAAACGAAATCTGGCGCGCTTTGAGTATAACGGGGCGTCTGTTAGGCTATCTCTTTCCTACTTACGCGGTGAGAAGAGATGCGCACGCGACGCGTGACAAGCAGCGACCAGTTTAACAAGCGTAATGGCGGAGAGCTTTTGTGCTCTACATTTGAAAATCGAAAATGTAAGTATTACTCCATTTTACGACACTGTCGCGATTAAATATGTTTCATTAACAGTTAAAGAACATTAAACAGTAGTTATTTTGTAAAAAGTACTTGTGATTTCTACTTGATTCGCGTGTAAACCTATGTGTCTCAAAAAACGGACATTGCCCGCAAACTCTAAAATTAGTAATATTAATGTTTGTCCCAAAAAACGGACATTGCCTGATAACCCTTTTATGTTATGTTTTTCATATCTGTCACAAAAAACGGACAATGCCTGATAACCCTTTTATGTTGTGTATTACATATCTGTCACAAAAAACGGACAATGCCTATATTGGAACGCTATAATAATTCTTTTCTAAACAGCATTATATATTATCATAAATGTCATTTTTTTCAGCGATATGGCGGGAAAAGTATGGAGGTCAAAGAAAATTCTGACTCTTTTACCTCCTTTAGAGTCAGATGATTCAGATTTGGAGTCTGACGATGACGCAGAAAGGATAATAGGAGCGCGTGAGTTTTTCTCTCATAACTATAGTGGATCCTCACCAATGTCTTCACCGCCAAGATCAGTTTCTGCTGGTCTTTATGATCTACTGCAAGATTTTAGCGACTCTGATGACCTTGATCCAGAACCACTTGCACCAGGAGTAAGGACGCGACAGCCACTAACGTCAGAATCGTCGCCAATCGTTGCTACTACCCGCCGTTCTCATCTACCACCCTGCTACGTGCCGGAATCGTTATACTCGACTCCTATTGGAACGCCACTGGCACCAGGAGTAACGACGCGTAGTAACAGACAAACAGCAAATGTTGAATCGTCACCAGTGCCAATTCGTCCACCTGTTTCTAGAAAGCGTAAAATGAGTCAACTAGAGTTTTCATTCAAGAAAACGAAATATACTGGTGCCGTCGATGTGGATTCAGGCACTAGCTTTCTTGAGCAGCATGAAGTGATACGTCCGGTGGCATATTTAAAAAAATTGTTTACCGACGATTTACTAACTTTCATTGTGGAAATGACTAACCTGTATTCCGTACAGAATACCGGTAAATCTATATGCGTGTCAAAAAAGGAAGTAGAGACGCTACTTGGTATTGAGATTATCATGGGTATCGTGAAAATGCCATCTATCGATGACTACTGGAGCAATGAACTTAGATTTAAGCCCATTGCAACTGCTATGTCCCTAAAACGATACAAATGTATCAAGCGCTATCTTCATTTTTGCGATAACACAAATGTCAACCACAAAGATAGCTACCACAAAGTGTCTCCTGTGATAGAGCATGTACGTAAACAATGTCTCAAAATAGAGGAGGAAAGAGCATTTGCTATAGATGAGATGATCATACCTTATAAAGGTAAAAAAGCAGGTCACAGGAAACAGTATAATCCCAAAAATCACACAAATGGGGATTTAAATTTCTGGTTCGAGCTGGGTCCTCGGGGATGGTCTACGATTTTTTCCCTTACGATGGTTCAAACACATTTCAGGATACACAGTTCACAGAATGGGAAGAAAATTACCTTGGTGTTGGAGGTAAGACAGTCATTAGATTGTGCAAGACAATATCTAATCCCACTCTGTGTACAGTATACTTTGACAATTGGTTTACGTCACTGGAATTACTTTACCACTTGCGGAATGAATGGGGTGTATTATCTTTGGGCACAATAAGAAAAGACCGATTGCGTAACTGTTGTTTAAGTAGTGACAAGGTAATGAAGAAGAAGGGACGAGGAACTTACGAAGTAATGTGTGACAATGACAAGAAAATAGCAGTAACTAAATGGGTAGACAATCAATGCACTCATATTGCCAGCTCATTCTGTGCAGAAAATCCGGTTACTACAATAGAAAGATACGATAAAAGAGAGAAGAAAAGAATTTCTGTGCCTTGTCCAAAAGTCATCAAAGTCTACAATGCTCATATGGGTGGAGTGGATATTGCGGACATGTTGACTGCATTATACCGCATTCACATGAAGACTAGGCGTTGTTATATCTCAATATTTGCCCAGGTATTAGATATTGCCCTAAATAATAGCTGGTTGTTGCACCGTCGTGATTGTTCGCAACTTACAGAGAAATCACTGCCACTAAAAAAGTTCCGCATGCAGGTTGCCCTTGTTCTAATCCAGGGCAATAATATAGCATCTCAGAGAGTTACATTAGATGATGCACCAGCTGATCTGATTGCTAAGCCATTCGTACCGCGACCCATAGAAGAAATTCGTTACGATCGCTTTGATCATTTTATTGAATTCACTGCACAGGGTCGATGCCGTTTGTGCAGGCACGGCAAGACCACTGTTGTATGCTCTAAATGCAACCAAAAACTCTGCTGTACATCAAAGAAAAATTGTTTTCGTATATTCCACAAGAAGTAAGAATAATTAGTTTTTAGTTTGTTTTATGAGAAGAATATTATAATTTTGTTAAAAAAAGAATAATTTGTTTTAGTTTGTTTTTTGAGATGAATGTTTTAATTTTGTTGAAGAACGAATAATTTGTTATTTGTTCGTTTTTTAAGCATAATGTCTTAATTTTGTTACTCTTCATGTCTAATTATTTTGCATTTGTAATGTAAGTCTAAGGTTAATGGTTCCTAAATAATTAAAAGATCTCAAAACTGTGATTAAGTTATGTTATTGTTACGTTAAGTATTGTTTTCTATCAGTATTTTTATAATGTTAAACGGACAATGTCCGTTTTATGTGACAGGTGTTGAGAACCTATAGTACTGCATAATCGAACAATGTCGGTTTTAGGGTACATATGAAAAAACAATGAAAATTAAAAAAAAACTGAAAAATTTCAAATTATTTTTCTTTTCTTTACCTAATAGACAGTGTATTTCGCATTTTATAGTTTAAACAACGCGTAAAACATGGTGTGCCCGTTTAAGGGTTAAGGAATTGGGCTATAGATTTACCCTAATAATAAACTTACCAAGACTGGATCACTTGAACCTGACGGATACTGAAGCAGTTAACCTGAAAGGCTTAGCCTTAGATAACCTGTAACATCTAGCATTATGTATTGAATCAAAATCTTAAGTTCAGTGGCAGTGAACATAGTGATCAAAGTGATAAAAGTGTGATAAGCGTTAAAGGTTTTAGCTTAGCTACTTTATTACTGTATGTAAATTTACTTGTTGTTATTTTCTTTAGTGTTTTAAGAAAATATAAAAATAATTTAGTCAACAGATGGCGATATCATCGGACAACCACAAAACCATAAGGTTGTTAAAGTTTGTACCTAGAGAAGGCTGCATAAGCATTAGACAGTATCCAGTAACTGTAGAGTCAGCGCTTTTGAATACATGAGATATTAGGTAGAGCTCATGGGAGCGGCCACTTCGTTTTGGCATCGACTTCTGTCAAGACGTATTAATTAAGTAACTATAATTATATTTGTAATCTATATAATCTATAAATCTAATTGAAGTGTCTCTTTGTAAAGTCAAAATTACAGTTTTTTACTAAATGCATATGAAAGTATATACGGTACTAATAACAAAAATACAATTTTTAAAGTTTTTGTCTATCTGTTTGTCTGTCTGTTTGTCTGTCTGTCTGTTCCGGCTAATCTCCGAAACTGCTGGACCCATTTTGACGGGATTTTCACTGGCAGATAGCTGATGTCACAAGGAGTAACTTAGGCTACTTTTATTTTAGAAAAAAGAATTAGGGTTCCGCGCAAAAAATTAAAACCCCAAATAACACGCAGGCGAAGTCGCGGGGAACAGCTAGTAACAAATAAAATAGATTTTAAATAGTTTTTAAAAAATCATTTTACGTTCACGTAAATTTGACTAGATTGTTTATGGTTAATTTATTATAATATCATAACAAATAATTATACAATTCTTTTAAAACAATATACTTTATAGGTATTACTTGAAAATAAATACTTAATACAATAGCTCAAAGTTAGGTAGGCAATTTTAAGGTATATTTTTTCAACAGACCAGTTTGTATTCAATCGCCAAAAATACTTTTATTTCTTACTATCCTCGATTACGTTTGCACATAACAACAAAGTTTTTCAAATGTTTTTTTTTACCATAACACTTGTTAACACGTAATGCATACACACGATGACAGCAAGTACGGTTTCTTTACTCATGTGGCAATAGTTCATGCGCGCGTGCACCATGGCCAGTACATAGGCCATCTTGAAAAAAGGCACGAATCTGTGATGCTTGCGCGTGACGAACTTGAACGCTGGTCAGTTGACGGGCCTGTGTGATCTAACGCGGGTAAATGGTCATAAGATTCAATATTCAAATAAAAATCTATGAGATAACGACCTTGAAGTAACTGTCCAGTTTACTGGCCAGTTTGTATTAACCGCACTTTGGAACAACGTAAAAAAACATTAGCAAATTAAAATACTTATAAACAAGTGCTTTAATTTGCCAATGTATTTTAACGTTGTTCCAAAGTGTTTATTCGAATTCGTGTATCAGCGAGGTATAAAGGCGACAGATTTTTATGTGCTATAGTCGTAACTTTCGAATAAACGTTTTTATTTGCATGACCTGGAAATTTTTGTGGATATTTCAGTTACGATCCAATCTAAACGTTTGTTTTCAATCACACTATGTACATAAATAACAAATAATAACAAATGGTTCAATACGTTTTGTTTGTACAATATGAAATTAATGCAAAATGATTAAAGTCAGCCTTTTTGAAAAGAAATTTTGAATAATGTAACTAATATTCTTCACTATAAGCAAATGTTGAGGTTTGAAAAATCGGAGAAGTATGCTGCTCAACCGGTTCGGATAATACAGGACCACAAAAAGTATAATGCGTTGACGTAAACAACACAACAATATACTACAACGCTAATTTTAAGTGATGTCAAAAGCGTTGTAAAATACAGGACCCAAGTCCACAACAATAAGAGGTTAATTTTACAAAAACATAAAAATCAAGAATTCTCCACTCAGAACTGTATCCACCAAACTAAGAGTGTGTGGCGTCCGACATGTACGATTTATTCTGAAATTTCAAAAATCAAATTTTCTCGTGATAATGAGGTATTTTCTCGCGGTAAAAGGTATTTCCTCAGGATGTAATCAGTCCATCTCCTTACCCTATCGCAATTTGTTCAGCAGGTGTAAAAAGGTAACAGACAGTCAGACAGACGGCATTTATAATATATGTGCGTGTAAAGATATATAAATTAAACTTTATGTTAATTAATTATTTTAGATACAGTCTGTAGTAAAAAATTCTTATTTCTACAATCTATTTATTTGTTTCAATTAAAATGCTTACGGCGCTTCGTCTATTATTTATAGAGGATATTATACCAAATTTTATTTTGTAACTGGAAATTACAAATGGAAGCTCAGCACCTCCTTGCTTTTGATAATTAATAATTATTTTCTACCCTATTTCTCATTTTCCCTAAAAATAATTTAATTTAAATTCTTATTTAATATTCGGTTTTGGGATCAACGATCCTTACAAATATCCAAATTTAATTCTTGTAACTCATTCCATATAAATAACAGACTGAAGAATAAAGACCAGATGGACAGACAGACAGACAGACAGACAGCAGGGTCATGCTGATTAGGCTCCGTTTTACCCTTCGGACACGGGATCCTAAAAATCTGTAGCAAAGGCCAGGTACAAGCGTATGCATTGACATTAACAAAAATGAAAATTTAAGAATGTTCGCAACCGCTGCAATAAGATGCGTAGAGAATAGAGATACCGTACATATCTTAAATTAGTAGAAAATATTTAAGTCTGGAAATTTCTTTTCCATTCATCACAAATATCCAAGCCCCAGTAGTTGTACTAGAGCCGTGTTAGCTCAGGAGCTAAGTCGGTCGCTGTAAATTTTATAGTACGCGCACAACTCAGGGATGTATCTCCGCTGGTACCATTGAATTTTTGTTTGGCGGTGAAGAAAAACAAAGTTAGGAAATTTGCATATCTTAGAAATAAGAAAAATATTCTATTTATATCTAAATATCTTATTTCTGGACGCAGTTCTCGTCTCTATTTTTGCGGGTTTTGGAGCAAAAAAGAGTCCATCACGCTGCTTAATGCAGTTTAACAAACTTCACATGTCGTCAAGATTTTTTTTCAATCATGCAGGTTTTCACGCGTTCGGAATAATAAATACAACATCACATTATTTTTAGGTTGCAGCACTCATTTTCTTTCTAGGATTTCGGTATGAAGAATATAGAGAGCATATACTAGCTACAGCTGTTACTTGCTACAGCTACTTGGCTGTGGAGCATTCCATTTTAGTCGTCAGATGTTATATTGGCTGCAGGAGTCCATAAATCCACCCCCTGAACGGTTTCCCGTCTTGTCGTGGCGGGGTGCTTAGGAGTTGTGGCTTGGTCATTCGCAGTGAACTAAGAGGATCCCACATGGCTGGCCCATGGTGAAGGGCCGGCCCAAGGTGGCCATTTCGAGAGGGCTTGATAAGCCCACTTCGGATTTGAGGTGGCAGACTATGGAGAAAGGGATGTCATCTCTCTCTACCACCGCAGCCGAGGTGAAGTCGCGAGGAAGAGGAGTGTTTGTATGAAGTACTGGAATGGCGATGTGCTACTCGCCCTATCCTCCGTAACTCTGGCGGGGCTGCACCGCTGATGCGGTGGTGGTGAACTGCGCGTAGAGAGGAGTGACAGTATTGCGAGGCACCGCTTACCCTTTTTTTTTACGGGGGGAAATCCTCATGGACTACCTCCGCCTGGGGAAAGGCGGAGGGGCGTGCCGGACTCTTACCGGTTAAAACCACCCCGGTGTCTACTCACACGTGCGCGTGGGGCCGCGGGAATCCAAATTCTTCCGCAGCCCCGCACTAGTGCTGGCCCGGTCCGTCCAGGCCTCGTCTCCTGCACGGGGTAGTGAGGTGTTAAACTACCCCGTGTATCGCCTCAGGGGCGCGCACCGACACCCGCGCGCGCTTCCGCCTCGGGTCCATCGAGTAGGGGTGGCGGGGGGCTTCCCCAAGTCCCTCGCCCCTGGACCCATTTATGGGTGCCAGAAAAGGGCGTTGTCCGCCCTTCTCCTGCGCCCGGTGCGCCTTCTGCGGCCAGGGAAGGGAGTCGAGATCTCCCTTTCCCGTTCCGCAGTTTCCTTCTGCGACATCACGTCCTCGCAGAAGGACACCACCGCATCCCACGACTCTGCGCTACCGACCATCTTCCGCACTAAGGCCGGCAGCGACAGATCGCCTCCTACTTTATTTGTGAGACACGGCGCTGCTCCTCCCAAGCTACACACTCGGCGAGCGTGTGTTGCGCCGTGTCTTCCACGCAATGGACGCAGTGGTGGCACCGAGCGTCTGGCTCCCTGTCTATGCGGCGTAGGTACTTGCCGAAGCAGCCATGCCCCGACAGCACTTGCGTCACCCTAAACGACAGGGAGCCGTGCCTTCTCCCGAGCCAGTCGTTGAGTACTGGCCGGATCGCCTCGACGGTAGCGAGGCTGGCGGTAGGGCGCAGAAGCCTTTGCCGCCATTCCGCCACCAAGACCTGACGGAGCTCCTCTCGGCGCAGCGCGATCTGCCGCTGCACCGGCCTCGAACCCCGTGCCCGCTCTTCCTCGCGCCATCGATATAATGACGCGAGTACTTTCGCCTCTAGGTCCCAGGACGGGGATCCGGCCAGGACGCAAGCCGCCTCGTAGGAAATCGTGCGATACCCGCGGACGACTCTAACGGCCATCGCCCTCTGCGGTTTACGCAGAATGGCGAGAGTGCTGGCCGTCATGTCCATCGCCCACACAGGGGCCCCATACAGGGCCATGGACCGCACGATTCCCACGTACAACCGCCTACAGGCGGCGCTCGGGCCCCCCAAGTTGGGAAGCAACGTTGATAGCGCGCCCGCTGCACCCATCAGCTTGGGCGCCAGCCGCCGGAAGTGGGGTCCGAATTCCCATCGGCTGTCGAGCACCAATCCCAGATACTTCATGGTGGACTCGACAGCTATCCGGGCCCCGCTGACCACGATGTGTGAACCCGGTGGCGGCGCGCGTCGAGGGCCATGGAACACCATGGCCTCCGACTTACTTAGGGCCACCTCCAGGCCCAGGCGCCGGATGCGGTTCACCACTTGTGACACCGCAGCCGTAGCAACCAACGCTGCTTCCCTGTGCGAACTCCCCCGGGCAGTGACGAGCGTGTCGTCCGCATAACACGTCAAGTCGGCGCCCGACGGGAGTTCACCTCTCAGCACCCAGTCGTAGCCGATGTTCCACAGGAGCGGTCCCAAGACCGATCCCTGCGGAACACCGCACGACATGACGCGCCGACCAGCGCCGTCACGTCCCCAATAGGTAACGCATCTCTCCTCAAGGTAAGCCCCTATTGTGCGGCGGAGGTAGGGAGGCACGCGATGGTAATTCAGCGCCTCCCGAATGCAACTCCAGGGTAGGGTGTTGAAAGCGTTGGAGATGTCTAAGGACACCGCCAGTACCACCCCACCCCGGGATACTGTATCCTCCGCCAGGGCCCTCACGCGCGTAATAGCGTCTATGGTGGAGCGCCCGCGACGAAAACCAAACTGGTTCTCATCCAGGTCCGGCCCCTCTCTGCACAAATGGCTGACGAGGCGATCTGCGATGATACGCTCAAAAAGTTTGCCATCGCAGATCGCCTTACCCTACCCTAACTTATCTTAAACTAACTTAATTTGCCCTTTTATGTTGCGCCCACATAGTGACAATAATGTGTTACTTGGGTTTTGAGAGGAATAGAACCAACAATATACACTCAGGTTGCTTTTCTAGATGACATTTTATTAATAATTGCAGAAAATAATTAAACATTTAGAAAAGTTTGAGTTGTATATTATTTTATTTTATTTAAATATAACTAAAAAACGTCATTCTTTTGTGTTCTTTTCAATTTATTGAAACAACTTATCCCAAGAACGAGTGATTTTACTACATAATCTACAAATAATAAAACAAAATTAAAACAAAACCCCAGGCCCTACAAAAATATGATTTTTTGTCGTAAGTAACAAATGCTTAAATCTTCAAAATAAGATATATTTGAACTTTGTTCACGCCGGGCCCAAGCTTGTATGGAACGAAGTTCACGTCCTTTAAGAATATTCGCAACCGCTGCAGTAAGATGCGTAGAGAATGAAGATACTGTACATATCTTAAATTAGTAGAAAATATTTAAGTCTGGAAATTTATCTTCCAATCATCACAAATATCTAAGCCTCTTTTTTACGTGGGGAATTCCTCATGGATACCTTCCGCTTCGGGGGCAACGAAAAGGTTATGCCGGACTCGTACCGGCTAAAACCCCACGGTGGTCACCATCAGCGTATACGAGGGGTCCCAGGATTCGGAACGCAACCGGGGCCCCTCCATCGCTTTGCTACGCTTATAGCACGTCCCGGGGACAGTAATTGCTGCCCCCAGCACCCTCACAGTGCTATCACGATATCTCTAGACCACTTCCGAGTCATCGTCCTCCTCGGGGGTTACATTACTAGACGCTCGAGGCCCCCGCCCCGAGCGTCTGCAACCCTGGAAGCCCCATTTCTGGTAGGGGAACACCGTTTTCAAGAAGAGGGCCGTGACGAACGCCTTGGTGGCGTCATCTACGCGCGGGATCCGCCCTTTCCCGATCCCGCTCAGAAGCCTCCTTCTGAATCATAACAGATTCACAGAAGGTGGCTACGGCCCTCCACGCTGAATCCCCGCTCAGCATCGCCGACACGACTGCTGGCAGGGAGAGGTTCCGTCCAATGCGGTTCACCAGAATTGTCCGCTCCCGTTCCCACGTTGGGCATACTGCGAGCGTATGGGAAGCGGAGTCCTGGTCCCGTCCACCACAGTGGAAGCAGTTCGCCGTCGTGTCGCGTCCGATCTTACACAGATAATCAACGAAGCACCCATGCCCAGTAATTATCTGTGTAAGTCTGTAGGTGAGTCTTCCTGCTCGTCGCTGCATCCAGGCTTCAAAGACCGGCAGGATTGCTCCAATGACGCGTTTGTGTTCAAAGCGCTCCTCGAGTCGAGTGCGCCATGCCGCCATGGCGTTTTGTCATTCCTGCCGTTTAATTGATTCGAGTGCCTCTTCGGGCTCACTACCACCGCTCTAGCGGAGGGCACGGATTCGGTCGTATACCCTTGCGTCCATCTCCGCCTAGATATACTATCTAGTGGTGGAAAGCGAGCCAGGAAATCCCGGGAACAGTTTGGGTTCCGACGGGATCGCCGCCTCAAAGGATATAGTGCGGTATCCTCGTACGATCCGTATGGCCATCTTTTGCTGGACACTGTAAATTTTAGTTCTACAGCGTCGGATGGCCAGCCTTTTTGCCCATACAGGCGCTCCATACAGAGCTACGGACCGTATAACTCCCGCATAGAGGCGACGTACTTCCTCCATCGTTCCCCCTAGATTGGGCAGCAGTCTATGCATTGCACCCTTTTGATCCGGGGGACTAGGCGCTCGAAATGTTCTCCGAAGTCCCAACGAGTGTCAAGGTGGAGGCCTAGGTACTTCATGTACCTCCCCACTCTGACGTCGGACCCACCCACGCGGACGCACTAGTCGGGTGGTTCCCTGCCCCATGGTAATTTATGGAACCATAGGGCCTCGGCCTTTTGAGGCGCTATTTCTAAACCAAACTCGTGGATTTTGGCGACGACGACTTCCACCCCAAGTTCGGCGAGCTCCTTGGCCCTCTCGAAAGTTATCCCGCTGGCGATCACCAAGGTGTCGTCGGCATAGCACACGATATTTACGCCAGTGGGAAGGTCGACTCGCAGAACCGCATCTTACGCGAGGTTCCACAGTAATGGACCCAGCACCGAACCCTGTGAAACCCCACATCTGATCTCCCTCCGAATCTTTCTACCATCTTTCCCCGTGTACAAAATGTACCTGTCGCGCAAGTAGTCCCCAATAATACCTTGCAGGCAGGGGGGCACTTGATGATGTACCAGTGCCCTCCTGATTGTGTCCCAGGGTAGAGAGTTTAAGGCGTTGACGATATCAATACTTATCGCCAACGCCACGCCACCCTGTGATACTGTTTGTTCCGACAGGGAGCGGACGCGCATAATCGCATCTACTGTGGAACGCTCCCGTCGGAACCCAAACTGGCTGTCAGCCAAATCGGGACCGACGCGCAACAGATGCCCGCTGAGCCGAGTGGCAACTATCCTCTCGAACAATTTGCCAATCTCGTCCAGCAGGCATATGGGGCGGTACGCAGAGGGAGAATCTGCAGCCCTGCCCTCCTTCTTCAAGAGGACCAGCCTTGCCTCTATCCAGGCTGTAGGGAACTTGGCACACCGCAGACAGCTGGTAAACAGCTGCCTGAGCCTATTCCCCAGGGCAGCCAGACTCAGCACTAGGGCCCGGCCCGGGATTCCGTCGAGCCCCGGTGCTGTGTTCCGGACTTTTAAGCGGCTAACGGCTCGGTCCAGCTCCTCGATGGTCACCCCCATCTCATTTTGCCACTCCCATGAAGATGGCGGGTGACCTTCGGGACTTGACCGGTCCTCTGGAAAGAACATGCTGATTACCCTTTCCAGAAGATCCGGATCGAGAGTCTCCGTCAAAGGGGGCGACCAGGGTCGGAGCTTACCCAGCACCATCCTGTATGGGCGCCCCTAGGGATCTTTGTTGAGTCCCTCCAGAAGCTCTTTCCAGGAACGAGACCTAACGTTGGTAATGGAGATTTGCAACGCCTTTGTAGCCGCTCGGTATGCCCCGTAGAGTCTGGATATCTCCTCAGGCGGAGCTCGCCGTCGTTTCCTTCGGGCTCTAGTGTACTGGCGCTGACACCGTAATCAAATTGCACGGAGCCGTGCGATTTCTGCTGACCACCAGTAAACTGCTTTGCGCTTGGGGTGACTGGTTCTGCAAATTCATGTATCGCAAATTTGCGCCATCGTACCGCGAAACCAGTTCGCTTCCACTTCAAGATCGGACTGAACCTCTTCGGCGTTTTCTGGCCAGTACGCGACGATGGCGGCGGCTTCGAGCTTATCTCGGTCGAGCCGCTTGAGACACCAACGCTGCGGTGGGCTATCTCGGCGACTGGGGTTACTATCGGGCTGTCAAAGTGCGACATCGAATACGATGTGGCGGTGGTCAGACTAAGTAACCACCTCCTCCGCCACTCGCCAGCCCGACAGCATTTGCATTGCAGGAGGAGTTGCCTACGTAAGATCCGCGATGGACTCCCCCTGCCACCGTACACATGTGCTTACGGACCCCTGATTCATTAATCGGAGGTCCAGCCCAGCCGCCCATACCATCACTGTCTCTCTCTTGGGATCGTCTCTAGAGTTGCCCCAAGCCCTTGTGTGGGCGTTAAAATCTCCAAGAGCGATCAACGGACGAGGTTGACATTCGCGAACGCAATTCACCACCTAGTCTAGGCACGCCTCGTAGTTGGCGAGGGACCTATTAGGAGAGACATAGCAGCCCACTATAGGGGGCTCATTGCACTGCAACAAAGCTCTGCCGTCTTCTCAATAGAGTGCAGGGTGGGGCACCCTCTCCACCCCTCCAGTAGATGGCGACGGAGCCTGATTCATCACCGAACCAGCGAGGATGGTCGGGGACGGCATAGGGCTTCGCTACTACTGCAAGGGCAACCCGCCACTCCGCAATGGTTTGCATGAAATATCTAAGCCCCAGTAGTTGTAGTAGAGCCGTGTTAGCTCAGGGGCTTAGCGGTCGCTGTAAATTTCATAGTACGCGAACAACTCGGGGATGGATCCCCGCCGGCACCAATGAAATGGTGTTTGGCGGTGAAGAAAAACATAGTGAGGAAATCTGCAGGTCTGAGAAATAAGAAAAAAATATTCTATTTATATCTAAATATCTTATTTCTGGACGCAGTTCTCCTCTCTGTTTTAACGGGTTTTGGAGCAAAAAAGAGTCCATCACGCTGCTTAATGCAGTTTAACGAACTTCACATGTCCTCAAGATTTTTTTTCAATCGTGCAGATTTTTACACGTTCTGGTGGTATTAAAAATACACTGTTACGGCGTGCAGCTGCCTATCTAATAGTAGGATCCTCCCGGGCCCATGGTAGGAAGAACCTACAGGCAAGGTCTCTAATTAAAATAAACAAAAGGGGGAAAGATCGGTAAGGGAAAGGCACTTACCTGCTTCGGGAGCGGAGACGGTTCACCAGGATCTGCCCGGCTGATGGAAGTGTAGTGAATGTATGTGTGCTTTGTATGAATCTGTGTGTAAGAAGTCTGGGCTAGATAAAACAATACTGTCCTGGAGAAGGTATCCGCTGGTAGCCTCGGAACTATTCCCCTCTTGAAGCACTCTTTCCGTTTTGTCACGTAATGGTACAGCCAAACGTAGAACTTCAGAGGAAAATCACTATCGGTGTTGCACAATTAATTTCACAGAAATTAATAAGTCCTAAAGAACAACACGTGTTCTCGCAACGATTTACGCGGGTTTATACTTTCGTAATAAATATAGGCGCTAATCACTACGACGTCAGTATAGATCGCAAAAAACTTTACAATGCTTTTCGAGAAATCCGGCCGATACCGCCGTGGAATGCGACCGGGAGGGGGGCGAGTGATCTTGCTATCGAAGCTAAGCTACGAACGCACGTTAAAAGATTAACATTTCAAATGTATAATATTTTTGCCGAAACATACACCATAACATTAGTTTTAGGTTGCAGGACTCATTTTCTCACTAAGATTTCGGTATGAAGAATATAGAGAGCATATACTAGCTACAGCTGTTACTTGCTACAGCTACTTGGCTGTGGAGCATTCCATTTTAGACGTCAGATGTTATATTGGAGGTTTATATTGGAGGCCCAATCCCCCCCCCCCCATCAACATGGTAGCGGAATTACACGATAGACTACCCCAGGAGGGTACCAGTACCCCCGCAGAATCCCTCGCTAAGCATCCACGACCATGTTATTCCAATCCTGAGCGTGAGTGCTCAGGCTGCCCCGCGTATTCTGGGGGGGGGGGGCAAATTCCGCTCACAAACATAACTGCCCGGGGCAAACTGAGCAATAATACCAAAGCGACCCCTGCCATGCTATCCGTGCATTTCTGCAACATCAGGGGACTTCACTCTAACCTAAACGCCGTCCACTACCATCTCGAGACGGCGAAGCCGGCCTTGCTCTTTCTGACCGAGACGCAGATTTCCTCTCCAGCTGATATTTCGTATCTCTCCTGCCCGGGGTACAAATTGGAGCATTCCTTTGTGCCTCGGGCTGGAGTTTGCGTGTATGTCAGAGAGGACATCTGTTCTCGACACCTCGGCAGTCTTGAAGGTTTGGACCTGTCCATCCTTTGGCTACGCGTAGACAGCGACGACCATCCGCGCGTCTACGGGTGCCTCTATAGGTCCCATAGCGGAAATGCCGAAACAGACCGACTCATTGACCACGTCCAAATGGCTACAGATTCCTTGCTACAACAGGTCCCATCCGCAGAGATCGTGATCCTTGGCGATTTTAACGCCCACCATGCCGAATGGCTCGGTTCACGTTTAACCGATCATGCGGGGAGATCTGTTTATGACTTTGCCTTGGCATATGGTCTGACACAACCAGTTACTTCGCCTACGCGGATTCCAGAGGTGGAGGATCATACACCTTCCCTGTTGGACCGTCTGCTGACCTCTCATCCGGACGGATATCAGGTTTCCGTCGATGCCCCTCTCGGCTCTTCGGACCATTGTCTGATCCGGAGTGTGGTGCTACTCACGCTCCCTTCGCGGTTGCGTTCTGCAGGTTGCCGCCGTGTTTGGCATTACAGGTCGGCGGATTGGCACGGAATGCGGTCTTTCTTTGCATCCTACTCATGGGGACGGGTTTGCTTCTCGTCGGATAATCCCAGCGCTGTTGCTGACTCTGTCACTGATGTGGTGCTACAGGGAATGGAACTATTTATTCCATCATCTGTGGTACCCATCGGAGGCAGATCTCAGCCTTGGTTTGGTCGCTCCTGTAAGACTGCATTATGCAGTAAGCAGGAGTGTTATCAAGCCTGGGCTGCGGCTTCGGCGACTCGTGATGTAAACACGAGCACACTTAAAAAGAAGTATAACTTCGCCTCCAGGTCCTTCAAAAGAGTTATTGCCACGGCAAAATCAGAACACATAGGCAGAATTGGCGAGAAACTAGTTCGCCTTCCTTCGGGAACCCATGCTGGTCTCTCGCCAAGGCTGTCAAAGGGAATTTCTGTAAGCCATCACTACCATCTCTGCACAGGGAGGACGACTCACTGGCCCATGACGCAAAAGACAAAGCTGACCTTTTAGGCTCCTTTTTGCGTCCAATTCGACTCTTGATGACGGGGGGAAGACACTGCCGACCATCCCGCGGTGTGAGTGCTCCATGCCGTATGTGCTGTTCTCACAGCGCTCGGTTCGCAAAGCACTTCTCTCCCTGGACATCCAGAAGTCGAGTGGGCCTGACGGAATCCCCCCAATTGTGCTGAGGACGTGTGCTCCGGAGTTGGCACCGGTCCTAACGCGTCTTTTCCGGTACTCCTACTCCCAAGGCGTAGTCCCGAATTCATGGAAGACAGCTTTTGTCCACCCAATCCCTAAAAAGGCGCCTGCTCAGACCCGTCCAACTATAGGCCTATCGCGATCACCTCCTTGTTCTCCAAAATAATGGAATCCATTATTAACTGCCAGCTCATCCGGTACCTTGAGGATTACCAGCTGATTAGTGACTGCCAATACGGTTTTCGTCGGGGTCGATCAGCTGGTGATCTTCTGGTCTACCTGACCCATAGATGGGCGGAGGCAGTAGAGTCCAAGGGGGAGGCGTTGGCCGTTAGTCTGGACATTGCGAAGGCCTTCGATCGGGTTTGGCACAAAGCGCTTCTTTCGAAGCTCCCTTCCTATGGGCTTCCCGAAAATTTTGCAATTGGATCACCAGCTTCCATGCAGATCGGAGCATCAAGGTCGTTGTAGATGGAGCATGTTCTGACTACAAGCCTATTAACGCTGGTGTTCCACAAGGCTGTGTGCTATCACCAACGCTGTTTCTTCTGCATATCAATGATATGTTGCTAACTGGTAACATTCATTGCAATGCGGATGACAGCACTGGTGATGCTCTATACACCGGCCGTGCCAATATTTCTCGGGAAAACGTCGCCGAGTACCGGAACAAACTTGTGTCTGAAGTCGAGTCTTTGCTGAACAAAGTCTCGGATTAGGGGCGAATAAATCTAGCCCAGTTTAATCCTCTGAAGACACAAGTTTGCGGGTTTACCGCTAAAAAGAACCCCTTTGTCGTATCTCCTCAGTTTCAAGGCACTCCCCTTCTTGCCTCAGCCAGTATCGGTATCCTCGGAGTCGACATATCGAGTGACGTGCAGTTTCGTGGTCACTTGGAAGAGAAGGCCAAATTGGCCTCTATAAAGCTTGGCGTGCTTAGGAGAGCGGGACAGTATTTCATGCCGGCACACCACCTGCAACTTTACAAGGCGCAGGTTCGGCCTCACATGGAATACTGTTCCCATCTCTAGGCAGGGGCTCCCCAGTGCCAGCTCCTTCCACTTGACCGCATCCAGCGCAGAGCGGCTCGAATATTCGACGACCGAGCCCTTTCCGATCGGCTCGATTCATTGGCACTGCGAAGAGATGTTGCATCCCTTTGCATTTTCTTTCGCATCTACCATGGGGAATGCTCTGAGGAATTGTTCGGATTAATCCCAGCCGCCAAATTTCACGAATGCACATCGCCGTAGAACTCCCGATACCATACACATCATCTGGATGATTGGCGGTCCACCACTGTGCGATTTAGAAGAGTTTTCTTCCTCGCACGACTTCCTTGTGGAATCGATTACCATCAGCGATTTTTCCGGACCGATACGACTTAGGGACCTTCAAGAAAAGAGCGTACTCCTTTTTAAAAGGCCGGCAACGCATCTGCAATTCCCTCCCTGGTGTTGCAGTTGTTCATGGGCTGCGGTAGTCACTTACCATCAGGTGAGCCGCATGCTCGTTTGCCCCCTCTCCTATAAAACAAAAAAAATATTGGCTGCAGGAGTCCATAAATCCACCCCCTGCACGGTTTACCGTCTTGTCGTGTCGGGGGGGCTTAGGAGTTGTGGCTTGGTCATTCGCAGTGAACTAAGAGGATCCCACATGGCTGGCCCAAGGTGAAGGGCCGGCCCGAGGTGGCCATTCCGAGTGGGCTTGACAAGCCCACTTCGGATATGAGTTGGCGGACTGCGGAGAGGGATGTCGTCTCCCTCTACCACCGCAGCCGAGGTGAAGTCGCGAGGAAGAGGAGTGTTTTTATGACGTACTGGAGTGGCGATGCGCTACTCGCCCTATCCTCCGCAACTCTGGCGGGGCTGCACCGGCGTTCCGGTGGTGGTGGACTGCAGGGAGAGAGGAGTGACGGTATTGCGAGGCACCGCTTACCCTACCCTCCGTTGCCGAAACTTGGTCGGCAGCGGAGCCATCGACCAAATCCACCGCTGGGGCTCGGGTGTGTCCGTTGCGCAGGTGGAGTTGCGACCGTGGACGAAGACGCGTCTTGTGTTCCTGGTGTGCCTTACCTGAGAAGCAAAATGTGATGATAATCCTCCCCCGAGGAGGATTACTCATTCCATTTATTTAAAGAATTTAAAATATAAAAGATTTTTAGTATTGATGTGGTCACTATAAGATGTTATTAGCTTGGCTAATTACGTAGGAAAACCGGCGACGAGGTTCGCCACCCGTCACGTTCTTTCCCCCGGAGGGGCGAAAAGTGGATTGCGGACGCCCGTCTGGCTACATTGAATGTATGTGGAGGAATGGATGATAAGATGGATGAAGTATGCGATATGATGTATGATAGAGGAATAGACGTGTTTATGTGTAAATGAGACGAAACGGAAGGGAAAGGATGCCACTACACATGGCATGTATACCGCGTACTGGTCTGGTGTAGACGAGACCGAGCGGGCATGCCAGGGAGTCGGTATCTTCCTTTCAGAAAGAATGGGTCATTGTGTGAAAGAGTATGAATGTGTAAGCCCGAGACTGCTATGGATACGAATGAAAGTGGGCTTAAAGAAGTTGTTTGTTTTAGGGGTCTACGCCCCAGACATGTCTAAGCCCACTTATATCCGAGAGCAGTTTTGGGAGTTGGTAAGGATGGTGCTAATGAAATGCAAGGTTAATGAAAATATTGTGATATTAGGCGATTTTAATGGAAGCGTTGGGGTGAGGAGGCTTGGTTATGAAAGGATATTGGGAACGATTGGTGATGAAAGTATAAATGGGAATGGTGAAAGCCTTCTCGCCGTATGCGTGGAAAAGAATCTTGTTGTGACGAACACTTTCTTTCGTCATAAGAAGATTCACACGTATACATGGGAAAGAGGTGATGATAGAAGTATGATAGATTTCATAATTGTTGATGAAAGAATGAGGAGCGCAGTGGTAGATACAAGGGTTTACCGGGGCTCTAACGTAGGGACGGATCATTACTTGGTCTTATGCCGAATTAATGGTCTTTTCAGACGTTGGAGGCATCGGACATCTGTGTCTACCACTGCGTTACAGCGTATAAGAACAGAGAGGTTACAAGATGAAGGTGTGAAAATGTATGGTTCAAACGTAGATTGAGAGAAAATATAAGTGGTATGGCTGAATTGTGTATGAATGATTTAGACTTGGAGACTATGTGGTATAATGTCAAGAAAGATTTAGTGGATGCAGCTACCGAAGTATGTGGTGTAAGTAAGAGAACGAATGAAAGGAAAAATAACACGTTATGGTGGGATGATGAGGTACGGATGGAAGTTGAAGCAAAGAAGAAAGCATGGCTAGATTTACTAGCAACCAAGGCTAGTAATTCTAGCAGTATGAATGATGATATTGAAAGGAAGAAGGCAGTTTTTAGACACCTAAATAAGAGAGTAAAAGAAGTAGTTGAAAGGAAAAAGCAAGAAAGAACGGATAAGAATGATAGAAGAATATCGGATAATTTCCAGGCAAACATTAAAATGTTCTGGAAACTCGTAAGAACTACCAGGGGACATTCACAACAGCCTAGAATGAATGCTATACGAGACCAGAATGGCTGTATTCTGAATGACGAAGTTTTGAGTTCAAGGAGATGGAAGGAATACTTTGAAAGCATGTTTATGAGTGATGAGACGTTTGAATTAAATGAATAGAAATTCCGAAAGAAGAGGAAATAGATAGAGGTATAAGTATAGATGAAATAATGAAAGCAATGTTCAACCTATTTATGGACAGTTGTTTGGAAAATTTGAAAGTAGAAGAATGCGGGTTAAGAATGGGTGAGTTAACCGTCAAATGCCTTTTGTACGCCGACGATCAAGTCATACTTGCATCGTCGGCAGCCGAGTTGCAAATGATGGTTACATTAATGAACAGGACATTAAAAGAAAAGGGAATGAAAGTGAACGCAAGTAAGACGAAAGTTATGGTTTTTGAAAGATAAGAAAGTAAAACGATATGTGAAATAAGAATAGAAGGGGAGTTGGTAAAGCAAATAGATGAGTTTGTATATTTGGGATGTGTGTTTAGCAGGGATGGTAGATATGATAAGAATATAGAACGACGAGTGAATGCAGGAAATAGAGTGAATGGGGCTCTACACTCTATTGTGAAAAGTCAGAATGTGTCCAAAAAGGCACGTATGGCAATTCACAATGCTGTGTTAGTACCTACTTTAATGTATGGTAGTGAAAGTTGGGTGTGGCAGAAGAAGCATGAGAGTAGAATAAATGCTGTATAAATGCGGTCATTAAGGAGTATGTTAGGGATGAAGCTGAATGACAGAGTGAGAAATTGTTTAATAAGAGAAGATTGTGGTTTGCAAGATGATATTTTGACCAGGATTAAGAAAGGAATGCTTCGGTGGTTTGGCCATGTAGAAAGAATGAATGAGGAAAGAGTGATAAAGCAAATTTATGTTGCAGAGGTGAACGGCATAGTCGGGAAGGGTCGCCCTAGGCGAAAGTTTATCGACCAAATTGGCGATATATTAAAAATGGGCCAAATCAAGAGTACCTTTAACCGACGAGCGTGTATGCGTAGGTATATGGATGTGGAGGAAGCGAGAGGTGTGTCAGGATCGTGCCAAATGGAAGTCCATAATCTCTGCCTACCCCTCTGGGTGACAGGCGTGAGTGTTTATGCTAATTACGTAATAACTTATGACAGAAGGAC
The DNA here is from genome assembly GCA_963668995.1 of Parnassius mnemosyne. Lineage (NCBI taxonomy): Eukaryota > Metazoa > Arthropoda > Insecta > Lepidoptera > Papilionidae > Parnassius > Parnassius mnemosyne. The sequence goes on from CAVLGL010000080.1 coordinate 31,313,813, forward strand.
TCTTAAGTAGGAAGTGAATAAATTAACCGACTTGGTATTACAACTTTTTACGGTAGAAGAATTGAGTTGCGAGACTTGGTTTTTTTTACAAGTTATGTTTTTGATGGCATTTTGTTTTCTCAGATTTGAAGTTCCACACAACATTTTCTAAACAAATATACACAGATAGAGTAAAACATTCTTTTTCTGATAAATCAAGTCGATAACATTTGTTTCTACTGTTAACATAGGGGCAGTGACATTGTCATGTTGCGGTGATGGTGTATTAAAATACGAAAATCGTCTGGTTTCATAAGTAACATATCGAAATCACATTTAAATTTAGTATTTTGAGGTTTCCCTAAGATATTGGTTATAAACATCTTATTGAAGGCAATTTTAACTAGACGATATGTTGGTTCCTAGTAGTAACCACACGTCTGTATGACTTTTCCAAAGAAATTTTCGAGACAATCTTGATTGAGATGTCTCGTAAATATAAATTAATTTAATTTCATCTGATTTTAATTCTTCATGAAGTTTTATTAAATATTTTATAGACAGTTGAAATCCGTGAATGAAATTCATGTTATTTGTAACGTTTTCCTGCCTATTACTTCTTATTGATTATAAGGTTCTGAAAAATGTGACCATTTCTTCTAAAAACGCAATTTGATAACTATAGCATCGAAAAGCTCTTTTATATTTATTAGGGGATCGCACTGTACTTGTGCTTAAGAAGTCAAAGAAATTATTAATTTTATATACAAAATCAGCGGTACCTCTTGCGACAACCTCGATAAGATTTAAGTCTACGTAAACCATTTTTACACTTGTTTATATTTCATTTGATACGAATTATTATTTAAAAAAGAAAATGTGGGATAGTAAATCCAATCCGCCCCTAGTAATATTTCTACCTATTGGGGTGTATGAAAGTCGGGATTTCAACTCATTAAGTCGGGTTTTTAACTCATTCCGGGAGTGTGTGTAATAAACAGTGACATGGGGAAAAGCCATATAAGGTACCTTGGTCACAGATAATAAATAAAATGTGGGATAGTAAATTCGCTCCTAGTTATATTTCTACCTATTGGGGTGTATGAAAGTCGGGTTCAGATAAGTTTAAATTTTTTAAATGTGAGCAACCTGTAAAGGACAGTGGTACGTTGGGCATTTTTGTAACTAATTTTGGCAAAATGCAACTACAGGTACAACGGGCTGCTGTTTATCTTTTGGAGAGCTCCGTAAGAGGCAGTGTTACAGCACGATCAGCCGCCGCCGTTTCGCTAATAACTGAAAACAATTCCGTTGAAAAATGATTTAAAGTATAATGTCGTTTATAACACGAACGGCAAAGGAAATTTGATTTAAAATTGTGAAAGTCATGTCCAACGTATAAGCAATTAAACAAATGTTTTTATTTTGCAAGAATGAATATCTATTTTGTGGAGAAAGATTTAGAAACTGAACATTTAGTTAATATATGTTGACCGTTGCAATGTAAACAAGTTCTGACCTTATTACCATCACTCTTAAATCGAGACTGTTCTAAATTAAGGTTAGTAATCAATTAGCGTCGAGTCATAGGCACCGTACCGTCGCTTGCGTTGTTCCCCCATCCCGAGAATTTTAATGAACTACCCACATTCGCCGATCGTTTCTTGGTGGAATGTACCTTTCAAATAGTAGAAATACTTATGTTGTTAGCAGAAATTTCCCGTTCGAGAAAAGAAATTAATGTGCATATGTTTGGAATTTCAAATGGCTTACTCAATGCACGTTCGAATGTTCTACTAATAGTGAACGGAATTTTACGCAACAAAATATTTAATAGTATAAAACTACATTGAGCTATTGGAAAATTCATAACTTCAAGCGCCTTGATATTCTCTTGATATATATTTAGTAAATTTCGCACACTATGACTTAACCTATCGGAACATGTTTCAATATCGAGAATTTTATCAAGATGTTTTGATGCAAGAATTATTTTATTATCGTTAACGATTACGTTACACTAAAATATCTAAGACTACATAGTAATTTTCATCGGTGATAAGAATAGATATAATAAGATTATGTGGCTCGTTTTTTAACTGCAAGTATTGGATCGCTGTTAAATTTTGGCAATGGCAATATAGGTAGGTTTTTTCTATTTGCTTGCACTATGACCTCGGATGCTTGAAATGACCGACTCATGCGGCGCTACTGCTCATCCGCCTTTTTCATATTACTTAAATGAGTAACAATAGTATAATATAAATCGTTAAAATCATTACGAACTTTAATATGATCCTGTTTATTAAATGATTTTATTTAAATGAGCGTTTTCTCAATCTTTGTTTGAAATTTATTGGATTTTCTTTGGTGCGCAGCTTAATAAATAGTTCGTGAGTGAAAATGTTGTTCAGTTGCTGCTGCGAGCTGAAGAATACGATTAAGCTCATCTAGAATCAAATCTCTTTCGAAAATATCTTGTTCACACGGCGATTCGTCGTCCGACATTTTGCGTTACAAAATGGCGGATTAGAATTTTACCACGTACGAGTAAAAGAAATGAGTACGTAATACTGTAAAAATTTTGTTTATAAGACAACAAAAACTCTACGATAAAAATCCGGATCGAATTATCAAAAAACTATGTTATGCGTTAAGTACGATATTCTACTGGGTTTGGCAACTTACCGCTACAATCTCCCTGCAACCACGAATCCAGGGGCTCAGTGCAGTCAATTTAATGATAGCAATATCAAAGTTCATCAGAGAGTATCGCACAAGTGTTCATAGGTCACAAGTAGAATATTTCCAGGGTGAAAGAGATCATGTGAGATGATCTTGAGTAACATGAAAGATATTTGCATGTGTGTGCGTCGGTAGTTTTAACTAGACTGTTTACAATTGCCGTCCATCTATATGGCGCTTGCGTCGCAGAGAGAGCCATAACCAGCAAGATTATGGCTGCATTTAGACTTAAAACAGTTGATCGTCAACCCAGTGAATTCAATATAAATATAGAAAAAATACAATCTTCAAAATTGTGTTGTCATGTACTTATTATACACGAAAGTAGAAACATATAACATAATATATAAATAAATTTGTTCCAGTAAGGAACAATCCTTGAATTGCTTCCCTATTTTGAGCACTCTTAAAGGCGGACTGGTGATTACAAAGCGGATAATGCCGGATAGACCTATAACATATTTGAAGTGAAAGATTGAAAAAATAGGTTATATTTTTTATTATTTATTTCACATCCATCTGCATTAAAAGTTAACAAGTGTTTCAACTTTTACAAAGGCAATAACGATTTTGTCTAATTTATTCTACAATATAGTAAATATTACTAAATACATTATAAATACATACAATAAATACAATGTAAGGATGTTGTTAGTCGTTTAAATAAGTAATTATACAGTTTTCCCTAAGACTAGTCAGGAAATTACAAGGACAATCAAAGAATTTGAAGAGAAAAAGTGGGCTTGATATTTTTACGGGACATGATATCACAGCTATTAAGTTAACTATGTACAATATTAAAATTTAGTCTTAAATAACATTATTACAAAACGATTTTGGGCACACGAGTGCATATGAAGTACGAGTAACTATAATATTTTGGTGTAAAGCTAAAACTTAGGCTAGTGGCAAATCATTCTTATAATTATATACAGTTAAAAACGATGTTTGAATTTATTGAAAGTATCAAAAATGACGCTTTTAATTCTCGTATGTTACACCTCAACTTATTTTACATATTTCAGTTAGTAAAATTAAAATACATACTTCTCATTTTTTTTAGGGTTTTCTGTAAGTATTATTGATAATAATTTGAAATGTTTTTCACAATACAGTACATAATAAATATAACAAATATTATAATACATATATATAGAAAGTTTACCATAATCTTAAGATACCTATTGAAATACAAATTTCCTGGCTATTAATACAATACGTACTTATACATAGAAATTTTAATTAGACTCATCTTACGAAAAAGAAAAAAAACTGTGTACCAAAAAGCGATAATATTTTAATATGTTTATATAAAAAAAAGTAAGAACACATAGTTGACTAAATGGCTAGTCGTCATCGATTCCGATTATAATCTTTATCCTATCTGAATTAACTAGCCCGAAATCATCTTTAACATAAGATAGATCTAAATTGAGATTCATGTCGAAATTTTAATTTCTTGTTAACATTGGATTTATCATTATATTAGCGAGTGCATTTCGTCGCTTACGCCAAGCCCCAGCGCCTTGTGCGTGATACTGTAGCTGTCGATACCAAGTTCTCGTACGAGTGTTTTCATCAGCCTGTAAAAGAAGTAACATGTTATTTAATATTTATATATATAGAAGTAACAAACGGATCTACCTATCTATCCTCCATAAGAAATTGCATATGCGTTGTCACCTATGACTCCTGTACACTTACCACACGAAATACGAGCACAGCTCTTCGCTGATCAGCCAGCTGGAGGCATAATATACTTTGGTGGATCATATTATCATCATCATAGTCATCATCATTATTACAGTCCATCACAAGTCCACTGCTGAACATAAACCTCCCACAAGTAATGCCACAAATCACGTTCCGAGCCTCCTGCATCCATTGACTTCCTGCGTCTCTTACCATTCCCTGTTAATCAATCTCCGAGCCGATTCGTTAATTTGATGGCCATGGATCATTGGGGAAGAAAATTGTCGGTATTACAATTTGCCCCTCACACTGTCCTCCGCGACAGAAACGTGTTCGACAGATATGTTGATGGGCTTTAACAGTCTTAATGGCCGTATTGGTATCGGCATCTCGTGTTTATTTACTTCGTATTTATTTAGTCGATATTTGAGTGACGTACTAGAGTTAATGGGCGGCCAGCGCTAGCGAGGTCTCCGTTAGCATGAATTTTCCACTAAAACTGTCGACGTAGCGCAAAAGCATGTTAGAGCCCAGCACAACCCATCCTTGGCCTCACAAGGTGGCTATGTGCATGGGATTTTGTCACGAAAAGTATAAATGAACAAATCTGTGTTTGCCCGTACAACTGTGGCACCAAAATATGTCATGTGGAGTTGTTAAATTCCAATAGGTAGTGTTTAAAGTAATCTTAACCAAGCTTTGGTCAAACCAGTTAGAACTTTATCATAATTTACACGAAAATGTGAAGGAAAGGGACACTTATAAACATAAATAGAGCAAAATGTGATGCACCTAGGCATTGCTCTATATGAGAATTTCTTATTTCATTAATAATATCGGTCTTGAACTCACCTTAAAAATATATGAATCTTTAGTAGTGATCTCATGTACTTCAAAGAAATGCTCGGGCTCGTGATCAGCGGCAACAACGCAGCGGTCCAGGAACAATGGTTCACGTTGAAGAGTGTATCGCCCGGCTTTCTCTCGAACGAGCAGGAGAGCTGCCTCCCTCACGCCACTACGCGCGAAGAGAGCTTCTCCCTCTTTTTCTCTTGCTTCGCGATCTCTAGCCTCTCTCGTCTCTCGGATCTCGTTCGTTTTGTGAGTAGTCGTTGGCTAGAAATGTGAAAAAAAACTCTTGACTATTTTATAATATTAAACATTCAACAGAAGTAGAAATAGGAATAGAAATATTTTTTATTCAATATAGGTTATAAATAATACTTATTGAAAATCATTCTTGTTTAATTTACCACTGGTTCTGAAAAACCTGTGGCAAGTAAGAAACCCAGTGGGACATATTTCTAAAAAAAACGATGATCATATAGGTATTACGTTACACAATTGACTATTCAAAAAAAATATAAATAGCTTGGTAGGATCACCTCACTCCCATGAGTTATTATTATCCATAATAAAAGTAGTAAAGTCTACGTGGTAGAGCCATGCTGCAACTATATTATGGTTGTAGCACGAATGGGTCGGCTTGTCCGGGGAAGGACCACGCTCTCACAGAAAACCAGCGTAAAATAGCAGCTTAACGCTGCTGTGTTTCGTATAGTGAGTGTAGAGAACCGGAGACCCTTTTTACTGGCAAAGAGGCATTCCATCTTAGTCCTCACGGGTGACAACGCATCTGCATCTTGAGTCTTTATTGAGGATAGATGTAGATGTCTATGGGTCACAGTAACCACTTACCATCAGGTGGACTGTGTGCTCGTTTGTCACCCGATCCTATAAAAAAAAAGTTGTCAAATTATTAATATACAATGATATTGTATTTTTCATATAGAAAACACTGAACTATTTATATTCAATTTTAACGTTATATATTTAAAGCCTTTTTTAATTTTACTCCCTGTATTTTTTACTTTAATATTAACATTGTTTTCTCACTCACCTTTCCGTTAGTAACCAAAAGCGCATTTATCGGCATTAGCTTGATGGTGCGTCCCTTGCGCCAGTTATTATCATTTGGTTGCGTGAACAGCAGTTTGCCTTCCATTGCGAATCTAAGAATGTTTTATAAAATTAATTTAAAATAAATCATTACATCTGATCATAGATTGTTTTCGACGGATATTGCAACATCCGTGAATACTAGCCTAATTTAATACAATGAACCTTTATAGTAAAAATAAAAGTATTTACATCATATCGATTTTTCTGCCGACTTTAAAAAGGAGACGGTACTCAATTCGACTGTATGTTTTTTTTTGGGTGTGTTACCTCATAACATTTTACTGCGTGAACCGATTTCGATGATTCTTTTTTATTTGAAAGCTGGTGCTTCACATGTGGTCCCATATAAATATGATCAAGGCCTAACCAATAGTTTTAGTTATTCTTAATAACTTATATTGAAGTCGGTTTTACAACATTTTAATTTTTAATTGTAACATTCATTACAGCCTAACAACAGTCCACTGCTTAACATTGCCCTCCCCATATACTGCCTGTCGTATATGGGGGGGTTGACAGTCGTTTGTATTTATTATATTCAATTGTTATTAGGAAAATGCTTGCTGCTGTCCCGCTCATCTTTTGTTTCAGTTTTCTCTTGTCACCTCTTATATGGAACTTGATTCAATTTATGATTTTGAAAATTGAAAATTAAAATAGCAATAAAAAAAAACGCTGCTACTTTTAGAATTGTAATTATTTTACATTTTACTTTGTACTTCCTTTCCCTGACAATGATGACGTTATATGGTTTAGTTAGCATGCACACCAAATTTCTGCACAAGGCCACTGCACTTCTGCTCCACGCCTCTCGAGTAGTCCGACCATATGGTGGGACTAAAAGGATGGAATTAAAGAGCTTCTGAAGGACTTCAAGCACCGGTTTTCCACCCGCTTTCAGAAGCTCCGCTATTGTAAATTCCATCCTCGCCTGGAGCCTTGCCGTTTTAAGGTCCTGGAGAGTCATTTTAATATCACTCAGACTGATGTCCGGGGTATCATTTAAATAGTGTCGGATAAGATTTGCTCTTGGATCGCTTCTTACACTAGCGTGTGACTCCGAAGATGATAGAACATAGAACTGCTGCCCATAGAACCTTTCAATCTCACTTAAAATCTCAGACGTCCCGAAAACCATGGCAACACACTCGGTCTTCAGTTATGAAGAACATGATGAACAACTTAAGATAAACATGGACAAAATAAAGATCGTATTAATGTCAAAGGTAGGTAAGGTGTTAGGAACGCTAATCTCGAAGTTGTGACAAGTATATTTACTTGGGACATATAGTTTCACTAGGTAAGTTCAACTTCGGCGAGGAGGTCAATCGACGGATTCAAAGCGTTCGGGAAATTACGACACATCTAATCTAGTTTACTTTAAAACATGAAAACGAGATTGTACAACCAGTGCATGTTACCAGTGATGACCTATGGAACTGAGACGTGGTCCTTCACTGCTGGTCGTATGAGGACGCTCAAGGTCTCTCAGGAGATGGCTATGCTCGGGGTTTCTTTGCGCGATAGACTTCGAAATTAGGATATCTGCAGTAGAGATTAGCTCAACAGATTAGTAAGCTGAAGTGGCAGTGGGCCAGCCATATAGCTCGAAGAATCAACAACCGATGGGGAAAAAAGGTAGGCGAAGTTTACACTTCGGGTGGTTCTCCCTACGGAGACACCCCCCCCCCCCCAATAGATGGAGTGACGATCTGGTAAGACATGCAGTAAGTCAATGGATGCAAGTGGCTGAAGACCGTGCTTTGTGGCATTCCTTGGGGGAGGCCTATGTTCAGCAATACACTTGAGAATGGCTGTAATGAAGATGACAATAGTTAAGTAAAATTTTTTATTGAAAGATATTTTTTTACATCCACATTATGACGCCATAACCTTATTTATAACAATTTAAGATTAATTAAATTTTGGCATCTACACTCTTTGGCAACTCAGTGTTAAGAGCTCCGGGTAAATTTTACAATACGAAATCAACCCGGGATCGACTCCAGCCAGCGGCAATCAAACTCTTCATTGCAAATTTTTGTGCTCATTTATTACGTGCTTGGCGGCGAATTTAAGCATTTTGAGGAAACCTGCATATCTAAGGTATAAATGACTATTAAAATGTTTTGAAGATAACACGTGAAGTCCACAAACACGCACTGGAGCAATGTAGCGAACGAAATGCACGCCATAACTCTTTAAGAAATGAAAGGAACAGGCTTCAAGCACAGTTGTGAGACTAATGTAGGATTAATATATACTTTTACATTTTAGACATTTTATTATTTATTTATTAAGGAATGAAAAAAAATGAAGATTTCAATCATACCTAGCATCATCATGATTCCAGTCTAAGACATCAACCGCCATCTTTCTTAGCCGTATATCAGCTACATGTAAATCATGAGCTGTACGTCTAGCAGCTGCTAATCTTCTCCACAATGGCACATCCCTTGCCGCCGCAGCTGCTGCTGCCGCGGCCGCATTAATTTCTTCAAGTCTAGACTCTACGCAGCGCTGAGCCCCTCGCACATCTTCTCTTTCGGATGCACATGATGCCGTTGCACGATATAACCTTGAGAGGAGAAGAGGATATTTGGTCACGCGTTGAACTGGCACCTGAAAATTTTAATTTAACATTTACAAAATGCCAACATTTATAACAAAAATTTTAATTTAATATTTGCCCAGTTCTATATTGGTATACAACTGAGAAAGTAATGACAGTTGACCATAAGTAGGATATATACGGGAAAAGATGGGAAATATTAGAGTTTCAAGTAATTAGGTTTAAGTAGATTTTTTAAGGAAGAAAAGGACTGCTATAATTTCTAATACGATGAAATTTATTTAAATTTTTACTAAATGTAACCTGTGCTTGATTACTATCCCACCCGGGATAACACAATACAATTTCACCATAAGTGCAGCAAAACGCAATGTCTTAGCGTAACAAAAGCTCTTTCTTGGATACACTGGCTTTCAACACACCCGGATTGTAATCGGATGAAAGGAAAGACCTCGTAAATATTCAAATTCTTTGCTGTACGCATTATAAATTGAAAGCAAACCGTTTGGTTCGATGGCGTGAAATATTGGCAACAAAAGGGTGACCTGATATCCGAATGGTTCTACAATTGTGGGAAGGGGAGGCAGGAATTAAATCATGTAATTCCTGCACACATTCTCGATAATGTATCCTATACAATATCAAGAGAATAGCTACGCTGAGCTTGAGTTTTTTTTTTATTTATTTTCATCTAAGTCATTCACTCCAAATTTCATTCAAGAAAACCTAATGGATGAAAAGATAATTTTGTATATAACTTGTATCCTTACCATAAGAAATGAATTCAAATTCATTCGCCTCAAAACTGTATTCTCCATTTGCGAGACGCGTAAAAATATCCTTAGGAGTTCTTTTTCCTTTTCAAGGCCTGCTAGAAGTAATGCCGCACCCGCTTGCTTTACACAATATGATTGGAACGCTGTCAGCATACCAGAGCAATCCAAGAGAATCTTCCCAACGTTAACCGTCAGCAAGTCCTGTGAATTCATTAGCAGTCAATTTAATTATTTTATCATATTAAAATAAACTACTTAGGCGAGTTTATACAGTAAAAATGTATTTTAACTTAATATCTGAAATGAACGGTAATACAGAGGTAAATTTATTAAAAAAATTAGGTACAATAGGAATTTGTATCCAATCGCTAGTAAGATTTTAAAATAATGTTCAAAACTGTTCAACGTTGAATGAGGCCCACGCTTAAGGTATTTTATTGTATTAATTATAAATTTTTGCATCGAATATGGAACGGATATTACTATTTTTTTTAGTTATTATACGAATGAATTGTAAAGAACATCATCCTTTCAGAAAAACTTTAACTTTCACTTTATTTTAACAAATATGTGCTCTGTATAGAATAAAATCCAATTAGGTAATTTATTGCTCAGGCAAATCAACCAACAGCCACGCAGTTGTCAATAAAGATTCATTATTATAAGAAAGACAAGAAAATTGACGTTGAACATTTTAAAGTTGCCTATGGCTTGATAATTAAATATGCACATAAATAAATATAAGATTTAATAAAATTGAATGAAATAAATTCTATTTTAATAAATAAATACCTCGTCACCCTGTTCGACTGCTATTTCAAGTGCATCTCTAAGTTTTTCTGATAGCACTTGATTATTTTCTATTAACTCTTCTACGTTTAAAAAAATAGCACTTAATTGCTCTTGAGTCAGAAGGCCAGCTACTAACATTGGTTTGTAAAACTCTTCTAGAATGATTTGAAGGTCTCTTCCATATTTTTCTTCAGTTTCCACAATCTCTGTAATGATTTCCTTTCTCTCTGTTCTCTTTTTGGCACACTTTCGACATACTAAGGGAGCATACACTGAACCTAAAATGTAAGGATAATAATTAATTTTAAATATTTTACACTTATAGTATGAAATCTTTAGTTGATATAAGCATAATTTCTTACCTTGCTCAGTGACTTGCGTTTCCACAGCAGTGTCACAATCTTCACAAATATGAATGGGTGCGTTTTTCTCTGTAAGAGTATTACATGGTGAAATCTTTCCTTGAAGTCTGCTTCTAGATGATTTACTTGTCTCAGAACCAACGCCGGAATCATTTCTTTCAATTTCTGCTGATGTTCTTTTACACACAACGGGTTTTTCTAACGCTTCATGATTAATTATCAATGAATTGTCTTCACTAGAATCAGATGAGCTTGACAACTGACTTGTGTTACTACTCAAATGATTTTTTACTAATTCACTATCCTTTTTATCTTTTGACTCTTCAACTAATGCGGATGAATCACTTTCATTGCCGTAACTAGTTATATAAGTATCTTCATCATCAATACCCCTTTCTTTAGCATCTACCAAATACGACAAGATGTCGTATTTAGATGCTCCTTCAAAAATTGAACGCGACCCGCTACGTTTTTCATCTTCATGTGTCAAAAGTGAATTGGGAGGTGGATTGACGGGTAAAGGTGGTGGCATATCTCCAATTTCTTCATAAATTGGGTCAGTATTTAACCGAATTGACTCATAAAGGTGATCATCATCTGTAGTGTTTGAAATTTCAATATCACATAAAGCAGCGTCTACTAACATTTGATAAAATTTGGATCTAGTTGAGTTTGTATCATCTTCAGTAGATAGCTCACTTGCTGAAGCATTGTAACAGTCTGACATTGGTTCTAGGTCAGAAAAAACTCCCATTGTACCACTCTCATACTCCATACTTTCATAAGGAGCAGAGCAGCCATTGTCGTCATTATCTGGTCCAGTTGTGTTAACTTCCTCTTTGTTAGAAATAATTTCACTCTTTTTCGGTGTTTCGTTTTTAGAATCCCTTGAAAGGTCGCTTTTCATATTCTTAAGAGAACTTTCAATAAGCTTTTCAATAGTTGCTTTGCTACTATCAGTTCCTTCCTTATTTTTTGTTTCCTGGAGTTTTATTAACGAGTTTTCAATAAGCTTTTTGACTAACTCTGTATCTAGCCCTTCCGCCAAGTGACCGAAGAAAGGATCGTTAAATAATTTTGTTACAAAGCTTCCGTTTTCACCTTCATTTTCTGTAACATTGTCGCTATTTTCCTGTTTTGTATTGTTAGAATTTTCTAATGTATCATAAGGTTTACCACATACGTGAGGAATTAAATTTCTTTTAACTGCTTCTACAGGGTCACTCAATATTGACGACATATCATTTATATTACTGTCTTTTAAAGGACTTGTTATTTCATAGTTTTTATTAGAATCACTACAAATATCTTCATATGTGTTGGGCTCTTCTTTATTTTTTTCTATATCAGAAAAGATGGCTCCAATATAAATCTGACTTTTAGATTTTTTCATTTCTTTTTGTGGGCTTCCAACACTGATAGTTACAGTAGTACCTGTTTGATATGTATTGCAAGTATTTCCATAATCGTCGTTTACAACAACTGATGATAAATAAATTGGAGTGTCGTTGCCTACGTTCATTGTAGAATAACACTCACTTCCATTTATTTGTATGGAAGTCTTTTTGGGTTCGTTATCTACAATGTGCAAAAGCTTTTTGTTTTCACTTCGGTCATCTGCTTCATCAGAATCAAATTGTTTAACCCTCAAAACAGTTTTCTGTTCAAATTCATTTGCATCGGACCACTCATCGCTCGTTGAACTCGAAGAGTTAGTTCTAATAAAACGAGTTTTTACATAGTTCTGTTTTTTTGATTTACTACGATCTTTTGATTTTAATCTGGGTGGTGGTTCTGGTGAGGTTGATAAACCATGTCTTAAGTTTTTTAAAACCTTGCTTGTGATTTCACTACTGTCACTCAAATTTTCATGTTCTTCATCATCTTTGGAATAATGTTGAGACTCCAATTCATTATTTGTTTCTTGCGTTACTGAGAAATTAATTTCATTTTCCAAATTTTTTTCACTGACAGATTTAAAAAATACTTGACTTGTATGTCCATACTTTGGTTTAGTACGCAAAGCCATAGTGTCTAAAAATTTCGGCGGTGAGATAGATAAAATGGAGCTCAGTCTTTCAGATTCGGATCGTCGCAGTACTGGTATTTTAGGTATATTATTATCTGTGAAAATAAAAAGATAAAATTATTACATGAATTAAAACCGACCGAGTAATGACGGTGTTAGAATGTTTACTACTCCGTATCATCTCGTGGTGAAAAAGGAACTCAACTAAAAATAAGAAACTACAGTTACCAACTCGCCTGCCTAACGAGGCAACAATGGCAAATATTACCCCAATAAATCAATCTATGGGAGTGGTTTATGATCAGCAGTGAACTTTTAAAAGGCTACAACTATAACAGTATGAATATATAGAAATGTATTTAATTATGAATGAATTACATAATAAAATCTTACCTTCTGTTTTAAGGTTATGGGTATTATTAGCATCATTGGTTGTTAAAATATTCTCGCCGTTTTCTTGAATAATGGATTTGCTATTATCTTCTTTATTTAAACTCTCCGATTCTATAACAGTTTCATTATTTTCAATTTGTTGTGATAGTGCTTCAAGGGCCTTTACATCATTTATTTCATTTAAGCTATGGCTAACAATATCACCTTCGGCAATCACTTCTTCGTGTTCACTATGAAAACTTTCAGAGTTATTACTTACAATGTTATCGTGTAAATTTAATTCCGCAGTGTAAATTACTTTAGTTTCTTCGTTTTCTACTAAGAATTGTACGCGTTTCCTGTGTATTATATTTTGAGGTGAGATCAATCCTTTATCGTTAGGTTTAGGAAGATAAAATTGTGAAGAGTTTGTACGCTTACTATCATATGAATCATCTGCCGTCTCAGTTTTAGTGTTTGAATCATGTCCGTTGTAATTCTTAGGTTTTTTAAGGATAGATTTAATAGGATCATTGTTTAGATTCTTATATTTAGAATTACGAGACGACTCATACGTTATTTTTCTATTACAATTTCTCTCTGGTAATTTCTGATTATCACTTTCACTATCGTCCTCTATTTTGATACTTCTATTTCTTCTCGGTGGACGTTTGGGAGAAACACTTTTGGGCTTTGTACGACTTGAGGTGGATATATTTAATATTTTTTTACTGCTATTCTTACTTAATGATACAAATTTTTTGCTTTCATTTTTAATATTTGGTAAAGACAAAGTTGAGGATACATCTTGAGATTTAGATTGACAGTTTTTGAGATCATCGTCGAGTTTATATGCGGATGTTTCTTCGTTACTGATTTTGGTCTCATTTGAAACTCGTATTCGTTGTCCACTTATAGCTTTTACGTTAGAGTCGGACTTTGAATGTCTTATTTCTTTAAAAATTTTATTTTTTAATGACTCTTGAAACACATCTCCAAAGTCGTCATCGAATTCGATTTCAGCCAACGATTTTGAGCTAACGCTCGACTTTACTAAGTCATATGGATTGATGTCACATGATAATATTGATTTTTTATACTCATTAGTGTTAGCATCTTCATCAACCCATATTTCATTGACGCGACTTACGGATTTACTTCTACTTTTTCCAAAAGTTTCTGGAACTACATTTTTATTTTTAATTCTACAAGGACTGATACTTTTAGCTCTAGATCGTGTTGTAGAAAATTGACTGCCAATTCGTGTTTCATGAGGCGGTGCTAGACGACTTCTTCTCATTAAGTCATATGGATCAGCGGGGTCTCCATTCGACTTAAGTATACTAGGTCTTGCTTTAGTATTTTGCACTCGGACTGTCCCAGCCCTTAATAAACCAGTGTCTCGACTAACTTGATGGCCTCTCACAGTTCCGCCTACTAACATTCGGGGGCTTTCAGCAATTGTTAATGGCAAACGCGATCCTTTACATTTTTTACATATACTGACTTTGGTTGAGTTGGTTTTTTTGGTACCATTTAAGTACTCAGGACAGGAACATAGTATAACTGCATAGTTATGAGGAGTTGGTTTTTGTGGCGTACTAATAAGTACAGGGCCTGAAACTTCAGGGTAAGTGGAAAAGACGCTGGGTCTAACGGGAGATGTTGGAGTCCTTACTGAACCATACAGCCACGTTTCGGCATATTTCATAGATTTTGACAGTGCAGATACCGGCGGGCCATTTACAGTGCCGTACATATATGGACTTTCGGGAGATTTCTCTGATGATTTAGAGCTCCCTGATGTGTTCAGCTTTAGTTTTGATGACCATTTCTTTGGCCGCGTATTCTCTGGTGTTTCGTATATCTGAAAAATTAAAAAAAAAACTATAAGTTTACTTGTTATTTATTTGATTTTACTAATATTTACTAGTTTTTTATACGTGTTAGAACTATGCTGCAGTTACATATATTTATGGTTGTAGCAAGAATGGGTTGGCTCGACCGGGGAAGGACCACGCTCTCAAATAATACCAGCGTAAAATTGCAGCTTAACGCTGCTGTGTTTCTTACGGTGAGTATAGAGAACCGGAGACCCTTTTTACTGGTAATGAGGCATTCCATCTTAGTCCTCACAGGTGACAACGCATCTGCTTTTTTATTCGTAATCGAAGATAAATGTAGACATCTATGGGCCACAACAACCACTTACCATCAGGTGGACTGTGTCCTCGTTTGTCGCCGTTATCCTATAAAAAAGTCATTAAAAACTATGTAATGTATTAATTTATTTGCCACTTTTGCTAATAATAACAAGAGTGGCAAATAAAAGCTTAACTAAAGTGAATACTCTGCTCATGTACAACTGCATCTAACTTGGCTAAAGTGTCTAAGTAAAAGTAAGATTGCGTTTTTTATAATACATTATTAGGGAAAATGCCCAATGCAAAGCTAAGACGAGCCACTTAAATTCAGAAATTTGCCGCAGATAAACTTAGAACTTAGTAGACGTATTTGTGTCACTGCATAGTGGTTTGTAATTAGAAACGTAGTCTCGTATAACTCAACTAGCATTCGATATCTCTGGCCTTACTTACGCTTCCCAATGACAAAACTATGTAAGGTTAAAAAATATCGTCTTAGCTATTACAGTAGAATAATTTTTGAAGCTTAGTTATTATAAACGTTTATTAAAAACCTAATGAAATACAGCCATTAAAAAAAAAACAATAAACTTCACTTCCGATAGCAGTTCTTAGCGGCGTAATACGTTTTAGAGCTATAGAATCTACTTCATGATTTTGCGTCTCAATAATCTGTTTTACAAAAAACGTAAATGAAGTAAGTAAGTCTCATACGTTTCAGTACTAGGCATAGAAATATATATATAACACTAATGAAATGGTTTTGATAAATTTCATAAGCCTTAGTGTATTATGAATGTCTTGAACATCATGTTTTGCTTCACCGGCAACCACGTGATAAATCAGCACATTAAATTACGAACAACGAAAAATGTCACGTATATTATAGAATTGAACTTGATTTGCTAGTGCTCTGATTTACCCGAAGGATTTTTTCTGAACTACGTGAATATGGCTCTTTTTTATTGATATTAAACTGACAGCCCTTTGGACAGATCTTTGAGTTAAAACTGATTTTTATCACAAACTTCCATCGGCGTATGTAGAAACTGGATGTATATAACCTAACCTAACCTTATCCTCCCATTTCGCCTCCTTGGTGTCGTAATAGTTACTATAAGAAATGTCTAAGAAATGGCTAGACGTAAAATGGAAGTGTGTTATATCCGATACTCTAATCGTCAATTCTTCTGCCAAGCGTGACGATTAAAGCAAACCCTCTCTCTACGACGGGAGAGGTCAATTTTCAAGATAGGCTGACAAAGAAGAAACTCGTCGCTAAGTCATGCACGACTGTCGCCTCCATGGGTCACCGCCGCTGACCACCCTGCCCTGATTCACCTCCACAGCTCCAAGGATACCTTGCTCGGCGGGAGATCTCCCCTTTTCCTTCCACGGTCAAACGCGTCAATAGTTATAATTTGATTCAGTAAACACAATTAATGGCGTTAGTATAAAAACCAACCTTTTAATTAATGCTGTCGATCTTTACCTTACATTATGACTAATTTTGTTAAATAATTTTATAGTCTTGCCTAAACTAATTATGGTAAGCGTGAAGACAAAAAATCATCAATATCAGTCATCATTACAGCCCAAAACAAGCACACTGTAAAACATAGGTCTCTTTTCATTTATTTTACTTTTTTTTTTTTTATCTTCACGCACAATCCCTGACGGGGTAGCCAGAGAGAACAGATCGCCAAGTGTCACATTATTTATTTTACTATATTATTTATTTTAATATATATTTTATTATTAGAGTAAAAATGTATTTTTCTCATCTGGTAGAGCGGCATAAATATATAAAAGAAAATTGTATAATGTTAAGCATAGTAAAATAAACTTTAAAAAATACATAAATTAATAAAAAAACAACCAGATGGAAGCACTTGACAGGGGATTAGCCCGTTTGCAGAAGCAACTACAGGTAAAATATCTGTTCGCAGATCACCACACATGTCGGTCACCTCGTGAGCCAGGCTCGGATATTTTGTTCGCTTATCTGTTTCGACTTTCTCGAGGTTCTTGTCATAGGAAATGGTAATGGTAGTCTAGGATTGGGGGCGAATAAATCTAGTCCAGTTCAATCCCCAGAAGACACAAGTTTGCGCGTTTACCGCTAAAAGGAAAACCTTTGTCGTGTCTCCTCAGTTACAAGGCACTCCCCTTATTGCCTCAGCCAGTATCGGAATCCTCGGCGTCCGCATATCGAGTGACGTGCAGTTTCGTGGTCACTTGGAAGAGAAAGCCAAATTGGCTTCTAAAAAGCTTGGCGTGCTCAGCAGAGCGGGACAGTATTTCATGCCGGCACACCGCCTGCAACTTTTTAAGGTGCAGGTTTGGCCTCACATGGAATACTGTTCCCATCTCTGGGCAGGGACTTCCCAGTGCCAGCACCGTCCATTTAACCGCATCCAGCACAGATCGGTTCGAATAGTCAGCGACCGAGTTTTTTCCGATAGGCTTGACGCACTGGCACTGCGTAGAGAACAGATGTATGTATGGTATATGCGATAAAATACACAAAGAGATGCACTCTTTGTGTATTTCATCGCATGTACCATGGGGAGTACTCTGAGGAATTGTTCAGACTAATTACAGCCGCTCAATTTCACCATCGCACATAGCGACAAAACTCGCGATACCATCCATACCATCTGGAAGATTGGTGGTCTACCACTGTGCGATTTAGAACATGTTTTCTTCCTCGCATAACTTCCCTATGGAATCGATTACCACCAGTGATTTTTCCGGACCGGTACGACTTAGGGACCTTCAAGAAAAGAGCCTACTCTTTTTTAAAGGCCGGCAACGCATCTGCGATTCCCCTGATGTTACATGTTCATGGGCGGCGGTAGCCACTTACCATCAGGTGAGCCGCATGCTCGTTTGCCCCCTGTCCTATAAAAAAAGTGCAACTTGATAAATCTGAGTTTTTGCGGAAAGAAGTCCTCTATCTAGGTCATAGTATTACTAAGGCCGAACGATGATAAATTAAAGGCAATAATTAATCACCCACTTACCAATACAATTACCGAAAAATACCACCGAAATAAAATGTTTCTTGATTATTACCGCCGTTTCATTGGGGATTTCGCAAAAATAACCCAACCACTTACCGCTTGCTTAAAGAAACGGAATGAAATAATTATTGAAAAATCGTATACAGAATCTTTCGAAAAATGTAAAAAATTTCTTATTAATGCGCCTCTTTTACAATATCCAGACCCATCTACATCCTGCAATGCAGTTCCCCTGGTGTTACATGTTCATGGGCGGCGGTAGTCACTTACAATCAAGTGAGCCGCATGCTCGTTTGCCCCCTCTCCTATAAAAAAAAATAAAAAAATGTCTACCAAAAATACCCATGCAGTAATGGATATTTTTGTCCGGTCCATCAGCACGAGATCAAGCTTATTCACAAGAATAATTCTGTCTGTGATATGGCCCGGCCTTTTTATAGCATGGCGCGGTAATTTTCTAGCACGGCTTCCGGCAAGTACTTGTAATAAGGCAATTTCCGATCCAACCGTATTTCACCGTATTTCAGAGCGAGCTCCTAGTGTAAAATCCTGGCTACTAGGTTGTGTTTGTGCAAGTACTCAGAGTTAGAAAGCGCCGAAGAACCGGAGATGACATACCTAAGTGACCCGCCGGGATGGCGACAAGCTCGACAGATGTCGATGATGCCAACCTTTACGTTGTATCTCCGACAGTTGTTGGTAGTAAAAACTATTTTAATAAATGGGTACTTATATTATTAATTATAATTATAATTATAAAAATTTAAATTAAAAACTAAACTAATTATTTTAGTTTTTTCAGTATTCAAAATCTAAAAATTAACTTTTATATTAAATAGTTTAAACTTAAAACATCAAATTTTACACCGCTTTTAAAAACTTCAAACTTCACCGCAGGCATAAACACACAAAGACTATGCTTCCGAATCTTGTGGAAAACTTTCCGATTTAACAGCGAGCGAAAATGTATCGGTATTTTTCTTTATAAACTCGGTAACAAGATCGTTGAAAGAAACTTTCTTAAAAGGTTGTGCGATGCTACTTCAGATGGGGGTGAAAAAACTTAGCACTACCACTTCAACTACGACGTCCATTCAAAAACTGCATAAAAAAAATGAAACTGACTTTGGTATCTGGACTTGGGACATAAATATATGGGATAAAATTATATCAAGATCAATAATTGAAGTTCGAGCTGATTCAACAATTTACGAAAATATCTCCAAAAATAATAATTAAATTGAAGTGTACACGTGAAAATACATAAACACTCACGCCCGTCACACAGAGAGGTAGGCAGAGGCTACGTACTTCCATTTGGGATGATTCTGACACACCTCTCTCGTCTTCTGCCTCGCCGTGCATATACATACCTACTTACACATACATACATGCTGATAACATAAATAAATAAATAAAATATTTCTTGGTAATATTAAAATAATAAATCCTTGTTCTTAAAAGTATTTAGTTTATTAATAAATATAATCTATACATATAATTTGTTAAAATAAACATTATCAACATGATATTTAGAAAAAATATAGTATGTTCGACTACGGCAATAACTTTTGAATCCTATCGGAAGTTGCAAAAGTTATAGTACATAATTACAGTGCTAGAAATGTAGGGGCACATATAGAACACTCGTTCAACCTAATCTATATAAAGATACATTAAAAACACGCGGACAAGCACGGGAAATACAATAATACCAAAAAGGTTTATTTTGTGAACCATTATTGGCACTTAAATCGTTTGTTATTGTTTGTATAGTGGCGGTGTAAGAGAATCCTCTCACTCAAGTCATCCCTTGTGTATCGTAAGATACGGTATCTAAGGAAATGAAACAGGATATAGGCAGCAGCATCTTCCTCATAAAAACTCAAAATAATTTAAAAAAAACATGCGGAGTGTCATGGAACACTCGGTTGTTTTTTTTTTTATAGGATAAGGATGACAAACGAGCACACAGTCCACCCGATAGTAAGTGGTTGCTGTTACCCATAGACATCTACATCTATCTTCGATTACGAATCAAAATGCAGACGCGTTGTCACCCGTGAGGACTAAGTTGGAATGCTTCGTTTCCAGTAAAATGGGTCTCCAGTTCTCTACTAGCGTCTATTAAAATGAAGCGTCATTTGAAATAAAATAATATTTCTTTCATGGCAAGATAAGAAAAAGTGCGGGGGAGATGGATATTATTCCATCTCACTTCCTTATTTCGCCGCCAAGGCCGTCTACACTATGACACAAGAGGTAGTGATGAAAAAATCGTACACTTTTGGTCGTTTAGCACCCATCTGCCAAACCTTCCGATAAGGAACTTCGTTCTAAAAAAAACCTGTAGTTGCCAATCCGTCTGTAAATATAAAATATCTCATGTATGAGGAAACCTAAATGGGAGGCCTTATAGCCTGTACTTGAAATTAACCATTTATACAACCAATAATATCATTCAACAAAACTCTGACATCGGGACGTCAAACACCTGAGTCTCCTACGTGACCATGTACATATAAAGCACCCGAAACGTCGAGAATGAAAAAGTTAAAATGAAACGCGATAATATCCGTAAAATTGGTTTCATTTAATTCGTAGTGTTAGCGTATACTTTTATTATGGTACTTTCCTTTTTTCACTCACAGTTGTACCCCATTCAGGACTACAATATAAACAACGATTTGAATGAACAAAGTGAGCTAGTTTCCAGTCTCATTCCCCGTCGGCCGCGATTTCACTGGCTCTCGTTACTGTAACTCTAGGTAGAGTAGTAACCAAGCCAGTGTAACATGCGATACCGCATCGTATCGTGTTTGCGGTTCTAATGTATTTTTATTTTGACGCCCTTTACACTATAAAAATACTGGTTTTTATTATTATTATTTTATAATTTTTATATTACATATTTATGAATATATCTAAAAGTGTCAATCTAATAAGGGGGATGTTCAATGTTTTTTTTGTAGAATAACTATTTGTATATTTAAAAAACAAACTAGTTTTCCTAATTAAGAAAAAAACAAGAGATCTAAGTGGGGAAATAAAAATGTGTTATTGTTCTTAAAGATCGGTATTAAATTAAATTAATCAAAACATTAATCATACGGGGTAGAGCTATGCTGCAGCTATATTATGGTTGTAGCACAAATGGGTCGTCTCGAAAGGGGAAGGACCATGCTCTGACAAAATACCAGCGTATAATAGTAGTTTAATTCCGCTGTGTTTCATATGGTGGGTGTAAAGAACCAGAAACCCTTTTACTGAAAACAAACATTCCATCTTAGTTCTCAGGGGTGACAACACATCCGTATTTTAATTCTTAATTGAGGATAAATGTAGATGTCTATGGACAACAGCATCCACTTACCATCAGGTGGACTGTGTGCTTGTTTGTCATTGATAATTAAAAGTAAAACTTTATATGAAACCTTCATGTATACCCTAATATTTTGAATAACTCACTCACTTAATTACTAAAGTCCATCACAAGTCCACTGCTGCTTTCCTTATAGATGGGCTTAATAGTACAGGCAGGCCTTTGTCACTCTTGCGTGTCACTCGTGAAATAATTACTTACAATTACGAGGCGCTCCCGAGTTAGAACGTAGTCGAGACTAACGCGTTCTGGGCGATTGAATGTTAAAGTTTTTTAACGCTGTTCACATAAATAGTTTTTTTGTAAAAACTTGTTGAAATACTCGTCAAAATAGTTTTTGTTTAGTGTTTAGTATATTTAATTGTAGGATAAAATAGTTGAAAAAGTTTTAATGTAATTTAAGAATAATATATATGTATATTACCTATCTATTTCAAATTATACTGACAAAACGTCGCTCCTACTATATTTGTTGCGGCGATGGATGCTTAATGAGCAAACAAAAGGATTCAGATATATAATTTTTTAAATTACCGAAGGATAATGAAATGTGAATTCATTTCATTTTTCTGTTATATAGGTACTTACAGCGAAAAAATAGTTAAGTAATAATTTAACTACAGAAGTAATACGTAAGTACTTTATTACAAAACTTAGTTTAAATTTACTTCACTACCCAAGTACCTACTTATACACCTATACTTTTCTTTTTCGATTAAAATATTTTAAGTTACAATAACACAAAATACTGATATTAAAACTTTGTTTAGAAGATGTTTAACTAAGTAGAATACGATCACATTTCTGTTAGGAATCGTATTTCGAGTTTATTTGTTGTTTACTCTATCTACTTATTTCTTACGAGCCAAGCATCGTGATTCCCGACGTACGGCCTTGCAAGTTGCGAGCGTTGGGCATCACAGAACTCACATAGTAGCGGAAATATGGTTGATCATAGTTAGACTAGGCACTTTACCTAAGTAACTTACCATTTCGCAATGTATTTTTTTACTCTTTATTAACAGCCCTCCTGTCCGTCAATTGCAATTTTAAGTGCTGATTTACCACGTGCTCGGCGGTGAAGGAAAACATCGTGAGGAACCTGCATGTCTGACAAATAAGAAAGAGAAATATATTTAGAAGACATGTGAAGTTCGCCAACACGCATTGGGGCAGCGCGGCGGACCTTTCCTTGCCCTAAAACTCTCTCTCTCTCTCTCTGAAATGAGAGGAGGCCTGTGCCCATTGGGACGTGTATATAGGCTGTAACTTTAACTTTAACAGCCCTTAGTAGTTCGTTGTCTAGGAAAGAGAAAAGATGCAAAGTAATACGGACACTTGCACACAGCGATTTTTTTTAGCGAGTTTTTATTTAGCTTGCGTGCGCGATTTATGTGATTAATAATAATTATGTAGGCTATTAAAACGTCGGCAAGTAGTCAACATCAAAGGAGTGCAACTATTGTACGTAGCACTATTATTTATTTTGTGGTACAGGCCTGAGCCACCTGCACCGAATGATTACCTGAATGTTTCATCTGATTGTCACTCCATCTACCGGGGGTCAATAACACAACTAAAACGTAACTCATCTGCAATATACGCTTACCACATTATGTATTCATATCCATTTACCTATTAAAGAATTATATCAAAAACATCAAGAATGCTAAAAACGCCTTTAAAAACGAATAGTGAATTATAAATTCATATTTTAATGAAAGTTCTTTCGCTATTGAATACTATACCAAAAATTTTGACACAATTTTTTTTCTCTTCTAAATTTATATATCAATATTACATGTTATGTAAACAACATCAGCAACCCGGCTTAATTGAGATATAAAAAAATAAATAAAAAATACTTCGGTGACAGAAACTGGATATTCAAAAGCCTCTAGGGTTTCACTAGAGCCGTATTGAATCTCACGCCTAGGTCATGCCACCCGAGATTACCGAACGAAATATTCTAATGGAGTCGCGCAATTTGCCTACGATACGCTCCTTTCCATATTAGTATGAAATTTAAAAAAAAAACTTGCAGTTACTCAGAGCTTCGTTCGTTTTTCAGTTTTGCGTAACTAAAACTATGATATTTTTATTGTATTGCCATGTAACTGATTTAATTAATCCTAATACAATTATTTACACAGGAAAACCGAATGAAAGAGAAATGAATCTGAGATATCACTAATAAATGTACAGACGACATTTTCTTTGTAAATCAGTACAAAGGAAAAACAAATTATTATTTCCAAAAGAACGAACATAATCTTCTATTTACAAAAGGAACACAATAAAGATAACAAATGGGCTAATGTTATTAACGAATCTATTCGATAAAATCAATCCTACCATACGACTTTCGTTAGGAAATAAAGCTAGTTCAGACAGTACAAAGATAATATAACGATCTAGATTCCATTACAGTCTATAAATGTACACTGCTGAACATAGGCCTCTCACATTGAGTGGTTTATGGAAGGATTTTTCCATCGTTACCACGCCTGGCAGAATAGATAGCAACCGCAGTATTTTAATAGTTTTGAGTTGTTATTAGGAATATGGTGGGCAGCACCTTCTGTTTCAGTTTCCTCTGTAGCCTCTTATGATGATATGGGGTAGTGCATATTCTTACACCGCCACTACACGGTTAATAGTAATAATAGATAAATATTTTAATTTTAAAGGGACAAACATAAGCTTGTAATACCAGTTACTAGACTCCACAGAATCAGTAATTCATTTATGGGTCAATGTATATGCTTTTACAACAAAATCCCAGAACATATTCAAAGTTTGTCAATAAACAAGTTTAAAAGTTTTATTAAAGAAAAACTGTACAAAAAGGTTTATTATAATATCAAGGAATACATGAATGAATATAACCCCTGGGAATAAGGTGATCCCCACCATGCTGGTTCTATGAAAACTCATTTAAAAATTGTATAAACGAAATTATTGTTAAGTGAAATATGTTTGAAAAAAAAGTCCCTCTGGGTTTCTTGCTGGTTCTTCCCAGGACAGAGGTATTTTCAGAACCAGTGGTAAATAAAAAATGACTTTCAATAAGAATTATGTAATAATCAATATTGAATAAAAAATATTCTATTCTATTCTATTCTATTCTAATATATTTATGGTAGGGCCACGCTGCAGCACGAATAAATCGGCTCGGTCAGAGAAGGACCGCATCGTATAGAATACCAACAAGAAATAGCACCATAATGCTCATGTGTTTCGTATTGCAGGTGAAAAGAACTGGGAGTCCACTTTACTAATAAGGCATTGTATTAGTCATCAGCGGTAATAATGCATCTGCATTGTGATTTTTTATATAGATGAAGATGTCTATGGGCTACACATAAAAAGTTGAGTTTCACTACCATATCCAAGGTAGTAAGTAAGATCAGTTTCCCGTAGAAGGTTTCATATTGATTCCTATATTAAATTTATTGTCATCATTATTGCAGCCACAACTCCTTTGCTGAACATTGGCCTGTCACATGACATAAAACACTGTCCTGTGCCGACTTTCTGCATCTCTTACCAGGACGGTTGATATGAGGACCTTTCTACCCCATGGGCTATCTGTTGATTTTTCTAGGTACACAGCAGGGCCACCGCCTTTAGCCTCTAACTTAAATTACCTTTTAATTAAATTCACTTAACTTAAGAGTGAGTCATATAAACTAAAAACTATTGTGTATGAAGACGCTTCTTTATTGTGTTGAAGCTACGTGTAATTTCTCGTGGGTCGCGTTTTTCCCGCAGTATTTTCCGACTGTTTTATTCCGATGTATTCAGATAGAGGATGTATATTGGTGGCGTAGTCACTTTTTTATTTTTGCACCGTATAGAGTTACTTCTTTTTTTATGTTAGTAGAATAAATGTTTGTAAAAGTTTAATAGGTCTGTGAAATAAAATATGAAGTTCTGTAACATATATATATACGGTTTTTAAAGTCACATAAAAATCTCTTGACTGTTACAAGTAGCCTATATTTATTTTATAGTAATTTATCGAAATTCATTAAAAATGCACTTGAAGAGACAATCTAGATGCATATTTACATTTTAAAAATAAATATTTATAAATTATTTACGGTGTCTGAGACACGCTTATACAAAATATAGCACGAAGACATTAGAAGTTAAACAAGATTCATAAAATTTCCCGGTCACGTATTTTGTATTCCATTTCACTTGATGCCATTCCAGTACTTTATTTCTTTATATAAATTACGTCAACAACTTGCTATAAATATATTAAGAAGTCGGGATGAGAAATTTCTGTTAAAATTCAATTGTGGTGTAGTAAAATTTGTTACAATATCTTTTTTTATTAAGTAAGAACATGTATAAGTATATCACGTATATATCTTTACGTGGTAGAGCCATGCTGCAGCTATATTACTGTTATAGTTGTAGCACGAATGGGTCGGCTCGACCGGGGAGGACCACGCTTTCAAAGAATACCAGCGTAAAATATCAGTTTAACACTGCTGTGTTTCGTATGGTGAGTGTAGAGAACCGGAGACCCTTTTTACTGGAAATGAGGCATTGCATCTTAGTCTTCACAGATGACAACGCATCTGCACTTTGATTCGTAAACGAGGATAAATATAGATGTCTATGGACTACAGCAACCACTTAACATCAGGTAGACTACGTGCTCGTTTGTCACCCTTATCCTGTAAAAAAAAGTGTGCAACTACTTGGCACATGCCTCTTCTTATTCCTAAGTGCGTGACGGAACAATTAGTCGGCCGCGCTAATCCAGTACGTGTTGGCGGAAAATACATGTCTTCGAAAAATTATTTTTACTAGACATGCAGATTTCCTCACGAAATCTGAAGTACTTCACTGTCAAACACGAGGTACAACAGCATTTTTATGAATAACTAGCAATTCCCTGCGATTTCACCCGCGTGTAACTTAGGGTTTTAATTAGGTTGCGCGGAAGCCTAATTCTTTTTCTAAAATATAAGTAACCTAAGTTACTCCTTATAACATCAGCTACCGTTCAGTGAAAATCCCGTCGAAATCGGTCCAGCTGTTTCGGAGATTAGCCGGAACAAACAGACAGACAGACAGACAAAGAAAAATTAAAAAAATTGTGTTTTTGTTATAGGTACCGTGTATACTTTCATATGCATTTAGTAAAAAGCTGTTTTGACATTACAAACAGACACTTTGATTTTATTTACTTGTATAGATTTATTCCGCGTATGCGCGCACGAGTTACGAATGCTTTTTTTAAATTTATAACAAAAGAAAAGAAAATTTTGAAATTGATCTTACGTCTATCTTTACATGTCATATCATGTTTACTTTCAATCAATAACGCCAGAATTACAAACAAAAACACTATCAAAAGTAAGTATCAAAAACCTACACACGTAGTCGTAAAGACATCTCTAATCAAAACAAGTTAGCAAGTTGTTGAATGTACCGAGTGTTAGCTTGCACGGTATTACATTGGTATCAAAAACTTCTGAAGGTGTGCGGCTACGCCTTGTCAACTTCACAGAATACTCAAGTTTATGGTTATAACGCGAAAAAAGTTTTAACTGTCGTAACAATGCCTTGTAGAAGGAATAAAAACAAATGAAAAATAATAAAAATAACAATAAACGCTCCATTTAAGCTTTTTATTTGAAAACAAATCCAATATACTCAAAGCAAAAAAAAAAAGATAATATTCTATACTTCTATAATAATTTCTTTATCATAATACCGGTGTCTCGAGTTCGAATTTCAGTCAAAACGGGAATGATGTCATATCCTTTTTTAATTATATCTATAAAGCACTGCATATTATATTTAATGATCAAAATAAGTTTCTGTCGTTAGTAACTACAGCCCTTACAGCTTTTACATATCCTTAAAGTGAATAGAATAATAAATATTTGTGAATGTGATATGTTTATCAATAAAGATTATTATTATTATTATAGAATACTATGGATGGTATTCAAATACCACTAACGTTTACCACTTTAAGCTGAATTTTTTTGTGCTAGGAGTGGTTAACTATTATATTATTTTTTTGTGCTAGGCGGAAGGGGGGGGGGCGGTATTCGAATTATAGATTTGAACCAACGATTTTACACTTATGCAGTCCATGCCCTTAACTGTGCGGGTGCCGTTTTTTGTCTTTTTTTAATAATAGTCAAAATATATGACTGATTTTGTCAAATATACAGTTAGAAGCCGCCACCTGCGCTAGAGATATAATAAAACACTGCTCCACAAGTATACGTACTTTTTCATTCGTAAGATTGCTGTTTTTGCAGAGTGCACAGTGCAGTGTTAAAAATCGTTAGAATTTCTAAAAATCGTCTGGAATCTACTCGTGGTAGAGCCACTCTACAGCTTTATTAAAGTTATAGCACGAATGAGTCGGCTAAACTGGGAAAGGACCACGCTCGCACGAAATACCAGCGTAAAAAGTAACAAAGTAACTTAACACTGCTATCCTACTACCAATCAGGTCGTATTAGTGGTAAGTAGACATTCTATCTTCGCCCTGAGGCCTGATAAGCACGTGCATTTTGATTCTTAAACGAGGAAGATGTAGGTGTATTATATAGATTACATTTTCCGCTTATAATGTTGACTATATGTTGAATATATGTGAACTTTACTTTAAAAAAAACCAAGACACTCACTCTTGCTAACCGACTCTATGTAATAAATGCGGAGGTAAATACAAACCACACAGTTTATGCTTTTACCTAAACGCTGACTCTGCCTAGCATGCAATGAAATATGTCAGAACTGAAGTCATGCGTCTGCTGGTACGGATATAGTTACCCCGAACATGACTGTGTAGATACGTTTACAAAATCCAATGAGATAAAAAATGTTTGTCTTTAAAATGTAACACTATGTTCTCCTCTACCTATTATTCCTTGATTTATGCTTTCATTACAGCCAGTCCACCGCTGATAGTTCTTCCCTATAAATTATCTGCAGATTTTAATATTTTGTGTCGTTATTAGATGCTGGTACTGATCTTCTGTTTCATTTCCCTGCGTCGTATTTTACGATACTATAGGGTAGTGGACGTTCTTAAGCCGCAAATACGCGGAAAAACTTTTTATTAATGACATTCTATTACTTTACGTTTGTTGGTATTTACTTTAGAAAAATATTCTTTAAAATAATCTAGTACAAATGTTCATTAGATTCTGTTCGTTTACTCCGCAATTTTATTTCAACGAAAGTCGTAACTTCAGCGCGAATTTTAGTGTAACAACGTTTTTAAACAGCGTTAAGGACAATTTACAGAGGCTCTCCGTTTACGTTTCTCATAAAATTAGAACGATAAAATATACGTAACAAAATTTATATTATACCAACTCGTCGAATTTTCGCACTTAATGGGTCATAGGCGGCCTGGAGGACCGCCTTTAAAAGTCAGGATACTTCTCAAGCAAATGTTTTATTTAGCAGTTTATAGCCATCATTCTGGAAAACAAACGCATTAAACAAGCAGATAAAACACTTTCTTGTAAACTTGAATCTAATTTTGTGGCATCGACGTAAAATGTCAACATTTTTATGTCGAATTACGGCGAAACAAAGGCGAGCTTAATTTTTACGCACATTTCATGTCCGCCATGAACACTATAATATAATTAATCTATTATAATTTTATTGCTTTTAATTAATTTATATGAGGTACATATCATAAGACGATTTTTAGATAATTATGCCTTTTAGAATTGTTGATTCACGCGATTTGACTGTATCTACAATATATTTATTGTCATATAATATGAAAAATTTGCTTATAGAAAATGATATGAAATAGTTAACCTTTCTTAACCTTAAAATTAAGATGATATTTAGGTATTTTACGGTAGAAATCTGTTTTTCGATTTTAGATAATAATAAATAAAGGCATTAGAGACAGCTGAACAATAAGTGGCGCAAATATGAGTCTCTGAGAGATGACTACATATTTGTGCCATTTGCTGTAGAGACTATCGGTCCGTGGGGTCCACGTGCGGTGAAGTTCCTAAAGGAACTCCATCCGCGGCTGGTCGTTGCTGCTGGTGATAAGAGGGCTAGTTCTTTTCTCGCTCAAAGGCTAAGTATAGCCATTCAGCGGGGAAACGCAGCCAGCGTTCTTTTCACGATACCGCGGGGAGTTGGACTATATGATAATTAAGTTTCTAGTTTTAGTTTTTTTTTTATTATTATAATAAATAGTTTTATAAATAAAAATAATTCTAAGAACTAAGCACTACGTTCTTTCATTTAATAGCATTATCCAAAGTTTTGTTTTCAAATAGTCACCAATAAATACAGTGTATATTGGCGGCGCAAGGATACCACTACCCTTTATTATTCCGTGGCGCAAGAAACGACAGAGAGAAATTTAAACAGAAGGTGTCTAGCAGAATCTTCTTTATAAAAGCTCAAAATAATTTAAAAAAAAACGTTTGCCAACGCGACTGCCTTTAACTATCAACTTGGCAAATATCCATGGTGGCAATCTATGTGAGAAGCCTATGTTCAGCAGTCGACTTTTGATAGGCTGTATTGTACAAATAATGAATGAAATATAGTGTAAAATAAAAGCCACGCACTATCTACATATACATAGCTTAATCTATATTTAAAAAATTTGTAACTACAACATGTAAATTGTTTTACATGTTGTATAATGATAATAATTTACTAAGATGTTAAGATATTTTTGCAATGTAGATTGTCTTGTTTTAGACTGAATGGTTTTTTGTAGAATGTAGGTAAACGTGTATATATAACCTAATTATCATCAATGGCGACAATGGAATACAAACCAAGAGATTGGCAGCGGCATATTCCTAATAACAACTAAAAAATAAAAAAATAAACTGAGGCTGCCAACCCGCCCTTCAAGTGTGATAACTGTGGCAAATATCGCCCTTATGAGGCATTTATGAGGGAGGTCTATGTTCAGCAGTGGACTTTTTATAGAATGTAAAGCTAACGGTAACGGTTGATATTGTTGCATGGTAGAGCAACGCAACGTCTTAAAGCTGCAGCGCGAATGGGTCAGTCCTTCCAGGAAAGGGGCACACTTGCCCAGAATACCAGCGTGAAATAGCAGCAAGATACTGTCGTGTTTAGTATGGTGTGCGAGAATAAACGAAGACTACGAGACATTCCATCTTAGTAGTACTCGGGGCTGACAACGCATTAAGTCTTAAGCGAGGCCAAATGTTATAAGTTATCAAATTGTTATAAAAACAAAATAATAAATAACATGTAACTTCGACCTACGTCATTGAATTCTCTTTTAAGCAACTTAGGTACGTCTGGACCAGATAAATGTCATTTAAGATATAAGTAATGGATTATTGTATATCACAAGGGAAAATGCGTTTAAAGTATATGTTATATTAAACTTGTCTAAGGTTTTGGTAGTTTATTTATATAAAAAATATTTTAACATATATGTATGTGTGACAAAATGAATTTAAAATTTTATTTTAAATCGAAATAATCTCATTATCTGTATAATATCATTATTTGTGCAGATTATTTTCAGGTAAGGACAATGTGACAACCCCATTTTTCTAACACTATATCATTATCAATTAAATCATTCAGATGTACATAAGAGTTACATCAAGAAAACTAACTAAGTAAAACGTAAGTTGACACTATAATAATGAAGTGTTATAGTCGATAACATCACTTCAGAAGTTGACGTCATGGTCGTAAACAACTAGATCACCGTTTATTGTAGTTTATGATAAACAAACACCAACAAATTGCTCATTTCTATACACTTTTTACGAAAACGCCAGAAAGCAATTATTAATAATAAAGAAAAAGGTGATAATTTGTTGCAATACATTTCTTTTGAAAAGTGGTGGCTTCGCACGCAAGGCATTAAAGTCATTAATTACTATTAAATGAATCTGTTAGTAACGTTAAAATATTTTAACTAAACCTACTTGTATATTATTTGATAAAAATCATCACCATTAAAACGTATTTTTTGGGTGGTGGGACTCCTTTTCTGCCCTTGCAGTGAAATATCAAAAGTATCAAAAGCCAGTATAAAGCATGGTGTGAAACAATATATCTTATTTCCCTGAGATGACAATATTTCTGTAACATTTTTTTTAATTCGTTGTAGGTCCATCATAGGATACACACTTAAAATCAGATGGACTGTTAGCTAGTTTGTCAATTCAATCTTATGTATCAATAAAAAGTATGAACTTATTTATTTTATATTTTTAAATATATCATACAACTTTTTGTTTTATTGAACGTTAACATAAATACAACATAAGTGCAAATTTTAATAAAAGTGAAGCTCCACTGTGTATTTTTGATAACCTTATCAAAAAATCCATTATGAAACTGTATTTAATGGTTTCTTGCACTTTACAAGTGTCAAACTTTTTAATCCAATTTTCCTCTACCTCTGTTGTTGATTAAAGCACAATTGAAAAGGCAAAATTAATAAATGGTTTCTTAAGAAAGACAAGTCCAAATCATACTTGTGGCAAAAGGAATACATTTATCTAATAAAAGTTACTATTTTTCAGTTTAAACTTTCCCATAGTAGTTCAACCGACATTGTGTATGGATTGCAGTGAGAGTGAATGCAACTTTCTATAACACAGCCAATAGTTTACTGTGCACCGATACCGTGTCCACTTAAAGGGCCGTCCGACTAGTTGTTTACCAGTTTTATGTATTTAACCGTTTAAATTTTTCATCTAAAACTGGAATAGAGCATGTTTAATATTTCTTTAAGTTTATACTTGTGATTGTTGACACTCGGTGAAACTTTGCTTTTATTATTAATAGAATTATGGGAATGTCATTTGGACTACTTCATCAAATTTTTATTTCTATGTTAGGGTATCAAACTGCAGAATTAGCCTTACTTTTTAGCTTATCAGGTTGGTTCCGTGATTATGCCGTGAGATGGAAAAAGAAGCCAAATAAATATTTGTTGCCAAACGGTAGTGGTTCCCGTGGGTGTCGCAAGAGGCGACAGATGGAAACTGAGGCAGAACATGGGCAGCAGCATCTTTCTGATGAAAGCGAAAAGCAATTATAAATCTGCGGTTGCCAACCTGCTCGCCAAGCGTGGCAACTACGGCAGTATACCCTCAATGAGCAACGACACTAATAAGCATCCCCCAGTTCCCGGCGGCCCCGCTATTCCTGGTTACGATGGTGACCATGGTAACGGTGGGGCAGGGGTACTAAGGATCTCCGGTGGGTATTGGGTCGCCACCTAAGATGACTAGACCTGGCAACTTATAACGCACGCACCCTGAGGACTTACGAGAAGATTCTGGAGCTGGAAAAAGTGATAGACAAGTTGCGCTGGCATATTATAGGATTAACCGAGGTCCTAAGAGAGGAGGAGGACACGGTAATCCTCGAATCCGACAACTTGTTTCATTTCGTACATATAAGATTTAAAATATCAATGATTTCATATATTGGCGCTCTACGAAATCCAACCACTATCCCATATTATCTCGTAGTTGTCGTAAGAGAGACAGAGGAAAATTGAAACAGTATATAGGTTGCAGCATCTTTTTGATAAAATTCAAACTGCAGATGCCAACCCACCCACAAAGCGTGACAACTATGTAAAAAATCTCCTCCCTCCATTAGGTAGTCTATAAAGTAGAAAGGTAAAGTAAAACAATTACTTTCAATAAGAATTACTTGTAATCTATGTTGAATTAAAAAATCTATTCTTTTCTATAGGGACTCATGTGTTCAGCAGTGTACTTTTGATAGTCTGTAATGAATGAATATATAACAATTAAGATATATACGCGACAGACATCAGCAAAACTAAGACACATCGGATGTTGTATCGCTGCCGTACGCACCAATCAAGAAACGTTCTTAATTTTCACTTCTACCCAAGTGCATCGAAATCGCTTCAAAATCTCTTATTTGTGTTATACAACACAAAGTTTGTCTAAGATCTAATTTAAATGCCAGTCTAGATACCGAATGTGTATCTATATTGAAATTGGCTACACAATTACGTAAACAATTTAAGCCGAGGAAGTCTAGGATAGTGCTTGTTTATGTCGGAACGTCAGTTGTTTGAGACGACAACCAATTTAGCTTTCCCTGCTTCTGGAGAGAAATTCACAACTAGCCAATAATAACCGTCATTCTATACACTTATTCTTGGAGCAATATTTTGTCCTTGTATATTTAATACGAAAAAAATATATTACTATTGTATTTTAAAATGTGTGCATATTTACTATAATGTGCATAAATGTTTGTTGACTTTTAATAAATTAAAATAATTGACTCAACCAGGCTACCAATTTTAGCTAAGATGTAGTGGAGATGCGTGGAATATGATCCCCATAAGGAAAAAACTTTACTGCGCTCAAAGTTTAAGACAAAAACACAAGATTTAAATGGTTAAGAATAGTGAATTTATTTATCTTTGTAATTGCATACTTATTCCTCACGATATGTACGTGGTGTATAAGTTTCGTCATATTTTCTAAAAGCTTAGTAAGTAAGGGATCGTTTTATACACATGTATGTCTATAATGATCCCTGGGGATAATTTTATACCTACGATATTTAATAATAGCATAATAAATACCCAGCTGTTTATTTTCATCCTATGTATTGCTTAAAGCAACAAAAATATGTAAGCGTGTTTACATATAACATTTTAAGTGAGCAGAGGACGTCGATTCTGGGGCACGCATTGTGATGTCAGGATTTCTTCGTCTAAATCCATTAAGCCAATCGATTCCAGCTTTTTCTTTACTTTGAGAAAATGGATACGATATATTTTTTCTGCTAATTGGTAAGCCAAGAGTCAAAAATATCTTGTGTTGTCAGCCCGTACATTCTAGACTCTTTTTTATGTGATCAACAAGTTCCCTTTCCTGTTCTTGGCTAAAAACTGTTCGTCTGCCATCTAAATTTGAGAGGTTCTAAAGCTATTAAATTTTTACTATTTTTCTTATTTTTACAACAGACACAGAAAACTCTGCACTTATGAATTTATAAGTCAAACCATCTTTGACGGCATTTAGAGCCAATAGCATTATTTATTCCTCAGGCCAATTTTGGCGAGTGATTTAACGTTTATAAACTCGCGGCATGATCTGTAATAATAAAAATTTCAATTAAAAATATTATTAAAAAAACTTTAGGGAATGGTCTAAAAGAAAATAAACTTTAAATTAAATCAAACCCATCAATTTCAATTACCCAATTAATATGATATAAACGCCGAGTTCCAGTGACAATGGCAATCTTTTGGTTTCATCTTCAGACCCTAGTCATCATGTGTAATGGAAATTACTCATTATAACACACTAGCCCAAATATAACTGTCCAAATATAACTGTCTCTATACCCTGGCCCCATTATCAGATCAGCTCGATGGTATCATAATATTGCATTGTCACCGGACTTACATAAGTATGCAAAATTTCGGCTCAATCAGACACCGAGAAGTGGGTCAAATTTAACATGCAAGATTTGACCCTAACAAACATACATACATACATCCATACATATATACATACATAAGTACATACATACATACTTACATACATACATACATGCATTGCAAGTTAAAAAAAATTTAAATGCTAATGGAGTAATATAATTCCGAGGATCGTTTTATACGCAAGAAGAGGGATCATTTCACCTCTCGAACCAAATTTCAAGACATCGATCAAAATATAACCTTCAAATACAACGTGCGGTATTCAAACATTGCTTAAATATAGCTGAACTGTAATGGAATGCGCCAATAAAATAACATTGCAATAAATCTTAACATGCAGAAAGTAATGAAACTCAAAATTAGGCTTACCATAGATTAGAAGCACGTTTTTTTAAATTTTTTCTATTAAAATCACGCTAAGCGCTCACACCGCCATGACATTCGGAGAGGCAACTGGCGGGATTGCGGGGAGGACGTTTGTTGCGTATTTGGATATATGTCGCTAGTAGTCACACTTATACAGTGGGGAATCATTTTATTTATTTTTTATGGGAGAGGAGGCAAACGAGCATGCGGCTCACCTGATAGTAAGTGACTACTGCCGCCCATGAACAACCGCAACACCAGGGGAATTGCATATTTATTTATTATTTACCTAGAGGGATCGTATTACACTCATCTCCCCTATGTTAACTTAATTATCTGTTTTATCCAAGAACTGTAAAGCAAATTGTATCCTTAACCGAAAAACACAACACCTAAAGAGCATATCAAAATTAGCAACAGACTTCGTTCTGCAGCGTATGCTATAAACAATCTTACCAGTGTTGAAACAGCTAGTCTTGGTTACTTTATCTATTTTAATAGCATAATTTCGTATGGTATTTTGCTATGAGGACACGCGACTGACACTTCAATTATATTTGTTTTACAGAAGAGGGCCATAAGACCAATCTATGATTTAAAACCTAAGGAGTCACTCCGACATAAAATTAAGGAAATTAATTTATTTCTTTAATTTTTTTTTGGCTTTGGTCTCTCAATACATTTATGAAAAAATAAGTGATATTCATTATGTAAATACTAGGAACATACACAGGCTAGTAATACTCCACCTAGTCAGTAATTCATTCTTGGGGCGATGTATACGATTTTACAACCAAATTCCAGAAAATATACAAAACTTGACTTGCTCAAAGTTCAGAAACTTTATTAAGCAAAGTTTGTATAAAAAGGGTTATTATAATATTAAGGAATTTATGGATGATAATAACCCCTGGAAATGAGGTGATCGCTACCAAGCTATTTCTAATTTGTTTTGTGTGGTTAATTGTGTAACATACATGATTGTAAGCTGTTATTTAAAAAACTTCCCGGTGGGTTTATTAATGGTTGACATTAATTTTTTTTCGAACCAGAGGTAATTAAACAAAAGATTGACTTTAAATAAGTATTATTTGTAATCTATATTGAATAAAAAAAATCTGTTTCTATGTCTGTTTCATAATACGCTTTTTACACATACTACATATTGTTTAATATATACTACTATGGCTAGTATTCAAAATACGATCAATTACACAGCATGGAACCATGAGCAGAGAAACTATACTACTCTCTATAAGCATGATTAAACACACACACACACACACACAAACACACACACACACACACACACACACACAGAGAGAGAGAGAGAGAGAGAGAGAGAGAGAGAGAGCGAGAGAGAGAGAGAGAGAGAGAATAAGAGTGATATGTAAGCACAAAGCCCACCTGGTGGCAAGTGGATGCTGTAGATCATAGACATTTACATCTAAATACGGTAACGGTTCTCTACAATCATCATACGCAACACAACAGCATTGTTCTGCTGTTTCACGCTGGTATTCTCTAAGAGTACGATACTTCCCCAGCCAAAACGACCTATTCGTACTTTATCTATAACATACCTGCACTAACATTACTTTTTCTGTCGTTAACCATTCCAATTAAACTTAAAATGCTTTTGCTAGTGGTACATGACAAGAGTTGAATAGTAGATTCCAATCCACGACTTTTTGGAGTATCCCTTTTTTTTATCTTTAACTGTCAGGCTAATGTCACTTAAGCTGTAGCTTGATGAAAATTGTAGAAAAATATTTAGATAGCACAACATAGTATAACATAACATACCAAATTGGTAGGGTATATACTACGAGCAATTAGATGCAGATACCGCGGACCCGCGCTTTGTGGCACAATTGGTTGCATGATTATTATTGATGAAGATAGTATCTCATGAATCAGTATTGAATTCTTATTTAATATAGCAATCACAACAAAAAACTAAAACTAGGAAGTTATGTTCGCAGTTATCGTCTATTTAAACGCAGGACTGAAATAAATTTCAATGCTAACCGTACTCTATTTCGAATACAAAACTAGACAATTTCCTGAATTGTCCACAATAACATCGAGTGAATCTGCAATTCTATCCTCCTTTTGTATTAGCTTTTATAAAGTCAACCACATTTATTTCTGTCTGCGTGAATGGAACATCGGCGTTCGCTAAAATTGTTTTGCAAACGGTACAAGCCCTTTTGCGCTCGATTCACGATTGTCGCAGCTTTTTTTATTGCAATTTTCCATCCAAATTGTGTCGTATGTTTGTCGTTACTAGAGATATTTTGCATGTCATTTGTTGTATTTTAAAGAATTTAAGCATGCACAAGAAAAAATCAATGATGCATTTTCACGCAATAAAATGTGGAAAGAAAAAAACTTTTCAATGAGCATTTATTAAATTGTGCATCGAACTTAATATAATCGACACTTAGTGTATTGTGGCATTGTGTAACCATTTTCTCATTCATTAATTCATTCAATCATTACAGCCTATTAAAAGTTTACTGCAGAACATAGGCCACGCCATAAGTTTCCGCATAGAGACGATATTCGTCATAGTTCCTACTCTTGGCAGGCGGGTTGGCAACCGCAGTTTTCCATTTTTAAGTAGTGATTAGGAAGCCACTGCTGCCCTTTTCATGGTTTGTTTCCCTTTGTTACTTCTTACGACACCCAAGGGACGATACTGGGTAGTTGATATAATTACAACTGCTAATATAGGCCTCCCCATATATTGTCTCTTACCGAGGATATTTGTCATGCTTGCTTACACGCGCGAAGTAACCGCTGTTCATTTCTTGTTTCATTTCTCTATGTTGCCTCTTACAACACCCGTAGAATGATATGATGTTGTGGATGCCTTTTAACCGACTTCAAAAAGGAGAAGGTACTAAATTCGACTGTATTTTTTGTGTAACCTCATCTGAGGGCACGTCCGTGCCCCCGCCAAGTCGAGCAAAAAAGCGGCACGGCCGTACCATCTTTTTTTTTATCAGTTCAGGCCATTTTCAAAACCCTATAACTTCATTGTGGATAAAACTAGATGTCTGAATTTTCAGTAACCAAGTAGGAATTGTATAAACTCAATATGTTTTAAATTTCATTAAATTTAAACCAGTAGTTTAAGAATTATAACTAGTCAAAGTTTCTTAATTTTGTCACTCACTGACTGGCCGATCATCAAAACTCTAAGGCACTTCGAGGACACATAGACGCTTCGCACATGGCCAAGTCAATCTATTTATTTAAAACATAAAAGATTTTTAATATTGATATGGTCACAATAAGATGTTGTTAGGTTAGCTAATTACGTAATAACTTAAGACAGAAGGAGCCTTAAGTAGGCACTGAATAAATTAACCGACTTGGTATTACATGGATATCACAACCTTTTATGGTAGAAGAACTGAGTTGCGAGACTTGGGTTTTTTTACAAGTTATGTTTTTGATGGCATAACATTTTCTAGATGAACCGATTTTGATAATTCTCTCTTTGATCAAGGTATGACCAGCAGTTTTTGAGTTGTACAGAATTTTTAATTTTACCACTTGTAATAATAAACCTCGATTTTTTTTTGTATTTTATATTTACTTAGTCGCGTGACCATCTCGTCTCACAAAGTGGAGCAGTGTCAGCAAATACTGTGTTAACAGTTTACCTATCCGCGATTTAGACACAATAGTTAAAAAAAAATGTCCATAAATTATTCATGGGACAGGGAAAGGGTTAATATTTTTACGTAATTTAAAAGAGACAATAAGAAAAACATCTAACATAAAAATATATATTATCTCTAATCTCTTTATATTAAAGGTAATAAAGCCTGATTCTGAAATAATTTTAGTTTCAACAGACGTATAATTCTAGTCAATAATCATAAAAGCTTATATAACAGAATTAAATGAGCGACAGTGGATATTACTCCAAATGACCTATTAGGTCTATGTCTTTCTGTCTTTAAAAGACAGCCGCCGCTAAACACTGGGAAGACTTGACACGACCATTAGCGTCTATAAATGCCCATAAAACCTCTCAGTACCACCACAATGGCGGCGTTCAGTGAAATCTTTGTCCGATATTTAACACTAAGCTTAAAAACCTGTAAAGAACAGACAGAATCTCAAGTTCGTGCCGGAGTATGCACAATTCATGCAGGATTACAAAATTTGCAATTTTACTACTACTATAGCCAATCACAAATCCAGTGCTGAACATAACAGTCCCCCATAGATCGCCACAAAGGACGTTTTGCGCTATATGCGCCAACCGACAGCCTGCGTGTTAGCTTTTCATATTCGTATATTATATTCAAGTAAAATGTTTTAAATGCTTAGTAAGATAATATGTGCATGTTGTTAATTAAAGTTTTTAGACACTTATATCTGGAACAATATATTCATTAGTATAAATATATTTTTTAATAAATGAAATGGGAATGTGAAAGACATTACTATCTTGTGTTTAAATAATATTTGGGGCACATGCTCAGGCGCGAGAGGTAGGAACTCTGAGTTTTAGGTTTTATGATGGGAAAATTTGTCGCAGAAAAAAGTAATGGGTTAGTAACTATCAGGAGTGGACGGGAATCGCGGGTGCCGCCGAACTCTTTTGCCTCGCGAAGAATAGAGCGAAGTTCACTAAGCTGACTACCAACCTTCGCTAGTAGGAGAGTCAGCAGAAGAAAATACAGAAGAAATTTAAATACTTTTTCCCAGAAACGGAACTAATATATAAATGTATCACATTCCACTGTCAGCACGTGCACATAATTTAGTTTTTAATTATTTAAAGGCGTTCTACAAATTTGCTTCTATTTAGCGGAGTCATCATGGCGTCGTGTCGTGAGAGGGTAACACTCGTTAATTCGCTTTCCAAATCGATTTCGCTCTCGGTGAACTTATAACACAGATATATATTTAAACCCGTATCTATACATAACAAAAATATGTTATAATGTATACAATAGATACCTACTCTAGTAATATGAAAAATAAACGGTATATAACAAACAACCCGGTGATCCTTTTAAGGACGTATACATGTCCTACCTGTTATATGTACATGTAATATATATAGGCAAGCCATTTATGTTTTCTGTCGTTATTAAACATCTGCCTAGGAAGCGACAGTAGGTTAATGGCAGGGGACTGCGAACTCAAAGATCGTGGGTTTGAATCAGCCATCCGACTACTGTCGTGAACCACTCCTTACACAAGAATTTTAAGCTTACCGGGAGTGTTTAAAGGGAATTAGTATTGTTAATAGCATTGATAGTATTTTTAAAGGAAAATAAAACAGTCTCCACTTACAATCAGGTAGAGTACGCTCGTTTTTCAGCCTAACACTATAAAAAAATAAACTTTAAAGGCCTATCTCTATCCATGAAATTGTGCAAAAATGATGATGATATCTCGCTACTAAAGCCGCTGTTTTACTTTAGGCATTTATTTCGCATTGCCTTTACAACAACTTTTGAAGATCTTCAAAATATTCGAAGACTTTCCAAGTACTACAAAACCAAATAGGTTTATATTTATCACCTTTGTGATATTTTAAACAAACGTATTTATATTGTTCTTACAACATCTAAGCCTATGCTATTAAAAGTTCCATTGAATATTTCTCACTATTCAGACCGCTTATTTTACTAAAAGCAATATTTCAAGCAAAACTTCTGTCCGATAATTTAAACAGAACTTCACCTCGGCCGCTTTCTATTGTAAATCGCAGCTGCAGGGGACTTTACTATAAAGCCTAGATTAAAACCTAAGAAACTATTTTTATAGACAATGGACGTAAACAATTGTTCCAACCTAAAGCAACTCTCCGACTGACCCCTACATTTGTTTTCTTTCTCGTTACCGTCTCCAAAGCGATTGCTTTGGATGTTTTTGTTCCAATATTTTAAAAGTTATATCCATTGTTTTAAAATAAAATCTTTATTTGCACGCGCTTTATATGAGAGGTCTTTTACAAATTTTATTTTATTTGAATTGAAATAATAAGACAAAAACTTCAACACATATTTATCTACTTATTTTATCCCTTATTTATTTTCTTTTTTTTTCTTCTACTTATTTTATCTAGTTAAAAGTGTTTGCAACACGTTAAAAAGGGCGAACTTTACGCATTGTCACGGCTCATTATTATTTTTAATAATAAATAATAATTAAATTCAATATGTAGACATTTAAAAATATCATAGATATAATATTTTGAACAATTAAAATGCATTAATGAGCACAAAGTTCAAATATATTCATTTTGAATATTAATAGTACATATAATTAGTATATTAATAGAATAGTAAAGGCTTAATATTGTCTTTAAAAACCTATAAATTTATTCAAACTGTGCTTAAAATAATTAAAATGTATTAAATAATAAAAGTACAAGTCGATTATATTGCAATAGTAAAGATAAATCACATTTATAATATAATTGAAAAATGGGTCAAAAATGAGGATGTTCTTGTATTACTAGAGGGTGTTTATGTAATGATTGCTTATGCTATATGAGGGAGTTTATATTATGTTAGCAGAGATATGACTTGAAGTTCCATATGTAAAAGAGATATAATAGTAAGGTTTATGGAATAAAGCAAATATTTGGAATGTCTCAAGTACGTAAAACAATTATATTGAAAGAAATTTATGGGACTTAAAAAGGATTATTATAGTGGCGTGTAGATTGCTTCACAGTGTCCGAGACCGAGGTAAACTTGGACTCGCTAACCGATTGAACATCGCACACCCCTACCATTTGTTCGCAGCGTCTTAGCGCAGAGCG
Organism: Parnassius mnemosyne; assembly: GCA_963668995.1. Classification (NCBI taxonomy): domain Eukaryota; kingdom Metazoa; phylum Arthropoda; class Insecta; order Lepidoptera; family Papilionidae; genus Parnassius; species Parnassius mnemosyne. The sequence continues at coordinate 31,356,309 of CAVLGL010000080.1, forward strand.
TTATGATACGCATAGCGTTATCTTTCGGATTAGGGTGAGGGTGTTTGGTGGTACTTTTAAGTGCAGGAAGCATACTCAACTTCATGTCTTAGTGCAATAGCGCTATGATACGTGGTGTTTTGACTACTGACGTCTTAGTAACGTGCTGCTATGATACGCTGGTGGTATTTATTAGTTAATAACAGTTCCGATTTTGTTAGCAAAGTCGATAGGGATCATGTGGGTGTGTTATGAGAGGGGAATCCACCATCCGTATGAAATTTGCATTGATGCTTACTGCTAATTGCGGCATTTCGTCTTGTGATGGATCTGCGGGTGTGCTGCGTCTGATTCGACGCATCTTGTGGTTCTGGTCAATGGAGGCATGCGGGTGATAATGTCTGCTGAGATTGTATGGGAAACCTTGGGATGGTGTAAGCCGGCGATAGTCGTATTGCGTCTTGGTTTGACTCACAACCTAAGTAGCTTTGCCCAAGTCGGGTCCCTTCATTACGGGGCTTCAGACTGTCTGACCTCCATGATTTTTTTATATAACAACATAATAATATTTGAATGATTGCAGGCAAGTTGTGGGTGGGTGAAACAAACATAATCGTAAAATGCATGTACTCAACGTCAGTGACACAAACCCTTTCTGATGGCGAATTATTACTGTTATCTTATAACTGCCTTTTGGCTATATCTGCCATTGTTTTTTAGTGGAGCATATGTGTCGACCTCATGCTGTGTGGTAGCTGTAGGGATAATCTAAGGATGCTCTCCAGGCTACGGTCTTAGGCCGCGCAATGTTGGACCCCATTCCCTTGAGGTGAGCGGTAGACTCATGACACGCTCTGCGGCTAGTTAGCCATGTTGATCATGCAATTGGTGGTGATGCCTTACACTTACATCACGTCTGCAGTTGTGGCGGTCTGGCAGGTGGTGGCGCTTACGGAGGGTATTTTATGGCCAGTGTACCTATTATTTCCTAATTGGTATGGCGTACATTCACTGTGGCTGGATTTGATCGTATTCTATATTTACACGCAATAACATGCGCGTCTTCAGTCGATGTTTGTGCTTACGCACTACCAAGGGACCAAGTCCTCTTTTACTGGTACGCCAGTTATTTTGCTGTGGACTACAGTCCAGTTTCCAATTTAACGTTCCTTCGGGGGGAGCGCATTAAATGGTTGGCGCTCACCACGCACGGCGTTTGTGGAGCCGTGTGCCTCCTCCACATTTTTTTATGTGGGAGAGCGAAGCCCTTGTATCTGGTATTTGATATAAATATTTGTGAGCCTCTTCCAAGCGGGAAGGGATAAATTAATAAGGAATTGACTGTTGTGAACCTGATACAAGTGGAATAAGGACAATTTATTGTTTTTAATTTTTTTGAGCTCTGTCTTAGTGAACGGGGTTCTTTAGCTTATAAGACGCTACCAACAGCTATCGATTGCTCTAGTGAATATTCATTCTTCGAAGAGCCACCTAAAACAACTAAGTTACTATACAAACACAACGTAAATAAGGGTCCGAACTAAGACGATCACACCATAATTTTAATAAACGGCCTATAATTAAACTTTTAGAAGAATCAATATATGGTTAATATGCTGGTCACGTAAACTTTATATATTTATATATAACGGGGGGGGGGGGAGCTTTACAGCATCATAACAATTTCTTCTCTATTAGTCTACCCTTATTTGACCCTTAATTGTCAACCACTGATTTATAATGGGTAAAAATTCGTATACTCCAATGAAGAGTTGCTTTTCTATCATAACCACATTTGACACATACAGTGACGTTTCTCTACTAGTTGCTCCAGGATCCAAATTGAAGAGAAATCTTACGTAACAAAAATATGAACCTATGCAAGAGAACGTATCAAAGTTTTTGTTACTGTGCCTGCCATCTATAATACATAGTTTCTTTATTAAATATTATAATTAAAAAAAAGCACTCAAACATTCTGACTTTTTTATCTTTTAAGTTCAAAATACGTGGTAATGCAATATTCTAACTGATTTTTTCCTCTCACGCACACATACTACGTAAGGGCATGCAAAAACGTTATTGCCCATAAATCACATTCAATTTGGGATAATTTCAACTAAAAGTAGAAGCGTTATTTACTCGTAATTTCAAAAACTGCAATTACAGTATGTCATTATTTATACATTTGAACTTAAGTTAAAATTTGGTTACTCTTTGAAAAATAACCCTGTATAATTATTATATTATACCTTAGTGATGTAAAGCTGTATCAAAGGTGCAAAAGGTATTTATAAATATTTCTATCACCAATTCACCTATCAAACGTGGAGGTTATAATAAATATCTTCGCCAATTTTCTTTAAAAAAATGTGGCATCTAGCAGCGAATTATTCATACTGATGATGTTAAAAAAGATTCTTAAATTCATAATTTCAGCATATTCTAAATATTTGACACATTTTTCAAAGTACATAATGATTAATTTTTTTATATTATGTGAAACTTCTAGTCGACGGTATAAAAATCCGTTTCAATAACTTTTTAAAACGCCAGCCAGCGTTAGTGCTAACGTCCCGTTTTATTATTCTAAATGCGGTGAAGTTTCACCACAACATTATAACTGATCATTTCGTTTTCACGTTACGTAATAACATCATCTATCGGTTAATAGCGTTATTCCTAATGCATATAAAACATAGTTTTATATGTAAACAATTACAACGGTTATTGTTTACTTTTCAAGAAGTATATTATCAATATACGTGGTAGAAACATGCTGCAGCTATATTAATAGTATAGTTGTAGCACGAATGGGTCGGCTCGACCGGGGAAGGATCACGCTCTCACAGAATACCAGCGTGAAATAGCAGCTAAATGCTGCTTTGTTTCGCATGGTGAGTGTAGAGAACCGGAGACCCATTTTACTGGAAAAGAGGCTTTCTATCTTAGTCCTAACGGCTGACAACACATCTGCATTTTAATTCGCAAACGGAGATAGATAGATGTCTATGGGCCACAGCAACCACTTGCCATCAGGTGGACTGTGTGCCCGTTTGTGACCCTGATTCTATAAAAAAAATGCAGTGAATATAAAACGATGCAGTATTGTAATACGTGTAATGCGGTAAAGAGCTGATGTTAATATCACAACTCTGAAATGTGAATAATTTATACTAAAACGACTAAGGCTTTTGGTTTTTATCATAAATTTGATTTTTTTTTCATTTAATTCATAATATACGTAATACCTTAACTACTTAACGTTACAAGAAAGCTACCTGATGTAACATCACGTCGTGTACCGGTTAAAATGCAACGGGAATTGGTAAACGAACAACTTGCCTTAACGACATTACCCATAACCATCTTATGCACACGAGCTCTGTTACTCCTATTTAAAGTAATGCGAATAAACCGACATAAGATAAACCTCAGATACGTTTACGTTGTATAATATTTAGTCGATTTTATATGTTTATAGAAACACTGCAGTGTAAAAGCTTAAACCGAGCTATACGAAATATAAATGCTATCGTGAAAATCGATAATATTTTAAAAATAACAAATTTAATATATTTTTCTTTCTTTTTAGTTTTGAAAACGATCATTGAACATGCTTATGTAATAAGAAAAATGTAGAATTTCTTAATGGGATTATTAATATAATCTAAATATTTCTTATATTTATCTTACACATCATGTAGATAAAACATACTAATGACAGACAAGGATGTAGAAATTATGCGTCTATGAAGCATATCAATTAAAGTAAATTCACTCAAATCTAAAAAAATATCAAATCATAAACACTCACACCTGTCACCCAAACGGGTAGGCACCTCTCTCACATAATTAACATCCATATACCTACGCATAAATGCTCGTCGGTCAAGGGTACTCTCAATCTGGCCCATCTTTAATATATCGCCAATTTGGTCGATGAAAATTCATCAAGGGCGTCCTTTCCCGACTCTGCCGTTGACTTATGCTACATAAATTAATTTGTTTTATAACTCTTCGTTCATTGCTTGTTCATTTTTTGACCAAACCATCTAAGTATTCCTTTATTAATCCTGGTAACAACATCATCTTGCGAACCACTGTTTTATCACAGAGTTTCTCACCCTGTTATCAGATTCAGTCATAACATGCCCGTTTATGACCGCATTTCTACAGAATTTTTTCTACCCTCGTGCTTCTTCTGCCACGCCCAACTTCCACTACCATGCATTAAGATGAGAACTAACATAGTATTATGACTTTCCATAAAAGAATGAAGAGCCCAAATTAATCTATGGCCTGCGATTACTCACCGTTCCACATCCTCATCATATTTACCATCACTTCTAAATACAGATCCCAAATACACAAATACATCCACTTGTTCATTTTTTTATATGAGTGGTAGGATTCAAAGAAAGACCGTATTCCATCCAAATTTGCCGATCTGTAATGCCAAACACGGCGGCAGCCTGCAGAACGCAACCGTAAAGGAAGCGTCAGTGGCCCCACACTCCGGATCAGACAATGGTCCGAAGAGCCAAGAGTGGCGTCGACAGAAACCTGATATTCGTCCGAGAGGTCAGCAGAATGTACAACAGGGAAGATGTTTGATCCTCCACATCTGGAACCCGCGTAGGCGAAGTGACCAGTTATGTCAGACCATATGCCAAGGTAAAGTCATAAACAGATCTCGGTTCGCGTTTAATCATCTGATTGGTTAAATGCGAACAAAGCCATTCATCGTGGTGGACGTTAAAATTGCCAATTACCACGATCTCTATGAATGGGATCTGTTGTAGCGAGAAATTTATAGCCATTTGGGTGTGTTCGATGAGTCGATCTGTGTCGGCATTACCGCTACGGGTCCTATAGAGGTACCTGCACTGACCAAGCGAAACACAGTAGCAAAGCTTCTACTTTACGCTGGTATTCTGTGAGATCGTGGTACTTCCCTGGTTCGAGTCGGCCCATCCGTGCTACAGCAGAAGCTGCAGCGTGGCTCTACCATTGTAAAATCCAACCACTATGAAATTCATCCAACTTCCCTTCTATTCTTATTTCACCTATTGTCTAAGAAATCTGAGAAGTAATTATATCTTATACAGTCTTAAAAGACAAACGCACAAACAAACAATAATAAAAATTTGTAGCAGGAAATAATAAGTAATTTAAGTCGTGTTACAAATTCTATCGGGAACGTAGACGCTAATGAAGACATGGAAAGGACTTACATTTTAGTTGTCTCTCAACTCGCTCAACATGTCAGTCTCAAAGAAAGCAACAAACTTTAATTGCGTTATTATTTATTTAATTTAATTTAGAATTGAAAACTTCGAATTGCTTTTACATAATTTATTGCAATCCATGTGTACTTTTATTTGTATTGATCATATATTATTTTGTTCTTTTTACTAAAGAGATACACTATATACCCTACATTAAGAAAATTTTTATCAAATTACTAGGCGCTTCCTTTTTTAGAAATCCGTCTAGGTTGGTACCACTATTATCACACATTTCTGCCAGTAAGGCATTTCATCTTAGTGGTCAGGGTTGCTATTGAATCTATGGCCTGCTTTACCTAAAGTTGGTCGCAGATCTGCAAGTGTTCCTTCTTCTCTCCACTTACCATCAGACGGACCGTTTGATCATTTGTCATTTTAATGTTATAATAGAGCCTTAGAGAATACCTCTTGGTTTACTGATCATGTGTGACGGGTTCGAATCCCGGGTAGCTAAGATTTTATCAGCCCGGAGTCAAGAGATAAGTGGTGTCTCGACCCCGTGCTCTTCCTGCGCCTGATCTCTCCCCGGTGATGTCGGATATCGAAATCTGAGAGTGACCGAAAAGAGTAATAAAAACACCTGTACTTACGCACATACTCGTGTACTACAATCCTGTCCTACGGAGATGGCTATTCTCCGTTGAGACTGACTGACCTGACCGAAATTCTGCATCGAGGTCATGATGTCCCGCTAATATTTTTTTTGTTTTTTATCAAATAGTAAGTGGCTTGATATCGATATATTCAATTGTAGGGAGGATTACACGTAATCGCCACGTGCTTACAGTACCACACATTTCGCCAATTGACGCTACTGACCGTCAGTAAACCGTGTAGTGGCAGTGTAAGAATATTCACTACCCCATATCTTTCCGTGAGTGTCATAAGAGGCGACAGAGGGAATCAAAACAGGAGATGGGCAGCAGCGTCTTCCTATTAACGACTAAAGAAAAAAAAAACTGTGGTTGCCAGCTTGCTTGCCTAGCGTTACAACTATGGCAAATATCCCCCCATATTGGACAATATATGGGGGAAGCCTATGTTCAGCAGGGGACTTAAATAGACTGTAAAGGTAATGGACAGTCACTGGTGACTGTCCCTTACCTATCTATCAGGGCATTCACATTCCATTTATCATTCATTATTAAGCCCACAAGGTCTGTCGGATATTAACTTTAGGCATATTTCAGAACAACACCTTTTTTATCACCGATAGTCGTCCACTTTTAGACATGTGCTACTTCTAATATAGAAAGCAACTGACGTCATCACCACGCTTGACATAGGTAGATTACATTCCTAGACGCCGGTCTGAGTATTTTACTTCTAAATAATCTGGTAGTTGAAGAAACGGCTACCTTTCCGGCTAACGGATAAGATTTTTTTTTAATTTAATACTGAATAAGAAATTTTTATGAGATGTATACCTATACATACCTGTGTATATACTGCTAACAGATATCAATATAGGAGACTGCGACCCAACATGGTACTTGTTGTAGCCTTTACATGTTTTAGATTTTACTAAACTTTAAAAAAACATAATGCAAATCTTTATAATCCCATTTAAATAATCGGCATCATCATATAATTTATTCATTCTTACGTAATTTATTTAGTCGTATATACCAACAGAAATGGCGTACATAGAACACAATGTTTCTGAATGAGGAAAAACAAAAAAAAAACTGTCATTAGTCAACAGAAATTGCCTTTTCATCGCGTTAATTGCCTCCGGGTTAACGAATCGCCTCTGTTTCACCGAGAAAAATCTCGATCATATTAGATATTTTGCCCCCTTTGTTCAATTCGGTGTAGTTAAAGGAAATGAAAGGAAAGAACAAAAGAAAAACACTTTTATTCGTGAGTTAAGCACGACGTAAACACAAGCATTAGTGAGCGAAAAATATGAAAATTATTGCCGCTGTTTTTTGCTAAAACTTCGACTCGAGTTAAATAATATCACGTTTAAATATAGATTTGACTGGCTCGCTGATCTAGTGCCCGTAACCGTGACAGTTGCTCATGATCAGGTATCGAATTCGAATCCCAGTACAGGTGTACTCTCTGTTCCCTCCCACTCATAGCCCGATGAGAAGATAATCCGACACGATCAGAGAGAGATCAGCATAGGACCAACGGCTTTACGTGCTTACCGAGACACGGGATGAAAGACCGCCAACTTCCTGTCTCCAGGCTGCTACTGAGAATGTCTTGACCGGAAAACACTAACTTAGTGTGTTCTTGTTTGTATTTGAATTTGGCATAACCCGGGATTGGAACACGAGACCTTATAACGCGTTTACGACCATTACACTAACGAGTCAATGAAATATAAATAACTGGTAGTATCGCATAGTGGCGACGTAATAGAATCCACTAACCCTTTTCATTCCACCGGTATGGTTCTAGGTTTATACTTGGCACAGCCACGCTGCAGCTTCTTATGTTAGTAGCATGAATCGGTCGGCTCGACCTGGGTAGGAACACGCTCTCACAGAATACCAGCGTAAAATAGCAGCTCAATGTAGTTGTTTCGTATTTTTACTAGAAACAAGGCATTCTATCTTAGTCCTAAGTGATGACAACGCATCTACATTTTGGTTCTTAATCGAGTATAAATGTAGATGTCTATGGGCCACAGCATTTACTTACTATCAGGTGGACTGTGCGCTCGTTTGTCACCCTATCCTATAAAAAAAAAAAAACAAAAAAAAAACAATTATTTCTTCTGCGGCTGCAACGCGCCGAGTATTCTATAAAAAAGAATGACAGAGAGAAACTGAAACAACAACAATAATAATAAAAAACTACGTTTGCTAACCACCTGCCATGCATAGCAACTATGGCAAATAACCCCTCTACGGTTGAGGGCTTTATTCAGCAGTATACCTTTGATAAGCTGTATTTAATTAATCTATACAAATAAATAAAATGGAAGTGTCTGTTTGTAATGTCAAAATCCAATCAATTGAACCCGCTTTATTGTACATGCATTTGGAACAGTAAATGCATTTGAAAGTATATACAGTACTTATCACAAAAACGCAATTTTTAATAATTTTGTCTGTCTGTTTGTTCCGGCTAATCTCCGAAACGGCTGGACCGATTTCGACGGGACTTCCACTGGCAGATAGCTGATATTATAAGTAGTAACTTAGACTACTTATATTTTACAAAAAGTATTAGGGTTCCGCGCAACATAATTAAAACCTTAAATTACACGCGGGCGAAGTCGCTGGGAACAAATAGTAATTGAATAAAGTAAATTGTTAATTTAAGATTGCATTAATTAAATATTTCAAAACCAATCGTCATAGATGATAATTGATAAAGTAAGTAATCTATTTACGTAACCAATTCATATTAATAGAATTTAAAGCAGTTCTAGTTAAGGTGTTAACTACCTATCTAGATTTATAGCCCACCTGCAATAAATCTGCCTTCACCTACATATATAAGCGATAAATCTTAATCTGCAGATGTGGTCCGTTTGAGATTAGAATTCACTTAATCCTCGGACACAGTTTCAATTACATTTAACCCATTTTAATATCTATTTGCATATTTAGTTTAAAATTGAAATAAAACTTTTCTTGTTCATTACATTTATTTATTTACTAGCTGTTCCCCGCGACTTCGCCCGCGTGTAATTTAGGGTTTTAATTATGTTGCGCGGGACCCTAATTCTTTTTCTAAATTATAAGTAGCTTAAGTAACTCCTTATAACTTCAGCTATCTGGCTGTGAAAGTCCTGACGAAATCGGTCCAGCCGTTCCGGAGATTAGCCGGAACAAACAGACAGACAGACAAAAATTGTATTTTTGTTATAAGTACCGTATATACTTTCATATGCATTTAATAAAAAGCTGTTGTTTTGATATTACAGACACTTCAATTTTGTTTATTTCTATAGATTTAAAACCTTTATTGTATTCACCTTAATAAGGTTACTAAGGGCAGAATTAAAGCCAGTTGACGTTTTCTGTCAATCAACATAACTATGGTGTAGTTAAAATAAATTGTACCGCCCTCTTAATATGGAGAGCCAGTCTGTGAGGTATTCAATTTTAGTTCTCAGGAGTGACAATACATACATATCTTTGTTTTAAGCTGGCTGCAGGTGTACATGAACTGCAGTTGTCACTTATCTGTGAACTATAAACTCGTTTGTTCACGTTATTTTTGTAAAATGTACTTTTATAAATCGTAACTTAAAAATTGGCAACACAAAATGTTGTCCATTAGTTTTGCAAAAACTCAAAAATGGCTGGACTGATTTTGATGAATTTTTTTGTGTGTTTACGTGGTTCCCGGGATCATCTAAACGATTCACAATTGAACCCGTTAGATGGCGCTGTTGTCGTGATCCAGAAATCACGCGAACGAAGCCGGCGCGGATCGCTAGTAGTTTATAAACTATAGTTCAAAAAAAAAGGTGACAAAATTAGCGTATCAATATATCCATTTTTTAATACATACAACAGTTTACGCAGAAACTTTGCGAAAAATGTTTTCGAGACACTGAGTTATAATTAAATTTGAAAATATGATTATTTACATGTTTCATTGAAAAATGGATCTGCATTTTTGCGCGAAGACGTTTTACGATTTTAAATGTTACCTATAACCGGATAAATCATTCGATAGACTTCAAATGGCATTAGTGGGAAAAGCCCTTCTAGGGCAGTTATGGCAAATGAAATACGGTCATATCATTCTAACAGATGATAGAAGAAGCGGTCAACCTTTGCGAACGTTACGGATGGAAACTTGCTAGCAGTGAAAATTTAATCAATTGGAATAGGCAAATTTCGTATGAAGAGATTCAGTACATGTTGCAGATTGGATCGGAATGCATTTACGAGATTTTACACGAACACCTTCGCGTGCCGACAATAGTTACACAATGGGTGCCGTAAAACCCCACCGGTATTTAGAAGCAGGCCCGCGTAGAATGGTGCCGTGACGTGATTACTAAATTTAAAGCTCGCTCGACGACGACTTTTTACTACTTTAATACAGTTCTATCTTAGATTATTCCTTAAAATAAAAATAAAATAATCTAAAAGGGATACATTTTCATTTCCGGAAGATAAAAGTGTTCGAGCATGCCGCAGTACAATAATAATTATGTATATTTTTTTTATAGGATAGGGTGAAAAACGAGCACACAGTCCACCTGATTGTAAGTGGTTGCTGTGGCCCATAGACATCTTCATTTATCCTCGTTTGCAAATCAAAATGCAGATGCGTTGTCACCCGTGAGGACTAAGATGGAATGCCTCTTTTCCAGTAAAAAGGGTCTCCGGTTCTCTACACTCACCATACAATACACAGCAGCATGAAGCTGCCATTTGACGCTGGTATTCTGTGAGAGCGTGGTCCTTCCCCGGTCGAGCCGACCCATTCGTGCTACAACTATGCTACTAATATAGCTGCAGCATGGCTCTACCATGTTTTACTAAAAACCTATTACTAAAAAATATTTAATATGTCTTATAGTACTAACATAGTTGTAGTCTTAAAAAGGTGACCACGGCATGAACCAAATATACTAATGTATGTATATAACAAAACAAAAGTTTAAAATAATACTAGGTTAAAATATAAAAAAGATCAATTACATTTAGTAGATGAAACGGATGAGAGAGCAGAGGAAAGGTTATGCTAGACTTCTACCGGATAAAACCGCAAGTTGATCGCACTTCCAAGTCATCGTCCTCCTCAAGAGCTACGAGTACATTTATATTTCGGGAACGCCACCCGAACGGCAGCAATAGTAAAAGCTCATCTGGTAGAAGAATACCGTCTTCAAGGAGATGACAGTGACGAACATCTTAATGGCGTCACAGAAGTAGAGAAAAATCCTAACTACCACTTATTATCAAACCTAATTATTATGCTCTCAAATGTCATCAAAAATTAAGTATGATGTGGAATCTATGAATCGTCAATTCTTACAGCTTATACCGATTGACTTATTTACCGTAAAAGAAGTAGATTCCCATTACATAGATATTTTTAAATTTATTTATTATTCATTGAAGTTTTATGAAATTGATATATCAATAATTTGAGGTAAACTTTTTACCTAGGTCCGGTTCAAGATCAATAGAGTTACAAATTCACTGATACTTGCCATGCGTAAAGAAAGGCACATGATTAATATTTCGTTACTTTTAGTTCCTTTTTTATTTATAAAAAATAATTTGTAAAATACCTATAGGCTTGTGTTTCTTTCATCAAAACACCCTATTTTTACTTACTGTAAAAAGGTTACCTGGTTTCAATATACCAATGTAACAATGTAGAAAATGAAACGTAATGGTATTTCCGAATAGCCAGTAGAAGCCGTGATCATCACAAGATCTTGTATAGGCTTTCTAGCTAACTCTGTTCTATATCTCTCATACTAATGCAATTAAATAAAACTTTTATTTCGTAATAAAGTCATGATTTGATATTAGAAAGCTTACTATGTTGGGAAGCGATGCACTTGTTGTGCCTTTCCCCGATACTTATATAACCTTGGTGCTAACTCTTTGTGTATACAACACCGACGTGCCCATTGTTAGCAATTGAATGGTTATACAGATTGTATCTAGTATTTTTCTTAGGCGTATCTCGTCCGACAACGCCAATTACCGTCAGGGTACGGGTAGCTCCGAAGTCTCATTCTTCTAAATAGTGTACAAATAAAATTGAGCAATCAGTTTCTTTGTCCCTTTCTAAGATACATTTAACCAACTACTTGTTTCCATTTCTTTCTTGTGAACATTTAGTTGTGATTTTATATAATACTTTTAATAAAACTAACCTAACTAAACTTTTAAGACGTGGTAGAGCCACGCTGCAGCTATATTATGGTTGCAGCACTAATGGGTCGGCTTGACCGGGGAAGGACCACGCTCATACAGAATACCAGCGTGAAATAGCAGCTTAATGCTGCTGTGTTTCGTACGGTGAGAGAACCGTCCGGTTATGACATACATAATATAATAAGATAAGGGTCTCCACCCTTTTGACTGGAAACGAGGCATACCATCTTAGTACTCAGGGGTGAATACATATCTGCATTATAATTCTTAACCGAGGATAAATTTAGATGTCTATGGGCCACATCATCCACTTACCATCAGATGGACTGTGTGCTTGCTTGTCACCCTTATTCTATAAAAAAAAAGTTATCAACGGGTACATAGTCCCATCGATGGTAAGTGAATAACGCATAGATCGTTTTAGTTGCAGCGTTTTAAAATACCACTGCTGAATGACACTGAGTGGCCATATTTTTCACGTTGCCACACTTGGCAAGCGGGCTTGCCAATCGCAGTTTTTTTATATATAGTTAATGTTAGAAAGACGCTGCTACCCATCTTTTTGTTTGTTTCCCTTTGTCGCCTCTTACAACACCGTGAGGCAATATGGGGTAGTAAATCATCTATATTCCACCGATGATAATTTTGATTCTACGTAGAATTTCCGAAATTAAAAGTCGTGTAACTATTTCTTTTTCAAATTGAGAACCTCGCGAATGCAACCGCTGGAATAATCGATATGTTAAAGATAAAGATAAAGTTACAGCCTATATACGTCTCACTACTGGGCCCAGGCCTCCATTCATTTCTGAGAAGGTTTTAGTGCAAGGAAATGTGCGTCACGCTGCCTCAATTCTTGTTGGCAAACTTCACATGTCTTCGAATTTTTTATATTTCTCATACATGTAGGTTTCGTCACGATGTTTTACTTCTCCGCCGAGCACGTGGTATTTCAGCACTTAAAATTGCAATTAACTATTTCATTGATGCCGGTGGAGATTGAACCCGGGTTGTTCGCGTACTGTGAAATTTAAAGCGAGGGCTAACGATCTGAGTTACCACGGCTATATAATTGATATGTATTGGTATCATAATTCAAGGTTTTTTTTTTTAAATCTAGTCATGTTTTCAACAATTATGAACAGACACTTGTACATGTACGTTCAACATAAACAGCATTCCTAGAGGAAAGCGAATACCATGGTTGCATGCCAGTTATGCAGATATGCAGTCAATTTACGCTGGCATTTGATATCAGAAAATTACCTATTACTAAAAAAGCCATGTGGTAAAATTGTAAAATACCCACGAGTCAAGATAGTTTTTCTATATCGTGGTGACCTTTTACCAACATGCACGTGATTAAACATCTAGAGCCAAAAAATAATTGTAGGCCACAAAGTGAAACAGTAGCCCGCAACACCTCAGTGGTAACACCCTAACAGTGGTAGAGCCACGCTGCAGCTTTTGCTGTCGCACGGATGGGCCGGCTCGAACCGGGGTGGTACCACGACCTCACAGAAAACCAGCGTGAAGTAGAGGTTTACCTCTGCGTTTCGCTTGGTGAGTGCAGGTGGCCGGAGGCCCTTTTTACTGGAAATGAGGCATTCCATCTAAGTCCTCACGGGTGACAATGCATCTACATTTTGTAGATGTAGATGTCTATGGGCCGCAGCAACCACTTACCATCAGGTGGACTGTGTGCTCGTTTGTCACCCTTATCCTATAAAAAAAAAAAAACCTCAACTAAACTTTTCCGCTTTTCACTGCGCTAACGAGCCGACAAAACATTAAATTGTCCTCGTGATTAATATCAACCAGGCGTACACCATTACGTACCTAATGTAGAATTTATTATAAATCTACATCGACCCTGAGACAGATGAAGCTGTAAATGTCAAAAGGCTAACAGCACTAACATCTCAAAACATAGACTAACACAAAGATACTCACTTATTCTAACCTACCTGTGCCCGACGTAGCATTTATACGATAAAATTTAGTCGCCTCCAAGGATGCAGTATAAAATCTGCGGTAGTCACTACACACTATGTAGTGATGTTGATGATAATTTCAAAATCGATTATTAATTATTTAAACAAATCCTACAAAATTGTTTTAAAGGTAATTAAAAACTGATTACTTTATATTAATAGTCAAATTCATAACAAATTGAAATTCATTTAATTATTTGTGAATAAAGTGAGTTAGGTGTTAGTATAATTTACAGTAGGTATCGTGTATGTAGAAACAGCGTAGTGTACTAATATATTTCTTTTCCTTCTAGCCAGTAAAAGTAAAATAAATAAGTTTTAAAATACACAACATATTATAAAAATAAAATAATCCTCAGTGTAGGTGTTAGAAAATATTCACAACAATGCTATAAGTGAAAAGTTATAAGTGTATATTACAATATTATAAGTGAAAAGCATTGTGCAATGATACCCATTACACATAACACATTTCGTAATGGCGCCTTTACGTCTACAATATTGAGAAAAAAAGTATATGTCAAATAAATATAAATTATATCTATTTTAATTAATTTTTTTTAAACGTTACAACCACACTAGGATTTTCTCCAGTATCGTGGAGGCAGTTTACAAACATAAATTGCAGGAGAACAAACATCCAGACCCGGAACAATTATTTGTAGGCGATACAAATACTTTATAATTTTGTATATATCTATATTCTCCCTATTAAAGAGGTAACTTAAAACCTAATCACACGGGCCGAAGCCAAGCGTGAGCAGGTGCTAGGTGATGGTGTAAGCAGAGGTGACAGATGACGTGGTGAGGAATTTGCGTGTCGGCAGGTGTTGAGAATGACAGCTTTCTGCAGGGTGTGAAGCGTGTGTTGGGCTACTTTCAAAATATTTAGACTGCGTTGTAAGTTTAGGTATGACTCCGGTAGATGAGATAACTATTGGAACTGTATGGATGGTTTCTGCTCTCCATTCACGCTTGAGTTCTATTGCTAAATCTTGATATTTTGTAAGTTTTCCGTTATGGTGAATTGGATGTTATGGATGTTTGGTATGGCAATGTCAATAAGGTAAGTAGTTTTGTTATTTTGGTCATACACTGTGATATCAGGCCTATTGAAGTGGATAGTTTTAACCGTGATAATGATCCTGTCCCAATAGATTCTACGATTATTATTTTCTAATATGATGTCCGTTTTATATTTGTAATATGGTGTCATTATTATTAAATATACGAGTCAACAATAAATATAATCTTTGGATAAATGGTTGATAATTGTAAAAAAGTAAACTAACAATTCTGATCAAAAGGTTCATCTGTAACGTTCTTGACTTAAAGTAAGTAGCCTCTTACCATCAGGATAGTTAGTTTGTTTGTAACATTAATTTTTATATTAATAAGACGTAGATTATCTTTATGTAATTTTCACAAAACACGGTCCAGATCCAGCTGCAACTACTGTCCAACTAGGGTCTTACCAAACAAATCGATCTATCGTCGATCGATGCCATTGATCGACGTCGATCGATGTCGATCGATTGGTGTCGTAGCTTTAGCTGATCGGCGGATACTGGTCTATAAAACGTTTCGATTTGTTTAAAACTGGAGACTGAGTTTTGCAATATCTCCAAAAAATATTGAAAAAATTACCTAATCATGAATGGTTGAAAACAGGCTTGATATACATACAAAGCAACCTTTGCATCGGCTTCAGTCGTGTCCTACATGACCTCATTACGTAGTTCGATATAAGTCGTGAGGACGAAATTAGATTTTCTATACCTACATTCCAGACTACAAACAATCGACATGCATTCTATTTGAAAGTAAGGTCAAATGATACAGCCATTTTTAAATTAGCACGTATTAATTCATTGATATGATAATGAGATAACTCGTTATTAATACAGATAACAACATAAAACTCGCTTGAGGTGTAGCTGTGACGTCATCGTCAACAGGAAATATTTTGTTGCAGACTGAAATACACATCCGTTTTATTGTTAATGATATTTAATTTTTAATTACAATTCCGATCAATTAAAACGACAAAAATTAATTCCAAAATCATGCAATTATTACGATTAAACATCGCGAACGTGACTTCACGTATGGCAAAATTATAATTAATTGAAAACATCCGCAAAGTTTGTGCTGAACGTGTTAGCGAGCAAAACATGCGAATTAATTAACATAGACTTCCTATCTATCGATTAATAACGGAACGGTTTTATAAAACCAAACTCACGTTTTGAGAAAAAAAACAGAATCTGACACACGGAATTCCTCTTTTAATCTTTGTTTGTCATTAAAATGACTGCATTTTATCACTCGTCTGCTACTAAACATAATCTAATATATAAAAAATTATGTTTGTATCTTCGTATTTTATGCGCAGCCATACCGTTTGTCAGATTGCGGTAAAACCTAGTCAATATATTGCTAACACTTGCGCAAACGTTATAGGCACAGTATAATTATCTTACAGAAGGTGGAGCGCGTATCGTACAAACCGACAAATTTATTTGAAATTTATATTATCATTTAACTTCAATGTATGTATTATCATTCCTAATCAAACAATATAGCTCTTCCAAATTCAAAACAATATTTAGTAGAGCCATTTTGCAGCTATATTAATAGTATAGTTGTAGCACGAAAGGGTCGGCTCGACCGAGGAAGGACCACGCTCTCACAGAATACCAGCGTAAAATAGCAGCTTAATGCTGCTGTGTTTCGTATGGTGAATGTAGAGAACCGGAAACCTTTTTTAATGGAAAAGAGGCATTCCATCTTAGTCCTCACGGCTGACAACGCATCTGCATTTTGATTCGCATACGAGGATAAATGAAGATGTCTATGGGCCACAGCAACCACTTACCATCAGGTGGACTGTGTGCTCGTTTGTCACCCTATCCGATAAAAAAAAAAAAAACAAAAAAAAACAATTATTTCTTCTGCGGCTGCAACGCGCCGAGTACCTGCTAGTGCCTAATAAAAACTATAATCATAACCTTTCGAATGAAAGTTGTGAAGAAATGTATACAATTGCACGTTTTTATCGATTTATTTTTCATTGCTATTATGTTGCTATATATTTACTATAATATACCTGCAGCATATAATATAATATAACCATAATATAGCTGCAGCATGGCTCTACCACAAACTGTTATTATTCAAGGCAAATTTAATATTTTAAAAAGGTAATATACCTAAAGTAATAGCCCAAAGTTTCAAAAGAGGTTCATTACCTTATTTTATACTAATTTGACGATTTAAAGTTCAGGACAAAGGCTAAAGTTACGACATCTACGCCCGGAATGGAATACATGAATATTGAAGGGCTTTAAGAGCCCGTTTAAATTTTGCAGCGGGTGTGACAGAAATTAGAACCGGTGGGACTTAAGTCATTCAGTTCGCGTGTATTCGTAAATCTGCGAATTTAACCAACGAGTTTTTTTTTGTCCGTCTACTATACTTTTTTATACCATTCATCCGATTACGGTTATGCTTCGGTGAGTTGTTGTGCGCCCGCCAGCATAGGTTTCTCACAAAAATGTTAATAAAAAATTAAAGCTTTTAAAAGGTTTTAATTCTCTACATTATGTGTTAGCACTGACTTCTCACTTCTGTGGAAATTATTATATTACATCTTGTACTTACTTTTTATTAAAAGTTAAATTTTACCGTTTTGAGTGGACTTTGGAGCTCAAAGTTATAAATAGAATGTCAATACAAAAAAAAATACGAAAAAAAAAGCACAGTCGAATTTCGAACCTCCTCCTTTTTTCAAGTCGGTTGAAACAGGCATTACAACATATGCCGTATAATAGCACGTATATACGTACGTAATATACGTAATAGGGTTCCATTATGGATAGCCTCATTACGGCTAATAAGCCTATAGTTTGTTAACTGGCTTAAAACCTTCATAAACAATCATCAGTCAATAACGTCCAGGTGTCAGTCATCGCATGCACAAGTTGCATACTTTTATACTCTGAGGTAACTACAAATAATTGTACAAATTTTTTGGCCCGAGTTAGATTTATCGATTGATTTCGGTCGGCCCACTAATTTAGTAAATGTAGTTTTTAATATAATACGCGCCTTTACGTCTATAATATTGAGAAATATAAAAATCTAAAACAAATTTCATTTAGATTTATATCTTTAAAAAGTTTAAGCACACTAAAAGTCAAATTTAAGAAACAAATTATTCTGATCACGCTTCTTTCGAAAATGAGGCGTAGACACATAGACTTACTTATTTCAGTAATGCTAAAGTACACTGTCATTCGCATTTCTTTGTGAAAACGCTACTTGTTTAGTCAAAAGAAATATATTAACATATTTTCTTACATCTCATTACTTTTGTATTATTGTAGGCGTACTTTCATCGAATCGCTTTTGTGTTCATTTCTTATTACGGCGTGTATGCTAAAGCCGACAAAAGATATTTTATCCCTTTTAAATGTTATTATCAGAGACAATATAATCCAAAATATGATTTTAGAAGACAAATTTTCCAAATTTAAATCGTATCTTGTACGTTTTAGAATTTACATGGTAGTCATTCTGTAGGTCTAATATGGTTGCAACTCAAAAGGGTCGGGATAACCGGAGAAAGATCAATTCAACACAATACCAATTCGAAATAGCTATAAAGAGAATCTGAGTCCCATTCTACAGCCAACGTTTACCTCCATTCTAAACCCGTAAGTGGAGATCGAATATGAATAGAAAAATAATGGCGAGCGCCCTGTATTTGCACTCTAAATGTGAGACAATATAGTAATGCGTTGCGATCAGTGGACTTTCATCAAATTGGTAGAAATTTGGCTAGACTTAGAGAAATTTGTGTCAAGCTTGCTGCCTAAACCGACCCTCAAGTCATTTTGAATATTTTAGCGCTTTCAAACATCTTTATATCTTTCTCTGGTATGGGTAATTCTCGACGCCTTTTTTATATCATCATCATCATCAGTACAGCCTTTCACAAGTCCACTGCTGAACATAGGCCTCCCCCAAGTTATGCCACAAAGCACGGTTCTGAGCCTCCTGCATCCATCGACTGCCTGCATGTCTTACCGTTAGTCACTCCATCTAGTGGGGGTCGCCCTACACTTCGCCTACCTTTTTTCCCCATCGGTTGTCGGTTCTTCGAACTATATGGCTGGCCCATTGCCACTTGAGCTTACTAATCCGTTGAGCTCTGTCGGCCACTCTGGTTCTACTGCGGATATCCTCATTCCTAAGTTTATCACGCAAAGGAACACCAAGCCCAATCTATAGCTCCATAGCATATATTCCTGATTAAGTCGAAGAGTAAAAGCCTCCTGATTTACAGGACAAACATATTTGAAAACATGCTGAGCTATTTCAACATATCGTAAACTATTAAAAGTACATAACTAAAAACAGGAATATTTAATCAAAGAGTTTCTTTCTAACCAAGTCAAATCATGCTGCAGTCATAATATAACTGTAGACCGTGGAGAGGCACGGTTTGGAGACTGCCATGTATGGCAGGGACCACGTAAAAACGTTATAACTATTCTATTTATTACATACGAAACATCTTAACGATTTTCGCAGTTGAAATCACAAATTGGATGCTATACATATAAATGGGAACGAATATACGCCTTGTTGTAAACAGATACATGCGTCAGATGTTTGATATAACGGTAATGAGCCCTCAATGTAATGTAAAGCAGATTTATGGTTAACCTAGCCCTTTGAGCTACCAAGCTAAAGTTACAAGAATATTTCGAAAATAATACTAAATACATAGAGTAATTGTATTTCCCATAATATATCTGTGCATCTTTATATAGTATGCATATTAATTAGTGTTTTAATTTGCACAAATATAGACATAAGTTTATTTCAGATGATGCATTTGAACAGAAAAAATCATAGACTTCAATTTCAATAAATAATTTCATTCATTCATAAAATTCAATCACTTACAAAGGATTGTATATTAGGGTGTAACACGGTAATTTTACTTAGATTTAATTCTTTAGTTGCCATATTCGCATATTAACAATTCGATTTTGAATTACGCCGTAGTAAGAAAGTAACTATTTTTTAGTTATTCGTTCGTAATTACCTGGCAATGAAATCTTTATTGTTACACCTAATTGAATAACATTTAAATTCTACAGTGAGATGGTTTAATCACTGTGAGAATGTAAACATATCTTTATAAGTCGAGACAATAAGCAAAATGAAATGGAAGAAAGTGAAGTGATGC
Source organism: Parnassius mnemosyne (assembly GCA_963668995.1). Taxonomy (NCBI): domain Eukaryota; kingdom Metazoa; phylum Arthropoda; class Insecta; order Lepidoptera; family Papilionidae; genus Parnassius; species Parnassius mnemosyne. The sequence goes on from CAVLGL010000080.1 coordinate 31,376,656, forward strand.
ACCATCTAATATCGATAAGTTTGCTGAGCTAAGAAGAGCAATTTCACACGGTTTATAAATCTAAACATTGAAAATTATTTTCTAAACGTGAATAGACAACTGTCTATTTCTTTTTAATAAAATACTGAGATAACATTTTGTATTTACAAAATAAGTGGATAAGTAAGTAGTATATATCATAAAAGTAAGAACGTTATTTGACGTACCGTATGTGGAGGGCACTCTAGGTTTGGTTAGATAAAGTGTACATATATGCTTAGATAGGATTAAACTCTTGCAGGCTAATTATATCTCATATTCTCATATATCTTTATTAAAACGTTGACATTTTGAACTGAATCTTGGTTATGATCATTTATTTCACGTCAATTTCTGAAATCGCTTAAATCTTTATTGAACTTGAAGCAAAATATTCATTTACGTATTTTCCTTATATCATCATCATCATTACAGCCCATCACAAGTCCACCACTGAACATAGGTTTCCCCTCAGGAATGGCACGATCCTGACCCATCTGCACCCATTGACTTCCTGCATCTCTTGCCACATCGTCACACCATCCTTGGCGTTACGAGACTACCACTCGAGAACCTTTCTTCCGCATCAATTGTCGGTTTTTCGAGCTTTATGGCCGGCCCATTGCCACTTCAGCTTACACATCCGTAAGGTAATAAAATTATACAAATTTCTATTTCGAAACACAAGATTCTAAATTGCGATTACACATCAACGTGTAAACATTGATTTTATTACGGTGGCAATTGTCCTTAACGGTAAACGGCACGTAAGCACTTGTTAACAATTGGCTAACCTGTAATTTAATAGTTGTTTTACCTATGTTCACATGATTTGTGGGTTTCTCGTAATATACCGTATTGTATTGTAAAGCGAAAAAGAACTATACATTTGCAAAAATAATATATTTTCTTAATTAAATAGAAAACGAACACTGCTCATGACTTTACTAGTCTTATGTTTTAAAATTGAAGTTTTGATTTTAATAAAATTAAAATCAGGCTTCATGGAATAATTAAATTATTTCCACACAATAGCTTCAGAATTCAAGGCAAAGTGAATAGAACACTTGAGAATGTGAAATTATTTTATTCTTTAGTTCTTTGTGCTTCAAAGTTTAGCTGTTTTACTTTTAATTAAAAGTTATTTTTTTACTCTTTTGATTTGACTAAGGAAAATCGCCGGAACATCGTGAAAGGGCGGTGTAAGAAACTCCACTGCCCCATATCGCCCCTTGTTTGTCGTAAAAGGTAACAGAGAGAAATATAGCAGGAGAAGGACAGCAGCGTTTACCTAATAACAACTAAAAAGCGTGGCAACTATGGCAAATATTCCCCTGATGAGGCAATATATAAGTGAGGCCTTGTCTAATATGAATCGTTACATAAAATATTTCATGCCCCATTTTTCAACCCTTAGAGTTGAAATTTTTGCTTGCCTATTTAGCAAAAATTTAATCATGAAAATTGTTTCATAATTTGTTTTTAATTTCTTAAAAAGCATACATTCTTCATTTTTTCAGTAAAAAGTAAAATATTTTCATAAACTTGTTATTGGGCTAATATGAATCTGCTTAAACAGCATGCGATAGTCCAAAACTAGATATGGATTTCTCACTTTGTACGAAGGACGTTATAGGATGACTCGCAGATGACTTGTAACTTTGGCGCTGCTACCCGTTGTATTGTGCTGTGTATTATTTTAGTTCTATTATTTAAGTAGCTATTTTACACATCGGTATATACGAAATGTTACATTCGGTATATACGAAATAGTATATCGCTATGAGGTCAATCTAGCCTTTCTTACAGTTACCTGATACGACATCCACGAACGAAAGGGACGGTGAATTATTAGCCTCTACTCGTTATTTTGTAGTAGTAAGATAAAGTACCTAATAAGCAAATCAACTGATTTTTTTTATAAGATAAGGGTGACAAACGAGCTCACAGTCCACATGATAGTTGCTGTGGCCCATAGACATCTACATTTATCCTCGACTACGAATCAAAATTCAGATGTGTTGTCACCCGTGAGGCCTTAAATGGAATGCCTCGTTTCCAGTAAAAAAGAACTCGAAACATGTGTGACTAACGAAACTGTGAGAGCGTGGTCCTTCCCCGGTATAGCCGACCCATTGGTGCTACAACTATACTACTAATATAGCTGCAGCATAGCTCTTCCACGTAGGTTTTTCATTGAATTGATTATTTCAATTAGTAAACAAGAAATGCATCAGTTTTTCAATACTTTAACTAATTATTAAACAAATTCTTCGTTTTATGTAAGGAATTAAACCACTCTAACTCCTCAACCAGGTCTTAAGTCCTTGCAAACAAGTTCAAAGTGATAAGCCTAGCTGTCTCTTACGGTTTTGACAAGTATTAATTTTAGGCAGATAATTTTAAAATTTTAGGTATTTTATTTCGACAATGATATTATATATTTTGCTGTTTTCCGCTGCGTCATTTATTTACAAAGAAGCACCAAAAATGAACTCATGAATCTTCTTTCAAGATGTTGCAGGATAATATTTCTTTTTCACCAATACCTAAAGACTATGAATAGCCTAAGAAATATAACTATTAAAACAATTTGTTTAAGAACCAACACCATCTATTATTGGGGCGAAGTAAACACTCACCCTCTGCGTGGCGTAGCACGGGGGGTCGAGCGCGCCCCCGGGCCGATACATCGCCGCGCTTACTGCTGCCATCTGCCGGCTACCTCACTTTACCCTTCCACCGAGACATCGCTCTGTAACAATTAAATATAAGAAACTTTAAATAAATTTATTTAGATACGTACAACCGTAACGTCGTATGACGAACGTGTTATCCAGTGATCATAGTACGTGGACACAAATGTCGCAGGTCTTAGTTTCGAATACCAGCAAGCATAAACAAAAATGTTGGTAAAAATTTAATATATTTACGCGAACACTACACATTGCTACACTAAACCACACAGCACTCGACATGTCGGGTATAAAAATAAATTAAATTACACTCGATAAAATCTGTAAAAGCAGTTTTATTTAACAAGTATAGGATATTTGGGTATAGTCACGTACCAGCTGTATAAATATTAGCAGAAATGGATAAGCTCCTTAGAGGAAGAACTGTTGTGTTTAGTGTGGTGAGTATAGCGATACGAATTCCCATTTTACTAGTAACGAAGTATTCCATCTCCTCGGGGGTGACAATACCTATTATACTTGTACACTTTGATGCATAATCGATGATAGTTGCAGTGTCTATAGGCGCTAGCATCTAGCGATAGAACTGTCTGTGACCCATAATATTAAGGAAAAGGTGTTGAAGTAATGAGTATAGTATCTTTCATTAAAACTTTTGCTTTATTCTGCTTTAACGTAATTTAACTTAAATCAGGTATCAAGGTAAATATTTGCACATATTCAGACTATATTAATATTGAAATATATTTTTTCTTATGTGGGAAAATAACTCTTGATCGGCACTTGCACGTCCTCTGTTTAATATAAAACACATTTAAATAAAATTAAAGACTTTTGACATTGTATTTATTTTATTATAAGTTGTATACAAAGAAATTATAACATGGTATTTCAGAACAACCTAGAGCTACTTGCCAGTTCTTTCCTGAGGTCTTGCGAACTTCAGTGTTTATAAACCGGTGTAGATTTTGACATTCTTAATAAATGGCGTATAACTAAACTTAATTGTTATTATTCAATCTATCAAATCTTTGAATATGTTCGTTGTACGTACCTTCGTAAGTTTTACTTTTTTTTTAATTTTACTATTATAACAATAATAAAGTCCCGATCAGGTCTTGTAACGGTTGCATTCGATTTTTAAACTCTTTATGTTTTCACATTATGACGCTACCACAAGCGAGCATTACGCAACGCATGGTTGAATCCGTATGACGCCGCACTCGCCCGTTGCACTTGATGTCAACGACCCGTCTCCATAGTACAGCGGTTTCCCACACAGGTCGCGGTAATGACTGCACAAGTGCATATTATCTACACGAAATATAATTGAAGCAATATTTTGACTCGTATGTCGACATCATCTGACCCTCCAAATTTGTTTTTAAATTCGAGCATTAGAAGTCTTTTCTGCCGACTTCCAAAAAGGAGACGGCACTCAATTCGACTGTATGTTTTTTTTTATGTGTGTTACCTCATAACTTTGTACTAGGTGAACCAATTTCGATGATTCTTTTTTATATGAAAGCTGATAGTTCTTGTGTGGTCCCATATGAATTTGATCAAGGTCAGATCAATAGTTTTTGAGTTATTCTTAAATAACTTATATTGAAGTTTGCTGTATAAAATTTTAAATTTTAAATTATTAAATAAGCACAATTATACTACACAAAATAAATAATTCATGAAAATCATTTCAAGTGATTTTCCAAAAGGTTTATATATATATATATATATATATATATATATATATATATATATATATATATATATATATCTTCACGCACAATCCCTGACGGGGTAGCCAGAGAGAACAGATCGCCAAGTGTCACGATCCTTACAAACCTCTTTCGCTTCTTTCAGATTCATTATCTTCTTCATGCATGCACGTCTAGGTATCCGAGTACTTTTGACCCTACCCTCTTCGAGCAATTTGCTCACATGGTCTTCGAAAGTTAGTCTCGGTCTACCTCGACACCTTTTAATATTAACTTTCGCGCTATATATTTTCTTCACCATTCGGTCTTCACTCATTCGCTCAACGTGCCCAAACCACCGAAGCACGCCCTTATCAATTTTTGTGATAAGGTCATCTTTCAAACCTGCCATATTGCGAATCTCTTCGTTTCGCTTTCGGTCGGCCATGGTAACGCCGCACATTTTACGAAGAGATCGCATCTCCACTGCATTCAACTTACTTTTATGCTTCTTCTGGCATACCCAGGTTTCGCTGCCATATAACAAAGTCGGTACCAACACTGCGTTATGTATTGCAAGGCGTGCACTCTTCGCTACGCCTTGCCTTTTGACTAACGCAGTCAGGGCACCATTGACTTTGTTCCCGGCAGCGACACGCCTGTCCACATCTAAATCACATCTTCCATCCCGGCTAAAAGCACTCCCCAAGTATACAATTTCATTTACCTGTTCTAGACATTCCTGATTTACCCATATTTCACACTTCGTTCTCTCTTCGTCCCTTTCAAATACCAGAACCTTAGTTTTATTAGCATTCAAACGGAGACCTTTAATTTCACATTCCTCTTTCATACACGTGACTAATGCCTGCAGTTCTGCCTCTGATGGTGCAATAAGCACTGCATCATCAGCATACAGCAGACAATTTACTTTAATGTCACCCAATTTCACACCCAAACAACTATCTTTCAGCATCTGTAAACAGCTGTCGAGATACAGTATGAACAGCCAGGAAGACATGACACAACCCTGCTTTACGCCCGTTTGGACGTTAAACATGGGTGACAGGTCATGCCCTACCCGCACACAGGCTTTACAGTCACAGTAAAGAGACTGCACAGCCCTTAGCAATCGACCATCCACACCATACCCCGGCAACAGTTCCCACATTTTCTTCCTTACAACCTTATCAAATGCTTTCTCAAGATCCACAAAAGCACAGAAAATCTTCTGGTTAGCAGCCAGAAGCTTCTCAGTGATCATGCGGAGAGAAAACATTTGATCCGTGCATCCTCTTCCAGGTCTAAATCCGCATTATGCCTCCCATAGAAATCTTTCCGATTTCTCTTGCATCCTACGTGTCAAAACCTTCGAGTAAACTTTACTTGCTAAACTGGTCAAGCTGATCGCCCGATAGCACCCGCAGTCAAAATGTGAACCTTTACCTTTATATAAAGGCACAATGACTGCGGATCGCCAATCATCCGGGACATCCCCCGTCCGCCAGCACAAATTGCACAGCAGATGAAAGCTGTCCCAGACGCGAGGCCCACCATACTTGACCATTTCAGCAGTAACTCTGTCTAGTCCCGCAGCCTTACCACATTTCAAACTTCGAATCGCTCGTTCAATCTCTTTCATACTGATGATCTCAGTGTCATCGAGGTCCGGGTCTGGCGTACCAGTCACGGCGTCATCCCCGGATCCCTCACTAAGATCATCACACGCATACATTTCTCTATAAAATTCGCTCCATCGCTGCATGACGTCCGATTTTTCTGAGAGGACGTCATTAGTTCTCGAAAGCACTTTGTTCATTCTTAAGGCCGTCGCACCACTCCGGGTCCTTCCAACCTCTTTCCAGAAGAGTTTGGAGTTCTCCTTAAAGTTGTGCGACAACCTTTCGTCCGCTTCCATTCTACACCTTTCACGCACTTCCTCAATCAGTGCTTTCGTGTGAACTTTCTGCAGCCTATATCTTTCTTTCATCTTCTCTCTCATATCCTTATCATTACTAGAGGCCAAGTAGTCTAACCATGCTTTCTTCTTCTTCTTTACAGCTTCTTTCACTTCATCATTCCACCATGCATCTCTTCTTTTACTACTGCCTCTTTTTATTGTTCCACACACTTCTTCCGCTGCACTTACCATTCCATCCCTAAGGTTCTGCCAAGTTCTTTCTACACATTCTTTTCTGCCATCGATGGTGTCAAGCTTTTCGGCTACCCTCGCTTGATATTTGTCCCTAGTATCCGCTTCCTGAAGCTTCCAGCTTCGGATGCGACAGACCAACTGTGGTTCTGTTACTGCCGTCCGGTAGCGCCAACCCGCGAACAGACCCCTAAATCTAGTAATCACTAGATAGTGATCCGTTCCCAGGTCAGCACCCCTGAACACTCGCGTATCCATCACCTGTTTTCGCAGTCGGTCATCCACCAGGAACAAATCAATCATACTTCTCTCATTCTTTCGTTCTCTAGTATACATATGGATTTTATTGTTCCACACACTTCTTCCGCTGCACTTACCATTCCATCCCTAAGGTTCTGCCAAGTTCTTTCTACACATTCTTTTCTGCCATCGATGGTGTCAAGCTTTTCGGCTACCCTCGCTTGATATTTGTCCCTAGTATCCGCTTCCTGAAGCTTCCAGCTTCGGATGCGACAGACCAACTGTGGTTCTGTTACTGCCGTCCGGTAGCGCCAACCCGCGAACAGACCCCTAAATCTAGTAATCACTAGATAGTGATCCGTTCCCAGGTCAGCACCCCTGAACACTCGCGTATCCATCACCTGTTTTCGCAGTCGGTCATCCACCAGGAACAAATCAATCATACTTCTCTCATTCTTTCGTTCTCTAGTATACATATGGATTTTCTTGTGATTAAACATAGTGTTTGTCACAAGAAGACCCTTTTCCTTGCACACCGCCAGTATAAGCTTGCCAGCATCATTAACCCTTTTATCGCCAAACTTTCCAAGTACCGACTCGTACCCTGGTCGAGCGGTACCAACCCATCCATTCAAATCACCACATACAACAATTCTTTCATTTCCCCTAGCTAAATCTAGAATTTCTCTTACATTCTCCCAAAACTCCTCCAGCTCAGCCCTGGACGACGAAGCTACCGGCGCATAAACAGCCAAAAGGAATAACTTCGTCAGTCCCAATTTAAAGCGAACCCAGAGAAGTCTTGAGTTCACAACCTTATATTCAGTCATAACATCGACCAACCGAGAAGACAGCAGCACCCCCACTCCCTGGCAAGCGTTCTCGCTCTCCGGGACTCCTGACCATAGAGCTAACGCCCCGCCAGGGAGCTCTTCAGTACCACTGCCCTTCCGTTTGGTCTCCGACATACACACGACATCTAATTCTCTTTCTTTCATTATTTCGATCAACTCATTCGTCTTATCTCTCATGCCTCCTCTAACATTCCACGTGCCAACTCTGCACTCTGTCCTCCACCTTCCGCCGTGTCGGGCTGTGCGTGACGGGTGGCGGTCCCCATCGCCGCTTTGCACGCTGCATTCCACACCAACGGGGACGAGCTAAAAAAGGTTTTTCTTTTTTTTTTTTATTAAAGATATAAGCGGGTGAGGGAAACAAACACAAAGTCCACCTGATCGTAAGTAGATGCTGTCGCCCACAGATACGTACTTTACATCCTCGATTGATTATAAAATGCGAATGCATTGTCGTCGCTAAAGACTAAAATAAGATAAATTGTCTCGTTAGCAGTAAAGAGTCGTCGGTTCTCTACATTCACCATAAGAGACATGGCAAAATTATGCACACTGAAGCCTGGCTCTGGCACATAGATACTGTTTCATTATAAATTGTATTCCAACTACTCATATTCACTACTTAATATAAATTATAGAATATAGTATAGATTTACCTTCCCCGTATTTGTTTTGGATTGATTTAATTGTACCTTTTGCCCTTTAACATAAGTAATTTGTCTGAATGCAATCGGATTTTATTTTATTATTACAGAAGACAAGGCCCACGAACATTTGCAACACCACAGTAATTGCAGGTGCATTGCAGTACACAGCCAGTCTTTTAGAAACGAAGCTCTTATTGACATTGAGTAGTTTGAGTTTAAGCCCAAAACTGAATACTGGCCTAATACACAAAAGATATAATAGCAGCCGAAATTGTAATCCATCTTACGGTATATATAGGCTGCTGCTGAGAAGTTGTTTTTGATGGACAGCGATTGAGGTAGCTCACCCGATGGTAAATGTCAACCGCCACCCATGAACAATTGCAACACCAGGGAAATAGCAGGTGCGTTTCAAAAAATAGTAATCTAAGTCCCTTAGTTGTATTGTGGAAAAATCGCTGGTGGTAAACAATTCCACAAAGAAGTCGTGCGAGAAAACCTCCTGTTAACCACACAATAATGAACTGACAAGCATCCAGATGATGTCCATATAAGTCCATGGAGACTTACATTATAATGGGATAGAATAGAATGGAATAGAATTATATTTATTTTCTCATCACAAACATGTACAGAATTATTGATGACAAACATGTTGAACTATAAACGTATTGAACCCTAGTCAAATCCAAATAAAGAAGATTACATTGATAAATACGATTGAAAACCTAGGTAGCCTCTGTAAACGTACACTTGGACCTTAGTAATGTAAATGTATACAAGAAATTATTGTAATTTTTCAAAGAAACTCTTAGATCGAAATTTCGAGATTAGCGGGCTATACTGTTTTGTCTTTGTTTTTATTAGTATCTCGTATTTTGTTTAATTTTATCGAAGTTGATAATATTATCAAAAATAATTAATAGTGAGAATACTACTAAGTAATACTACTTCATAATCATGTGATTATTGTATTGACATTAGTTCTTAATATGTATACAAAATTTCAGACTATTATTCAAACATTTGAATCTGGCTATAAACTGAATTACGAAATTTCAAAAGCGTGTCAAAATCCCTGCTATAACAATCTATGCGGGAGGCGAGGCCTATGTTGCAATGCTATAAGTGGACTTTTATAGGTTATAATGGACAGTTGAATGATTAAATACGTTTCACCTTTCTTCCCATTTATGACATTTTATCTAATTCTATATGTCTGTTATTTTAATATAATGTTATCCTATTTTATCATGATATTATCTAAACACATAAAATGTGTCTATGAAAACCTTAAGAATTAACCTTTGTGGTATAATTACTTTGCTTATTATTATAACTAGTTCACCTCGAATTTCTTCACGTTTCATCTACTCCATATTCAGGTAGATTATTAGATCTGTTATAACAAGATATAATGAAGGGTAATTAGCATAATCTCAATTTATTCATCTCTTAATAGAGATGGAATATATTTGTTGTTGATTTGTTGAAAAACATAAAAATACTTTTTTATTTTATTTTTAAATCGTGATTTTAAATGTATTGTTTTCCTTTTCCTATACCGTATTATTTTCTTTAATTCTAAATTGGTCTTGGGCAAATAATGTGACTAAATGGTTTACGTAAGTTAACTGCCTAATTGCTTTAATTTTAATTAAAATACTTGTCAATACTCGTTCAAGAAGCACAAATTATCGGTTTCTAAATTTTGTATATTGTCCATGTGTCTCTACATTCGAAAAATGGTATAAAACCTATCAGTCTAATATACATATATAATTTTTAATCTATATAACTTCTAAATGATCTATAATCCGTCCCATAAGTCCATTCGACTACATAAAATGGGGAAATTTGACTGTATTTTTTGCTAATTTTTAACCAATTTTTAATGAGTTATATTATATATACTCACAACATATACAAGGTGTCCCAGCACGTAACGATCAAATGAAAGGGGGTTGTAGACCATGGAAGGACTGTTCAAAAAAAATTAAATCCTATACCCAAGTTGCGTGGTTTAAAAGGTAAAGGGTAAAGAGAAAATTCCACCACTAAGAGTGAAAAATAAGAAGTGTGAATTTACGAAGATAGTGTCTATGGGCCACAGCAACCACTTAACATCATCAACTGTGTGGTCGTTTGTTACCCTTATTCTATAAAAAGAAAAAACCTATCTACTTCCTAATTATTTTAATTGCAGCTCTAAATGTTTGGAAAACGATATAAAATTCAGTTCAATATATATTGAAACAAAAAAGTGATTAATACTTTAATTAGCCTTTTTTGTGGGTCCACCAAAACGAGAAATATTCAAAGAAGTTTATTTGATATGAAATGTATAACATTTATAAAAATAGACACATTTTAGAAATCTATATATTTATTTTTACCCACCGTACCTGACCGGTTTCGCTTTCAAGGATTTTTTTGAAGATTAATATACATTCAACACAATCTCTAACCACTTTAAAATACTACGACAGTATATACATGTTGTTTTGTTTCTTTTTATTTTTATCTATTTATTTGAGTTTAAAACAATAATGCAGCTTAAAGTTTTTAAGTCATAATTTTTAATATAATCTCATTTATTCCCGATTTAGAAAGTAGTTGTCAATTAATATTCTGGTGGCATAAATATTTCAAAAAAAAAAACAAATCGGCTTAAAGATAAAATTCTTATCACCTTTCTCTTGTAGCTAGTGCATAAAACTAACATTAAACAAGCTTTAAGTAATTCTTACTGTCTTGCGCATAAAATGTTTGCAAAAATTTAATCTATAACCTGATGTAATGAGATATTTCAATAGTCCACTATTGGACATTAATGAATCCACCTGGCATTGGCAATAGGAATTCCACGTAAGCCACTGCTTTCCCGTTTTCAACTAATTCTTTTACCTCAGGTTTTTTTTATATTATTTCTAATATACAAGTATATAATATGATTAATGTCCGTTGGAAGCAACGCGACGTTACAGGTTCCATTAATCAACTTTTCAACACCTACGTGCCGTTAAGGATGATACATTCTCTTACTGCGCTTACATTCGATGACCATGTGAAATATTGCAACAAAACAAATAAAGAGTAAATTTATAGCTTATAGATGTCTCACTGCAGAGCACATGCTTTTCCGTTTCTGTACGCTTCGATCCAACAATACGATTTTTTTAATTTTACATTTTATTTACATCGTTACAGTGATAAAACCGTTAACATTTCACGTGGTTAAAAGTGGCTACTGCGGCCCATCCACACGTGTAACAAACTTTACACAAAGACAACATTCCTTTCCAACCGCAACTAAGTGATAGTGCATCAGTTAGATGTAGTTTCCGTAGTACATTGTCTTCCTTTTTTTAATTAACGCGCTTTACATACTAAATAGCTAAATAAATATTAATATATTTGTACGTGGTAGAGCCATGTTGCAGCTATATTACAGTATAGTGTAGCACGAATGGGTCGGCTCGACCGGGGAAGGACCATGTTCTCACAGAATACTAGCGTCAAATAGCAGCTTAACACTGATGTGTTTCGTATGGTGAGTGTAGAAAACCGGGGACCCTTTTTACTGGCAAAGAGGCATTCCATCTTAGTCCTCATGGGTGACAACACATCTGTATTTTGACTCGCAAACGAGGATAAATGTAGATGTGTATGGGCCACAGCAACCACTTACCATCAGGTGGACTGTGTGCTCGTTTGTTACCCTATCCTATAAAAAAAAATAAGAAAAATAAATAAAAATATTTACAGAGAACCACACAGACACAAGCAATTCAGAGGTCCACCGCCGAACTTGTGTTCCTCCTCCACGGAATGCCACAAAATAACAATCAATAATTTGTGAATATTTTATATAATTACAGCAGTTCTTAGTGCAGTTAGTGCAAGATTTACTATTTTTTATGAAACAATATTTTAAAATACATTTCGTTGAGTGATTGAAGAAGCGAAGTCAACGTAATCTTGTGGTTAGGACACCTGACTACTTATAAAGGTTACCGTTAGCGTTACAGTATCTCAAAAGTCCACTGTTGAACATAAGCCTTACCCATAGACTGAGGGAGTGTCATTCAGGTTTTTGTTAATCAATTTGCTCTTGCAAAACTTAAAACTTATTAGCGTATAGAATCAAAAGTTCTAAAAATTTAACTAATATACTATTTAAAGTTATATGTAATGTATGTGTGACATTTTTTTTTATAAAACTTAAAACTTGACAAACGAACTTCCAGTCTACCTGAGGCCTAAGATGGAATTACTCACAACCTGTAGTTATACTGAATCTCTATTATATACAAAAGTTCCTAAGGCTATATTATAGCCTTCAGAATGGAACCCAGCAGCGTAAATACTGTTACGGCCTACGGCTGCTCCTCCAAAGGTTCAATCATCAATATGATATCTTGATAATTAGCCGGGAGAAGCTCTCAAACAAGGAATGCGCGGCTCGAATTCTAGACCGTATATCTACTAGACGCGCGTACACTATTCCGCACTCTCGCCCGAGTTAAATATCGCACCATTCACGTATCTACGTGACGAAGAAGCACGTACTTCATCTAGCTATCTAGATCTACGACGGGCCGTGTATTTTGAGCCTGACGGTCTCCCCACCTCGTGGCTGGCGGGGCACCGACGTTTTGCCCACGCGTCGAGCACGGTTGCCCCCACCTCGGCGCTTATCTCACCTACATACCATCGGGTGAGGCGCCAGCTCGAACGCAATTGGTTGACGTTAAAACATGACCAAATTTGGGCATAAACAAATACTATATACTGGACGGCAGCCACTAACAACACAGCCTCCTACATGGGAAAGGAGCTGCCACAAGTATAATAATAATAATAATTAATAATTATCTGTCGAGCTTGTCGCCATCCCGGTGAGTCACTTAGGCATGTCATCTCCGGTTGTTCGGCGCTTTCTAACTCTGAGTATTTGCACAGACACAATCTAGTAGCCAGGATTCTACACCAGGAGCTCGCTCTGAAATACGGCCTCGTGGATCGGAAACTGCCGTATTATAAGTACTTGCCGGAAGCCGTGCTCGAAAATGACCGCGCCAGGCTCTACTGGGACCGGGCCATCATCACAGACAGGACTATTCTTGCGAATAAGCCTGATATTGTGCTGATGGACCGGGCACAGTCAAGGATATTTTTGGTCGACATTACCATTCCTTATGACGAGAACCTCGTGAAAGCCGAAACAGATAAGGTGACAAAATATCTGGACCTGGCTCACGAGGTTACCGGCATGTGGGGTGGTCTGCCGACCGAAATTATTCCTGTGGTCGTTTCTGCGAATGGGTTAATCCCAGTCAGCCTCCCGGGTCATCTGAGGCGACTGGGACTCCGTGACGGACCGCTCCAGGCTCAAATGCAGAAGGCGGTGCTCCTCGATACCGCCCGCATCGTCCGCCGGTTTCTTTCCCTTTCCCCCTAACCCTCGGCCGTCTGGTCTCCCCTGCCGAGGGCTTCCATCTGGTTGGGTTTTTATATATTTATGTATTTTTTATGTATTTATTTTATTTTATTCATATTTATGTATGTTTACCATTTTCATTTACAATTATATATTTATACTGCCCAACCAGATGAGAAAACTTTATAGATACCCCAAAAATAATAATATTCCATAAAAACATAAAGATATAAAACATAAAAAGATATATTATATAATGTAAGAATTCGTCTTGCAATCAGGTGATTCCCATACAATATCCAAAAATTTCGACATATAACTGTGACATAGTTTCTTATGATATACTTTGAAATCAATATAGAATAAATGTTGTTGTAAGACTATCTCCGTAGTACTCTTTACTAAAAAAACTGTAACAAATATAATCCTTTAAAACTAAACGCCTGATGTGGAGTTTAACAGCACCAGTGCGTATGTGACAACAATACTTAACGCACGACCGGGCATGTACTTCGCAAATTGTTAGAAGCTGTCACGGGAAGAAATAGCGACCACCTAAGTAAAGACACTTAGCTTCCTTGGGATTTAAGCTCTGCTGATTTCCATTAGTGTCTTGTGCATGCACCACATCGAAGGTATAATATACACCAATAAACACCGAACTAATTACTTTTTTATTCAATTAGCGATGTCAAAAATATTTACTTTTGTTTGCTATTCAGAAAAACGTCAACATCAAATAGAATTGGTCATTTACTTAATTTTAAATTTATCGATTTTGAAACACTTTTGCAGTAGCGAGATTAGAATGGCTCTCCAGCACCTTAAAAACGGCAAGGCCCCAGGCGAGGATGAAATTACAGCGGAGCTTCTGAAAGCGGGTGGAAAACCGGTACTTGAAGTCCTTCAGAAGCTCTTTAATTCCGTCCTCCATGGTGGCATTACACCGGAGGCGTGGAGCAGAAGTGCGGTGGTCTTGTTCTTCAAGAAAGGCGACAACGCTCTCTTGAAGAACTACAGACCGATTTCCCTTCTGAGCCGCGTCTACGTGCTGTTTTCGAGAGTCATTACGAATCGTCTCGCGCGCAGACTTGACGACTTCCAGCCTCCCGAACAAGCCGGTTTCCGAAAAGGCTTTAGCACCATAGACCACATACATACCCTTCGGCAAATTGTACAGAAGTCCGAGGAGTACAATTTGCCACTATGTCTGGCGTATGTGGACTATGAGAAAGCCTTTGATTCCGTCGAAATTTGGGCGGTGCTGCAGTCCCTTCAGCGATGCCAAGTTGACTGTCGGTATATCGAAGTGTTGAAGTGTTTGTACAGTAGGGCTACGATGGCTATCCGAGTACAGAACCAGAGTACGAAACCTATCCAATTGCAGAGAGGTGTAAGACAGGGTGACGTCATATCCCCGAAACTCTTTACCGCTGCATTGGAAGATGTTTTCAAGCTTCTGGACTGGAAAGGATACGGTATCAACATCAATGGCGAGTACATCACCCACCTTCGATTTGCCGACGATATAGTCCTTATGGCAGAATCGCTGGAGGACCTAAGCACTATGCTCAATGACCTCAATAGTGTTTTCCAACGGATAGGTCTTAAGATGAACATGGACAAAACAAAGATCATGTTTAATGTCCATGTCACACCTATGCCGGTAGTTGTTGGGAACACTAACCTCGAAGTTGTTGACGAGTATGTTTACCTGGGACAAATAGTCCGACTAGGTAAGTCCAACTTCGACCGAGAGGTCAATCGACGGATTCAACTCGGTTGGGCAGCGTTCGGGAAATTACGGCACATCCTCTCGTCAGGTATACCTCAAAACTTGAAAACGAGACTGTACACCCAGTGCGTGTTGCCAGTTATGACATACGGAACTGAGACGTGGTCCTTCACTGCTGGCCGGATGAGGAAGCTCAAGGTCGCTCAGCGAGCTATGGAGAGGGCTATGCTCGGAGTTTCTCTGCGTGATAAACTCAGAAATGAGGATATCCGCAGTAGAACTAGAGTGACCGACATAGCCCAACGGATTAGTAAGCTGAAGTGGCAATGGGCTGGCCATATAGCTCGAAGAACCGACAACCGATGGGGAAGAAAGGTTCTCGAGTGGCAGCCTCGTACCGGCAGGCGAAGTGTAGGGCGTCCCCCCACTAGATGGAGTGACGATCTGGTAAGATATGCAGGAAGTCGATGGATGCAGGTGGCTCAGGACCGTGCTTTGTGGCATTCTTTGGGGGAGGCCTATGTTCAGCAGTGGACTTGTGAAGGGCTGTAATGATGATGATGATAATGATTCTCAGTAATTTGTTTCAGGGTACGAGAAACTTTCGTCCTGTTTCGCCCCGTTTGTATCGTAAGAGGCGACTACAAAATATATTATAAGGTCATGGTTTCCTTTTTAATGTTAAATAACGTTAAATGGAATTATACCTATTTTGGTTACGTCAGACGTAAAATAGTCAGACTGGAAGTGGGAAGTAGTTAAAGGCGCGACAACCCGTCAAGTGTGACTGTGTGCTGATATATTATTATATTTTTTCAATTGATTATTAATTGATAGATAAAAATTAAGTAAGATTTATATAATCTATCAATCAATCATTTATTGCTTGTAACAAGAATAATCATAAGGCAGTTTTTATCTAATATAAAAATGATATTGGTAATTAACATATTTTAGCACAATATTTGTTTGCTTTCCTGCACTTAGACAAGAAGCTTAGCGATTTTGCAAGAGAGAAAGGAGAGTTGAGCTTTTTTTAGCTTGATCTGTATGTACTCGTATGAATTATAAAGTTATTTTTAATTCATTTTTCACATACTTTCTGGCATATAAATTATCTGAAAATTTATAGACACATTAAGAACTAAAACCGGTGATCAAAACAATAATTTTATTATGCCTTACTAGGACCATACTTTATTTTTATTTTTAGTTTTTATAATATTTTTTATAAAAATATATACTAAAATATACATATATGCACGTCTAGGTATCCGAGTACTCTTGACCCTCCCTTCTTCGAGCAATTTGCTCACATGGTCTTCGAATGTTAGTCTCGGTCTACCTCGACACCTTTTATTATTAACCTTCGCCTATTCACCTTTTATAATTCGCGCTATATATTTTCTTCACCATTCGGTCTTCACTTATTCGCCCAACGTGCCCAAACTATCGAAGTACGCCTTATCAATTTTTGTGATAAGGTCATCTTTCAAACCTGCCATATTGCGAATCTCTTCGTTTCGCTTTCGGTCGGCCATGGTAACGCCGCACATTTTAGGAAGAGATCGCATCTCCACTGCATTCAACTTGCTTTTATGCTTCTTCTGGCATACCCAGGTTTCACTGCCATATAACAAAGTCGGTACCAACACTGCGTTATGTATTGCAAGGCGTGCACTCTTCACTACGCCTTGCCTTTTGACTAACGCATTCAGGGCACCATTGACTTTGTTCCCGGCAGCGACACGCCTGTCCACATCTAAATCACATCTTCCATCCCGGCTAAAAGCACTCCCCAAGTATACAATTTCATTTACCTGTTCTAGACATTCCTGATTTACCCATATTTCACATATCGTTCTCTCTTCGTCCCTTTCAAATACCAGAACCTTAGTTTTATTAGCATTCAAACGGAGACCTTTAATTTCACATTCCTCTTTCATACACGTGATTAATGCCTGCAGTTCTGCCTCTGATGGTGCAATAAGCACTGCATCATCAGCATACAGCAGACAATTTACTTTAATGTCACCCAATTTCACACCCAAACAGCTATCTATCAGCTTCTGTAAACAGCTGTCGAGATACAGTATGAACAGCCAGGAAGACATGACACAACCCTGTTTTACGCCCGTTTGGACGACAAACATGGGTGACAGGTCATGCCCTACCCGCACACAGGCTATTGAACAGGATAATGAATCTGAAAGAAGCGAAAGAGGTATGTAAGGATCGTGACACTTGGCGATCTGTTCTCTCTGGCTACCCCGTCAGGGATTGTGCGTGAAGATAAATATATAAAATATACATGCAGCTTTTTCTATACAGGTGTTATTAAATGGAACATTAACAGGAAGATATACTATGTTACTTTATATTATGTTGTTGTTTAAATATACTTTCAAGAATATTTAAACCTTCCAAATGCATACAAATATTTTTTAATTTTGATTTTAATATGTAGATATGTGACAATATAATAAGTTAAAAAGTATTTTTACATTAATATTGTTTTCATTTCAAAAATGCATAGTTAATTAATAGTTTAATGTACTGTATGATAATTTAAGTTATTTGTTTTAGTTTTTTTATTACTTTTTAATTTTTATTAATTATGTTTTTTTAATATTGTATATATTTCAATATGTTTTTGCTAATCAATAAAATTCTGTATTACTTATGGTAACATCTTTTCATTTCTGTTTTTAATTATAATATACTTACTAAACTATTAGATAAATTTAATTATTTATTTTAATAAAATTGCTTGGTTTCAATATAGATTTAAAAATTAAATATAGATTTAAAATCAAACAAAGATTTAAAATAAGGTAACATGCATGAACCCCTCAAGTAGTGACGGTGAGGGCCTCCTCCAGGGAACGCCAATGGTCTCGGGTTTTGGCTTCCGTCCTAACGTTGCATCTCGCAATATCATCATCATCATCATCATCATCATTACAGCCTTTCATAAGTCCACTGCTGAACATAGGCCTCCCCCAAGGAATGCCACAAAGCACGATCCTGAGCCACCTGCATCCATCGACTTCCTGCATGTCTTACCAGGTCGTCACTCCATCTCGTGGGGGGTCGCCCTACACTTCGCCTACCTGTACGAGGCTGCTACTCGAGAACCTTTCTTCCCCATCGGTTGTCGGTTCTTCGAGCTATATGCCCGGCCCACTGCCACTTCAGTTTACTAATCCGTTGGGCTATGTCGGTTACTCTGGTTCTACTGCGGATATACTCATTTCTAAGTTTATCACGCAGAGAAACCCCGAGCATAGCCCTCTCCATAGCTTGCTGAGCGACCTTGCACTTCCTCATACGGCCAGCAGTGAAGGACTACGTCTCAGATCCGTAAGTCATCACTGGCAACACGCACTGGTTGTACAATTTCGTTTTAAGGTTTTGAGGTATATCTGACGAGAAGATATTATGTCGTAGTTTCCCGAACGCTGCCCAGCCGAGTTGAATCCGTCGATTGACCTCTCGGTCGAAGTTGGACTTAGCTAGTCGGACTATTTGTCCTAGGTAAACATACTCGTCAACAACTTCGAGCTTAGTGCTCCCAACAACTACCGGCATAGGTGTGACATGGACATTAAACATAACAATACAACAATAACAATGACAATAAATATCTTTGTTTTGTCTATGTTCATCCTAAGACCTATTCGTTGGGAGACACTATTGAGGTCATTGAGCATGGTGCTTAGGTCCTCCAGCGATTCTGCCATAAGGACTATATCGTCGGCAAATCGAAGGTGAGTGATGTACTCGCCATTGATGTTAATACCGTATCCTTTCCAGTCCAGAAGCTTGAAAACGTCTTCCAATACAGCGGTGAAGAGTTTCGGGGATATAACATCACCCTGTCTTACAACTCTCTGCAATTGGATAGGTTTCGTACTCTGGTTCTGTACTCGGATAGCCATCGTAGCTCTACTGTACAAACTCTTCAGCACTTCGATATACCGACAGTCAACTTGGCACCGCTGAAGGGACTGCAGCACCGCCCAAATTTCGACGGAATCAAAGGCTTTCTCATAGTTCACATACGCCAGACATAGTGGCAAATTGTACTCTTCGGACTTCTGTACAATATGCCGAAGGGTATGTATGTGGTCTATGGTGCTAAAGCCCTTTCGGAAACCGGCTTGTTCGGGAGGCTGGATGTCGTCAAATCTGCGTGTGAGACGATTCGTAATGACTCTCGAAAACAGCACGTAGACGCGGCTCAGAAGGGAAATCGGTCTGTAGTTCTTCAAGAGAGCGTCGTCACCTTTCTTGAAGAACAAGACCACCGCACTTCTGCTCCACGCCTCCGGTGTAATGTCACCATGGAGGACGGAATTAAAGAGCTTCTGAAGGACTTCAAGTACCGGTCTTCCACCCGCTTTCTGAAGCTCCGCTGTAATTCCATCCTCGCCTGGGGGCTTGCCATTTTTAAGGTGCTGGAGAGCCATTCTAATCTCGCTCAGACTGACGTCCGGGATATCTTCGGAATAGTGTCGGATAAGACTCGCTCTTGAATCGTTACTCACACTTGCGTGTGGCTCCAACGATGACGTGTACAGCTGCCCATAGAACCTCTCAATCTCTCGCAATATACAGTAGGTTATTGTTCGTAGGCTCTGTAAAAGTGCAGTAAGTACAGCATGTAAACATAAACAAGTAACGACAAATTCAATGAGGGTAGCTTTGCCCGCCGCGATAAGGCGGACTCAGGCAGCAAGTCAGGCAACATTTATAGCCCGATGACTCAGTTGATAACGCGAGCACTATAACATATTTGTGGTATTTGTCTCTGTAGGGTATTGGTCTTTTTCTCCCACAGGGACCGGCCGGATTGGGAGAGAGCGGGAGGGGCCTTCTATGGTTGCTATTCTGTTTCACAGTGCTCTGCCGTTAGCACTTGATCGTGCGTAGTGTTTTCCGTGTTGTAAACAAGTTTTGGTTTTTGTAGAATATATAATTTTTTTATATTGCTCATACCTAATCTGTTCTTCGTACATTTATTCATGAGATAAAAGTTGTAATAATTTTTTTTTATATATCAATAATACACATATTTGATTACTCAATTTGAATACAGTTCGGCTTAACTGCTTCATTCTAAGTTTTAAAATATGAACCGGTTATTTCTACGCCACAAAGCACGACGACTACGACGTCCTTATTGCGAGACTGACTTAACGTCCTTCTAGAATAATAATATTCAAAGAGTATACTATACTCTTTGAATATTATTACTATAGAGTATATAAATACTATTGGTAATATTTTTGAACAATTGTAGATTACATTATACGCATTCTCTAAAAAATCAGTCATTATTACTTCACTAAGAGGATTTTTGCACCTCTAAAGGTTTTCTAAAAAGCTGTAAAGGTACAAAACTGTCTTTAAGCTACGTTTTTTTTTTCGTCTATTAAAAACGTCACCCCCACACTAGGATTTTCTCCAGTGTCGTGGAGGCAGTTTACAAACATAAATTGCACAAAGACAAACATCCAGACCCGGAACAATTATTTGTAGGCCATACAAATACTTGTTCCGTGCGGGATTCGAACCCGTGGCCCGCAGCGCAACAACTGATTGCTAAGCCACTGCACCACGGAGCCGTCAGATCATAATCATCCGTCAGATTATATCATAACTACGCATAGAAACAATAATACTGAAAGTAATTAAAATCTATACACTCTAAGACGGCTGTAGTATGATTAAAAAGTTTTAACTGTCGTAATTCATTAGGATTAGGATAACCATAAAATGCTAATCTAAAAAGAAAAAATAGTTTTGGGAAACAATTACTAAAAGACACAGATAATATAAATATACTGCACATTGAAAGGAAGAAAAGGAATTAATACCATATCTATTTTTATTGACATTTTTGTAATAATTACATTCCTCTCATAGAAACATCGATTCCCACGTTTTTTGCTACAATTCAAAAGTTGACTTTTTCGCTTTTCTCTTTGCGTGTTCTATCGCAACTATCACGAGGAGTGCTCTGAGGAATTGTTCGGACTAATTCCAGCCGCACAATTTCAACATTGCTCATCGCGACAAAACTCGCGATACCATCCGTACCATCTTGCGGTCTACAAGCTTCGTCCTCGCACAATTTCTTTGTAGAATTGTCTACTACCAGAGATTTTTCCGGACCAATATGACTTAGGGACCATCAAGAAAAGAGCCTGCTCTTTTTTAAAGCCTAACTACGCATCTGTAATTCCCCTTATGTTGAAGTTGTTCATGGGCGACGGTAGACACTTACCATCAGGTGAGTCGCGTGTCAGTTTTGTCACCCTTCTATAATAAAACAGCCTTCTATATACTCGTAACGTACGTGAATATAGCCTTCAGAGCGGAATCCAGCAGCGCAAACACCGCTATTTGGCGGTAGACAAGGAACCTATACAGACAGACACAAGGCAAGAAGGGAGTCCTACTACACTAGTTGTATAATAATAATATAACAATATTAAACGTAGAATGATGTATATTATGTACGAATTCGTCTTGCAATCAGATGATTTCAAAACAATATCATGAATTCTCGACATATAATAATGACATATTTTCACATGTTATACTTTAAAATCAATATAGAATGAATAAAGTCGCTAGACTATACCCGTATTTCTCTTTACTACCAAAAGCGTTCAAAGGGGATATACAACGTGGTTGCTTTGGATTAAACAGTTTGATTAAATTCTAATATCGCCCATACAATTTAAGCTTGCATACACTGAGTAAAAGCCGTAATCAATAAAGGTGGTATGTTTGTCACGCGTGCCAGATATTCATCCATCTATACTGCTTTGATACCTGGAGTGCAATATGCCTGATTTATGTCAGATATTTAAAAAGTAAACACAGCTGAGTTTGATTGATTATATTTTACACAAGCAAAAAAGTTAATGAAAAACCCTAATTGAGTGTTAATAAGTCTTTGTGATTTTCATTTTTGTAATGCTGTAACATAAATTATCTATAATATAGGCAATATTTTTTAATAGTTAGGAGCGTGATTTGAGATTGGTGAAAATTTATAATATTATGTTTTGATACCGTACTTTCAGAAGGCTCTTGAGCTCTCCAAAGCGAGATTTATAATACAACATCTATACAAATAAATAAAATTGAAGTGTCTCTTTGTAATGTCAAAATTACAGTTTTTTACTAAATGCATATGAAAGTATATACGGTACTAATAACAAAATTACAATTTTTAAAGTTTTTGTCTGTCTGTCTGTCCGTCTATCTGTCTGTTTGTTCCGGCTAATCTCCGAAACGGCTGGACCGATTTTGACGGGATTTTCACTGGCAGATAGCTGATGTCACAAGGAGTAACTTATGCTACTTTTATTTTAGAAAAAGAATTAGGGTTGCGCGCAAAAAAAATTAAACCCCAAATAACACACGGGTGAAGTCGCGGGGAACAGCTAGTCCTAGCCACATCTCTCGTATTTGAGAAAGTTTTGGAGCAGTTAAGAGTCTGCCGCACTGCCCAATATGTGAACTTCGCAAGGCCTCCACTTACCATAAGGTTGATACTGTGCTCAATTGTCACCTTTACTTCTTTTAAAAATATCTGTAACTGTTAAAAGGTCGGCATCGCACCTACAATTCCTCTGGTGTTGTAAATGTTCATTGACGACGGTAATCACATAACATTAGGTAAGCCACATGCTCCTGTGCCTCTACTATAAAAATACTGTTATTATTACCGTGTAATAGTGGTGTAATAATATCCACTTTATATCAGCCCAGGAGTAACAAGAGGTGATAGAAACTAAACCAGCAAATCTACGGGGGAGATCTATGATTAACAGTGGACTTTGACAGGCGGTAATGAAAATGATGACGATGATTTTACTATCAGTTTTACGTCAAATGGATTGTAAAACCTTCCTTCTTCCTCTCCTAATTGTGTACACATAGTTTGCACATGCCCTTTTAATTAAAGCAAAACATCAGTACGTATATATATATCTGATATCTCGCATCTTTAAGGATGTTACCCAACACCGATGTGGACATTATAACACAACCATATATAGAAGTCTTTTAGATCTTCCAACTACTTTATGTTACTTACGCGTGACTTACGATGAAATGAGCCGATGTATTTTCGCAATATACGAGTAAACATATTTTAGTTCTATTATCATCTTTTTAAATATTATACAGAATGCCTGGTAAATTACTTGATTTTTTATGTAAATAGTATGTTTAGACTTATGACAATGACTTCGACACCGATGTGTCTTATGCGATAAGGAATGAAAAAGGTAAAAATAAATAACTTACTAATTAAAAATAATACTATTTATTTTAAATTGTGTGCAAATGAATATAGATACGTAGCTTAGTTTAGTTTAGTTTACGACGGACTGTTTTCCGCAACTCCACGCCTAAGCGCGTATTTTGCATGTGGACAGGTATAATGTAATTGTTCGAGCCATGAAATCTCCCCGAAGAAGTTCAACAGTCCTTTGATGTTGCAAGCAACTTCGGGGAGTGATCCCGGCGTGCCGAGATGTTTAGCCCTGTATCGACTGTAGCGACCTCCGGACATGTCAGCAACTACGTGGGCCGCCGTGTCTTCCTCCCCATACATGCCCTGCACAGGTGACTATCTGTAACACCTATGGTAAATAAATGTTTGTTAAAGGAGCCATGCCATGTGATAGCACTTGTTACTACCCTGATCTGTGGCTTGTTCAATCTCATTAGAACCTTGGTTATTCGACTGTTTATTTCAGGCAGGGCCACTCTAGCTTGTTAATTAGTGAAGTCTCTACGTACCAGTGGACGAACGTTACCAAAGGGGAGAGGTATAATTGGTTCCGGCCCTATAGTGGCCAGAGGCGATTCTCTTCTGGCCAGTTCTTCAGCTGCATCGTTACCTCTGGATTCACTGTGTCCCTTTATCCATTTTAGGTTCATATTGTTGTGTTTACATACCTCATTTAATCGTTGATGGCATTCATATATTAGTTCCGAGTTCACCACGTTGCAACTCAGAGCTTGGGTGATGGAAAAGTTTTTTAACCTTCCTAGCATCTATTGCTATGGCCACTTGGATGATACCCATACATACCGCCTGAAATATTGTATTATGGGTACCTAGCTCTATACATATGAGGTCTTCAGAGAAAGTTCCACATCCTACACCTTCATTTGTTTTAGAACCATTCATGAAAACCCTAAACTCAGTTAACAGTGGTAGAGCCAAGCGGCAGCTTTTGCTGTCCCACGGATGGGCCGGCTCGAACCGGGGTAGTACCACGACCTCACAGAAAACCAGCGTGAAGTAGAGGTTTACCTCTGCGTTTCGCTTGGTGAGTGCAGGTGGCCGGAGGCCCTTTTTACTGGAAATGAGGCATTCCATCTTAGTCCTCACGGGTGACAACGCATCTACATTTTGATTTGTAACAGAGGATAGATGTAGATGTCTATGGGCCGCAGCAACCACTTACCATCAGGTGGACTGTGTGCTCGTTTGTCACCCTTATCCTATAAAAAAAAATCCCTCCGGTTGGCTGCTTGTTTGGGGATATTATCGTACTTGGCTTATAAGATAGGAATTTTTGAGTAAATTCTATCAATTATACCTTGTATGAGGGTCTCTACTATTACTCCATAGATACGTAATTATATAGCGTCTTAAAGTCATAAATTGTTCCTCATTAATAAATGAAAGCCAGCTGTTGAACTTTACCACACAAACCTGAATGGAGATTTTATTATTTTCTATTTCATCAGATTTAACATATAAGATCGATATCGCAGTTTCAACAATTACATTTATGTTATCTACCATATAAGTATGTGTCTATGAGCTAAAACATCCATTTACAGTCTGATGTTTTATAACTATTATAAACCAGGGCTTACAACGATATTTGATTACAACGCCACTTAATGGTATATGGTAATGTATCCGAAAATAGCAAAGCACTTTAACCCAGCTTAACAAAAGCCTGTTACTCTTGCCTTGAAGATATACGCATTTCAATTGGATGGAAGAACAGGTGCTGAAAAAATCATTGCAATTTTTTTGTACACATTATGAACGAAGAAGCAAGCCGTTTGATTTGAATAGTATATCAACAACAGAGGAGTACATACCGAGCGTCTTCTTGTCCAATGTTAGAACGGAGAGGAAGGAAATCCTATTCAAACGGACTCTCTAAAATTTATCCTAAAATGTCAAAAAACTAGCTATTGTAATATATGTCACTTGTTTTAATAAAAAAAAAAACTAGTTGTGATTTGTATATTTCTGTAAGCGCGGATTTCCAAACACAACACTTAAAAGTCTATGGCGGGCTGTCTGTCCATTACAGAGGTTTTCTCTGAGAGTGTTTCACGTAGTGCAAAATTTGACTTACAATTAATTATAAATGCGGTTACCCAAATACAGACATACAAGGAAAATTTTAGTTTAATTTCGGGCGTGAAAAGAAATGTCGAAAAAGTTTTTAGAGCGAATCGGACAATTAATTTAAAGCTCTTTGATCACCATTCAAAAAAAAACGTGTATTTCTTTTGTCATTTGTGATTTTATGTTACATTTTCTCTAATCAATGCTTCAAACTGCTATCCCCATCTTATATCTAAAAATAAAACTGTAAAAAAATCTAAAAAAACATGCATGAGTGTCGTGGAACACTTGGTTGGAACGAAATTCCTTTCGTAGCATATTATTGATTAACAAATACATATAAATGAATTACTGTCGTTTATTAAAATGAAGCGTCATTTAGAATAAAATAATATTTATTTCATGGCAAGATAAAAAAGTGCGAGGGAGATGGATATTATTCCATCTCACTTCCTTATAGCCGCCAAGGCCGTCTACAGTACATCACAAGGGGTCGTGACAGAAAAATCTTACAATTTTTCTCGGCTTACGGAAGATTTATGTTATTATATTTTTTAAAATTGCTGTTTATAAATATAAGAAACTTATATATTTTTATATTGTGCAGCTAATTATTTATCACGATGTAGGGGCCAAAATTTAGCGGCCTACTTACTGTCGGAAATTATATATAAATCGGCTCCTATTCCTACATTTATTTTAGGTAATCCTCTAGATTAATATAACTTTCTACGAATGTACCACGTTTTCCTTGACAGGTCTGATTTACCACAGGCGTCTGACTATTACTTTCCCACGGATGAATTAAATTACCTGGCAGGTAATTACGAAGTGATTTCTATCATTAATTAACTGTAGTAATCTTAGATGGGTAGTAATTTTTGTGAAGTCTTATAAATCACTTCGATTGGCATAAATCTAAAATTTCTATTTATTTGAATTACTTAGCTCAGGACGCGAGCGAGTCGAGTTCAATCTGTGTTAGCACTAAATTAAATATTACCGTGTGCTTGGAGGTGAAGGAAAACATAGTCAAGCAACCTGCATATCTGGAATATTAAAATGTTACAAGTACGTGTGAAGGCCGCCAACGTGCATCGGGACAATTAACCTTATTTTGCTTTTCATACTAAAAAAATGAATGAATAACAATATACATAACATAACAAATAATCATGATGTAAACCTCTCGAACTGATAGTCTAAACGTATGCATTGCACGTACTGCTGTAACAGGTTAAAGAATGATATCTACCTAGACAGAAAATAAGTTCTACCACCTCGTAAGAGTATTTTTGGAAGCTATTAACTAAAGATATACTAAAACCCTCTTCGAAACGAGAGGAGGCCTATGTCCAGCAGTGTGACGTATATACTTTACTTTTTAGGGTTCCTTAACCGAAGGGTAACCAACGGGACCCTTTTACTAGGCCTCCGCTGTCCGTCCATCTGTCTGTCAGCGCGCTGTATCTCATGATCCGTAATAAGTAGACAGTTGAAATTTTCACAGCATGTGTACTTCTGTTGCCGCTATAACAAAACATAATAAAAAATAAAATAAATTAAAAATTAAAGGGGCTCTCCTACCAGAAACGTGATTTACGGTGGTAAGTAACACTTCATGCGCAAGTTTGAATCGCACTTGGCCGCCTTTTTTTTAATATCAGCGACAATACTTATCATTCAACTTTTCGGAAAATTTTATAACGCGTTAAAGTGTACACGCTAACGTAGAAGCACTTTTTAATCTACCCATTCCCGAAGAACGGAGGCTTAGATGTAGTATCAGAAACATATCCTACGTCTTCATTTCATATTTGGTCTACGCAAATATGATCACGTTTCCAAATAACGCAATTAGGTCAATTATCCACCTTCGCCGGAATGCACGCTTTCTTTTTCTCCTCTATAGCACGATTTTTATACTCTTCACCCCAGTTTAACTTGTGAAACGATTTCAGAGTTTCTGTTGAAGCTTCTAGTTAATAGTTATGGACTTCTAACCATTCCACAGGATTATTACTACGACTGTGTCAAGGTGCGATCTATTAAACTATGAAATAATTTTCCTGTTTCGATCCGTCACGCCATATCCGAATGTTTACTGGACACTACTGTGATCGCAGTCTACGTCATCTTAATTCTTATTATTTTTAATTTTTCTTTAAATTAATAAATATTTACTCCTTGAATTTTACATAATGTCTATTTATTTTAATTTTCTGACCATTCGAAGATTGCCTGAAAGAAGTACGCTCTCACAGAATACCAGCGTAAAATAGCCGCTTAATGCTGTTGTGTTTCGTATGGTGAGTGCAGAGAACCGGAGACTCTTTTTACTGGAAAAGAGGCGTTTCATCTTAATCCTTCTTACGCATTTGCATTTTGATTCACAAACGAGGATAAATGTAGATGTCTATGGGCCACAGCAACCACTTACCATCAGATGGACTGTGTGCTTGTTTGTCACCATATTTCTATAATAAAGCTAGATATTTCATATGTGAACCAGGTCGACGAACCTATAGGGCCACCGTAGATCACGTACACCGGAACGTCCATAGCAGGCGTAGGCAATTTTCACTAAAAACTACATTAACAGTCATTGAACAGCAAGTGCCACTTTCTACGGGAGAAACGTGCCTACGACATGTTAATGACAGCTTTGAGTTGTAGACACATAAGGCTATTAGGCAATATTGGTCGCGACTGCAACCACGTTTGGTGCGTTCAACTAGCCTCGATGAAGTACAGCTACACGATAGGAACAATCAACATGATCTATCTAACACAGCATTTGACGTGGATCTAATGTTGAAAATATAAGACTCACATTCGCTTATATTATTTCAAATGGTTATTTCTCTTATTGCTAGTAATTAAACATAAAATTATAAGGTTTATTATTACATCACACCTGCTATCTTTATAAAATCCAATGCTTGGAACACTCCAGCTATTTTGTATTGATTAGAAGATTTTCTAATAAACCGTACGCTGGGCAAGCTGGTTAAGAAATTGCAAAAAATGTTGTTGTCCATCAATATTACAATCGTTGCGCTTTGGGTTCATCGTTCCTAGATAGATTTTCAATCACTAAAAGGAAGCCTCTCTCAGAGCAGCGTCTCTTGTGGCAAATTACAGAAGTGAGGTCCGATTTTGGTAAGATATTAGCGTATCGCCACTTACACTTAAAGTAATATTATAAAATACAAATATTTTGTATTTTTTTTCTGCCGACTTCCAAAAAGGAGACAGTACTCAATTCGACGCGTATGTTTTTTTTTTATGTGTGCTACCTCATACCTTTATACTGGGTGGACCGATTTCAATGATTATTTTTTATATGAAAGCTATGTTCTTGTGTGGTTCCATATGAATTTGATCAAGGTCAGACCAATAGTTTTTGAGTTATTTGAGTTATTCTTAATAACTTATATTGAAGTCGGCTGTACAAAATTTTTTATTTTAAATTATTTTCAATCAGCCCGTTATTCATTTACTGAACATGAACCTCTCGTGTTGTAGAATCACGTTTGGTTTTCACACAAATCTTAAATTTAATATGGAATTAAGAAATTATTAAGAAAAAAAAATAAAATTCGAGTTTAAAAACTAAAAAACAAAAACACGCATACATCATAAGCTGTGAGGATACATTTACAGTTTTCATACTATTCAGACGCTCGGAATTGGATCAAAGCTGAATTTAAAAAAAAATCACATACATACAGTGCAAGTTAATGGAAGCGTGTCAAAAAGAAATTATATAAAGTAAATATTAGTTTAATAGATTAAACTTGTAACTAGAACTAAAAGCAGCATAGCGTTATAAAAAGTAAGAAATACGAAATGGGCTCAATGGCCTATTACCTTTTTTCATAGTAATAAAAATCCAAGATGGCAGTTGAAGAGACAGTGGAGACAAAAACAGGTAACTGAATAGTAAGAAATGTTGTCTGTATACAGTTGCGTGTAGATCGAGTCTAATAAAAACAAGCGATAATAGGTAGTATCTCCGGGCCTTAATGGTTCATCGGTCCGATATACGGTCTTCTTACTACTTGCGACAATCTTCATACTTACATTGAAGACACACAAAACATCTATCAATCTTTAACGCAATTACTTTGCTGCTAAACAAACAATATAATACCTATTTTTGTTCAAAGTAAATTCAACTTTAAATAATATTAAAATTTTAAAAGAGAAAAACTTAAACAGCATGCATTGATTATGGGCTGTGATGTTCCAAGCGAGAATACTAAGTCTTAGCGATTAAGTTATTGTATGTTTTTTTTTTACTTTTATAAGCCGCTTGACTACTAATGTGCTACATATATTGACTTGTCATCAATTTTAATACGATACGGTTATGTCTTTAAAAATTTCATATTGTTTAGACGTCCGGAAGTGAGTGAAAAATGAATCACAAAATTCCGTTACATCCACACTAAGTGTACATACATTATAAGTGTACGTACATACAAACATAAAGGTCAAATACGTAATATTAGATTCATCAGATGAATATTCAGTCTATCAATTCTATCAACTTCTTATTTGGTGACAAATTGTAAGTTCCATTTTTTAAATTGGCAACTGGGTTAACAACCGCAGTAGGATATATCCTCATTGCGATAACGGTTTTTCGTAAGTATTTATAAATACTAAAATATGAATATCTTTAAATTTATCTTAAATGCTGATAATATGCATTAACATGCGAAAATAAACTAAATTGAAAACTAAACATTCTCATGTTACTTAAATGCTAATACACAGTTCATTTGGCTTCCTTAATCGAATGATGCGAATCCATTTGCTTCATGCATCATTACGTAGCAAATGTCTAACACACACAGCTTCAACCTATTATGTTCCATAATACAAATACAATAACATTATGTGTTATTAATTCAGATAAAGAATTTTTCTAGTATATTTCATAAAGGTTACCGTCACAGCCTATCAAAAGTCAACAGCTGGACATATACCTCACCCATAAAGCTATATTATAGTAGTGGTACTTATGGGTCGGCTCGACCAGGGTAGGACCACGCTCTCACAGAATACCAGCGCAAAATAGCAGCTCAATGCTGCTGTGTTTCATATGGTGAGTGTAGAGAACCGGAGATCCTTTTTACTGGAAATGAGGCATTCCATCTTAGACCTCAGGTGTGACAAAGCATCTGAATTTTTATTCATAATCGAGAATAGATGTAGATAAATGCGAAAACGCACTGTAGCAGTGTAGCGGGCTTATTGCTCCGTAACCCTAATTAGAGGTAATAATAAATAAGAGGCAAATGAGAAGAGGCCTGCAACCAGCAATGGGACAACAAATTTTTAATTGCCTTTTATTTCGTCTAATAAAGAAAAGAATTATAAAGGGAATATTTATTTTAATAAAATACGGTTAAAAAAATATATTTTCTTCACACCTAAATATCAAGCAGGTTAAATAACAATTGATTGATCAAGCGAACGCTTTTGAGAGTGATTTCCGAAAATTGTTTTCCTTCAAATTTCTTACAAATGGGCTTAAATTGCATTGAAAACGTATTTCTATAAATTGAGATTAATGGTGCGATGCCGTGAGCCAAGATCCTTTTTCACAATCTTCTCTATTGAGCGAATTGAATATCACTTTGCATTTATCTAAAATAAACAGTATCGTATCAAATTTTGAGTAATATATTTTACTAACAAAACGATACTACATGGCTCTCTCTTGAACGATGAAATAATATATTTTATACGTTGGCTATTAATGACAAATGTATATCTATTTGCTACAGTATAGTTTTTCTCCAAATGTCAATTTTACTTACGGTGTATCTGCAGATTGAGGACGATCCGGCGACCGTCTAAATGCCTGAATTTATTTTATAACATATTTTAAGGAAAATATTTTCTATAATATTTAATAAACTCTTTGGTCTAGACAATACTATTGAGTATAGGCTCCTTACAAATTTAGAACATAGTATATAGTAAAAATGAAATTAGCAGTTGTAATATTCACACGAAGCTACTGTTTTGAAGAAGAACAACGTCACTCTAAGCTAGTCATCAATTGTGTCATGTGCTAACTGGTAGGAGCATAGAAAACATTTTTTTTTTCGCCGAGACAAATTGTAAAGATAACTATTACGTTGAAGCCACGTTTACATAACCACTTAGTGTATAAAGTGGACATGCAGTTCGTATTTCGAAAGCTGTCAATTCATTTGTATACAAAAATACAACAACAAGCTCGTTAAACGCAAGGCTGCTGTGGCGAAAAAACATACAATTACAGGTTGACCGCGACCCGAAACCTGACCAGCACTGCACTCAGGGTTGCCAGGATTTAAACTGCAAATAAATGTAGGGCGCTCATGTAGATTTGTCAAGATTACGGTTCTTTATTTATATTTATTACCTACTAACTTTTAAATATTAAAGTAAGGAATATTTTTTTTTATAAACGTTTTATAAGCGTCTTTGTGAGTACAAAAGCTTGCCCCTATTTTGAACATGATGGAATCATCATCAATTGGAAAGTGGCTGCGGTTTGTCCAACTTTCCACAAAATATATAGTTATAACCTAACACGAACTCAACGTTTTTATGTTTTCGATCATGAAAGGCATAACAAAAAGAAACTAATTACTTACAGGCAGAAAAATGAATATCCTGTATAAAAATTTTATGTAGGTATAAAACATATTATAATTGGAATAATTATGAAATAAAAACTATGTGAGTTAGTGTTGTCTTGTCTGTAACCTCTGCATCGCGACTAATAGAATCAGCAATAATAAGTACTATTTAATCTAACGCGGCTGTCCGAACTGGGACATTTTTTCTTGTCGTTGCGGAGTGCTTATTAGCCGTGGCTTGGTTACACATAGTGAATTAAGAGGAACACATGGCTGGCCCGAGGTGGCCACTCCGAGTGGGCTTGTAGAGCTCACCCTACCGCAGCAGTAGAACTGTATGATCAAGGTGGAGTCGCGGCGGAAGAGGAGTGTTGGTATAGCGATATACCACTCGCAGTGTCCTCCGTAAATCTGGCGCGGCCGCACCGTTGCTAGGGTGGTGATGGAACACGCTGGGAGACCAGTTTCAGTATTACAAGGCGCCGCTCTCCTACCTAACCTAACCTTTGCAGCCGATATTTGGTTGGCGGCGTACCTATAGACTGGATCTGCCGCTGGGATCAGGAAATTTGGCGCTCCCGAGTTTTCGCTTTTAATAGCCCCATGGCCTCCGCGTATCAGGCTCGGGGAGGCCCATGGCGTAGGTAAAGTTGGAGGCCGTGGAGTGGCCGTGTGTTCTGGGCCGCCTTAACAAAGAGTATGGTAACAGTATTTTTATTAGGCTACGAAGTTTTATCGGATCTTCTTGCTTGCGCAGCACACTTGTCATAAAATCGTCTCGAACCTCGTTCTGTATGATCCCACATCTCCTTTAACTTCGAAAGATACATATTAAAGGTGATTAAGATCTCAAAAGTTCCCAAAAAAAACCTTTTTTATGAATTTTTATCACAATATTATCAGCTTTTTTCCCTATACGAGTAGAGTACAACACGGTTTCATTGGGTCATTTTACAAGTAAAACAATCATAGTACGAGCATATAAAACAATGATTAATTCACATGTTTATTCATAATTTTGTAAAATTACTTCGGTCCAAGTTTACTCAAGTAATTAAGAGTTATATAATTACATGTTTAATGAACGGCCGGTACAATATTACCCAAATAACGAGTTAAATGAACGCTTACGAACTCAAAAACATTATCATTACTTAAGCTTAGTGACCTCGTTTACGTATATTTCACAAAATACGAACAATCTGAGTTTTAAATTTAAAACCACTTCCTGGCAAAGAGATTTATTATTTAAAAAAAAAATATTGCTTTATTTTATTTTAAATTGTTTTTTTATTCTTCAAAAATCCTTAGTATGACTGTAATAAACCCATTTCATTAAAATAAAATTGCTAAGTGAAATAAAAATAGTTACAATATATTTCGTCTTATTCCTATACAAATTAGGTTTTGATCAAAATCAGATCCATCTGCTCGAAATTGTGTTGAAACCGTGTCTCCATTTTGCCATATTCCGGCTATTGATATAAATCCTTAGACGTGATTAATCAGCTTTTAAGAATGCACATAGCATATTTTAATTTCAGTTGTACAGGGGCTTTGCCTTTAAAAATATTTCCAATTATAATATGAGTCTCTGAGAGATGACTATATATAAGATATTTGTGTCATTTGTTTTTGCGGTCCGTGGGGTCCACCTGTTGTCTTGCTGCTGTGATAAGAGGGCAGTTTCTTAAAGGCATAGTATATAAGTATATAAGCATAAGTATTGGCCATTCAGGAAGGAAACGCAGTCACCGTTGTTGTCACGATACAACGGGGAGTAGAACTGTGTGATAATTTAAGTTTTTAGTTTCAGTGTTTTATTATAGTTTTTAATATTCTATATGTTTCAATGTTATGTGATTAAAATTAACTAAAATGTTAAGTTATTTGCTATTTAGATATGTTTAACATCAGTTTTCAAAATTGCAAACCCTATTGAAATGTAATTCCCATTCCACGGACGATTATGTGTACATCTAAACTGACACATCATTATTGTGTTGCCCTAAATAGTCAACGAACCAACGACCAGTATGAATTCATCTTAAATTAAATCATTCTATTCACACTGTATACCAAATTAAATATTACATTAATCCAAACAGATGTTTAGTTATAAAAGCCTGTAGTTCAAAATAATATAATCTCGTCATAATGCTTGATGGGGAAAGCTTGCGCATCGCCGTAGGAATCCGTCTAGGAGTCGGCAATTCGTCAACCTTACCAGTGCCCCTGTGGTAGCAGCGTCGAGTTTGGACTCCACGGTTCTTTGAACGGTGTCATCCGAAGAGCTCTTGTCTCTATAAATGTTCCCTCGGGTTTAGAGCCTTGTGGAATATTTAGAGACGATGGCAAGATACCGGACTAGCCCTAGTGTGGGAGCTACTTGCGTAGACACTTTGGCGATCTCATCTCAGGGGTACCTCGTTTAGAGCCGGGGCGGCATCAAAGGCAGCTGAATTAAGTAAGTGGCGCTTATATGAGTCTTTGGGAGATTACTGCATATTTGTCTAATTTGCTGTAGAGACTATCGGTCCGTGGGGTCCACGGGTGTGAAGTTCCTAAAGGAACTGTATCCGCGACTGGTCATCGCTGCTGGTGATAAGAAGGCTGGTTCTTTTCTCGCTCAAAGGTTAAGTATAGCCATTCAGAGAGGAAACGCATATACCATGGGGACATATATTATATGATATATATATATATATATATATATATATATATATATATATATACATATATATATATATATACATATATACTTAGGCCTGTACGAGAATTAAAATTTTTAATTTTAGTTTTTCATTATTATAGTTCTTTTAATATTGCATATATATATATATATATATATATATACCATATATATATACTACACGGCTGGGTTATATATAATTATTTTACCCAGCCGTGTAGTAACGACGTAAGAATTCACTACCTCATTACCATCCCATGGGTGTCGAAAGAATCGACCGCTAATTTTTCTCTAACGCCGTGAACGTGGTAAATCAGCACCCAAAATTGCAATTGACAATTTCATTGGCACCCGTGGCTATAAAATCCGGGTTGCTCGCATATTATGAAATTTATAGCGAAGGCTTTAGACCACTGAGCTACCACGGCTTTCCTTAAACGACATATTCATGATTTTTTGTAAATGCGTAAAATGAAGATCTGTTTTTTGCTACAAAATTTGGCGTTTACTTTTTAATGAACGAAAGTAAATTAATGAGGTTTGTGTTCATACAAATCGCATCATCATCGTCATCATAACAGCCCTTAACAAGTCCACTGCTGAACATAGGCCTCCCCCAAGGAATGCTACAAAGCACGATCCTAAGCCACCTGCAACCATCGACTTCCCGCATATCTTACCAGGTCGTCACTCCATCTAGTGGAAGTCCATCTTTTGAAGTTTTGAAGTATACCTGACAAGAAGATATGCCGTAATTTCCCAAACGCTGCCCAGCCGAGTTGAATCCGTCGATTGACCTCTCGGTCGAAGTTGGACTTACCTAGTTTGACACTATTTGTCCCAGGTAAATATACTCATCAACAACTTCGAGCTTAGTGCTCCCAACAACTACCGGCATAGCTGTGACATGGACGTTATACATGATCTTTGTTTTGTCCTTGTTCATCTTAAGACCTATCCGTTGGTAGGCACTATTGAGGTCATTAAGGATAGTGCTTAGTTCCTCCAGCGATTTTGCGATAAGGACTTCGACATCGGCAAAACAAACCACATAATGGCGGTGTGAGAATATCCACTAACCTATATCATCCCGTGGGTCGTAAGAGGCTACAGAGGGAAATTGCACCAGGTGATGTGCAACAGCGTTTTCTTAATAACATCCGAATAAAAATTAAAAACTGCGATTGCCAACTCGCTTGCCAAACGTGACAACTATGGCAAATGTCCCCCCTATGAGACAGTCTACGGAGAGACCTATGTTCAGATGTGGACTTTTTTCTTTAAAAAAAAAACGTTGGGCGTAACGTTTTTTCACTAGGATTTTTTCCTGTGTCGTGGAGACAGTTTACAAACAAAAATTGCGCAAGGACAAACATCCAGACTCGGAACAATTATTTGTAGGCCATACAAATACTTGTTCCGTGCGGGATTCGAACCCGCGGCCACCAGCGCAACAACTGATTGCTAAGCCACTGCGCCACGGAACCGTCCTTGGACTCTTATAGACTTTAATGAACTAGTGTTAATATATCTTTGCATTCATAATAATTCCCGCGTAATGGTGGTGGAAATATATCCACTACCCTATATCGTACCGTGCGTATCGTAAGAGGCGATAGAGGGAAACAATCTATGGGATGAACTACCTACTTATTGACGGCTCCGTGGCGCAGTGGCTTCGCAATGAGTTGCAGCGCTAAGGGCCGCGGCACATGAGTAAAGAAATTACTCTGTGGCCGCAGTTTCGAATTCCGCACGGAACAAATTTTTATTTAGCCTACAAACAGGAGATACAGGAGAAAATCCTAGTGTGCAGGTAACGTTTTTTAAGATAAAATAATAAAGAACACTACTATAAAATAATAAACTGCGGTTGCTGTATTTCAAGCGGGGCAACTATGGCACATATGCCCTATAGGCAATCCTTGGGGAGGCCTATGTTCAGCAGTGGACTGACAAGCGGTAATGATAATGATTATGATTCATCATAAAAACATTTCTATTTTAGGTTTTTTCAAGGCAACAGTGAGTATGCAAATTTTAGGCGAAAGGTTACCATCACAACACATCATAGTCGTACCCTACCCGTATCGTTCTGTTACCATGTCCATAGGACTATAGTTAAATAATAAAAAGAACTGACGACTAATCAAAAATCTGTCTATCAACACTTCACTCACACTATCACCCTATTTCTACCGACTTCAAAAAGGAAACGGTACTCAATTCGACCGTATGTTTTTTTTGTGTGTTACCTCATAACTTTTTACTGGGTGAACCGATTTCGATGATTCTTTTTTTATTTGAAAGCTAGTGTTTCACATGTGATCAAGGTATGACGAATAGTTTTTGAGTTATTCTTAATAATTTATATTGAAGTCGGTAGCACAAAATTTTTAATTTTTAATTATTAAGTTACTGATGGTGATTGCCGGTTTGTGTGATTATAAGTTCAAACGGTATCTGAAAATCGGTGTATTGCTTCCTTGTGTGTAAACTGAGCTACGGCGTATTTGTACCATACTAAGCAATTCCTCATTTGCTCCTTCAATAAATAGGAATCAATTTCCGATACAAATATTACTGCGATGGAACACCGGAAATTAATCCCGAAACGTAACAGTTCTGAAGAAACATAAATATACACTGTAGTTTTTATATGAAGAACGACAAAATGTCCAGACTAAACCGTTCTCAATTTACGTAAGCAACGTAACTCACGTAGTAGAACGTGCCTCCGAGTGTTGGCATGCAGATACAAATTTTATTACAATCACGTTTCTACGTACACTTTACATCGTAATTTCTGATTTTCTCACATTAATGCGTTACTAAATTGCTATAAGTTGGATGTGGTAAAGATTTTAAAATTAGATATGAGCTGCGATTGGACAAATATCATGGGATAGCAATCGGGTGTAATTACGATCGTACTCGTAATTACGAACTTTCGAATGTCAGCTAAATTATTTTTCGCTTTGCGATTGCTATATAAAAATTCCAACCACATGGCCTAGGAGTTAGAGTACATGAATATTATGTCCTGGATTCGAATATTAGGCGAATATTCTTTTTTTATAAAATTAGTGTGATTAATAGAATCAGACGTTACTTTGCAGAAGTCCATTATATTACAGTTGGTAAAAAATTACTTCGCGTACATCCGCTCGATAAAATAAAATGATGTGTCTTACCTAGTTTGAAGAGCACATCCCGCCCTCCTTCCTGCATTGCGTGCACTATCACCGTCACCACTAATCCCAGCATCACTACTCCCAACACCACTACACTAGGAAAGACACACCACTGAGGACAATACGACACGTGTTTCGCCTTTACTGCGATGGCTGATAGAAAAGGGAGTGGGGGGAGGGGATTGAATATTTAACAGCTTCAAACAATGGTAGCAGATAATTCTGAGACGGATTCTCTTACAACGCTATCACTCGGCACATCATAATGTACAATCCTCTTTGGAGTTCCGTAAAAGGTCTTCTTAATATTATTATAATAGTAATGTCCTCCAGACTGAATTCCAAGCACGACGGCCAGTCTCAACAGAGACAAGCCGGGACAGGATTATAGTACCCGAGTGTATGCACAAGCACAGGTGCACTCTTTATTCCCTTTTTTTATTGGATAAGGGTGACAAACGAGCACACAGTCCACCTGATGGTAAGTGGTTGCTGTGGCCCATAGAGATCTACATTTATCCTCGATTAGGAATCAAAATGCAGATGCGTTGTCACCCGTGAGTAGTAAGATGGAATGCCTCGGTTTCCAGTAAAAAGGATCTCCGGTTCTCTACACTCACCATACGAAATACATCAGCATTAAGCTGCTATTTTGCGCTGATATTCCGTGAGAGCGTGGTCCTTCCCCGGTCGAGCCGACCCATTCGTGTTACAACTATACCAGAAATATAGCTGCAGCATGGCTCTACCGCGCATAAAACTCAATCCCTTACTCTCATAGTCCGTCGGGACGGCAATCTGACACGAGAGATTAGGTACAGAACCAACGTGTTTTTGAAACACCGCCAATAACCTGACTACCGTACTGTTCTACTAAAAATTTCTTGATAGAAAAACTCGATAAATGTTTTTGGCCCGATCTATTATATATTCGAACCTGGGACCTCATGAACACGTGACCAACGAGGCAGTCACAGACACAGTTCTAAATATAAGCGTCGTATTGTAGACATTTT
Source organism: Parnassius mnemosyne (assembly GCA_963668995.1). Lineage (NCBI taxonomy): Eukaryota > Metazoa > Arthropoda > Insecta > Lepidoptera > Papilionidae > Parnassius > Parnassius mnemosyne. Next base: position 31,416,098 of record CAVLGL010000080.1, read on the forward strand.
GCAATTATATTTTATATTTTCTTATCAAAAGAAAGAATCTACTTATTTAACTCTCAAAACTGAAAATATTCGACTTGTGTTGTCCAAAACATATGAGTATATTTACAAACAACAACGTAAAACAGTTATTTTTAATATAGTATAAAGAGTTAAAATTCAAATGTGTAATTTTAAAAACTATACGTCACACCTCTGTTATTTTTATACAGACACTACACAATCGTTATTTAACTTGTGTAATTACTGGCGCAACTAGAGTGTAACGTTCACATATAATATTATGTGCGTTTGTGAATTGTAATTTTATTTTGTATTCTTTTTGTCTTCGTTTCTGTGCATATTTTTGTGGAGTACTCAATCGCTTCAATATCTACAGTGATATGTTTATGCATTGTTATCCAATAATCTACCTGGTGATGTGGCCCTGGATATTGTTTTTATTGTCTGCAGAACTAGCAGCATCTTGTAACATTATCAAGCTTAGTAAATATTTACGTATTGTACTGCCAATTACAGATTTTTACTTTATATAAACATTTGCAGTCAACTCCAATAAAAGAAGACAACTAACACGTTGCCACTTCTGAATATTAAAAATCTAATATTTAATAGCTTGAAATAAAATAAAATAAATATAATGTGCACGTTCGCACAGCGACACATTGCTGTTAACAGACCTAGTAGAGGTGATGGCACCCATCCAGATAGAGTCCAAGGAACTAAAGAAGTTCTAGCACCTAAGTGAAAAGAAAAGTAACAGCCAATATATAAACTGCTGTGAACAGGCCTCCTCACATTTCTCTCTTGTCCTTATTACCCTTTACATCTAAATACAATATGAATGAAGATATAATTTTCTTAGATTATAAAATGGCTGTTATTAAACATTTCCATTATTACAATAAGTGTATATATGTAATAATAAACACGTGCTTTAAATGTTGATAGTAATTTTTGTAAATTTAGCGAATACATGCATTCTGCCTATCCATTATAATTAATCTATGCTGTTTGCAAGTAACATCAAACTTGTTTTCATAAAAGAAACAAATTGGTAAAAAAAAAGTATGATATTCAAGTCAGCGAATGGATTTCGCGACGCCGTGCTGAGATATTAGCAGAGACCGTTAATGCGCCCGACCAACGCCCGACAGACGTTAATAAAAAAAAATATAGTACGGTATACACGAGTCCGCTACTCGTAAACAAAACATATTGATTTTGAGATATCCTAAATTTAACCTTTATATTTATACTTGAATTGTTATTACTATCTTATCGACATGATTTCATATAGTATTACTTCAGACTTACCTTGTTATGGTCACGCCATGCCTTTATAACGTTATAGATTGACCGTATAGCTTAAAGAATCATCAACCGAAATCTTAATGCAGCGAATTATAGGTAAAGTGAATGTAATCGTCGTTTAATCCAGGTAGCCATGTTTGTAGCAGTCTTTGAAGTTCAAGATTGTGTGTAAATCAGCGGACTTTTCGATTTGTGGCTGGCTGTCTTGATCATAATGATGATTTGACGTTAAATGTTTTATCTTAAAAATCATGCTGTATTAACTAAGCTGTTCTGTACCATTCCAAAATAATGTTATTGATTGTACAGCCGGTGGACTTTTTGCCATATCGCAGCCTAAGGTTTCTTTCAGGTACATAATATTTTTATGTTAATAACGGGGTCAATATCGTAATGCGTGGACCTACGCAAGTAATTTGCCACACCTGTTGTTTCTGACCTACTTCATATATATCAAAGTACAGGTGACACATTATTTCAAGTTTTTTTTTATGTTTTTGAACGTGCAGTTTCGTTCGTTTAGTTTCCGCGCAATCTGCCACGAAACATGTTTTTTTATCATTTATCGGTTTTTTTTTTTGCTCAAAATTTTATTTTATCAAAAATTTCTAACACCAATATATGTATGACTAAAGTAAAGAATAGAATATTATCTTTAAAAAGAGGTATAACTAATTTCTAAACCCTTTCGTTTCACATTGCTATTCTATTTCGAAAATTTTATTCATTCGGCCATCAGCGAAATATCAACCTTTTACACATGTAAAAGCGATATCACTTATAGTTTCCACGCCAACTTTTACGAAATACATATATTTTTTAGTTTCCTCAAAACTTTCCCACTTTACTGCCACGATATCTATGACTAAAGTAAAAATAGACTATGCTCTTTAAGAAGAGGTATAATTTATTTCTCCACTCCACTAATTTTGCTAATTTTTTAGCTAAAATATAAATGTTTATATTTCGCTGAATAGCTGAATCAATTACATTTTCGAAATAGCATAACAACTCGAAATGAAAGAGTTTAGAAAACAAGTTATACCTTTCCTAAAAGAGCATAATTCCATTCCTTACTTTACATATCTTGGCAGTAAAGTTAGTAAGTGAAGTTAGTTAGTAAGTAGTAAAGTTTAAATAAAGCAGGAAAGTTTCGGGAAAATTAAAATTTTGAGCAAAAAAATCGATAAATGATAAAACATATTCTTATTTCATGGCAGATTGCGTGAAGATTATTAGTGATATTGCTTTGATATGTGTAAAAGGTTGAGAGCAAATTTATCAAGGATCATTTCGTACCTACACACTTTTTATGTATAGTATAAGGTTTTCTTTAAAACTGGAAAAAACCGCGCTTCGGGACACTTTCTGGGGCGGACACTTTCTGGGGCGGACACTTTCGGATGTCACTCACCCGAAAGGGTGAGGGAGAGTGGATAAAAAAACAGCAGCTTCATGCTGCTGTGTTTCGTATGGTGAGTGTAGAGAACCGGAGACCCTTTTTACTGAAAAAGAGGCAATTCTATCTTAGTCCTCACGGCTGACAACGCATCTGCATTTTAATTCGCAATCGAAGATAGATGTAGAAGTCTATGGGCCACAGCAACTACTTACCATCAGGTGGGTTGTGTTCTCGTTTGTCATCCTTATTCTATAAAAAAAATTAGCTTCCCTCTATAACGTACACATCGATAGATAAAAAGTACTCCATCAATTTTTTAATTTTTCCATACATTGCTGTCTAAAATTGAAAAAATGTTTTTTTTTATTTTTTAATATAATTTAAAAATACCTCATGGTGACATACATAAAAAACAACATACAGTCGGATTTAGTATCTCCTCCTTTTTGAAGTCGGTTGAAAAATAGTTTTATATACGTTTCTTTTGCATTTTTCAATTATTACTCAGTTACAAAACTTGTTTTTTGTAGCAATAAAGTTATAATTAATTTGTTTAATAGAGCAATTTAAGTTCGTAAATAACGTTTAATAGACATTAATTTCGAATTAAGAACCTGTATTCGACTTTTGATTGACAACAAAAAATTGTAGAACAATATAACGATAAAAGAAACTCACTAAATGTAAACTACGATGCAAATTAAAATAATATGTCGTTAGTCACAAAACAAAGGCACATAGTTACTTAAAATGCATTTTTGCATCCTACCTTTGGGGGCGGGTTTGCTTCTCGCCGGAAGATCCCAGCGTTGTTGCCGATTCTGTTGTTGATGTGGTACTTCAGGGTATGGAACTTTTTATTCCATCCTCTGTGGTGCCCATCGGAGGTAGATCCCAGCCATGGTTTGGTCGCTCCTGTAAAATAGCATCACGCTATAAGCAGGAGTGCTACCGGGCCTGGGCTGACGCATCAACGTCTCGGGATTTAAACACCAGCGCACTTAAAAAGAAGTATAATTCCGCCTCCAGGTCCTTCAAAAGCGTCATTGCCAAGGCAAGGTCTGAGCACATCGGCAGAATTGGCGAGAAGCTAGTTCGCCTTCCTTCGGGAACCCGTGCATTCTGGTCTCTCGCCAAGGCTGTCCAAGGGAACTTCTGTCAGCCATCCCTCCCATCTCTGCACAGAGAGGACGACTTACTGGCCCATGCCGCAAAAGAGAAAGCCGATCTGTTGTGCTCTCTTTTTGCGTCTAATTCGACTCTAGATGACGGGGGGAACACACCGCCGACCATCCCGCGATGTGAGTGCTCCATGCCGGATGTGCGATTTACACAGCGCTCGGTTCGCAAAGCACTCTTCTCCCTGGACGTCAGCAAGTCGAGTGGGCCCGATGGAGTCCCTCCCATTGTGCTGAAGACGTGTGCTCCGGAGTTGGCACCGGTTTTAACGCGTCTTTTCCGGTACTCCTACTCCCAAGGCGTAGTCCCGAATTCATGGAAGACAGCTTTGGTCCACCCGATCCCTAAAAAAGGCGACCGCTCTGACCCGTCCAACTACAGGCCTATCGCCATCACCTCCTTGTTCTCCAAAATAATGGAATCCATTATAAACTGCCAGCTCATGAGGTACCTTGAGGATCACCAGCTGATCAGTGACCGTCAGTACGGTTTTAGTCGGGGTCGATCAGCAGGTGATCTTCTAATTTACTTAACTCATAGATGGGCGGAGGCAGTAGAGTCCAAGGGGGAGGCATTGGCCGTTAGATTGGACATAGCGAAGGCCTTCGATCGGGTCTGGCACAAGGCGCTTCTTTCGAAGCTTCCTTCCTATGGGCTTCCCGAGAAATTGTGCAAATGGATCACCAGTTTCCTTGCTGATCGGAGCATCAAGGTCGTAGTAGACGGTGCATGCTCTGATTACAAGCCTATCAACGCTGGTGTTCCACAAGGCTGCGTGCTATCACCAACGCTGTTTCTCCTGCATATCAATGATATGTTGCTAACTGGTAGCATTCATTGCTATGCAGACGACAGCACTGGGGATGCCTTATATACCGGCCGTGCCAATATCTCTCGGGAAAACGTCGCCGAGTACCGGGACAAACTTGTGTCTGAAGTCGAGTCTTTGCTTAACAAAGTCTCGGATTGGGGCCGACTAAATCTAGTCCAGTTCAATCCCCAGAAGACACAAGTTTGCGCGTTTACCGCTAAAAAGAACCCCTTTGTCGTATCTCCTCAGTTTCAAGGCACTCCCCTTGCTGCCTCAGCCAGTATCGGAATCCTTGGCGTCGACATATCGAATAGCGTGCAGTTTCGTGGTCACTTGGAAGGGAAGGCCAAATCGGCCTCTAAAAAGCTTGGCGTGCTCAGCAGAGCGAGACAGTATTTCATGCCGGCACATCGCTTGCAACTTTACAAAGCGCAAGTTCGGCCCCACATGGAATACTGTTCTCATCTCTGGGCCGGGGCACCCCAGTGCCAGCTCCTTCCACTTGACCGCATCCAGCGCAGAGCGGTTCGAATCGTCGACGACCGAGTTCTTTCCGATCGGCTCGATACACTGGCACTGCGTAGAGATGTTGCATCTCTTTGCGTATTTTATCGCATCTATCACGGGGAGTGCTCTGAGAAATTGTTCGGACTAATTCCAGCCGCTCAATTTCACCATCGCACGTCGCGACAAAACTCGCGTTACCATCCATACCATCTGGATGATTGGTGGTCCACCACTGTGCGATTTAGAAGAAGTTTTCTCCCTCGCACAACTTCTTTGTGGAATCAATTACCACCAGCGAATTTTCCGAACCGATACGACTTAGGAACCTTCAAGAAAAGAGCTTACACCTTTCTAAAAGGCCGGCAACGCATCTGCAATTCCCCTGGTGTTGCGGTTGTTCATGGGCGGCGGTAGTCACTTACCATCAGGTGAGCCGCATGCTCGTTTGCCCCCTATTCTATATAAAAAAAAAGAAAAAAAAAGAAATACATTATGTACTGTAAATAGTTACATCATAAATTAATTATCTACTAGACAGATAACCTGAAATAATCACGTAAAATAATTGTATTTTCTGAAAGAATCACATATTTATTAACAATATGTTCTCGGTGATATTTGTGTCATATATCTTTATGTATCTTATCTATCTATGTGACTTACTAATATATTTTCCGGGTCTGGATGATCTTGTGCAATTTAAGTATATAAACTGCCCTCACGGTACAGCATTAAATTCTATTTAGGTAACGTTTTTTTAAACCCATAGTCTCCTGAGCCTATGCTTGACAGACGACTTTTCGATCGCCGTTCCAGATGTATAGCACCTTTATCGTTACTATATCTGCGTAATTTACATCTTTATTACACTGAGTGGTGATAGCGCCATCTATCGAGGACAATTAGATTTATTGGCATCTTCATAATCGGCGCTTATGTCACCAAAAATGGGTCAATGGATTCTGTATAGTACTGTTCTGTACATTGCGGTGAATTATCAAAGTAAATTTAAAATCTATATACGTCCCATAGCTGGGCACAGGCCTGCTCTCATTTCTAAGAGGGTTTTAGGGCAAGGAAATGTCTTTACATTCTTACATACCTTCGAAAAATTTTTTCACGATGTTTTCCTTCACCGCCGATCATATGGTAAATCAGTACTTGAAATTGCAATAAACAATGAGCTACCACGGCTCCTATCAAAAGTAGTTTTACTAAAATTCGTATACCATGTTTTCGCATGTAATTATTATTGTTACCGACAGTTTTACATTAAGATAACGTAACAGGAACGTCAGTGCGTATGCGGCATAATTAACTATTGTTTCTCTGTTTAGCACATTTAGCAACTAGAGCGTGACTGCATTCAGGTGATGTACTTTTAAGTCTTACATGAAACCGTATTTGAGTTCATTGGCGCGCAAGGCTCAATACGCAGTGAACTTGCAAACCTCTTGAACCTCTTGTATAGGTCTAGATTTCGTGCCACGTCGTACAAAAAATGTGTCAGCTGAGGGAGATACAATCTCGGTCCTCACGAGTTACAAGGTATATTTTTTGTGCTTAGATGTCGCTTTCATGCTCGTTTTTTTTTTTGTGGTTCATGCTGAAAAAGTTAAGAATGACGTGTTTAAATTTCTCTTTTTCCTACGTTGATGAATTATCGACTCCTTTCCTTAGATAGTTATTTTTTAAAAGTTGCATATTCGATATATTTAGGAGCATTTTTTTAACAAAAATCTCTTTTATTTAGGTGAATTTCATAGAATAGATTAGTAAGCAGAAGTGGCAGTGGGCCGACCATATAGCTCGAAGAACCGACAACCGATGGGGAAAAAAGGTTCTCAAGTGGCAGCATCGTACCTGTAGGCGAAGTGTAGGGTGACCCCCCACGAGATGGAGTGACGACCTGGTAAGACATGCAGGAAGTCGATGGATGCAGATGGCTCAGGACCGTGCTTTGTGGCATTCCTTGGGGGAGGCCTATGTTCAGCAGTGCACTTATGAAAAGCTGTAATGATGATGATGATGATGATGAATAGAATAGAATAGAATGATTTTTATTCAATATTGATTAGTACATAATACTTATTAAAAGTAATTTTTTATTTACCATGATAATGATAAGGAATAAGTAGCCGTGGTAGTTTAGGTGGTTAGCGCTCGCTGTTAATTTTAGAGTACGTGAGCATAACGGGCTCGATCTCCTCCGGCACAAATACAATTGTTAATTGCAATTTTAAGCGCTGATATACCACGTGCTCAGCAGCGACGGAAAACATCGTGAGGAAACTTGCATGTCTGAGAAATAAGAAAAAAAATTTCGAAGACATGTGAAGTTAGCCAACACCCTCTGGGGCAGCGCGGCGAACACTTCCTTGCCCTAAATCCCTCTCAAAAATGAGAGGAGGCCTGTGCCCAGCAGTAGGACGTATATAGACTGCAACTTTAACTTTAACTTTAAGGAATAAGTAACAGGGATTAAAAAAAGGTAAAATAGTCTTTCTTTTGATAACTCTCAAAATAAAGTTATTGTTATTATAAGAAGTATAGTTAAATGAAGTTATTTAAGTCCTCAAAACAGACACTTATTACAATAAAACCTAAGTATATAATGAAATAATATAGAAGAAATGTAAGAAAACAAAAGAAGAAGGTAAAAAATATATTAGTTCAATTTTCTGTCTTGCTTATGCAATCAATTATTATTAAACACAGATGAACTCTCTATACCATAAGTCCGATGATTTATTCGACTTATATACGATTAGTCGACACGATTGTTAAGAAATTAGACGCAGGTCTAACGACAAGACAAATTTTACGTGATTTCAGAAGCACTTATACGTGGTAGAGCCATGCTGCAGTTATATCTATACAAATAAATAAAATTGAAGTGTCTGTTTGTAATGTTAAAATTACAGTTTTTTTACTAAATGCATATGAAATTAAATACGGTACTTATAACTAAAATACAATTTTTAATAAAATTTTTGTCTGTCTTTCTGTCTGTCTGTTTGTTCCGACTAAACTCCGAAACGGCTAGACACATTTTGACGGGACTTTCACTGGCAGATAGCTGATCTCATAAGGAGTAACTTAGGCTACTTTTATTTCAGAAAAATAATTAGGGTTCCGCGCAACAACATAAAAACCCTAACACGCGAGCGAAGTCGCGGGGCACAGCCAGTATTAGTAGTATAGTTGCAGCACGAATGGGTCGGCTCGACCGGGAAAGGACCACGCTCTCACAGAATACCAGTGTAAAATGGCAGCTTGACACTGCTGTGTTTCGTATGGTGAGTGTATAGAACCGGAGACACGTTTTACTGGAAAAGAGGCATTCAATCTTCGTCCTCGCGGGTGACGACGCATCTGCATTTTGATTCTTTATTGAGGATAAATGTAGATGTCTATAGATCACAGCAACCACTTCAGGTGGACTGTGTGCTCGTATATCACCCTTCCTATAAAAAAAGCACGGGAGTGAAACACCGTCAACTTCCTGACTGCAGCAGCCCGATGCTACTGAAAATTTATTGACAGAAAAATCTAATAACTGATTTTGACCCCGGGATTCGAACCCGGTACCTTATGATCGGTATACTCGTTAACGACCACTAGTTTAACGAGGCAGTTGCCTCATACGACACTCATGGGACAGAGTGAGGTGATGGATTTTCTTAAGTCACCAACACACGACACCAACGCAGTTAATTAGAATTAAGTAATAAATAATTTTGTAGGTGTAATCAACACCAAAACTTTTTACGACTACGGCTATCAAATCTGCAATAAATTTTCTCAACCAATTTTACGCTAACAAATAATAAATTAAGTAACTACATTCAGGAAACGTGCTAAATAATAAATGAATGTACTTAGTACTTATTACTTTGGCGAAGTGAGGCAATTATAAAGATACATACTCTTTCCATTAAATTTAGCGTGTTTTATCTAAGTTACTAAAGTTCTAATTCGATAGGCTATTGAATTTTAATGAGACCTAAATGTATTAATTCTTTAAATTTAATTATATTATTATATATAGTCATAATTAATTAAACCTAAATTCATTAAATTTTAATAAGAAAAAATTGATAAGGGCGTGCTTCGGTGGTTTGGGCACGTTGAGCGAATGAAAGAAGACCGAATGGTGAAGAAAATATATAGCGCGAAAGTTAATATTAAAAGGTGTCGAGGTAGACCGAGACTAACTTTCGAAGACCATGTGAGCAAATTGCTCGAAGAGGGTAGGGTCAAGAGTACTCGGATACCTAGACGTACATGTATGAAGAAGATAATGAATCTGAAAGAAGCGAAAGAGGTATGTAAGGATCGTGACACTTGGCGATCTGTTCTCTCTGGCTACCCCGTCAGGGATTGTGCATGAAGATAAGTAAGTAAGTAAGTAAATTCATTAAATTTTATTCGATGTCGATTATTAATATTATTAAATGAAAATAATAATTTATAATTTAATCATTGGTACGGAAAAGTTATGTGTCTTGGGAAGAACCCAGCTTGACTATTTTTATATAATAGATTAGAATATCAGTTCATAACATATAAACATTTAGTTACAACATGGTAAAATAAATTATACACATAAATCAAGTACATTTAACCGGCTTAAAAAGGAGGAGGTTCTCAATTCGAGTGTGTGTATTTTGTATGTATATTACACAATATTTTCGCAGTTTGTAAACTAACTTTTATGATTCTTTTTTCATTAAATAGGTTATACTTCAAGGGTGGTCCCATATAGATTTGGAGAGCAAAATTTCACCCCTAAGGGTAGCAAATAAATAACTTATTTTTAGCAATTTGAAGTCAGTCTTTACATTTTGTTAAAAGTTATAATTATTAATGTAATAATATCGTTTATTTAACTTAAATATTGTATATTGTATACTTATTTCTAGACAGACAGAATATTTTTGGGACTTTGTTGTAAAGGTATATTGCCAAAGGTATATTTCAATAAGTATTATTTATAATTTATATTGAATAAAAAAGTTTCTGTTTCTGTTTCTTATTCTGTCGCATATATATTAAAATTTCTTAAATATACATTTATTATAGTTATAGTAAGGTAAAAGTTAATATATTTATTTATTTATTTAATTGTTTCCTTAAATTTTCTTTCGTATTTAAATTATGAATTGCTCTTATGGCTCTCTCCTGCAAAGCAAATATAGTTTTAATGTCAGTCGTGTTTCTTTATAAATAAACTCTGTTCTTTGATCTATTCTATAACCTATGACTCTATTCTATATATCTACATTATACTAAGGAATTAACATTAAATTAATATAAACTAACCTCGCAGATTTAATATAAGGGAGACTTCTAATATTTTTACAGCATATGCTGCAGAGCCAAATTTGTTAGCTTATTTAGATGTTATTTGGGCAATGAAGCTTCTTGTCGAGTGAAATTCCAAAAAAAATGGATTAAGCTAGACTTAACCGTTCCCCATTTACGCTTTTTTTTTTATAAAATAAGGGTGACAAACGAGCACACAGTCCACCTTCTGGTAAGTGGTTGCTGTGGTCCATAGACATCTACATCTATCATCGCTTGCGAATTAAAATGCAGATGCGCTGTCAGCCGTGAGGACTAAGATAGAATGCTTCTGTTCTAGTAAAAAGGGTATCCGGTTCTCTACACTCACCATACGAAACACAGCAGCATTAAGCTGCTATTTTACGCTGGTATTCTGAGAGAGCGTAGTCCTTCCCCGGTGGAGCCGACCCATTCGAGCTTCGTAGAGCCATGCTGCAGTTACATTAACTATACTATTAATATAACTGCAGCATGGCTCTACCACGTAAGAAAGCTTATCGGTATCTATGTGTTTAACATTCCGTTAGAACATTTTGTTTCTGTTCAAAAGGAAATTGTTGAAATTAAATTCAGTGTACCAGTTTCTATTTGTTTTATTTACTTCATCATATTATTTTAATATTTCGGGTATATGTATATGTTAGCGTTAGAATGCGAAATGCGTTAATGTGCACATTAGTTAGATAATCTGCAGATTATCGCGTGTGATTCGTTAATGTGCGAAATTTTACTTAAAGTAGCAAATACCTGAACTTTACCTAGTTGATGATGGAAGACAGAGAGATGATTGTTGTGCAAATTTATAACTTTAACTACTCTATTTTATGAATGATTGTGGTATTTTACCGGACTGTTTTTACCTTTTTTTATGTCTAAGAGTGATTAAAAGTCGATTTTGACCAAAACGTATACTTATACTTTTTGATTTATGAAATTAAATAGTTTAATTCTTTCAATATTATATTTGATATCATTATAATAATCGGCTTTACGGTGACAAAAGGGACACCCCAGCCGCACCTTAACCTGCTGTTAACTTACTTTTATACCGCAGATTACCTAGGAAGTCCGCAGATTAACTAGTTAAAGTAAGAACTGAATAATTTTTCGCATTTTAACGGATTCAGCTAGTTATTCTGCACTATAAGTGACTTACTCTTTAGCGTTAACAAATATATAACATTGGAACTTGACGCTTAAGCTTCGATGAAATTTTGTAAGGAAAAGATCGATAATATAAAAATATAGCTTGTAAACATTATTGTTTACAAAGTATTTTTTTTTTTTGCTTCCCACTGACGTAAAGAGGAAGTAGCAAGAAACCTCATCAATCGTAATTTAATTCGACATTATTATTTCAGAACAAAACGAAACCTAACATTTCGTTTATTGGTTTATTACCTGCTTTTACAATCACTTGTAAAATGCATTAAGTAATATATAGATGTATTCTAGGTGATATGACTTCTTTTCTGCTCAGAAGACCGTCTGCATAAGTACCATTACCTATTTCTGCCTCCAAATAGTGCTTGCACTGCCGTGAACCGGTCTGTAGGGTCGTATAGGGTTTTTTATAGTATAGGGTGACAAACGAGCACACAGTCCGCCTGATGGTAAGTGATTGCTGTGACCCATAGACACCCACATCCCATTGTCACCCGTGAGGACTAAGATGGAATGCCTTTTTTCCAGTAAAAGGGTCTCCGGTTCTCTACGCTCACCATACTAAACACAGCAGCGTTAAGCTGCTATTTTACGCTGGTATTCAGTGAGAGCGTGGTCCTTCCCCGGTCGAGCCGACCCATTCATGCTACAACTATACCAGTACTATAGCTGCACCATGGCTCTACCACGTAACGGAGTTATTCCAACTTAGTCCTAAGAGTAAACAATGCCTTGTCTCCATTGGCTACATTAGTCATTTATCATCAGGTAGATTCTAAGTTTGTTTATTACTGCAGTTTTTTTTTTTAAATAACAATAATTTATGCATGCAATTTTATTATAGGGAAATAAAATGTTCAATAGTATTCAATAGTAGTATTTACATTTGTTTTGTGGCATTCCTTTGAAGAGAACTATATTCAGCAGTGAACTAGTGAAGTGCTGTAATGTATCCATATATGTATACATTACAATACATTTGTGTTCAACATGTTTTTTTTATATTCGACCGGAATTAATTGTTATATAAAATTAATTGTTATATAAAATATAAAAAGTTGATGAAATAAAAATTTAAGTACACACGTAGGCTACGTCTATATTACGCTATTTCTTTATTTGATACCTTTCAACATTTTCACTATTGTTATCAGCTTTTACCTGGAACAATAAATATTTCAGTTATTAAAAATCACAATAAAAATTTAGCAATCTAATCTAATTTTCCCTACCACAGTTCTGAATGACGACTGAGTGTATATGTCGCAGTCCGAAGGTTTAATCAGTTAGTTCATCGGGCAGCTAGTCTGAAAATTAGGCACTAGTATTCAATTAAAAGCCCAGTCGAATTACAATGCGTATGACGTTAAACGTTTAGGCCGATTTCGAGCACGCACAGAGTCCCTTGTCTTAATCAAGTGATTGTAACTGATTGCCTATCAGCATTCAGTGACTGGCGAAAGTGGACGAAAAAAATGCATGCACGTAGTTCGAGCCCCAATGAGACGGACGACCGTATCTTTCGCGGAATAAACCTGTAATATAAGTCGCAATTATTTTAATTAAATATATCTAAAATTGTTGCAAAATTTAAAAGAAAATCCTTAGTGACAGCTTAGAATTAGTTAGAAGTGATTGCATAATATACACCTAAATTCGGACCCTTCTGGTAACAGAACCAAAATAGCCGAAAAACAGAGGTGACATTGTTTTTTTTTTTTACTGAGAAAATATTATCCTATTGCGTATTTTATTTATTTATTTCTACCTCTGTCTTTACAGGCGTACCTAATACGACAGTGTAGGCACATAAAGCTATCTAATTTAATAAGGACAGAACACAACTTATCTACTATTATAACATAACACATATAATGTCACTTTTGTGAATTCACCCAAGGAACAGCAGAATCAATCTACATCGTGAGCTACTTTATTTAGAGTGTGCAGCACTCGGGTCAGTAGGGCTTCTTTTAGAAGTTTGGTGCATACGCGCGGTACCGCGAACAGCAGGGGCCGCTTCCGGCGCCACACGTACCTGTCCGGCACACACAGCAGATCCATTCGTAACACAGCCTCGTTATATATTTTTCACACAGCAATTTAAACATAGACGTTGCCAAACTTAACTTCCTCCTAACCTTCAGTTTGTTATACCCCACCATTTTTGATTTTTGAAAATTTACATCGTTTATAATGATAATGAATTATCCTTTATTACCTTTGCTTTCAGTTTTGAAATTGATATAGTACAGTAAATTTCAATTCTACTTTGATTGGCTTTGCTATATTATGCGCAGCCTTAAAAATCAGTCAAATCCAGAAGACACCAAGTTATATAAGTTTAGTTTCTTTACTGTCACTGTCGGCGCAGACGGTCATTTGACAAGATCACAGATATAAGTGTACCGATTTTAATGAAGATAAAAAGTGTTTTATAATCATTATATAGAAAACATGTATTTTATTGGTTTTGTATTGAGACTTTTATGTGGTAGAGCCATGCTGCAGCTATATTACTGGTATAGTTGTAGCACGAATGGGTCGGCTCGATCAGAAATCCAGCCCTCACAGAACACTAGCGTAAAATAACACTGCTGTGTTTCGTACGGTCAGTGTCGAGAACCAGAGACCCTTTTTACTGGAAACGAGGCATTCCATTTTAGTTCTCACGGGTTACACCACATCGGCATTTTGATTCGCACTCGAGTCTAAGAGCCACAGCAACCACTTTCCATCTGGTGAACTGTATGCTCGTTTGTCAACCTTATCCTGTAAAATAAACTTCCACGATACTCATGATCACCCGCGCAAACTGTGGTAATTTAGTTCAACTAGATTAGTTCAGCTGAACATAATCCAGCCATTTGGACGTTACTTTATGCAATTTGTTGAACAAATTAACATAAAAGCTTTCTTTGGACTTTTATTGAATGTCAGCATTTAACAAAATGGCTTGCATACCAATTGACCAATTAACTGACTGACTAAACCATCGGACTGCGACATATATAGTAAATTGTGTACGAGCAAACATTTTCCACTAGAAATAAATTAAAAAATGAATTTATCGCACCATTTGTAGACTGACTTGAGATTCACACGCTCAACCATAGCTTCTCTTTCTTTAATACTGGGCAAAAGCAGGTCACTGATATGCAGCAGGAAGAGAGTTGCAAGAGAGGACCCCTGAGAATCTCCAGCATTAGTCCTTATAGGCTCTTAAGAGAGGCCTATATAATCACTATCGATTCGGAGAGACTTCACTCAAAAAATTCACCTAGATGACTAGACCAGGGCATAAGCCGTAAAGATGAAAGCTTGACTAAATAAACTTAGCTAAACATAGCACCAGCTGCTTGATGTATAAAAACATAATAGCCTACATTTTCACAGAAGGTTATACCATCCCAGACGGTTCGCCTATGTAAAAAGGAAGCCATTAACTAGTAATTTCACAACATTTATGTTATTTTTCGAACTAACGAAATGCTTTACAGAATATAAAGGTGGGTCACAAATCACGTACAAAAATTGTCCAAACAACCTTATCTCAACACGCCTGCTCTGGTTTCGCAACGGAATTTATTTAAAGGCAACGCAATCGTTCCGAATCGTTTCTTTTATTTTATTTGCACAGTTTATTACTATTTGCTTCTAATTTATATCGTAAAACTATTGGAATAGGGATATAATTCATTTAACATTTCTTATAAATTATTAAAGGAAGGAAATTAAACGCTTACGGTTAATTCAAATTGATTCATTCTATTTCTACTTGAAAAAACAAAATGATTTATGAAGGATCATAAAAACAATAATAAAAGCAAGTTCAAGGTAAAAATGATGGTTGACTTTTGTTCGACTAATTTCGTGAACCGTACCATTCTATTAAATTATACATTTCTCAATTACTGTGTTTAACTGAAATAATATACTCCTGGAAGCTATCAACTGGGCAAGAACTAATTATAGGTTATTAAAAGTTAATTATTGAAAGGCCGCTCTCAAAGACTTACATAACGGTCCTGAGACACTTGCATCCATCGATTGTCTTATCTTTCCAATTCTTTACTCCAACTAGTGAGTGAATTATTAATTAACATGAACATGCAACTAAAAATACCCGATACCTCTAAAAATGTACACTAAATATGTGCAATAAATTACGAGATACTTGTATTCAATTTTATATATTAGAATTATAACACCACTTATACAATAATATCAAAAAAGTATCGAAGCAATCAATAAAAAACAGTTTGTACAATCACTTTGAAAATATATTCAATTGATTTTAAATGCACTCAGTCATTTTTTATCTACTATAAGTTGCGTTTGTTGCAGTAGGAAATATTGCAACATTTCCATTACGTATAAAATTTGATCTTTAACTTATTCCAGCTACTTACATAGCTCATCTTCTATTTCATAACATTTCAAATGACTATTTTCGTCGCAGGTAATTGCTTGATTTATCGCCGTAATGACTACTTGTACATGAAATTATATTCAAAGCGTTCGTCTACGCGAAGTATTTTATGGAATCATTGACCGAGCGCTAAGATCGTAACGAGGAAGTACATCAAATTAAGCTGACAGCTGTGAATCTAATTTTATAGCTTATTAGAGAATAAATTACTTAATTATCGAGCCCCGGATATTTTAATAAAGTGTTAAATTTAAAGTGAGCGCATTGTTTTTTAGGGTTCCGTACCTCAAAAGGAAAAAACGGAACCCTTATAGGATCACTTTGTTGTCTGTCTGTCTGTCTGTCTGTCTGTCAAAACCCTTTTTCTCAGGAACGCGTGGAGGTATCAAGCTGAAATTCATATCAAATACTCAAGTCTACTGTCCCTTGGACCTGTGCAAAAATCAAACTTCTAAGCCAACGCCATCAAAAGATACAGCCGTTTATGCCGCAAATTTTCGACATTCGTAAGGGAATCAAAACCTACAGGGTACTTCCCGTGAACTTAGAATCTTAAAATTTGGTTGGAAGCAACGTTTTATAGCACAAATAAAGGAAAAATTGCGAAAAGCATAAATTTTTAGTTACATCATATAATAAAAATATTTTCGATAATTTTAAACTTATATATCTACGGATTTGTTCGGAACCCTCGGTGCGCGAGTCCGACTCGCACTTGGCCGGTTTTTTTAAACATTGCCTTTAAATTAAAAAATAAGTGATTGATTATAGAGACATAATCCCAGTGAGGCATAGGCTATATATGTTAATTTACTTTCAACTTATATTATCTAGGGCTAGGCTAGGCTAGGGCAATTATATCAATCAACCTAATAATTTAAAAGAAAAAGGATTACCCAGTAAACCAAATAATTGGCAAAATAGTTTTATAATATTATCAAATATCCAGCGTTACAATACAAACTTTTCTTTCTTTATTAGCCTATTTCAATCTTCTCAATATTCCACATAGTAATCAAGAATGTAGCAGCTAGTTTGAAACGGAAAGTGGTTAAGAGGGGCACTATTTTAATAATTTTTTCATTACATCCAACAAGATTTTCACAGCTATACATAAGCCTACCCCATGGATTTCTCCTGGATGTTTACCATAGTTGTCACGCTTGGTAACTATAGTTTTATATTGAGTTATTATCGGCAAGATGCTGCTGCCAGTCTCCTGCTTTAGCTGTTTCACCCAGTTGCCCGTGACTTACGACTGGGGAGATGATACTTGGTCATAAATTCCTGTATGCAGTCGCTGCATATAATGCATAAATTCCACTATTTTTGCTTACCAAAGCGTCATCCGTTCTTCCACGTAGATCACCACATGATGTTGAGGGTTAGCCTTTGGAGAAGTTTTTAAAGTACATCCTCTTCAATTCCTTCACCATAAGAGTTAATGACATATATATAGTTTATCCATATTTATAATCTTCGTGTGCAAAAACATTTTTTCTTCTTAACCTTTTTATAATTCAGAATAGGCATGTGCTTTTTTATAGAATAAGGGTAACTAACGAGCACACAGTCCACCTGATGGTAAGGGGTTGTTGTGGCCCATAGACATCTACATTTATCTTCGTTTGCGAATTAAAATGCAGATGCGTTGTCAGCCGTGAGGACTAAGATAGAATGCCTTTTTTCCAGTAAAAAGGGTTTCCGGTTCTCTAAACTCACCATACGAAACACAGTAACATTAAGCTGCTATTTTACACCGGTATTCTGTAAGATCGTGGTACTTCCCCGGTCGAGCCGACCCATTCGTGCTACAACTATACTATTTAATATAGCTGCAGCATGGCTCTACCACGCTTTACATTTAGACGTACTTCGCAAAGTACATTGTTCAAATTAAATTTAATATTTCATTTAAAATTAAATGATGGAAACATTATCAATAATAACAACACTTACATAAGCCGCAAGCCATTTTAAATTTCATATTTTATTTTTTATCTTACTTTACATTAAAGAACATGCTATAGCAGTAACAGTTCCTTTTTTTTTCAACGCAACAAAATGCAAATAATACTCAATCCCTCACGCGATGAAAAATGCTATGTTGAAGTAACTGAGAGAATCCACGCAATCAAAACAGATAAAAATATAATAAAATTTCTGTAAAAGTTGTTACAAGTAATTTTGGAGCCACTTATCGACTGGTACCTACTTAAGTCTGATATAACTATTTATTCATTACTAGCGACCTGCCCCGGCTTCAAATGGATAGGATCCATTAATTTGGCGTTATTTAGATTTAATTAATAAAAAAATTCCAATATTTTTTATAATCTATATTTAATAAAATTTATTTTATTCCATTCTATTCTATTAGCATTGGAGTACCCTGAAGTGCTTACGTTATTCTAATTATATATATATATATATATATATATATATATATATAATGCTTAATACTGCCGCATTGGCCTAGTAGTTGTAAATGCCGATGCTGATCATGAGGTCCCAGGTTCGAATCCCGGGTCAAACAAAAAAAATCCGTTATTGAGTGTTTCCGTCAAGAAATCAGTAGCTGCCCGGGGTTAGGAAGTTGGCAGTGTCTCACCCCGTGCCTCGGAAAATACGTAAAGATGGTTGCCCTGCACCTGATCTTTCTCCGGTCATGTCAGTTTACTGTCCCATCGGACTATGAGAGTGAGGGAATACGGATTGCACCTATACTTCCGCATACACTTGGGTACTATAATCCTATGACCAGTTTCCGTTGAGGCTGGCCGCTGTGACCGAAATTCGATCTGGAGGACATTATAAAGGTTAAAAGTTAAAGTTACAGCCTATATAAGTTCGACTGCTGGGGACAGGTCACCTCTCATTTCTGAGAGGGTATTAGAGCAGGAAAATGTTCGCCGCGCTCCCCCAATGCGAGTTGGCGAACTTCACATGTCTTCGATTTTTTTTCTTATTTCTTCTTCTAACATCTTAATGACTAAACTACTAAGTTAGATACTTGTTACATAATTAGCTCAAGAAACGACCAAAAAGAGCAATTCTTACTCGGGTCTCACTTCCTACATACAGATTGTTCCAAGTTTTAATTTAATTCAATCGGTTCGGAGGCGTTATATTCCGAGCTGCATTATGCAAGCTTCGATGTGGGTCGAATTTCTGTGCGAATGCCCCGAGCAGTTTTATCTTGATCATTGTAAGCTGTTGGCGATAAACAAACCGATACCACACCGTCTAACTGTACTTACATATTAATTTCTACTGAGGGAACAATAAACATAAACATTTTAAGTAAAAATTAATATTTTGAAATTCGTAGAACATTACTTTCGTAACCATTACTTTTAGGAAATCATGTGAAATTAAAATTATTTTAATCTTACCTTTATTAAAACCACCATTATATGAAAGGATCAACCAGAAAACAAGATATCAACGAAAGAACAAACTTTGATATCAGTACTGCTCTTGGTCATTTATTTATAAAATCAGAATCATGAGCCACGTTAGCAGTATTTAAAAATCATATATCAGGTAATGTTATAAAATTATGCGATATCATGAAGTCAATTAAAATGGTTTGAGTAAAGTTGGTTATGTCGTGTCATACCTTAAAAGGCACTTGATTTTTATTTAGCGTACCCATTAACCTGAATATTACAATATTAACTTAATGAGAATGATTTATGTGCATACCAGTACTGCGAAATTAAAAACAAGAGTGGCCTTTACAACTTGCCTGCATATAAAATTCGATACATACTTTTATATAATAAAATGTACAAAAATTTCTTATACGACTGATGTGATTAAACAACGATAAAGGCAAAATGATTATGTGAATATAGCGGCGTAATATAATTATTGCGTGAATGTCAAACGTGTCAGTACATAAAAACAAAAGAATAGTCATTCATAAGGTGATTATACTTTCATGCGATTTCTCCCCGTGTATTCGTGGTGTGAGGAAATCCATAATATAACCATATTTCCTTCCGCGGATGAGTCGAAAATGGAATGGCAAAATTCTTTCATTAAACAGCGGTATATACATTTCGTTAACCGTGACGTTAAATATCCACATTGGCAGGCTGGTTCTACGATCCTCAATCCGCCACAAAAGGTTAAACATAAAAGATTTAATTGGTTGATAAAGAAAAAGAAGAAGAAAATTTTGTGAATGGCAATCTTTCCCAAAAGTCATCAGTTGTCGATAAACTTAATTTTCAGTATTAAGTCAATGTAAAAATTTAAAAAATGCGATAACTGTAACAAGTGAAACAACAAAACTTCACCAGTAATTCTTTTCTGAAGACTGACTTCCGAAATTTTCGGATGTGGTAGAGCCATGCTGCAGCTATTAGTAGTATAGTTGTAACATGAATGGTTCGGCTCGATCGGGGAAGGATAAAGCTCTCACAGAATACCAGCGTAAAATAGCAGCTTAACACTGCTGTGTTTCGTATGGTGAGTGTAGAGAACTGAAGACCCTTTTTACTAGAAATGAGGTATTCTATCTTAGTCCTCACTGGTGACAACGCATCTGCATTTTGATTCGTAATCGAAAATATATGTAGATGTTTATGGGCCACAGCAACCACTTGATGGTAAGTGGTTGGTGGACTGTGTGCTCGTTTGTCATCCTAATAATATAAAAAATCAGTAGAATGGAAATTTATAGCTTCATATAATTTATTATGGCGGCACTGTTGCACTGTTGAATAAAAGAATCGAAGCCTAAATCTAGCTATCGAAGTTTCTAAACTACTGCGGTATATATTGAACAGCTCCGTAATATCTATCTATCACACGAAGCGCTTGCCTCAGACTGTCTTTAAACTGTGCTTGTCGGGTGATCTCACAACACATTTTCTTCATCAGTCTTCAATTTTAAAGTAAATATCTAGAAAAATAAAATCGTGGCAAGAGTTATAATTATTATTACAGCTTTATTTTCCACTTAACAATTCTTACAGATACATATCCAATTATAAAAATTTCCTTCCCATTTTTTTGTTATATGGCCCCCCTAGGGGTAAAAGCCTCCTCCATTCTTTTCCATCTTTCCATGTCTTTGGCCGCATGCATCCAACTTTTTTCTGCTGTGTTTATCATGTCATCGGACCATCTTTTCTTCTGTCTTTCTACGGTTCGTTTGCCTTTTGGGCCCTGCCATTTTGTTGTTTGGTAACTCCATCTCTTATCTTTGTATCTCGACAAATGCCTTGCCCAGTTCTATTTCTGTTTCAAACTAAAATGTAGAGCATCTGTTAATTTAGTTTTCATGCGGATGTCTGTGTTTCTCGTTTTTTTTTTGTATTTTTATCAATTTCAGTATATTACATTTCATTGCATGTTGACAAGATGATTTTTTTTTTTACTTTTTCATTAAAGACCCACTAAAAAAGTAAAATACAAAAGGTTAGCGTAAGTTAAGCTTGGGAGAATCCATATAGTCTTTACAAGCGTTACATAATATTAATAATTATAATAAAATATATGTTCTAATTGTTCATTATAACAACAATAACAAACAATCCACAATTTTCAAATATAGCGAGATTTACCTGCATATCACAGTTGTGTCAAATATTGCATCATTGAAACAATCTATGAGAGAAACTTTTGTGAACAGTTATAGATAATAATTTTAAGAACTAAAAGTTTACACACCTGTAGGTAGTGCAGACAAAAATTCACTGTCAAAATTGATACTTCAGCATTGAGCTTGATACTTGAGCATTCATGGAAAATCCTAGTCGTATGCACCACCGTTGGACTTATAAAGGTTAATCATGTTATGTGATGCTGAAATAATGTATATTCTGAGAAATAATTATCCGAAAGCAATTTGACCGAAATAGATTTTGTTTTATATTCACATTCACGTTCTCATTGTTAACAATAATGCTATGGGAACCTCGCAATAACCAATATGTCAAGGTTGATTGTTAAGCGTGTAGTTACTCTTCATAATGGTTAACAATTTTTGTTTTACCCTCACCAATGCATTAGTTACACACTGCACTCACAAGGGAGTTCAAATAACATCAATGGAATGAATATGTTCAAATAACAAAGCAGTTAATTGATGGAAGCCAAATTGTTTGTTTCATATAATTCGTTATTATTTAGAAGTATACAGACAATATAAATAATGATATACCGTTATTGCAGTTTATGAAAATACGAGTAAACAAGGCTTCTACTATTATCTGCAATTTTCCCAAATTGAATGTGATTTATTAGCAACAACTATTTTGCCTACCGATCGACCCTTACGAATGTGTGCGTGTGTAGTTAAATTAGTTAAAATAATGCATTACCACGCAATATGAATTGTAAAGATGAAAAGAACACAATGTTTGAGATTTTTTGTAATTAATTTTTCTTCGCTATTTGCATATTATATTACTTATTCTAAACCTACAAATTTGGCGGTTTATTGCAAAAGCAACCTGTATAACACAAGAAACACCAGGCAAAAATATTACACATTCAATAAATGCGCATGAAGTATTCCGTACCAACGTAATACACGTATCGAGTAGGGGAACCTCTTTTAATTTTTATTATTTGTTGTTATTGCGGCAACAGAAGTACACATTCTGTGAAAATTTTAACTGTCTACCTATTACGGATCATGAGATACAGCCCGCTGAAAGACAGACTGACGGACGGACGGACGTACGGACAGCGGATGCTTAGTAATAGGGTCCCGTTGGTTACCCTTTGGGTACGGAACTCTAAAAATGAGCAGTAAGAATGAGAGCTAAGCGTTTGTTTGTGACGCTGTGAGGAAAAGTATTTGCAAGGTTATTTTCGGTTCTGGATATCTCTCCATGAGCAATTTATGTTTGTAAATTGCCTTCATGACACGATATAAAGTTCTAGTCTGGGAGTAATTTAAAAAAAAAGCCATAACCATGCGTCATGATATGGGTACGTTTTTAATTTAAGTGCATTACCCGAAAGTAGGGAATTTAAATTAAAAAAAAATGTGATAAGGCTCGTAAAAATAGTGTTATTCGATGTGTCGCATAAATATAAGACATCATTATGATAGCAAATTATCTTAATGAAAAGCTAATGAGGTAAGAGTTAAAAAATGAAACAAAATGAGTTCGTAGCAAAAATAAATACGACTACTAAAAATACTTGAAATGCTCTGCACGAGCCAATCCAGTTTAAAAGAGAGAGCTGAAACAGATAATAAAACAAAATATTTAAACCTGGTCCTGCAGTTGGCAGATAGGTGTGTTTTCCGTCTTTTGACTTCTTTTTATTCTGGTCTACATTAGCGAATTATCACTCTGTTTATTAATAAATACCTACTTTAGCACTTAAGTCTAAATTTCAACACCTTAGTTATGCGTTTCTATATCTCACCTAAATATATATTTTCTATTCATTCCAGAATTTTCATCATCATCAACTGAAAATTGAAATAGAAAATGTATTTCTTTCTCACCACAAAACCACAAAAATGTCTTAACACTTAACTTAATAGCTATTAAACAAGAATGGTTGTAGATCGCTTGAGCCTGAAGTAGGTAATTAAAACCTTAGTTACAGGTCACCATGCCTCCATGTTAGTTACCAATAATCACTAAGATTTTAAGGTAAAAATTTATAAATATAGATGTGGGTGCGAATTTATGAGTGCGAGCGACGCGCAATAAATTAAATATATGTATAACGTTAATAAACATGATGAAAAATAATATTGCAGATATATGTGTACTAGGGTAGTAAGAATCCTTTCCTGCCTGCCGTCTGGTTAGGTACCACCCTGTGCACACACTGCACAAGTCGGTAAGAAGGCGTTTACTTGTAGTCTGAAGCATATAGAGAGCCAAATAATTTCAGTCCTTAGAGGTGGCAACCCATCGCAAGAAGGTTTTTTTTATAGGATAGGTGACAAACGAGCACACAAATAAAGACAATAAAGACTCAAGATGCAGATGCGTTGTCACCCGTGAGGACTAAGATGGAATGCCTCTTTGCCAGTAAAAAGGGTCTCCGGTTCTCTACACTCACCATACGAAACACAACAGCATTAAGCTGCTATTTTACGCTGATTTTCTGTGAGAGCGTGGTGGCTCCACCACGTATAAATTGTGTGGTGAGGCGTATGAGAGACTACCACTCCTTTGAAATGACATAAATCCTTTGTACAATATAAGTGGCTCATATCCGGAAGTGAAGTTTTACGAGTGAAAAAGAAGTTAGAGCGAAATGAAAACGGCTCTGTGCAATAACATTTACTACTCCCAATTAATGTAAGTATTTATGATTAGTTCATCAATTGTGAAGTGGCGGTACTACCGTGTAGTGGTAGTGTATGAATATCCAGTATCCTGTATTGTCTTGTGGATGTCGTAGGACGCGGTAGAGGGAATTAAACCAGGAAATGGGCAGCAACGTCTTCCTAATAACAACCAAGAAATAAAAAAACTGAGGTTACCAACTCGCCGCCCAAGCGCGACAAATATGGCTATGTCCTCTTATGAGGCAATCTATTGAGAGGCTTGTATTCACCGGTGGACTTCGATAGGCTGTGATGATGATGATACTCAATATCAACTGCTCACATGTTGTAAGCACTGAAGAAACCACTTGGCATAGCTTACTTAATAACTTTTTTACGTAGTAGAGCCATGCTGCAGCTATATTAGTAGTATAGTTGTAGCACGAATGGATCGGCTCGACCGGGGAAGGACCACGCTCTCACAGAATACCAGCGTAAAATAGCAGCTTAACACTGCTGTGTTTCGTATGGTGAGTGTAGAGAACTCGAGACCCGTTTTACTGGAACAGAGGCGTTCCATATTAGTCATCACAGGTGACAACGCATCTGCATTTTGATTCACAAACGAGGATAGATGTAGATGTCTATGGGCTACAGCAACCACTTACCATCAGGTGGGCTATGTGCTCGTTTGTCACCATATCCTATAAAAAAAACTTAATACTTAAGTATTCAGTCGTAACGGCAACATAATGCTTGTAAATATTTATTGGCATAAATGTTGGTTCCGAGTGGGATTTCAAAACAGGACTAAATCATCGAGTACACTGAGCGTTAAGTCCAGTGATCGTCCACCAATAGAAGGCATCGTTATTAAAAAATAAAATGCAATTAATCACCTAATTTGAAAACAAAAGAAATTTCACGTTCAAGTAAGTTAGATGAAACTGATAATTTTGACGATTCGATCGGTAGTGCACTTACTAAATAACGGTTAATATCGCTAACCGATTTCTACGTTCCCATTGCTTTCACTTTACAAAATCCAACGTTGGCTGTTTGCATGCTATTCGCACTTGTACCATTGTTCTTATGGTGTGTGAATGGAATATCGCGGTATCGTACAATGGAGAAAAAGTACAGACTAATGGCGAGTATTTAGTGTGAAATTTTAAGCTCGAGTTACGGCAATCAAATACTAAAATGCTATTTGTCAATTAATTGTATTTGGTAATATTTTTTTACTACCAAATGTAATTAACTAACAACTCGAGTGTCTCGAGTAATAAGTCGAGTGCTTATTGCAAACTGTGTCTGCAATAAGCACTCGACTTAAAAAGCACCAATTAAATTATTATTTACACTATTTAAAAATTTCTTAAGTGCTGATTTATAGCGTACTAAGCGATGAAAAAAACTTAATTAAGCCGGCATGTCAAGGAATTTAAAAAAAAATCAATCATTAGAAAACTTATATTCTAATAATAATTTGAAATAAATAGAAATGTAAGGTTTTTAAAGTACTTTAATACAGTTCGTTCGCAGTTAGTTCGCAGGATACATGACAACTATCAATATTATAAGTTAACATTTTTAAATCCAGAATGTTACAATTTAAAGGCGGCACCGGGTACTATTTCATGGCTATAAAACATTAAATCATGGTCCTTAGTGATAACAACGCAACTGTGGTCGTTTTGTTTGAATTTTGTTGCTTGTAACCCATTTCACCAGATGGTGTATTATCTTTTATCACTCTGTGTTTGTTACTCCTATATCAGTTTTTCTCGTTGCTATGGAGAGGCACAAAATGATGATAGTATATTTTAAAGTAATCAATCATTCCATACTTGTTTACTTCATCGAAGTAATTTTCATTTCATTTTATATAATAAACTTTTAAACTGAAACCCTATCCAAATTATGTTTGGAAATCTTCGTATAGCAGAATTTGTTTCTGTGTCATAAAATGAAACTGAAACTGTAGATTCTAGACTGCAATAAATACAAACAAAAGAACAGTGTAATATTATTTTACGTCTGCGTATTTTGATAGTACGAGTACTTAACAATAAAATATTCTCAGGGTCGTTTTGAGTTGTTAATGATGGTTACAAGAGAATTACGCCGATTGTGAATAGATCTATAGCTTCGTAATACTTTTACATTTTTAAATGGCTTATTTTCACGTTATTAACAACTTGTAGGAAATTAACACCACATCAAATATACTTTTTTTTAATCCAAAACATCAGGTGCTATTATGCGCAAACATCTACTAGGAGAAACAAATTTTGCAATCTTTATGGAATCGAGTATTTGGAAAGATTTTCATACTGTCTACGCTTGGCAGGCGGGATGACAGCGAAATAACAGCTTTATTTATCCGTTGCAGCCGATTGCGATTGATTAAACTTACTCATGGCTAAAAGTTAGTTGCTGTCGGCTAAAACTAGGTCTGGTAAAGTTCGAATAAAAATTGAATTATCTATGACTTCTGTTAACTATCAAATATAAGAAAACACCAATCAAGCAGCATCCCAGACAGCAGATTAACGTGGGGCTGCTGAAGCTGCGAATATTTACATATTCATCCATTATGGCCTATAAAATCTATTGCTGAACACAGACCTCCCGCATAGGTAGGATTGTGCCATAATTGCCACGCTTGTAAGTTTTGTAATTATTTTGAATTATTGTTTCAGTTTCCATACGTCGCATCTTACGAAATTCACGGGACGATATGGGGTAGTGAGTATTCTTACAGCGCCACTACATGACACTTTTTTATATCTTTAATACTATTTAGAAAAATGCCATATTTATTATTTTTTAAATAGGAATAGCCAAATAACAATTATAATACCAAATGTCTCACACCTTTGGCTTTGCTTCTGGTCATCTTTGGATCTTGTCTAGTGGAGTTCATAGACAGATAAAATTTATTAAGTCGACTTTTAAGACATCAGAAAATAGATAGTTGATTATTTTACGTCCACATCACTCTTGTCTTGAATTCTCTTCTCCAAATACTTTACAAAAGCACTCTAACTATAGTACACCCACTTTAGTCGAAACAGTGCAATTTGAGGTATCACTACGTAGTACTATTATGTATACTGTGATATCTCGTGAGAGATTATATTGATTACTAGCGAAGCCAGCTTCGCCTAAATTGGATCTAATGTGTCTAATGTGGCGTTATTTAGATATAAGGTAATGGAAGACCATTTATTTTATTAAAAAAAATTATCTCCATGTTTTTCGCATAAAATATAACCCAGATCCTTCATGGCATTACTCTCTATCTGTTTGTAAAGTTTCATCACAATTGGTTCAGCCATTCTGAAGATGAATCCAGACAGACAGACAAAAATTTAATAAATATTATTTCTATCTTAGTAGCATGCGAATAACCTTAGTAATCTTAATAGAAGCCATTTTTTTTTCAATATTATAAGCATACACTTCATCTTAATTTATATGTATAATATAGATTGACATTGGCAAAATTCTACTAAGAGAGCCTTCCTTAATTGAGTTTTGAAGAAGAAAACGTTACAATATATCGCTGTATTTTCATATATTTCTTCGTTCACTTCACTCGATCCCAACAATTTCCAGGCTTTATTGAATTGAAGTCATAATGTGTACAAATGAATGCTAAGCTAGCACAATGAATGGATATTTGTTATACACAACGAAAGTTGTAAACTATTTTTCGTCCGCTTACGCATTCATTGGAGCATAAAACGACCCTATTGAAATAATGACAGGTTACAAATAGACGAAAGTAAGATTCTCATTGTTCGAGCGTTTCGTATTTTGTGGCAGACGGTCTCGGCATTTGATTTCTATTTATTCGTGAACATCTCGCTAACTGCTAACTGGAGCGAGGACTTCATGTGATTTCATTTGAACGAATGACATAAAACATTTTAAACGAAATATGCAAAATTGTTTCTTTGTAAGTAGTATAATTTTAAATTCAATTGTTTTGATGATTTCGCTATTAGTGTAGATTTTTAGTTATATTAATATTTCAGTTTTATTTTATTTTCATTCTTTATCGTAATGTTCATTGTCGACACATTCAACTAATGATACAATATACATAATGTCTTTTGGCATGCTCTACCAGTAAATCGTGATTTAGAATGCATGATAAAGATTACTTAATGAAACTCAGTTTGATTAATATGATGAAAGATAATACCAGAGACACAATACAATGTAAACAAATAAAATAGAGTACAATAATACTAGATAAAAATAACAATGTAAACGAAAAAAAAACCAGATTATTAATGAAATAAAACCACTATAATAAAAAAGTTAAAAAGTTAAAGTTACAGCCTATATACGTCCCACTGCTGAGCACAGGCCTCCTCTTATTTCTGAGAGGGTTCAGGACAACGAAATGTCCGCCGCGCTATCCAAATGCGTGTTGGCGAACTTCACATGTCTTCGAAATATTTATTTTCTTATTTCTCAGACATGCAGGTCAATCAGCACTTAAAATTGCATTTAACAATTTCATTGGTGCCTGTAAAATTTACAGCGAGCAACCCGGTTTATGGAATATGTCGATAAAAATATACCACAGGATATATGTACGAGAAATACAGTACCTACATACAGAAAATACCTTCTATAGAGAAAGCAATTCGGAATAATCAGATTTTTTTAATACTTTAAAATAGATTTTTTTCAGAAGTTTACTCTTTGATGACTTAGAGTAATTCGCCATAAAATCCAGCTTTGATCTGATATCAATGAAAATATCACAGCCATTACTTACAATAGCGCTTGCGAGAAATTCAATAGGTACTACGGAGCCTGCAAACGCTTGGAGCTAAAACCATTACTTCACGATTTTCCGCTATCATAAGCATCATTGATTTCACAGGTAATTCGAAACGTGGCACGAGATGTAAAATTATCAAAGTTCTTTGATTTTAATTTAGAACAGTTTACGGTATATCACAAAACCCAGGAGCCATTTATTTCATATAAAAAGATTTTTTTTAGAAAATTAGAAGATATTATAGTAAAATTGTCAATCAGCCGTTTAAAACAACTGTTGGATAAAGTTTTTTTTTAAATAGTGTGCCAAATGATAATGCCGGTAGTAATACCCACTCACACACTTTTATTGAATAACGTATAAACTTAAAAATCAATTAAAAATTTACCATATAATATTATTTTCTGTAAATTATATCAAAAGGTCTAACAATGCTGTTGAATATTCAGTTTGAATTTTTTTTTTATAGAATAAGGGTGACAAACGAGCACACAGTCCAGCTGATGGTAAGTGATTGCTGTGGCCCATAGACATCTACATCTATCTCCGTTTGCGAATTAAAATGCAGGTGTGTTGGCAGCCGTGAGGACTAAGATATAATGCCTCTTTTCCAGTAAAAAGGGTCTCCGGTTCTCTACACTTATCATATGGAACACAGTAGCATTAAGCTGCTATTTTACGCTGGTATTCTGTAAGAGTGTGGTCCTTCCCCGGTCGAGCCGACCCATTTGTGCTACAACTGTACTATTAATATAGCTGCAACATGGCTCTACCAGTGTAGAATTATATATAAAAATCGTATTTTAAAAAATAACTCCAGTTATCAAGAAAAACAGTAATACATTAGCAATTGTATAAATAGAGAGATTTATACAATTGTTAATGTATTACTGTTTTTCTTGTATAAAAGACCAATATCAAATTGCGCTCAATTTATTTAGTTCTTGTTTATCTCAATAGTACGAGTAAAGTAAAGTAAATGCATATATCTTTTCGCGAAATCGCAAATGGAAAGTTATTAAGCTCGTGGGTGGTATAAATGGAAACGAATTATAGCAGTATTATATGAAAAAAATAAGAGCAAGACGTGTAGTTCAACATTTTTCTTAATGTAAATAAAACTTGAAATTTAGGTAAGATTGATTATGTAGCTGATCTATACTTCAGGAGTACGAGTAGAGTTGTAGAAGGATTTCTTTTTTATTTCTTTATTTCCTTACGTAAATTATTAAAGATCAAATAGATACTAAATAATCGAATCGGGCGTTATTAATTGCGACTAAACGAAATTCAATCTATACAAACTCTCAGAAATGAGGAGCGGCCTGTTCCAAGCAGTGGGACTGTTACTTTAAATATTTATACAAAATCTAAACACTACTATAAGTCATTTTGTAACATGATTTTTTTTAAATTTATGTTATTCTGTTAAATCTAAATACATAAACTACTGTTGATTGACAACTCAATAGCTTTCGCGTCTTTAGTCTTTAGTTTGCCGACCTGAAATCCCGTTGTTTGTTCCAGATGTATTACGACCCAGTTTTCACATTTCAATGGGAAATGGAGAATCTTTGAGGTGGTAGCTAAAAGGCTGTATTTGAAAGAAAATTGCATATTGTAACATTTTCGTTTTTGGTTCCATAAAAAGATTGGTTTAGTACCAAATAAAAAAAATTCGAAGTTGATCATAACCAATCCATGTAAATTTCTTTTTAAAGTATAGTGTACAGAATTTTAACTTTTAGAAAATAAAGCCTGCCTCAAATTATCACGTTTATTATCTAGAAATGCAACTTGACAACAAAGGAGAGAGCGTAGTGTACATTGACCCTTAATATACGGTTTTTATTTTAATGATGGAGATAGGCAGTTGGAAACGGATTCGAGAGCTGTTTTTGTAATTTCCATCAATCCATCCATAACAGCCTATAAAATTCTACAGGTGAACATAGACCTTCCCCAACGATTGCGTCATGGATATTGCAATAATTGCCACGTAGTCAGGCAACCGCAGTTTTTATTATTTTGAATTATATTTAGAAGGATTTGCTGCCCATCTTCTGTTTCAATTTCTCTTTATCGCCTCTTCATACAACTACGGAACGATATGGACATTCTTGCACCGCCACTACTCGATTAAAGGTTTTGTATTTTGTTGGTAAGTAAAGTAATGTTAGTGTAAACGCCGGCATTTAGTAATTTGACGACTATAGTCTGCGTTATAGCGTAGTATTTATTACACATATAGCATGGTGCGGGTGACAGCTAGAGCTTAAAGTTTAGAGTGTCTAACGATGAAACAATGTTAAATCGATTTAAAAAAGGCGATTAACGATACAAAAAGCAAATCAAAAATTATCGATTAGCTATCAACAAAAAAATTAAAATCAAAACATATATTTCTTTATAAATTACCAAAATGTATGTAAATTTTAGTTACAGTTTAATTCAAACAAAGAAAAACATCTTCTATTTTATGTTAATTTACCTTGACATTAGAAACGTTTATCTTGACATTAAAACAAATAAAATGGCTGCCAGCACCTGTGATTTTTCGTACGGCGTTATTTGCACCTGTATCTTTTCAAGTTACGAGTGCTAGCGCCTTTCACTATAGATGTATATTAGTGTGGACAGGTCCAGTGGGTAAAATATCGGGACAAAAGTTAAAAATAATTGAGAATTTGGCTTACAAATCCAATAAAAAAATTAATTAAAACAGAGGTTTTTGTAGCAATTTTAGCCGCCATGAGATTATTAGTCTTTTTTGACACAATGCGCAATGTGCTTTGTAATTATTTTTAGGAATAATCTGATGAACGAATAATTTATCGTCCAAACATCGGAAAAACTGCATATTCTTATATGTGCGTTTTTCTTTTCCGACAAATCAAAACTTGTTGTACGATCAGTTATCGTTGCAGAGAATATTCTTCTGAATGAATTAAAATGAGTTAATTTTATACTGAAATAAGTAAGATATCTTATGAAATTCAGTGTTATTTTCTTATAACTAAAAATTTTATTTTATCTTGCAAACGCACGCAAGTTACGTTCTAGTGAGCTGTCATCCGCACAGTGTTACAACGCAAAGACTCTCATAACTAGGAACATTGCAACAAAAGTTATTGCACTTACATTGAAAAAAGTTATTGCAATTACTTGTATACAACAAGCTTATATAATTATACAACATCGCTGTTGGCGGTTGGCGTAAGTTAATCCATCACACCATTTCGAATGTGGCAACTTTAGGATATACTGGAAAATCTGATGGCTTCCGATATATGGCGGTACAATCATTTCGTTTACGCCTTTGACAGCAGCGTCAAAGTTACCAGACTTCTGGACTTTTATACGTGGTAAAGCCATGCTGCAGCTATATTAGTAGTATAGTTGCAGCACGAATGGATCGGCTCGATAGGGGAAGGACCACGCTCTCACAGAATTCCAGCGTAAAATAGCAGCTTAAGGCTGCTGTGTTTCGTACGGTGAGTGTAGAGAACCAGAGACCTTATTTACTGGAAACGAGGCATTACATTTTAGTCCTATCAAAACGCATCTGCATTTTGATTCTTTATTGAGGATAGATGTAGATGTCTATAGGTCACAGCGACCATTTACCATCAGGTGGACTGTGTAACCGTTTGTCAGCCTATCCTATAAAAAACTGCGTTCGTCAACCCGCCTGCCATACGGTTGCGTAGCTCTGTTTAATATCCATGACTGATGAATTTGTCAACTAACAAATATTTTTCCTTGAACCTCTTAAAATTAATAATAATAATTCTATAATTAATATCCTGACTCGTAGCAATTATTTATAGTCCATAAAATACTTGTTCCTTGTGGAATTCAAACATGCAACTCGCAGCGCTAAATGGACAGTGCATGATAGCCCAAATTTCACGACCTCCTCGTGCTCAAACACAAACCTCCTCTGATTTTGTAGAGGGTGATGGACCTAAAACGAGTCTGTCACGTTATTGTAGTCAACCAAAACTTAACACGTCCACCTGATGGTAAGTGGCCCCTTCCTCTTTCATCATCATCGCCGAGTATTTGGTGCACCTAAAATTGCAATTGCACCGGAAACTAGGTGAGATCGTTTGCTATCTAAACAAGTTCGGATGCGAAACCCTGTGTCCCTAAGTTTCTAACTTTTTGGTAAAGAAAATAAGTTAATTAGAAAAAAAACTTTACAAACATGAATATCAAAAATTTCAACAGTCGAGAGTACGAGTATATTATAGTTGTAGCACAAATAAGTCGGCTCGCCCGGATAAGGACCACGCTCCCACAGAATACCAGCGTAAAATATCAGCTCAATGCTGATGTGTTTCGTATGGTGAGTATAGAGAACCGGAGACCCTTTTACTGGAAACAAGGTGTCGCATCGTAGTCCCAGGGGTGACAGCGCATCTGCATTTAGATTCTTAATCGAGAATAAATGTAGATGTCTATGGGCCACAGCATCCACTTACCATCAGGTTGACTGTGTGCTCTTTTGTCACCTATATTCTATTTAAAAAAATATATCACTACTTTAACATTTGCACGGCTACAGTCTTTTGGATATATATGGATATTTCAAAACGAAACTACTTTAGTTATTAAAAACACAGAAAACACAACGTTTCCCTTGTGTATAAAATTTAATCGTTCCTGTGAATATAATAACTATTTAATTATGCGCCACGGTGACTAATAAATTTTCGTGAGAATCTTTACGAGGTACATAAATAACTTTGAAATATTATGTATTTTAACATTTAAGAAATTAATCAGAATATAAGATAGGCCTGCATACAGTAATGCTATGTGGTAGGTTGAAAAAGAAGATATTATTATCTTTATATAGGGTTATTTTTCAAAGAGTAGCCAAATTTTACACTTAAGTTCAAATATATAAATAATGATATACCGTTAATGCAGTTTTTGAAAATACGAGGAAATTAGGTGTCTACTTTTATTTGAAATTATCCCAAATTGAATATTATTTATGGGCAACAACTTTTTTGTCTGACGATCGACCCTTACAAATGTGTGCGTGCGCAGTAAAATCAGTTAACATAATGCATTACCACGCATTTTGAATTTAAAAGATAAAAACAACGGAATGTTTAAGATTTTTATTAATTAACTAGCTGTTCCCCGCGACTTCGCCCGCGCGTAATTCATTACGATTGGATTTCATGGGTTTTAATTTTTTGCGCGAAACCCTAATACTCTTTTCTAAAATAAAAGTAGCCTAAGTTACTTCTTATAACATCAGCTATCTGCCAGTGAAAGCCCGGTCAAAATCGTTCCAGCCGTTTTGGAGATAGGCCGGAACAAACAGACGTACAGACAGACAGACAAAAATTTTAAAAATTGTATTTTAGTTATAAGTACCGTATTTACTTTCATATGCATTTAGTAAAAAAGTGTAATTTTGACATTACAAACAGACACTTCAATTTTATTTATTTGTATAGATTTTTCTTTTCCATTTGCCTATATTACTTATTCTGAACCTTCCCTGCAAATTTGGCCGGTTATTGCAAAATTACCCTGTATAGTTAACTAGACACTTAATAATTGTATTTTTAACAAATTGCTAAATAATGCTTAAGCTAGAATCTAACAATATCAAAACAAAACGACCTTCATAGAACCTGTTAGATTACTACTAGTAGCAATAACAGTTTTATTTTTTCCACAATGAAAGCACCTTTCATGTTTTATTCATCCTTTCCATGGCAGAATAAAGCCTATTTCTACCTCTTCATAAAAACACATACCAGTTATTGGGAGCGCCACATCGTTAAGTGACAGGCTGGTCAACCTTGATGCACTCGCTTTAATCACTTCCTTCTAACAAAGCTGTTCTATCGTTAAACACTTCTAAGATCCTGGTTTTTGCTGTTGTGTTGACCTTTGCTCGTGATATATTAATATCAAATATCACATCTGATATTTATTCGATTTTGTTATCATTTTACATTCTTACATGTTTTTTTTTTTTATAAATATTTCAATCAACGTCTAGTTTCTCCAAAATATAAACTAATTAACTAAAATAACAAAAGTATCAGCTCTAATTTTAACACACATTATTTTGTTATAGAATTAAGCTTATTATAATTAAATAAAGTCTTTTTCATTGTACATATACAAAAACTGAGCTGGCGGATATTGTTGTCTTTTCCGATAGATGGCGTGATGAGTTTCAATCCAAATACACTTCGAACCTATTACAATGTAAATAAAAAATGTATTATTACGTCGATCACAGAAACTGACTAAGTATCATAATATAAGATCATTGAGTCATTTTAATCCATAAATATGGAATTTATTAATAACTTGACTACAGCGCCACTTATTCAGATCCTAGCATAGCTGTCAACCATTGTCTTGACAAAACAATTATGTTGTTATATGACACCATTCCGAAAAGTCGTTCACAAGTTACACGATCACTAACACACGCACCGACAAATATACTCGTATATATATATAAAGATTTAGAGATAAATTAATGAAGATTAAAAATATTTAAAATTAAGGACAACGAGGACGAAATATCAAATGTCAAAACAATGTTATTGACTTTTAGGTTAGCTCCAAGGTAAACAAGTTTTCACCTCCAGTTCTTTGTATCGATTTTTATCGCAAAATTACTTGACATTTGTGTTTGTGATTTATGTTTATTATTAATATGAAACAAAAGAATATAAAATAAATGTCAGTATTACCAAAGATATTGGTATTCTATGCTAAAGCTGAAACATTAAATGGTATATTATGATAATAAGTATTATTAATCACGCGGTCTTATCCATTAATTCGGTCCCTTATATCCTCTGAAAGTAAAGTTCGTTTTAGTGGTTGTTTTGAAGCAAATTTCAAGTATTTTATATAACACGTAGTAAAAATAAATTTTTTGTACAACCGACTTCAATATAGATAAAATGAGAACATCTTCAATGTAGTCGAAGTCAATTAAATACGCATTATTAAGGATAACTCAAACACTACTGGTCAGATCTTGATCTAATTTATAAGCTTTCAAATAAAAAAAAAGAGTCAACAAATCGGTTCACCTAAAAAAATGTTCTGAGATAACACAAATAAAAAAAATACAATCGAATTGAGTACCTCCTCCTCCTTTCTAGTCGGGTAAAAATAGCTAGAGACTTACCAAATGTTTCCCAAACTTTCATGTAAACATATATTTTCAAGATCACTTAAAGCTGAACGCACATTTGTCCGCGCCGCACGCGCCGTACGCGCCGTACGCGCTGAATTTTAGAATTCGTTGTATGAAATCATATGAAACCTCGCACATTACATCCGCACCGTACGTGCCGAATTTTATAAAATGCGGTAGGTATACGATATCGAAGGACGAATGCTGATGACGTCATATAACGCGGCGCGTTCGGCGCGTGCTGATACTCAGTGTTGTCTTAATTAACTTAGTGGATTTTCCACTATTACTGGTGGTTTTGACTTACATGATAATTTTTGTATTTTTATAACTTTTAATTCATTCGTAATCAATTATACATAATTAAATTTTTTTACATCGATTATCAATATGTATTCTTAGCGATAAATTATTTAATACTGAACTAACAAAAATAGTTAAATTTATTTAAAAAACCCAATTATACCTGATTACTTAATTATCAATAAAAATACTTACCTCAAACATACAACAAGTCTTTTTTCTGGTTCAATTAGCTTTCAAAATCTTGAGCTTTCCATAGAAAGATATGGTTTTAGTATATGTAGAATTTCTTGAAATATATTATATGTTGAATGCAAATATCTAAAAAAAAGTCGTTCATCATCATCTAATAAGTCTTTAAATAAAGTATATTCCCTTCATATTCTAAATACAATTGCCTTTTTAAATTAATATTATGAATCCAAAATCGTCTTTTTCTTGGAATTTTATTTTCTTCTTCCTCTGCCAATAAGCAGGCTATTACTAAATTGCTTTCCATAGTGATTTCGATCGATCAAACTGTACCGTTTCACACCAGTGGTTGGAAAAGACTACAAAAGTTGTTCGTAATACAAAAGATTTGCGTACGGCGCGGACGATGCGTACGGGCAAATGTGCGAGGCCATCATTAAAACTCGGCGCGTACGGCGCGTACGGCGCGTGCGGCGTGGACAAATGTGCGTTCAGTTTTAATCAAACGTATGTAAATAACTGGTTGGTAAAAAAGTTTCTTCGTGTTTTGTTTGTATAATATTGAAGTAAAATCTCTTTGGTTGCACTGTTTGTATCTGGCTGATATAGAACATTAACAAGAAAAAACTAAAAAAAAAAACACTTTCCCACCATTTTTCAATTATTTTCTGTCCGCAAAAATGAGTGAGTTTAAAGAAGAAATTCGATTCTGAGGTTTTATTACTAAAAAGGGAAACATACGACTCAAGCCGCGTAAAAAAATTGTAATGGTTATGGACCTAATGCAGTGTCAGTAAGAGTAGCACAAAGTTGGTTCAAGCGTTATCAGTCCGGGAATTTTGATGTCAAAAATACAGCTCGATCTGGTCGCCCTCATGCGGATAAAGTAGATGCCATTTTTGAAAAAGTGAAGCAAATTCGGCATATTCGTAGTTATTACATAGCCGAAGAATTGAGGATTGACCACAAGACAGTTTTGACTCATTTGAAAAGGTCTGGCTATACAAAAAAAACTCGATATTTGGGTACCACACAAGCTCACTGAAAGTAACCTAATGAATCGGGTAGTCATTTGCGATTCTATATTGAAACGTAATGAAACCTGACCATATTTGAAAAGATTAATCACTGGCGATGAGAAGTGGATCACCTATCACAAGAACATGCGAAAAAGATTATGGTGAAATGGTAGTCAAGCTCTACAGACTGTAGCGAAAACGCAATAAGGTGATGCTGTGTGTATGGTGGGATTGGAAGGGCATCGTATATTATGAACTTTTCCGCCGGGCAAAACCATCCATTCGGATCTGCCAACAACTAATAAGACTCAAGCAAGAAATTGAGAGAAAACAGCCGGAATTTGTCAACAGAAAAAGAGTGGTCTTTCATCATGAAAACGCCAGACCACACACATCTTTGGCCACTCAGCAAAAATTGAGAGAGCTTGGTTGAGAAGTGTTAATGCATCCACCATAAATTCCTGACGTTGCACCCTCTGATTTTTACCTGTTTCGGTCTCTTCAGAATTCTTTGGGTAGTGTTAGGTTAACATCAAGAGAGGACAATCAAAACTACTCGTCGTTTTTTTGGATTAAAAGAAATCCCAAGATTTCTACAGCAACGGGATTATGTCACTACCTACAAGACGGCAACAAGTTATCGAACAAAATGGCACATAAATATTATAATTAAATGAAATTAAATTTTGAAGAAAAAATATCTTGAAATTTTATATAAAATACGAAGAAACTTTTTCCCCGATTAATATTATAATCATTTATTCATTACAGCCTTTCCAAAGTCCACTGCTGACCATAGGCCTCCCCCATATATTGGCTTATAAGTAGGTAATCGTAAAAGTAGAGTTGGTAATCGCAGTTTTTATTGATAAGAGTTTTTATCATCTTGCGACAGCCACGAGATGATTATAGGGCAGTGGATTCCCTTACGCCAATATGGCTAAATATCAAATAAAAAATATTAAATTAAGTAAAAATAACAACAGGGATGGGACAATAAGACAATAAAATTTAGTCGTTAATGAGGCAAGGATGCGCATGACTTAGCTGACTGGAACAAGAAAATAACATTTTAAATGTTATAAAAAAGCAATTTTACAATATTATAAAATGAAAATTTGTATGTTTTTATGTTTGTAACTCAATTACGTTTAAAAGGTTTAAAGGATTTAGCTGACAGAAAGATTACGTCATGAAATAGGACATAAGCTACATTTTTATTGCCCAATGTTATGTGCAACATCCCTTGCCGTATTGTCAATTGTACTTAAATAAATAGAAAATCACTTCGTAATGTGGTGGTCAACGGCTCCGTGGTGCAGTGGCTTAGTAATGAGTTGTTGCGTTGGGGGCCACGGGTTCGAATCCCGCACGGAACAAGTTTTCGTATGGCCTACAAATAATCATTCCGGGTATATATGTTTGCACTCGTGCAATTTATGTTTGTAAACTGCCTCCATGATACAGGAGAAAATCCTAGTATGGTGGTCACTTTTTTTTAAATAATCAAAAATTATTATTTTGGAAAGTAGTAAAAACAGCCTAAAATTCGTCCCTAGCCATCTGGTGGTTGCTTGAGAGAATGTATCACTCCATTTCATCGCGTAGGTGTCCTAAAGGGCGACTATGGGCACAAAAATCGATGTAACCATCTAATTTACGTCAGACGGGCAGCCGAGTCAAAGGCTTTAAAGTCAATCCTCCCTCCATCAGGAAAAGCCCATGTTCAGCAGTGGACTTTTTGAGGCTGATAAAGACGAATATACGAATATATATGCATCCTGCTGTCCACTAGCTGACGCTTTCTCTTTCTCTCTCTCTCTCTCTCTCTCTCTCTCCTTTATCTCTTTCTCTTACATATTTTTGCGAGAATTTTTCAAGAAGACATAGGATTATGATTTTAGTTTTTTAAACTACTTCAATGTGTGTCACATGTACTTGATTTTTTAAATTTCTGTCTTGCAGGTGCAGATTATCACATTTTCTTTCAGTTCCGAATGTGAAAAAAAAACAGCATTTAAAATTGAAATTAACTATTCTATTGGTCTCAGCGTGAATAGAATTGTTTGCTCGCGTTCTGTAAAAGTTTTATATAATATTTTAATAGCTCCTTTGTTTCCATTTGGCAGATGTAATATAACTACGAGTATTGGTCAGAATCCACACTTGCTGGCGGATAAAAACTGATAATTGTCTTTCTTTCTTTCATGTTATTATGTTCTCTTTATTATATGTCGTACATTCCAATATTTTTGCATTATACCGCATTTACTGATTCTGTGTATGTATATATTCTGATATTATGCATACAGAATCCTTAATCCTTAAATATTCTTAGTTCGCTTTCTTCTTTTTTTTATTTAAGCTCCTAACTTATAAAAATCCTCAACGGATTTGTGTTTCGCGAAATCTATACTTATTTTTTTTCACGTTTTACAACTCATTTTGTCTGCATTACATTGATGAACTGGTTTTATTAAGAATAAAAAAAGTACTATCTAATATACTTCTAATTTCATATTAACGAAAGTACGTAATTATGGGCCGTCGAAACGTTAAAGCTAAAATCTTTTGATTTTGCGCCATATTAGATCGAAAGACGCCAAAAAACCGCTTCACAAATTTACAAAGAACTCTAAAGCGTTGTGACGACAGCCTATTCCACTTTACAAAAAGCATCCGCACGGGTGGTTTCTTGGCAGTAAAAGCAACGGCCATTAAGATTTACAAGTTCTTTCACCGGCGCGTGCCGCCAAGTCCAAGTACCGAGCTAATTGTCCCTGATGTTGGTAGTTTTATTAATTTCTGTTGCCCTCTGTTGCCAATTACTGCCGCAATAAATGTCTGTTGACATTAATTAATGAAATATCATTCATGTATTCATAACAGACTAGCTTAAGTCCATTTCTGAAGGTAGACCTCATAGATTGTCTCATAATAGGGACGATATAAGGGTTAGTTGTCACGCTTGTTGGTTCGATTGGCAACCGCAGTTTTTTAAATATTGTTGAGTACCAAACTTGCTCGTATGGGTCGGTTTGATAGGCAAAAGACTACTAACAGCCACTTCAATGAGGGCATCCACTACTTTTTCTGCCACCAGGGCGGCGCCACTAAAAAGTGAGATATAATATTTGACAGATTTCAAAGCGGGGAAGTAATAAGTAATTTGTTGGGAAAATGTAAAAGTGAACGTCTCTTTCCGTACTATTAGCTATATTTTATATTAATAAGATTAAAAATAAATAAACCAAACCACAGATATTCATAAAAGTAGAAAATTTAAAAAAGTTTAATATGTGCAAAAAATTAAAGAGCAAACCACTGAGGGATTGTTTTGTGTATTAATATATTACTCTAGAAACTAATAAACTTTTATTAAAAACCATCTTCTCAATTAAATTACATTGTGTAACAAAAAACTTTACCTCAGTGTCAACTAGCGACATCTGGTGAGCAGAAAATTATTAGCCCTCAATTCAATTGAAGTCTATAGATTTTATGAAATAATAATTTGTGAAATGGCAGTTATCGAGATGACGTGAATGGAATTAAGAACTGTGTGGTTGAATTTCGCAAAATAAAATTTCACCTTTGGGTTTTGGTACAATTTGGTTGGACTAAATACTAGCGTGCAATAGCAGCATACTCCTGCTGTGTTTCTTCTACTCATCAAGGTTGAGAGCTGTCTTAAAAAAAATAAGAAGGAAAAAAAGACGAATTAACAAATTAGATTTTTATTTGTATTTATTAAGGTTTAAGGATTAATCAAATTTTGTAATCATTGGATTTCATAATCAAATAGATGGAGCTGTATTTCTTTTAAAAAAATCAGCTTAGTTAGGAAGGAGCTGGCACTGGGGAGCCCCAGCCCAGAGATGAGGACAGTATTTCATGTGAGGCCGAACATGCGCCTTGTAAAGTTGTAGGCGGTGTGCCGGCATGAAATACTGTCCCGTTCTGCTGAGCACGCCAAGTTATTTAGAGGCCTATTTGGCCTTCTCTTCCAGGTGACCACGAAACTGCACGTCACTCGATATGCCGACGATTCAGATACTGACTGAGGCAACAAGGAGAGTGCCTTGAAACTGAGGAGATACGACAAAGGGGTTCTTTTTAGTGGTAACGCGCAAACTTGTGTTTTCTGAGGATTAAACTGGACTAGAAAAAATCCATTACAATTCATGAACAGATGTTACCAGTTCATTTCTAAACATCTTACAAAATTAAGTATTGGCATATTTGATATATAAATATTTAGAGCCGTGGTAGCTCAGATGGTTAGCGTTCGCTG
This sequence comes from Parnassius mnemosyne, assembly GCA_963668995.1. NCBI lineage: Eukaryota > Metazoa > Arthropoda > Insecta > Lepidoptera > Papilionidae > Parnassius > Parnassius mnemosyne. The sequence goes on from CAVLGL010000080.1 coordinate 31,458,329, forward strand.
TGTGTTTTACAGTACGCGAGTAACCCGGGTTCGATCCCCGCCGGCACCAATTTAATTGGTAATTGCAATTTTAAGTGCCGATTTACCACGTGCTCGGCGGTGAAGGAAAACATCATGAAGAAACTTACATGTCTGAGAAATAAGAAAAAAATATTTTGAAGACATGTGATGTTCGCCAACACGCATTGGGGCAGCGCGGCGGACATTTTTCTGCTCTAAAACACTCTCAGAAATGAGAAGTGACCTGTCCCCAGCAATCGGATTTATATAGGCTGTAACTTTAACTTGTAACTTTTATAACGTCCTCCAGACCGAATTTCGGTCACAGCGGCCAGCCTCAACGGAAACTAGTCATTGGATTATAGTACCCAAGTGTATGCACAAGTACAGCTGCCCTAAAACCCTCTCAGAAATGAGGGGAGGCCTGTGCCGAGCAGTGGCACGTATATAGGCTGTAACTTTAACTTTTTATTTGATAGTTATATGTAATCAAAATAATTTGATGGTATACTAAGTTGGAATTGTTTAGTATCATTCTGTAGTGTTGCTATTTTCTTATGTATTTATTGAATTTGATGTTAGAAATAAAATAAATATAGCCCAAAATAAGAACATTAATTTAAAAATATAAGCACCTTTACCAAGATTTCCCATTTAATTCACCTTAAAAGTACATTAACTTGCCTGTCAACCGCCATCACGCGATGAAAGCAATTCACACTCTCACCACATCAGAACGTTTCGATATTTCAACTACCTTGATGTTATTTTCCAACGAACTCGTGGAAATACTGCAAATTTTCGATTTAATTTGAAGGTGCGATAATGTAGGAGCTTTACCTTTACATTTATTCGTGAAATTTTGTGTATTTTTTAATTAAATTACGCAAAATTATCTACTTATAAAGCCTTAGGCTTTTAAATGATAACAAAGAAAAAACACAAATAATACATGACAGCAAAATTATTATAAGCAGCACATCAAATTTATTTAAACGCTTCCATTCATTCTCGGTTAAATACTCTACAGTCATAATACTAAATGAAAGTGTTACGTCATTACTCAACAGACTTTAGACTTAAATAATAATTTAAGATGACATGATACAATTAATTAAAAGTTGAGCTTTCGCTTTCATGCGATGTGCGTGAGATCCCTGACTACGATGACGCGATAAGCGTGTTGAGAAGAGTACAAACAATTCGTAGTCTATTATTTGCGTTCTTAAAAAACCTAACAGAGCAGGCGGTAATAGTAAGAAGTAATAAACCGGTAACACATACGTGAGACCTCGGCAATCATAATACAAGACAATTGCCGTATAAACAGGTTGTACATTTTTGTGCATTTCTACTACATGGTGTGGGTGGAGTGGAAGAGAAAAAATTACGGAATTATATAAAATAAGCAATTTTAATGAAGTAATGATTTTTAGCAACATTGCTATCAAACATACATTAGTAGCGCCTTATCTCTCTTATGTCTCCTAGTAAATTAAACATCCTGATGTACAAAATAATGCATTTAGAGAATGATTTTAGTTTTTTTTCCTAAAGATTTTTTCTTATAGAATAACTCTGTAAAACGAGCTCACAGTACGTCTGATCCTTTGTCCACGATTAAGAATCAAAATTCAGATGCGTTGTCACCCTTAAAAACTAAGATAGAATGCCTCGTTTCCAGTAAAAGGGGTGTCCGGTTCTCTACTCATCCTACGAAATACGGCAGCATTAAGCGGCTATTTAGACGGCTCCCTGGCGCAGTGGCTTAGCAATGAGTTGCTGCGCTGGGGGGCGCGGGTTCGAATACTGCACAGAACAAGTATTTGTATGGCCTACAAATAATTGTTCCGTGTCTCCAGACCCGGAACAATCATGTTTGTCCTTGTGCGATTTGTGTTTGTAAACTGCCTACACAATACAGGAGAAAATCCTAGTGTGGGGGTAATGCGTGATAGTCTTTATAGTTTTGTATATATATATATATATATTTCACGATGGTATTCTGCGAGGGCGTAGTCTTTCCCCGGTCGACCCAACCCATGCGTGCTACAACCATAATATAGGTGCAGGTTCTTCATATAGGTTCTACCACGTATAACAAGTTCTGTTTTATTATAAAATAATAAAGGGATAGAAACGTTCCTTAAAATGTTGCAAATTTTACTAAATGGTGTTTTATGTTATTTTTGTTATTCTTTAATTTGTAGACTTAAATGAATTATTATATATAATTAATATAATTATTACTTTAATGTAATATAAAAAGAGAAAATATGTATATGCCTATGCTAACAAAATAGAAAACTACTATATACCTAAACGTGTAGTTACGTCGTCTATAAAGAACTTGTTTGGTAAAGGACATCGAGTATTCTGAGAAACGAAAAGAAGTTATCACTCTTACTAAATAAATTACATAATGAGTTTTTTTTTTGCCTAACTACATAAGCAATGTTTACTTTTTAATGACAATTGATAACTTGTCAAAATATATATTGTATTTTTTTTAAAATATTTATGAAATAATTTTGAAATACTAGTACGTAACTAGAAGTGGAATATTAAAATTTATTTTCATTTAACTAAATTTCATAAGACAGCATAACTTTTTGAAGATCATTTATTTAAAGATACGATAATTTTCGTTATAAAATATAATTTTATACAAACACATTTACACAGTATTGCAAGACAAACTGAGAAAAAATAAATGTTTTAGTACTTAATTGGGAAGTGAAAGGCTACCATTGAAGTAAAATTACGTAAATAACAACTAACATCATTAAATTATTTTAAATGTGTCACTGATTAAAATGTTTGACGTTAAAATAATATTTTCTGGCAATATAATCGTAAGTCATTCCAATTTTTATTTTACAAGGACCGAATAAACGTATGCACGACAAATCTAATCGAGATATAAACAATTTATTTAACGATTTTCATATTTATGTATGTTCGTAATATCATATTTAGAAGTTACAATTCTACATATGATAATACTACATACTATAGTACGAACCATTTAAGGAATCACCAGATCAACATTTTGTTATCCCTTTACGGAATATACTGACATAGTAGGCATTTTATGTCTTGCGTTATATAATAAACTTATTATCATATTATCTGCTTCTAAGTTTTCGTACTGACAATTCTTGTAGAATTATAGTGTTTAGATTTTGTACTAAAGAGGCTTAAAACGCATATAATGAAAAAGGTTTTTGACATTATGTCGAACTTTAAGATTATAAATAATCAGGAAAAATGTCAACAACTATTTTAATTATAAAGTCTTAGGAATCAAGCATAAAAAATTACGCTATCTTGCAGCGTTGGTATAGTAATGGTTAATATAGTAAAAAAGAGTAAATTAATATTCCAACAGAAAGAAGAAACGCCCTTAAATTTAGGCTTAAATTAACGCCGTTACCATTTATAAAGTTTTAAAAAATCAAGGTCCTTATCATCATTGGAATTCATAAAAAGTCTACACATTTTATGAGCTGCCAATGTTGCAATTTTGGTCTTGGACATAAAAGAAAGATTTAAAGCCACATTAATCGACATTCCTTCGATTCCTTCTTCATTGTTACCCATAATTCACCATTGGGTCATACAGTTAGCATGCCATTCTAGAAGCGTTGTTAAAAAAATAACGGGTATTTTTTTGTTTTTATGAGCATTTGTATTTTAAGTGTTCGCGACATACGATAATGCAGTCTACTTCATGTCTACTTCACCTAAGGATGTCTCGTGAAGAGGCGAAACACGTGTCGTGTTATCGACGGTGGTGTCTTTCCTAGTGTAGTGGTGTTGGGAGTAGTGGTGCTCGGATTAGAGGTGACGGGGATAGTGATAGTGTAGTAGAGGTCGAGAGATGCTCTTCAAACTAGGTTCTTACCTCATTTTCTATTATTATGCGGATCTTAGTATATTAATTTTTAACAACCTTCGTAATAATAACCAATAAAGTCTATTTGACGCTAGATATAATGACTAGAATTTTAACCAACTTCGACAGTCGGAATTCAACTATTCAATATAAAGTAGTAGGTGTAAAGTTGGAAGATCTTTCAAATCATTCGAATTTCAAATCAAGTTTCTAACGTGTGCTCGGTGTTTGTAAATAGATTAGTGCTCAAGACTCGAGTGGTATGCAGATAAATGCCACATTAAGCCGCCCAATGCGATATCACAAATGTCAGAATCGTGATTTTTGCTTAGTAATGTTTCGTAAACGTGAAATCGCTATAAAACTTTTGTTATAGAACTACAGATTTTGCCATAGTTGGCAGGCGGGTTGACAAACGCAGTTTTAATAATTTTGAGTTATTACCATGAAGATGCTGCTAGCTATCTCCATTTACAGTTTTCTACTGTCGCCTCTTCCGAAACGATTTAGGGTAGTGGATTTTTTTATATATCCTGATGGTAAGTGGTTGCTGTGGCCCATAGACATCTACATCTATCCTCGTTTGCGAATCAAAATGTAGATGCGTTGTCACCTGTGAGGACTAAGATGGAATGTCTCATTTCCAGTAAAAATGGTCTCCGGTTCTCTACACTCACTCACTTCCTTCCCCGGTCGAGCCGATCCATTGGTGCTATAACTATACTACTAATATAGCTGCAGCATGGCTCTACCACGTATAAAACGTATTCTTACACCGCTATTACAAATATTTAATGCAACAAAACTTTGAAAACTTGCTAATACCCACTACCCTAGGTATGTAGATTTATTGTAAGCCTAGATTATACTTCTAATGTTGATCAAAATATTACTTTATAATTATTTAATATCAAACCTATGTTTCAAATGATTTTCAATCATTATTCGAACATTATAGACTTTTCTGTATGCGACGAAAGTTTACCCTGAGCAGGTATAGATAATTTGTACTGATTTGATTTTGTTTTAGAATGCATGTTCATATGTATTTTTTTTTTTTCAATATATCATATTACATATCAACAATATACGATTGTTTTGGATAGAGTTTTACATGTTCTACTTAGTTTCGTTATCTTGAACTATGAAGAAAATAAGTCTCGATTATTTATCTAAAATTTGGTCAATTTTTATTCAATTTTTATTTATTTATTTATTTATTTCATAAAACATGGACAGATAAGGATGGTACAATTCTTAAAGCACAACATGTTTTGCTATGTGATTGTGATAGCATGCAAATTTACATAAATAGCCTCTGATGTCATAAAATTGATTTTCATTGAGATAAGTCAATAATTTTTTTTAAAATAAATTATTATTATTCGATTTGATTTCATTTGGTATTTTATTATAAATTTGTCTATAATTTTTATACAAAAATACAATGGTTTTCTCAGAAAGTCGAAATGAAGTTCTCAAAGTACACTTTTATTGTGTGTACTCCAGCGACGTCACTGTTTAATGCAAATGTCCGACAACTACGAAGACTCCCAACCATCTTACTAATGCGCTTATAATGGTAAAATTACGTTATAAAGCAGCGGAGAAAGTAGGCAGGGTCATTTAAACGAGAACTGTACCTATTCACACTGGCATCCTATTTCCTGTAAGAAATTTTAAAAAATAGCGTTTTTCAGGTCAAATGGCTTAAGCAGAACTAATAACAAAAATACAACGCCAAACATTTGAATGTCAAGCGTTTTTTTTTTTATATCTCATTGCACTTGAATAAACTTGAAATCTTAAGAAGAAGCGAAGTGACACAAGAAAATTTCAAGGTTATAGGAAGTCAGCCAAATCACATTAGAGCAACATTACGCAGTTTAAGCAGTGCCTTATTATTATTGTGGAAAATAAATTTAATTTACTTCGGTAAATAGGACAACGCACACATATTTTACAACGGGACAATATTGTCTTTTCCATGTTAAAGACATGTGCAATCGCAGTATAATATCTACTATTAGTCGCTTGATGATGAACATAATTCATTAATTTTTTAGGTTTGAATATTAAACAAGCTGTATTTCACTTTCATATTCACACAAAATTAAAAACAAAAACCACGTTTTTGTCTTCACTTACACTCCATGCCCGTTGTTTAGTTTTTACTAAGCCCTACATGATCAACAAGATGTCCGCAGTTTTGAGGCATTTGTGCCAATTTAATGGGCGACCTCAAAGCCGTCAACCTCACTAACCTTCTGTCACTGATAATCAAAAATTACAGCCGCGCCCGCACCTTAGCCTACCGGCAAATATTTGAAAAAGTAATTTCAGCGATTGTAGGTAGATGTACGTGCGGCTGGGTTTTCCCTTGGGCAATACCAAAGCCGCGGACGTATATTTAATACTGTCAGACTCATGAAAAACGAGTTTGGCCCAGGAAAATTATTATGTCCTATAATTGATTGGCAATAAAAGTATTGTAAAATATCCAAACATATTATTTTACTAAATACTCTTGGCCGGAATGGATTTTAACTACCAGTCTTTGTCAAAACTACTAAAACAACTCTTTAGTTAAAATACCTTTGACTGTTTTCGTCAGTTAAATGTAGTTTTGATAGAAACATATACAATTTTGTACATATTAGATTGTTTTCAATGATCACTCTGAAAATTTTAGATCTAACATTGTTTTCTTCTAAAAGCAAATTTCACATACTCTGCTGACCGACGGACGATACTTTGACGGCCTACTGAAGCCAGAAAATCCATCTAAAACGCTGACTCCAAATTTCACATATACGTAGGTATAACAAGAACGCTTGTATCGGCTCTACTATCACCTATCCGCTTGCCCAAGAAGATGTAGACAAATATAGCTTTTTTTTATAGAATTAGGGTGACAAACGAGCACACAGTCCACCTGATGGTAAGTAGTTACTGTGACCCATAGACACCTACATCTATCCTCGATTACGAATCAAAATGCAGATGCGTTGTCACCCGTGAGGACTAGGATGGAATGTCTCGTTTCCAGTAATTCGGATCTCTACACTCACCATACGAAACACAGCAGCATTAAGCTGCTATTTTACGCTGGTATACTGTGAGAGCGTGGTTGTTCCCCGGTCGAGCCGACCCATTCGTGCTACATCTATACTATTAATATAGCTGCAGCATAGCTCTACTACACAAAAAGCTGGTGCTTTCTTAAAAAGACTTATATCCAGTAATGGACTTAAAAAGGCTTCTGATATGTTTCATATTCGAATACCTGTAGTTGATCCGTGGAATATTAGTTCCAAACACAAACTGTTGGTTTTTGGAGACTTGTTGGTGTATTTATTGTATTTTTTATTTATTGTATTTTATGAATAAATACAATCGAGTAAGTGTCTTTAATTTTACATCTACGTATTTATTGGGATTGAGACACAGGAGCAGTCCACAGCCACTAGCACTATAATATCTCGTCTCCAATTAATAACTTTTCTCTTATTCGAAATTATCTGATAACCGCGACTTGGGCCGCGATGCATGTGTAAACACATCACTGAACACGTAATGCTTATAAAAATCGTTGTTTCTTAAAACTTTAACAACTTTATATTAAATGAAGATGTCGTAGTTTTTTTTTTTTAGATAAGAGACAAGTATCTAAGAAATAAAACTTAGAAAACCTAATGATTTCTTATATTTACGCGAACACATTGAATAAAACTATTTTCACGGATTTTATCGCGTTTAATTTACTTATTTTAATTCCCGACGTTTCTTAATTCACCTGTATCTCCCATAGTCGCTGCCATATTCATGGAGGACTTTGAGAAGAAAGCCCTTCTTACTGCTCCTGTAAATTCAAGATTATACAAGCGGTACCTAGACGACACTCACAATTTTACCATCTGACAAAGTAACTGCATTTTTAGACTAACATAATTCCATAAACTCTAAAATTACAATTCACAATGGAGTTAGAGGCAAACAATTCTTTAGCTTTCCTAGATGTTTTAGTCATTCGAAATCCTGATAACACTATCACACTGTGTATAGGAAAAAGACGTGGAAGTGTGTAATCATTAAGATTTGTATCTTAATTATACCATGCAATACCGTTATTTCGTTACCGCTATTTCGCGCTGTATTTCGGTACCGCAAAAGCGATATTACAGATGCGAATTTCGCGGTATTAAAAACGAACCCGATATGAAACCGGAGGAACAATAGGTAAATATCTGGAGATTGTGTATAACTATCTGCTAAGCATTCCACCAGCGAGTGTAGAAGCTGAGAGCATTTTCGGTTGCTGGATACATATGTAATAAAATTAGAAGTTCTTTAAATGATGAGAACAGTGATATCCTTTGCTCATGTTATTGTTTTAATTTAACCCCCATTAAAGATTTTTTTACTCATGTTATTGTCTTAGTTAAACCGCCATTAAAGGATTTTATTAATTTTGCAATATCGCAAATTTTGCGATATTACAAGTTCCGATACCGCAATATAGCGGTATTTAAAATATACTGCGGCATTGCATGCTCTAATCTTAATTACACTGTCCCATTTATTAAAAAGTTCTTTGTTGTATGAATTCTATAATAACTGTAATTAAAATTATTTTGCTGCATAATTTCTGTATTAATGGACAATAAGTTTGATAATGTAAAAAATTGCTTGTACTAAGTGGAGCAAAAAAAATCAATCAGCTGTTGTACTAAAACAAAGAAGTAGGTGATCGAAACCCGTTTGTTACCTACATTTCTTCCGTAAAGCGAGGTCAGCCGTGACCAAGGCGAATTCCTTTAACTAAATATTCATAGAAGATCGGCTATTATTTCAAGAGTCTTGTGACTTTTTTATTTTAAGTTCGTTCATTCAATATTCCCACATTACCAGTGTTATTATAATTTTAAAAGTTGTTGAACAGTTCGTCTACAGCTGGCGGAATTTTTAGACCATGAAACCGCGTCAATGGCATTAAATTGAATATTTAAATTTATAAGAGCAACGCGGTGTTACCGTTGTAATCTTAAGATCTATATTATTTTGTAAAGCATTTCTGCTTAATTATAATGATCATGATGGTGCCCTCTTGACCAATTTTTGCCATCGGTAGATAAATCTATATAAATAAAATGATAGAGGTTTGGAGTCGTGCGCGCAGCATGGAAAAACTACTGTATAGATTTCAATTAGGTTTTCTAATTGAATAAAACTATGTTTACGGATTTTATCGCGTTTAATTTACTTATATTAAAAGCACCCGAAACGCCAGGAACGTTTCGGGTGCTTTACAGCAACCCATGGTCACGGGGGGGACTGAGATGTTTGACGGTCGGATGTCACAGTTACCTTTAGTTTTTCAATATTAATTTTTAGTTAGATCTACGCAAAATGAGCTTACAGTATAAGTGATGACCTGGTAAGAGATGCAGGAAATCGTTGGATGCAGGTGGCGTAGGGTCGTGCTTTGTGGAATTCCTTAGGAGTAGCTTATTTTGAGCATTGGACTTGTTATGAGCCGTAATGACGAATGCGTAACGTACACTACGCGCTTATCTTTAATTTGTTCATGTTTTGACGGCTAGTAATATTTTCAACGTACACACTTACGAGTAGCTCCGAGCAAAACAAAACACAGTCACCATAGCCAGTATTTTATAAATGAGTGACGTAATTGAGGGTAGTATGACTAACATTCAAACAGATTATCCTGTTAACAGTAAAAAGGCATACCGTATTAAAGTAATAATATGCTAAAGTTACACTTGGTGTAACAAACGAATCGGTTAGCGATACTTTACAAATTGTTTAGTCACGCAGATTTCGCCACGCGATATATGTATCTATTCATTGCAACAGTGAAAATATCTATAGCTATATTATGATTGTAGCACGAATGGGTCGGCTTGACCGAGGTAGGATCACGCTCTCACAGAATACCAGCGTAAAATAGCAGCTTAATGCTGTGCTTTATATGGTGAGTGTAGAGAACCGGAGACTCTTTACTGGAAACGAGGCATTCCATCGTAGTCCTCAGGAGTGACAACGCATCTGTAGTTTGATTCTTAATCGACGATAAAATGTAGATGTCTATGGGTAACAGCGGCCACTTACCATCAGGTGGACAGTGTGCTCGTTTGTCACCCTCATTCTATTTAAAAAAATATCTAAATTATGTTATAAAATTTTTAACAAATTGGATTTCTGGTAGGACACCTTTTCTGCCTAGGATTTACTTATTATATATATATATTTTATGGGATAGGGTGACAAACGAGCACACAGTCCACCAGATGGTAAGTGGTTGCTGCGGCCCATAGCCATCTACATTTATCCTCGTTTGCGAATCAAAATGCAGATGCGTTGTCACCCGTGAGGACTAAGATGGAATGCCTCTTTTCCAGTAAAAAGGGTCTCCGGTTCTCTACACTCACCATACGAAACACAGCAGTGTTAAGCTGCTATTTTACGCTGGTGTTTTGTGAGAGCGTGGTCCTTCCCCGGTCGAGCCGACCCATTCGTGCTACAACTATACTACTATCTACAAACTTACAAACTTACATTTGGTGGTATTTACCCAGACGTACTTCTGGGTAAATACCACCAAATGTAATAAAAAAATATTATTAACTGCATATTTATGGAAAGATACCAGCCGAATGTTTGGGCCTGTCGGGACCACATCCAGTTCGAAAGAGAAGCTATGGTTGAGCGTACGAATCTCTCACTGCAGTCAGTGGGGCGATGCCAATATTGTGAGATATAACGCCTTCAAAACACAAGCGTTTCTCTTCTCCGCAGAAAGGAACTCGCGCACCCTCGCTCCTACTTTGTAGGATGTATCTTTGAAGTACACCGATCGCCTTCAGTTATTAGTAATTAAGATTTCTTAGAACCTTAACTTTGAGCATTTCATATTCCAAATCAAAGCAGCCGCAAGTAAATTAAATGTACTTGCAAAGGTGCGGTGGTACTCTACCTCTAGGTGGTTCGGCCGCCAAAAAGCAGTGCTAGCACAGCTAAGTTTCGGTCTGAAAACAATAAAGGGCCAGTATAATTACTTGAGGCATTCCATCTTAGTATTACAGAGGTCACAACGCAAGTATTGACTACAGATTCTTTGTTTGAAATTAGCTGCAGGTGTCTATTGCCAGTGTTCACTTTCCATGAAGTAGGTTCTATTTTCGTTTTTCATTTCGTTTTTATAAAAAGAACACTGAAGTGAAGGTAGTAAAACTGAAGTAGTAGTATATAGTAAGACGGGGAAGTGTACCATTTAAAAGTAAGTGAATAATGGAACGTTGTTAATGTGCAATACCGTTAAAAATTCAAACATTCGTTACGTAATATTTTTCTACATAGTTATGCCGACCACTCAAAATAGTTTCTGTTCATACCTATCATACTGTTAACTAAACATAAGGTTGCGTGCTGCGTTATGATATAATTATACATTTTTCTTCTTTAACATTTCTTAATCCATTGCCCTTATAAAGGCACTTTAACATTCTCACAGAATACCAGCTTACAATAGCAGCTAAACGCTGCTGTGTTTCGTATGGTGAGTGTAGTCCATTTTAGTCTTCACGGGTGACAACGAATCTGCATTTGGATTTATAGTTGAGGATAGATGTAGATGTCTATGGGCCAAAGCAACCACTTATCATCAGGTGGATTGTGTGCTCGTTTGTCACCCTTATTTTATAAAACAAAATATATTTATCCACTGTCACCACGCCTCACAAGGTGGTTGGTGACTGCAAAGTCTATACACTCGTTTTAGTGATACTTCTCTGTGTTTGTTCCTTGTTGGTCTTGTAGTCGCAAACGCGATTGTTAATCATAATGTCCCAGGTTAGAATCATACGTCGTGCGAAAAATCCGGTATTGGGTTTTTTTCATTAAAAACTCCTAATTTGCAGCCCGGATTAGGAAATTGGCGATGAGTAATCACCGTGACTTGGAGAGAGCGTAAAGCCATTGATCCTGCGCCTAATCTCTCTCCGGTCAAGGTAGATTACCGCCTCATTGGACTATGAAACACCTGTGCTTCCGCATACACTTTTTTGTCTTCAATAAATTCTCAGAAGCCGCCCGGAGTCTGGAATTTGGCTATATTTAATTTCCCCAGTATCTCGGAAAGCACAAAAAGCCGTTGGACCTGATCTGGCATCGTGTAAGATAACCGTCTCATCGGACGATGAGCGTGAAGTAATAGAGAGTGGAGTGCACTTGTGCTTGTGCACTCACACGTGCACTGTAATCCTGCTCTGCTCAGTTATCTGACTATCCGTGTAACTGGCGACCGTAACCGAAATTCGGTCTGGAGAACGTTATTATTACTCGGTCTGTGCTACATTTTGGTTACGGTAAATTGTTTAATTACTGGGGCGAAACCCCTCTTTACTCCAACGTCGTTCCTAAATTTACAGTTGGCTTCTTCAAACGGTTTTCCACCCGTTTATTATTTTAACGGTTCGTCCTTGAATTTAGCAAATGTTGTTAGCATTCGTTATTCGCATACTTACATGAATAAATACAGGGACTGTTACGGCTCGAATTCTTCAGTCACGAACTTAAAATTGCTAATGTATTTTTACGTAAAGCTTTAGTATTTTTCCTTTAACCAGGCAGTTAGTTGTGCCGGTTGCCAAATGACAACAATAAAACTTTATTTATACGAGAGTTACTTCTTGCAGTGTAGAGTATTGTTTTTAAAGAAATTTCGTTGTACACATTTATTCTACAGCTATTATTTTACAGATTTCGGGAGAGCAAAATCTTTTTCAAAAATATGTACTTAAAAGAAACTCTGAATTTTTTTTTCCCATTTCCTATATTCATTCAAATTTGCCCGTTGTCCTAGCTAACCCATTATCCGTAATAATAACCGACAAAAGACGACACTATATCCTTGTCGCTTTGTAATTTTTTTTTATTCATTCATCTAAGAGACCACCTGAGTGAATAATCTAGAACAAACGGCACGACTCTGTGCCAAAATAACAAACAATGATATGTATATACCTATATACATTTCACTGCCGGGGTTTTAAAGGTACATGGATCACGAAAGAAACCTGCCGCGCTATCCTAATGCGTGTTTACAGACAAAAGTTTATGCTCTCAAAACATGTTTAATTTTTTAAACACGTTAATTTCCCCACGATGTTCTTCACATTGTGATGGAGCCGGTGGGAATCATAAGCAAAATTATGAAGAGTGCACTGTACCTGACCAACTACAGCTGCGTTATCAAATTGTTTTAGGTATGTCTTAGTTATTTTATCCAACCGTTTTCTTCAAAACTTATTATTACTAAATTAGAATATTTCTTAAGTAAAATAAAAATATAGCCAAAGGTTAATAACGTTCCACTAGTGGGCACACGCCTCCTCTCTTTTCTTAGAGGTTTATGGAGCAGTAAGTCCGCCACGCTGCTCCAACGCGTGTTGGCGTACCTTGAAAGCCCTCGAAATATTATATTCAGGTTTCTTTTGATATGTTCCTTTACTGTCGAGCATAAATCACGTAGGAAATCAACACTCAAAATTGGAATTAACAACTTCATCGGTGCTGACGGAATTGACCCCGGGTTGCTCGCGTACTCTCAAATTAACAGCAAACGCTTAGCCCCTGAACTACTACAGCTCTTAGGTTATCCCTATTTACTTATTAAATGTTATTCTAAAACACGAATGTAATTTATCATTGAAAACATACATCACTAAAATTATTACTGTTAAACTTCGACAAACTTGTATAATTGAATTGAAACAAGTTTTCGCTAACCAAAAAAGTTACTAATGGTATCATTTATAATCTGTCATAAGTTACTGTCACTATGTGAAACTAAGGCATGGTTTGCAGAAGTTATCATGTTGCGTTAACATGATTTATTAGTTGTTTTGTCGCAACATATAACGCATGTTTTTGGCACTAAAATAATTTGTCTATTAACTAAGGGATGATTTATCAGTCATTGTATAAAATATGGTGTGTGAATAAAATTGCTCTATTGTTTTACTATTATTTAGTCATAAAAATGTAAAAATTTTATATTAAATTTTTTTGAGGGAAAATAATTTATATTAATTTATCAATTTTTATTTATGTACTTAAGGCAACAATCATCCTAATATATACATACATTTCCCCTTTATTTTCTAATTGATAACATTGCAGTGTAACTAGAGTAATTATATTTATTTATACTCTTTGAGTTATGACTCAAATTAACAGTTATTAAGAAACTTAAATACGCAATTTATTTTACTTCAAAGAAGCTCAAGGACTAAACACTTGTTTCAAATTTCATTACACCCGAGCAGCAATTTTATATAGCTAAAATTTTAGCCCTCTCAAATTTACTAATTAAAATTTTAATTAGTTTATAAAAACAATTAAAGTTATCGAAATTATACGCGTAGATGTGGAAAAAAGGGAAAAAGAACTCTTCACCTCTACAAGGCTTTTAAGTTAATATTAAATTCTAAGTAAACGCTAAATATAACATTGCTTGTCATTCAAATATTAGTAAAAATCTGCAACATTCACAAGTATCCATGGTCAGACATTAGCTCATAAATAGCATTAAATAAAAGTAGAATGTCGTTAATCAATTAAGCTCCAAACCTAATTTAAACCTAATGACTATTAGCTGAAGATACAATTAGCTCAGACCTTTCCTACACAAACTAATTTGTCTCTAGACTTGTGTAATAGACATAGCGGCGAAGCCTTTCTTTGACATTTGATAGAAAACTAATATTCGAGGAATCTATTGAAATGGACTCTCATAGAACTTTCATAATTATCAAAGACTACAAAAGCTTAGAATGTTAATAAAGTATGTAATGTAGTAATAAATATCTCCTCTGTTTAACCTTTTTACTGTCTTACGATGATATGATTTTATTCAAAAACTGTTATACATGTTTCTAGGGAAACTAAAACTGGAGAAGACCAGCAGCGTCTTCCTGATTGCAACTCAAAATAATAAAATATATTCGGTTGCCAATTCAAATTAAGTTACAATGAAAATTATAATAGCAATCAAAATTATAATCTAAATAACACGAGCTTATTAAATATATTTTTTTATAGGATAAGGGTGACAAACGAGTACACAGTCCACCTGATGGTAAGTGGTTGCTGTGGCCCATAAACATCTACATTTATCCTCGATTATGAATCAAAATGCAGATGCGTTGTCACCCGTGAGGACTAAGATGGAATGCCTCGTTTCCAGTAAAAAGGGTTCCGGTTCTCTACACTCACCATACGAAACACAGCAGCGTTAAGCTGCTATTTTACGCTGGTATTCTGTGAGAGCGTGGTCCTTCCCCGATAGAGCCGACCCATTCTTGTTACAACTATACCAGAAATATAGCTGCAACATGGCTCTACTACATAAATAAATAATCACTTATCAAATGTAGCATCGAACTTAAACTGACACCTTGACAGTTACGTTTTTTCCTCGGAGAAAATAGGAATAGTTTGCCCTGTTCTAAAGTTTGTTTTTGTAATACTTTTGTTACACCTCCCAAAAATTGCTATAGTCTAATAAATCACCCGCAAAGCTGTTCGTAAAATAAATCACAGAGATGTATATTCCAGACATTATTTAACAAGACACATTGATTGGTCTTCATATTTTTAATCAGCTTTTTCCTTTCCCTCGCAGTAGAGCAAGTTTTAAATAGTATTATCAATATGGCTTAATGACTTAAATTAAATAGCAAATACAAATATTATGACATATAGAATAAATAACAAATAGTGCAATATTTTAAACAAATTTGAGTAACGTTCGTTATCTTAAAACTCAACATTGAAAATTTTCTTAATAAGAAGCTGTCAAACGTCATTATTCCTCCATCCTAATACTTATTAAAACTTGATTATTGTATAAGACAAGTTAGAAAATTAGCTTGTACAGTTATTAAGATTAACAAATATTAAATTATCTATTCTTTTCGTGATATGGGTTTATGTAACATTAACCTGACATAAACTTAAAACAAAAAGGATATAAGAGTGCGTTGCACTGTCTCACAATATATTAAACACCGCACAATTGTAATTAATTTATCGATCATGGCAAATCCTCCCTGATTTGCCATCACTGACAGACTTAATGTGAGATTAGTAATCGCAATTCCAGGCGTCGTGCGCCTTTGAGGATTCCCGTTGCCGTTCTTAGTATTTTATATGATTATCGAACACACACCACCATCTATCCCAAACTATTCCTGACATATTACATAAGCATCTCTAACGACACGCACAGGACTATATAGGTTGATGAATTAATTCTCTTACCCCACTATGTACGAGTAAGTAGTATTTAAAAGTAAAGTTAGAGCCTATAAAAAATGTAACAAAAACCGTGTTGTTCCCGTTACGTTGGTTATCAGAGTCAGTATTCAAACGTAAAAGATTACTTTTTTTTTCAAAAAATTGAACATTAAAAAGTAATTTGCGAATTGTTTGTTATTTTATTACCTCTGCATTATCCGGAGAATGAGAGGATTGTGAAAGACCCGCCTTCACCGATGCTCGTATCAGTTAGAGGTAATAAAATCACATACAATTTGCAAATTTAGTTTTTTTTTTTAATTAAAATTAAATTTTTAATTTTCAAGTTTTATGAAAAAAAATAATTTCCTTAGGTTTGAATACTGACGCTGATAATGCACTTAAAGGGAACCACACGATTTTTTTACACGTTGTATACATCCTATCGCTGGGCACAGGTCTCTCTTATTTCTGAACGGGTTATAGAGCAATCAGTCCCCCGCGCTACTCCAGAAAGTGTTGATGGACCCCACATTACTCGAATTTTTTTGTTCCTCAGATGCTGATTTCCTCACGATGTTATTCTTTACCTTTGAGCACAAAATTTACGGCGAGCTCTTACACATGTGCGCCCACAGCTTTTACGTAGAATTTACTTAATTTTAATTCTTCTTCCGACTTTTAGCGACACTAATTCATAAACCTTTTAAAAATAATTCATTCAATAACTCTTTTATTTTAATAAAAATAGTAAGATATAAACTCACCTACAGAGGGGCAGGTGTGAGAGACAATACACCGGGCTTACGGTCCGTCGCATTTGTGCGTATACGTAGAGCGTAAAATTCTCGCTATTAATTCTTATTTTGCGGAGATAAGAGCGATATTCGCTTGCACCGATTGACCACTGCGGTGCAAAGTGTGATATTCAATGCTATCTATACACTAAAGGATATCCGTCCGTGCGAAGCCTTGGTGGTTGATGATTGTTGACGGTAGCCTTTGCTTCCGTGCCAATACGATAGAATTAGGTTATCAAATATCACGGAAATCATTGAATTCTAATAGATGACATATTATGGTCAATTTTAAAACATGACATCAATAATTTACATAATCATTAATAATAACGAGACCCGTTTAAACCTTAACCTTTATTTGAATTATTTTTATTTCCTTTATAAAAAAAATTAAGGAAAGATATTGATATTGTTAATGATATTTTAGCTAATATATACCTATATATTATAGTCTTGTAAAATGTGATCACTATTTGCTATGGTGTGCATCTATTGCAACCCATAGACACTTTTAACCAACTTTTTAACGAAGAAATCAACAGAAACGCTGTTATCTATGATACCAATTATTAAGATGCTTCAAGGCATGAAATTGCACCAACTCCGAAATACAGAAATACACAGGAGGGTGTTACAAATCTGGTGTACTGTTGTATATGGCAGAAATACACAGGAGGGTGTTACAAATCTGGTGTACTGTTGTATATGGCAGAAATACACAAAAGGGTGTTACAAATCTGGTGCACTGTTGTATACGGCAGAAATACACAAAAAGGTGTTACAAATCTGGTGCACTGTTGTATACGGCAGAAATACACAAGAGGGTGTTACAAATCTGGTGCACTGTTATATGCTGCAGAAATACACAAGAGGACGTTACAAATTTGGTGCACTGTTGTATACGGCAGAAATACACAAGAGGGTGTTACAAATCTGGTGTACTGTTGTATACGGCAGAAATACACAGGAGGGTGTTAGAAATCCAGACTACTAGGCAGAAAAGAAGTGATTTCGGTTAGAAAATGAATAATTGGCTTTATTCAAAGTTATAATAATTCAATTTCCTAAAAAGCTATGTGCCTAGTCTTTTAAAGATTTTTATTTTATTCCTGAACTATTGAAGGTAATATTACTTAAAAATATGCCCATTTGACAGTCCTAAAATTACGAGAATATATTACGTACCTATATCTGTAATTCAATCAATTAACCGCCATCACTGTAATACATCAAGTTGCGACATGTATTCCCTGGATTGATTGATTGATTCGCTAATACGGTTTCCACAAATGAGCACCCTTTCTATTAAGAGCCCTCTCGTCCCCTAAATTAACTAGTAAGTGTTACCCTACTTAATTTCTTTTTCATACATTAAATAATCATACCTATTGTCTAAGTAATATTTATAGTTTAAAAGTAGGATTTTTTTAATTATAAAATATGTATGTACTAATGATATTACCAGCTTTATCTTATTCGATTCAGTTCATTCTCCTGTTTTTGAAGTTAAGATTTATCTCCTCAATTAGTTTATTTAGTAAGTGCTTAAATTGTTTCCTATACTTATATCAAAAAATTATTCTATTCTATTCATAGAACATATTTATTATTATAGAATAGAATGGAATAGAATATTTTTATATACATATAAATTACAAGAAAACTTATTGGAAGTTATTTAAGCCATACCAGTGGTAAAACTCTGTATTGGGCTGAACCAGCAAAAAAAAATCCAACGAGAGTTTAAAAAAATATATATTTACAATGTAATATTTTATACAATTAGCTATGCAAATATTTAGAAATTGCATGTTAGCGATCACTTTATTTCTAGGGATTATTAACAATCATGTTATCTTTAGTACTATAGCTGTATAGTAACCAAATTAAACGATTTTTGCTTAATAAAAAATGTTGCTATAGGGTTGTCTCATTCGTATTCAGGTCATTCTCCTGTTCTTGAAAAAATAGCCTTTTTAATAGACAAGATTATTTGTCATCACTTACAACTCGTATTCGTTTTATTTTTCGAATATTCTTAAATTTCTGAAGTATCAATACGATTCCTGCCTAGTAATTGTTACTTAAATCTAAGACAATTGCCCATATTTCATAAATTCCCGATACGATTATATTCTTCTGTTTCTTTATTAGCACATAATAGTTATACTGCAGATCATTAGACCCTCTTCTATTGTAAAAAAGAATTAAAACATTTTTAAACAATACTACATATCAAATTCGAATGATTACAAAAAACCTTAAACACATAACAGATTCACAGAAGTGTTGATTAAATAAAGAGTACTGCATCATTAAGACAACAGATAATCCTGTTAAATTTAATTATAAAGAAGTTCAAGTTGGTCAACAGCGTGCTATTTGTCCCATTAGTGTGTGTTCCACTAGCGTGCCGTGCCATCATCCCCGGCTTAAATTAAGAGATTATTTGATTGTGCTAGTAGAATTATTAAACTTTCATTATTTTGACATATTATTTCTCAATGCCATATTATATTAAAATGTTATTATTAAGTTCTCTTAATTAGTTATTGTAAAAATAAATCTATACTATTATCTTTTTATAATGTAAAACATTTTGGATGTATCTAAAGACATGGTGGACATTTCTTTTTCACATTCATTTATTACATTACAAACATTATACACAAAAAGCCGTGGTAGCTCAGGGGCTTAAATTCCACAGTACACGAGCATACCCGGGATCGATCCCCGCTGACACTAATGAAATTATTAGTTGTAATCTTATGTCAAAACGTTTTACGTGGTAGGGCCATGCTGCAGCTATATTAATAGTATAGTTGTAGCGCGAATGGGTCGGCTCGACCGGGGAAGGACTACGCTCTCACAGAATACCATTGTAAAATATCAGCGTAATGCTGCTGTGTTTCGTATGGTGAGTGTAGAGAACCGGAGACCCGTTTTACTGGAAAAGAGGCATTCCATCTTAGTCCTCACGGCTGACAACGCATCTGCATTTTAATTCGCAAACGAAGATAGATGTAGATGTCTATGAGCCACAGCAACCATTTACCATCAGGTGGACTGTGCGCTCGTTTCTCTGTTCTTATTCTACTTATTCTATTCTATTCTACAGTTCGAACAACATACTATTATACTGCTATCTATGTACATATTCAAAGTATAAATTATTGTAAATTGTCGTACCGAAATGATTGTTGATATTTTAGTTTCCCTTAATTATAGGTGCCCTTAATTAACACTAACGTCTGAGTGTTGCTACATTACATCATTTTGCTGTCTAAAATATGCAGTGTAAAGGTACAGGCATAATTATTGTCTCAATGGACTCTCTACACTTACCATGCAAAATATAACAGTATTAAGCTGCTATTGTACGCTGGTGTTCTGTCTCGACCCGGTTCTGACCCGGTCAAGCCAATCTATTCGTGCTACTACTATAATATAGCAACAAAATGGCTCTGCCATGAAATAAAATATGTGATTTCCTGTCTCATTTACTTCTTGTCAAAATTTAATACCAATTAATTTGCCTAATATAACATAATTTGCATTAAAAGCGGATGAATGAATGGTGCGTCAAAAACATAACTCTGAGAACCGACTACCGATTAGAAAGAAACTTTTTTGTGCTAGATGAAAGTTCAAGGATACAGATGGTGAAATTTTCCTTTATGATATAAAAGTATTATGACCAAAAATTTATAACCTTGGGGGATTTTTCCTTAGCAAATTAATTAATTTAGAAATTATCAAAAAATGGAAAACTGACCACCGGCACAGCTGATATTTTTATTTATAACTAGCTGGTGGCCCGACGCGTTGCTGCCGCGGAAGAAATAATTGTGGAAATATAATTTTAATTTTGGAAGGGTTATATTGTTTAATTAGGAATGATAATATATTCATTGAAATTTAATGAAAAATAACTTTGAAATTTTGTCGTTACGCCACCTGCTGTAAGGTAATTGTGCTATGTCTATAAACTTCGCGCAAGTGCAGGCAATAAATTGACAATTGCTTGCACTTGCGCGTTTTACCGCAATCTAATGAACGGTATGGCAGCGCATAAAATACGAACAAACAAAAATTAATCCTTATATATTAGATTACAAGTTCTTAAGAAACGGCCTATACTTGCTTAAAGTATAGGCAATTGCTTTTATATCATAGATTTCAGAAAATATAACGTAGTTTTTAAATGATCAACCTTATAGCAATACAAATGAAAGTAATTAAAAATATAAAAAGGTGTCCATATTAAATTGGTAAGGTTGTATTTTTAGTGGCCAGACATATTCATTAAAATAAAGTTTGAATAATAAAAATCGTATATTAATGACTCAATCAAATGCATACAACAAAATTATACAAAATGGAAAAACACGATCGTGGATAAAAGTTGACACTTGTTTGTGCCAAAAGATTGCGAAATATTGACAATTGACCTTTACGACACGTAATGGACTGGCTCCGAAGATTCGTGCCAATGTCGTCAACTGGCAGAAATACTTTGAAATATTTCAAACCTTGGTTGTCGATTAAAAGACTTTATATTAGAGATTATTTCTTATATTATATTAGTTTAATTTAATTTAAAAAAGGCTTCAAGTAGTAAGTACATATTATTCAGTAATTAAAATTACATTTTCCATGATACCAAGTTATACGGATTTTATGACGATTCATTTACCAATTTTTTATATTTTTTATTCCATATAATTGGAGGGCTTTGCAAAACTCATAGTCACTTCTTTAATAATAATACAAATATTTTAATAATATTAGAGTTTAAAAAGAAACTTAACACGCATTGATCAGTTGTTATAACTCTAGTGATCTACTATCTACTAGATCACCATCTTGAAATTATTGTGCTGTCATAGGTTCTACTTCTCCGAAATTGGAGAATATTAAGGCGCCTGGAAAAGAGTGAAAACTGAATAACAAAATTCTATTATATTCATACATAGATAAAACACATAAGCAGCGAGGAAACCAAATAATGGTTAAAGCAAGGAAGCAAACAAAGCAAGTCTTATATGTTTTAAACATACACCAATTTAAATAATTAGGAAAAACATTGTTTTCTCACAAGTCTCGTAATAAAAAATCGTCTACTAAAGTAAAATTAATTATCATCTACGAATTTTTTTTAACAAGAAAGGAATTTCTCCACATTTATGTGTCATCATCATCATCATTAATGTATCACTGCAATACACCGATCGCCTTCAGTTGTTGGGGGTTGATATATCCTCAAATCTGAACTTCGGGCGGTTCATTCAGTCCAAGACCAAAGCAGCTGCAAGGAAGCTAGGAGTCCTTACAAAGGTGCGGCGATACTTCACGCCGGGACAGCTGCTTACTTTATACAAAGAGCAAGTCCGGTCGTGCGTGGAGTATTGCTGCCATATATGGGTTGGTGCTTCAAAATGCCACCTAGCAGCTTTGAACTCAGTGGAAAGGCGTACTAAGAGGCTTATTTGTGACCCAAATTTGGTTAAAACCAATCTAACCAGCCTTGAACAGTCCGAAAGGTTGGCGAAGAGTAACAAGCTTTTCGGTTTTCTACAGGATGTATTTCGGAGAGTGTGCGCAGGAATTGCATAATTTAATTCCTCCCTCTCCCTTCCTTTATCGGACAACCAGACGTTAGTTAGGCCTTTTAGTTAGTCGTTGGTCAACCCTTTCGTCATTCGAAGCAAACGGTTTGCTACATTATTCTTCATGCTTACAACAATTAAGTTGCCACTTACCATCAGGTGGGACTGTAGTCAGCCGCTAGTTTAGAATTATTAAAAATAATAATAATCATCATCATCAATACAGCATGTACCGGCTTAACTTCCTTACTTTTCTATCGCATCCTTCCTTCCAATTATATGCAAAACAAAACTTATGGCGCCATCTGTTAGCCTACAACAAAAATGTCTGTAAAAGAAGTCGACGCGATCGATACCCACATGTAATCAAGAATCAAGACGAATTGCATCGATAAAGGCTGTTCTTGTCTAAACCTTCCAAGATAAAATCAATGTAATTAAGCGTTATTGAGTGTGCGGGTCGATCCAGCTGTGTCCATAGACTATATAATCACTTAGGAGTGTGGTCAAGGAAGACTGAAGCCTTCCACAACCGAAGATATTTTTGAAGCCAAGTTGAAGTTGATCGCCGCTGCCGCTAACCGTGAGTTTATCTACTCCATTTACCCTACCTGGTGGGCCAGACTAATTTTCTCTCTCTGTAGGTAAATTAAGTAACAATTCCGAAATTAAGATTCTATTTATTTTTATTTCAAGTGGATGTGTCGCGATTACTACAAAAACGGAGTTCAATCCGCGCATTTTCTATACTAACCGTTTTCACAGCCCTTCACAGTCCATTGCTGAACATATGCCTGGCTGGCAGGCCGATTGTAACTGTTGATAACGCGTTACGGAATCGATCAATTTGGATTCTCGATTATTTTTAGCGTGGTAAAGTTGAGGAATAGTTTGCGCTTGTAAAAGAGATCTCTTACAACAACTACACATATTAAATCATCATCATTACAGCCTTTCATAAGTCCACTGCTGAACATAGGCCTCCCCCAAGGAATGCCACAAAGGACGGTCCTGAGCTACTTGCATTCAACGACTTCTTGCATGTCTTACCAGGCCGTCACTCCATCTAGTGGGGGACGCTTATATATGTAAAATGTATAGAACTAAAAGCTAAAATGTATGAGAACATTACATTATTATTTGATACTTCACATTATTTAATACGTAATACTTGACGATATTGAACTATAAATAATGATTACAGTTTATGATACAAGAAGTCGGTTTTCAATTGTCGTAATTTAACAGGGCGTTACATGTAAGCCTACGCCAACATTGTCCCCTCCTAATCAATGTAAGAGTTGTCGAAATACAAGTTTTATACAATTAATTATTTAATACAAAGTTTTGATCGGATTGTTATATTATTTGAATCGTCACCTAACTTGTCTCTTTATAAATATCTTAACAAAGAATCACACGTACTAATAAATTCAACCGTTCAAGATTAGATTGAAATCAATTTTAAGATTTAGACATCGATTTCAACATAAGGTAATAACTTATTCGATTGGATATCACATCCTCTATTGATGTGTCTACGGTCATTGCCTGACCAAGACCTCTAACGTTATATAACGTGTTATCAGGTGTTATATTGTGGCTCGGCGAAAGCTGCAGGTGCGCCGTAATCCGTAGCTTTGGACAGATTTCGATTTTCACCGAGAAAGACTGGTTTGAACATATTTAATGTGATTTATTGGATTAGGAATGGTTTTATCTAATCAAATAACAAATATTGTGAATTAATAAATTTCTAGCAGCGTCGCTAAGTTAATAATCACATAATTTAGTTTAATAAATTTAGCAATTAAGACTTTAGAAATTAATTCAATTTATCGTTGCCATCTACAACATGACTCATCTCGCAAATTTCGTGAAAGGCTACAGAGGATAGCGAAATAAGAAATGGGCAGAATACAGGCAAATAATGAAAAAAAAATGTCGTTGCCAATCCAATTTGTGGGACAATCTATGAGGGAGGACTATCTTCGGCAGGCACTTTTGACAGGTTATTGAAGATGACGATGATGCTAATATTTTCAAAATTGGAAGAGTGAGAGAGGACAATTGCAAGCTGTTAGTTGTTCCATTTTCATTCTAAGAAATTACAATTAATATACCTTTTGTGTAGTAACACTTATCTTCAGGATATCTCTCGGCCCATAAGTCACTCTAATAGAAAACATTAGCTCAGCACAAACATGTTACATTTAATGTTTTCCAACCGATAATAATAATCAATACTAATATAACAATCAACACAACAAAAATAATTGAACTTGTGATATTCTTTAGACCACGTTTTACGCGGTAGAGCCATGCTGCAGCTATATTTTAGTTGTAGCACGAATGGGTTGGCTTGACCGGGGTAGCCCTCTCACAGAATATTAGTGCAAAATATAAACTTATTGCTGCTGTTTTCGCATGGTGAGTGTAGATAATCGGAGACCGCTTTTACTGGATACGAGGCATTTCATCTTAGTCATCAGGGGTGAAGACGCATCTCAATTTTGATTCTTAATCGAGGTTACATGTGAATGTCTATGGCTCTTGGCATCCAGTTACCTTCAGGTGAGATGTGTGCTTGTTTGTATCCCACATTCTATTAAAAAATAATTCAATAGGGTAATATTTTAATAAAAGTAAATACCGACTTTAAAAACTAAAAAGAATTATATATTTTTATACAAAAGCTTCTGAAGTCAGGACTTCAATTTTTCTATACACTACTTAACACCGAAACTCAGAAGTTATTTCATGGAAATTATTAAATTCATATTAGTTTTTAAAGTTTTTTAGTTCAAGAATTTACATATCCCGTCATTTAAGAAATCTTAAAATTCACATTGAGTCTACTGAAAAGCAGATAACATTATTTCTGCAAGAGAATGAATTATGCATGGATTGGCCAATTAATTATGCAAATTGACTTTGTGCTTTTGTAATTTCTTTGACAGTGACACAGTTTTGAATTGAGTTGAGACAGTCGAGAGATGAGAGTTGAGAGAAAAACTTCAAACATTGACCGTAATAGAAATTTCATTAACTGCTTTCGAGTTATATGTTCAAGTAATTTTATTTTATTTTCTAGGTAATGCAATGTTCAAACTTCCAATAATCTACTTATCGTATTTAGAATTTAATTTCCGGGAATGGTTTATAAAATAAAGTTAAAATACAAGGTAATACTATACAAGTTATGGTAGTGTTTAAAGCAATGAAAAAAACATGCGTGAGTGTCGTGGAACACTCGGTTGGAACGAAGTTCCTTTCGTAGTATATTATTATTGATAAATGTATTATATTATTGATTAACAAATACAAATAAATTAATTACTAGCGTCTAATACAACTCTACGTCTAAGCATCATTTAAAATAAAATAATATTTCTTTCCAGGCAAGATAAGAAAAAGTGCGAGGAAAATGGATATCATTCCATCTCACTTCCTTCTAGCCGCCAAGGCCATCTACACTACGTCAGAAGGGGTCGTAACGGAAAAACCTTACACTTTTTATCGCCTAGCACCCATCCGCCAAATTCATACCGTCTGATAAAGAACTTCGTTCGAATATTTAGCTAAAAATTATAGTAGTGTTAAAAACTCTTCAAGAAATGGAATAATCACAGCTGCTTTAATACTGGCTCTTCTTGGATCTTATTTTTGTTTATAAAACTGAAGTGACTACCGAACTACAATCCACCTGATGGTAAGTAGCTGCTGCCAGTCCATGGACACTTGTCACCAATTTCAGATTTCTTATACACAGATGCGTTGTCACTGTGACTACTCGCTCTCTTCACCCTTGAGACATGAACACTGACGTGTACGCACTGCTGCCTGGCAGCAGAAATAGGTATCATGGTAGCACCTTATCCCTTTATCCGTTTAGCGGTAGAAATAGACAAATGTTTTCAACACAGGTAAAAAGAGATCTATGTACCTATAGGCTATACTTATAAAATTACCAGTTGAAAGTAGAGGTAAAATTTTAATATATTCCTTAATTTACATATATATTAAATGTATACATATATTATGGCTGCAGCATGAATGAATCAGATCGGCCGGGGTAGGACAACGCTCTCACAGAATACCAGCGTAAAAAGCTACTGTGTTTCGTACGGTGAGTGCAGAAAACCGGAGATCCTTTTACTGGTAACGACGCATTGCATCTTCGTTCACAGCGGTGACAATGCATCTGTATTTTAATTCTTAATTGAGGCTAGATGTAGATGATGTCTATGGGCCACAGCATCTAATCACCCTTATTCTATAAAAATAACAAGCATATTGTACACATAAAGGCAGCGCATCGTTTTCATAAGAAATGCTAGTTATGCATTTTTATAAATATTTAGGCATTATTCGCTATTTCCCATCGCGGGGCTAGGGGCGGGGCAAAGATAGAGTTACCAGCATCTATAGGAGTCCAATATATCTTCCAGGCATTTCTTTATTAATGTCCTCGAAACGACACTTTTACGGCACTAGGAAGGTAAGTAACTTTTTAGACGATAAAAATATAAAGGTAGTCCAGAAAATCTACAAAAAGACCATACATACCTTTTATACAAGCGAAGCTCCGAACGGAGTTATCTGTGAAGAGAAAGAAAAACAATTAATGCAAGGAAAATAATGACAAAACTTTAGTATATACTTTTAAATATTTTTTGTTGATGGATGATAATAACCTCTGGAAATGAGGTGATCGCTACCAAGCCATTAAATTTTTTTTTTTGTGTTGTTAATTGTGTAACATACATGATTGTAAGATGTTATTTTAAAAAAAGTCCCGCTGCGTTTCTTGCTGGTTATTCCCAGTACAAAGGTTTTTTTTCAAACCAGTGGTAATTAAACAAAAGAGTGACTTTTAATAAGTATTATTTATAATCTATATTGAATAAAAAGTTTCTGTTTCTGTTATATAAAACTCAAGTAACGAACGAAATAGTCCACATGATGTTAAATGGCTCCTACAGTTCATAAACACCTGCAGCCAAATTTAAACAAAGAACACTACAGATGTGCGCAAGACAAAGCAAGAAGGTGCACAGGAGTCCTCTGGGTAGGTCTCAGACGAACTTCTGGACAGGAGAATAAGCACTGCTGTCGTCGACTCAACGGCTGCGGCAAAATACCGTTAAATTGAGTACCTACACCTCATTTTGAAGTCGGCTTAAAATTAAATACACCGTAATAAATTAGTTTTGTCATTCCAACAATAATTCACAATTTAACTTTTACTTTTCAAAAAAATATCCTATCATCAAAATCTCGTCAAAATACCTTGGTCCACCAAAAAACTACCACAAGGTACGGTCTTATCCCATTCTTTAAATTCTCATTCTATCCAATTCACCTTACACTTCGCTTGCTTATATCAGGTAGGTAATCATGTAATCATTGATGCCTATCTAATTATCGATGCCTTAATAGTAACGCCTACGGCGGAAGCCATCATAACTTCATTCACAGCTAAATTGAGCAACGTAATACACACAACGCATTACTTCCAACGAAAGTGAAAATAACGAAAGTAAGAGGTGATCAAACGAGTCGATTGGCAGCCATTTTGTAAAAATAACGGATGCGGTGTGTGTGTATCACCTGTCACTAGTGTGGGTGCGGTGGTTATGTTATCTATGGTAATATGAAATTTATGTATGCAAATGTTATGTGAGCCTTGTCCCTTTATATTAAAACCATAGTTATTTCCATAAGCATTTTATGGTCATATCTAAAATTGCTGGAAAAGTTAGAGAATGATCTATGTATTAAGTGGTTCAGAATAAACAAAAGACAGAGTTGCTAATTAAGCGGTATAATATGATAAATGGAACTATATTAATATTTAGTTATCTCACAAATTTCAGTTTAATATGTAGTTAATACCACAAATTCTTATTATTCTAACAATCCTAACACCGTAACTTTACTGCGTCTTCTTAACGGATTTCGATTAACATTACAATCGGTTTGCTCTTGCCAAATGCTGCGCCATCATATTGTTTTAAGAGCTTATGGAAACAAATACTGAAATTCAGACAAAGACTAAGCTGGTTCCAAGTTATAAACAAGTAAATAATTATACGAAAACATAGAACCCGCCTGCAATAATCTTCTTAAAACTTTTGATACGCGATACATATTTTGCTATTATTTTTATAATGCAAGTTTTTGACAGTTCATGTCCACCATATTTTTGACCCAGACTTTTTATAGTCTATGCGACTATAAAAAGGAAAACGTAATTAATAAAAACTTACAAGCCAAAAATATTACTTCCCTTTTAGACTTAGCAGCAGGCGTATAAACAAATAGTATTACTATATAATCGGCTATATAATTAGGGCTAAACGTCGACCTTGTGGCGTATATTTTTAGAGTATCTGACTACTATATAGCAGGACTCGGTTTTGTATTCCATTCAAAGTCATTTGTGCAAAAAAAACATAGTGATATTGAGTATTTATAACTGTCAATTTACATAGATAACGATAAAAATTGTTCCTGTACAGAAAACTAGACATTAAAATATGTTCTACCTTAAAGATAGCATACAATAATTTTTGGAAATTTTCACCATGGTTGAATTCGACTAGGCGCACGTCATTATCATCAGCTAAGCAATAATAAAACCATCTAATAATAAAACTAAGTTACACTATTAAAGTGAGGCTTCCGCTCTCCAAGCTTTCGCTCTATAGGCTCCCACATTTTTTAAAGTGTAAATGCTATATTGTCATCGTTACAAAATTCATTCCCGTGCTTTCTCGTTTGAATTTTATTACATTAAAAACTAGGTTGAATTGATTTTAATTTTGTGGCATTTCTTGGGAGAGACCTATGTTCTGAAGAACTATAATTATGATGATCATGATGAAGAAGTTTAATTGAGAAATATTCTTCTAACTTTTTATATCATAACTATGAAAGTTATAATATCAAACACCTATGAAAATACACGTGTAACTATTTTTTTATTTATTTCATATAAGAAGCTATGAAGAAGCAAACAAGTAAAACAGGTGGAAATTATAATATAAAATGGGTTGCTTTTCTTAACACAGGAGCCTTAAAAGCTATTTTATACAGTTAGGGTGACAAACACAGTCCACCTGATTGTAAGTAGATGTTATGGTTCATATACATCTACATTTATCCTCGATAAAGACTCAAAATGCAGATACGTTGGCACCCCCGAGGATTAAGATGGAATGCCTCGTTTGCAGTATGAAGGTGGAAGGTCTATACGTGGTAGAGCCATGCTGCAGCTATATTAGAAGTATAGTTGTAGCACGAATGGGTCGGTTCGACCGGGGTAAGACCACGCTCTCACAGAATACCAAAGTAAAATAGCAGCTTAACACTGCTTAGTTTCGTATCGTGAGTGTAGAGAAACGGAGAGCCTTTTTACTGGAAATGAGGCATTCTATCTTAGTCCTCACGGGTGGTAACGCATCTGTATTTTGATTCGCAAACGAGGATAGATGTAGATGTCTATGGGCCACAGCAACCACTTACCATCAGGTGGATTGTGTGCTTGTTTGTCACCCTATCCTATAAAAATGAAGGCTCTCCGGTTCTCTACACTCATAAACGAAATAACAGCCTTAAACAGCTATTTTATGTTGATATTCTGTGAGAGCACGGTCCTTCCCTGGTCGAGCCAACCGATTTGTTCTACTTCCACATCCATAATATAGCTGCAACACGGCTCATCCACGTATGGGTATCACTTTGTAAACACGACTCCGTAGTCCGTACTGGGAGTACACATAAATGTATACTATATGTACGTACAAAGGTTCAACGCTTTCAAAGGATCAGATCTCATGAAAGAGGAGCAGAGAAAGTGCAACTATAGAATTACATCGTCCGCGATCTCGGCTCATTATCAGGCCATTCCGGTCCCTTATTCGTTGCACCTTGGTGAAATTTAATGTCATCTGCTGAGATGCATTGCGGTTAAGTTTATCGACGACTATATAGAGAATATTCGCACGTGTGGCAGATCAATTTTCATCCACATTAATTTGCAATAATAAAGTGGGTTAGTCTTGAATCACTTGAATCTAATTGATGTAATAATTTAAAAAAATATTGTATTCTTAGCCCACTTACACTTAAAAAGGCTTCTATAGAAATAATTTTGGCGCGTTTCTGGTATTAGTACACTTCACAAATATTTAAATCCGTATATTTACAGCTGTAAATTTATACTTAAAATTGCAATTAACAATTTCTTTGGTGTCGGCGAAGATCGAAACTGGGTTGCCCGCGTGTTGTAAAATTTACGGTGAGCGCTTAGCTCCTGCATTACCACGTTACCTCAGCGCTTATTTTTATGTTTTAATTTAGCAACGATTATTCAGATTAGCAGTTTTTTATTGAAAAAGGGTGACAAACGATCACACAGTTAACTTTATGGAAAGTGGATACTATGTCCTATAGACATCTTCATCTATCCTCGATTAAAAATCAAAATACAGATGCGTTGTCACCCCTGAGGACTAACATGGAATGCCTCGTTTCCAGAAAAAAATGGGTCTCCAATTTCCTACACTCACCATACAAAACACAGCAGCATTAAGTTATAATACCTGTGACCATGGGTGCTGTAAAACACCCGAAACGGTGGGAATTAAAAATAAGTGAAATTATTCGCGATTAAATTGGTAAAATTAGTTTTATTATATTATATATATTAAGCTGCTATCTCAAGCCGGTATTCTGTGAGAGCGTATTCCTTCACCGGTCAAGCCGACCCATTCGTGCTATTATATATTCGTGGTTGGGTAACATAATAATATTTGGAATATAATTAAAATTACTTAGCTTGACTTATGAAAGCTTATAATTGTTATAAAAGTCAAATTCGCTTGATATGGAAAATAGAAAATTGTTCGCATTCCTTGTTTCAAGAGATAATACACTTCGATTTTTTTATCTTATTAGATTTAATTTAAAAAAATTTGGAGCTATGTTATTGCTGTAGCACATTATAAAGACGGAATAAAAAGAGAGTTCTTTAAACAACAAGCGAACCCCTAAAAATAAACAACAAAACGAATAGGCAGGCATATTTTAATATACAGTGCCAGTGCTAAACTACAATGAAAAAACACAAAAATATAATAATGAGTAGTAAAGAAGAAAAAAAAACCATTAAAACAATAAAAATCAAACAATATTGGGACTTTCGTTAATACGTTTTAACAAAAAGCACAATAGTTAAACAACCAAACTGTTCATATATCTGTCAGGGTTCAGGGGTTAAATTTGCAAGGCTTATAGGTCTATAGATAAATAGATATAGAGTATAAATAAGCAATGACAAATAAGCAACCGAAATCAGCACGAGCTGGTATACTATATTACTTTACACTAAAAGTTAGCAACCAATTTATAACACATTCTGTTCATGAAGTAACTAAGTACATAAAAGAGATCGATATAGTTTTAAACTAACGTATAATTTAAAGAAAGATACAGTAAGATTCTAATAAACAAATCAAACAAAATAAGGTTGCGCAAACGCAACTACTTAAAAATTCCGTACATTGACTTAGAACAAAAGTGCTAAGTTAAAAGCGAAAATCCATGTGCACTATAAATACGTCTCAGCAATATTTCCTATTATGTTGATATTTATTTATTTATTAAACTTAATACAACATGATGTATAGACGGATTTATATAGTCGCATTCAATATGAATCCAAGAATACGATGCATCTATATAATTATAACTTCTTACCATTTTCTTTACAAAACGTAGACTACATGCTTTTATTAATTGAATACAGAAACGAATATCACTATAATTGACTCAATAAAAACAATTTGTAAAGATGATACTATACCGCTATTTAAACGTGTACCTTACAGTGATTCTAAAATAACACTATGTAAAAATTATATCGAACATACTGTACAACAAATATATTTTCTAAATTCGTTTCTATTTTATTCTTTTTATATAAAAAATAAACGCAATCCAACAACTTAAACGCCCGCCCCAGGAATTGCCCACCGAGACATGTTTGTATATGCATAATTTACTAGATCTAAAATTGCAGTGAGGTAACGTTTTCATGCCAACATACCGTGCTAAATGACGGCTTTAAAATTTAACTAGTATTTTTGATCGAGCCTGTAGCCAGAGATTTATCAATCATTAATAAATTTAAAGCTTTACGACTTTCTGAGCTCCTAAATAACTTAACATTGTCCTCTGTAGCTTGTGAAGTTTATTACGTTACACTTTTATCACTTGCACCACAACATCGTCGGAGGCGACTTGCCGCAAGCAACAAATGAATTCATGGGGGCGATGGCGGTTGAACTCTACATGGGACGCGTATTGAATTTTAATCAGTTTTATAATTTTTATCTCTTAGAAGTAACTTACGTCGTATTTACGTAAATGTCATTTTACGTAAGCAGAAGACAGTACGATTAAAGTATAAGTATACAATAATCTATACATACATAAATGGGGTCAAGTCTGTAATTCCCGAAAGGGTAAGCAGAGTCCAAATAACGTTTATCCAAAAAAATTCCTAGAATAATGATAACAAACAAACACACAGTCTACGTGATGGTAAGGGGATCTGTTTTCGATTAAAAATTAAAATGCAAATGCGTTGTCACCCCTGAGGACTGAGACGAAATGCTTCCTTTCCAGTAAAAAGGGTCTTCGGTGCGTTTAAATGGAAAATTGTGAAAGAAGCTATAGTCAGCTACTAATATCCCATTAGTCGGTTTTTTTGACAAGCTAGGCACGCTATGCCGTTTGTACATACTTTTTTTTATAAGTCTTAACATAACATGGAACCTATAAGTCCAAGACCAACATGGGACATTAGACCAAACAACAATATTTACATTTTAGATGGTTTCTAGGTAAGTATTTTGTCTAGAAAACTAACTAAAAATTTAATAACCGTATATCAAAGCACTATTTATTCATGAAACTCCAGGATTGTTTTGATAACTTATTACAAACCTTTTGTTATAAGTTAAGACTACGAACGAGCACAAAAAGAAAAAGAACATTTTAAGAACACTGCTTTTAAAAATCTTAAAATATTAATCCTAATAAAAAAGCAAAACAAGATTTCCCTTCGACGGTAATTGTATAGAGTCAGGAAAATTTATAGAATTTAGATTCCTCTCGCGTTTTCATAGATAATTCACTATTAAATATTAATTTTCTAATTTAAAATTCTGTTGTGCTAACGATTTCAAAGAGCTACTCGTAAATCGTATAGAAAAATATCCTAACTTCTTACAGATAAGATATCTTATATTTGGGTGTATGTTTTTTTTTAAAATGTCCAAGAAAACAGCCGAATGGCGCCTCAAACCCAGCGACACACTGGGATCATTCGCACTATTTCCTCCGGTGTTGAGATGGGCAACGATCATTACTTACCATCAAGCACCAAGGATATTCTCGTTCATCATCATAATCGTAAATTTCAGTGAAAATGAATACTCCACTGTATCCTTTATTTTGTGTAAAAACCTTTTTTTTTATAAAATTAGAATGACAAACGAGCACACAAGTCACCTAATGGTAAGTTGATGCGGTTGCCTGTCGACTTCTACATAAAGCATCGAATAAGAATCTGTTTCACACAGTTCTATTCTGTGACGGCGTGTTCCTACCTCAGTCAAGCCGAACTATTCGTGCTACAGCTATAGGCTCTATCACGTAAAATGCTTTCTTTATACCCGAAGGTTACAACACAAGGAAACATTACACAACAAAGATAACGAGCAACGGATAGTTAATTATAACAATAACCGTACCATGTGTAACACATAACGTTACGTAAACGTTTAGCTGTCGAAAAACAAATGGGTTTAACTGATTGAAACGTGCAAATGAATCTTATTATAATTAAAAAACTAATTCTCGCCTAGTTCACAATCAAAACTTAAATGAAATTTATGCTTTTCTTCAGAAAAATATTTGAAAAGGCGTTCAATTACATAATCACATTGTTCGATCTGAAGTGGATGTTTTCTAGTCCAAGTGTTTAGTTTAGAGTAAATATTTTAATTTTTGTATTTAGTTTGCAATTAATATAGTTTGATGGTAACATAATTTGATGCTATGAATTACTTTAGGATAAGGGTGACAAACGAGCACACAGTCCACCTAATGGTAAGTGGTTGCTGCGGCCCATAGACATCTACATCTATCCTCTATTACAAATCAAAATGCAGATGCGTTGTCACGCGTGTGGACTAAGATGGGATGCCTCGTTTCCAGTAAAAAAGGTCTCCGGTTCTCTTCACTCACCATACAAAACACAGCAGCGTTAAGGTGCTATTTACGGTGGTATTCTGTGAAAGCGTGGTCCTTCCCCGGTCGAGCCGACCCATTCGTGCTACAACTATACTACTAATATAATTTCAGCATGGCTCTACTTTGTAATATGGTATATACCCTCCCTATGAGGCAATCAAAGGAGAGGCCTATGTACAGCAATGGACTTTAATAGGCTGTAACAATATTACCTATTAGTTATTACTTCTGTGCAAGCTGTATCCACACTGTACTATACCACTAAAACTACCTGTTAGCATGTTAAAAAATTAAAAGTATTTATGGCAAAAAAAATTCTTTTTTTTTTGTGACATAAAAATTTTCTTTCATGGCAAGATAAAAAAAGTGCGAGGGAGATGGATATTATTCCATCTCGCTCGCACTATAGAAAGGGTCGTGACGGAAAAATCTTACACTTTTTCTCGCCTAGCCCCCATCCGCCAAATACTACCGTGCGATAAGGAACTTCGTTCCAATAACCAAAACATAACTATTTAAACAGCTGCAGTAGCTCAGGTTCAGCATTACCTTAAATTTCATAGTTCGCGAGCAACTCAAGCTGATATCTAGTTAGCTAAGTTGATCCCCGCCGGTACCACTGAAATTTAAACGTAATTGAAATTTTAAGTATTAATTTATTTATTTGCTCTGTTAATAAAAACTAGTTCGCATTTATAAAAATATTTTGAGGTTATGTGAATTCCATCAACGTGCATTGGGACAGTGCTCTGCTACAAAGCCCTTGCATAAATTAGGCATATCCCTAGCGGTAGGGCATACATAAGCTGATACTTTCCTTTTTTACCAAATCGGAAAAAAAATCAAAACAACAGTTAATAAAATCATACAATGAAACCTTTGACATACTTTACTAAGTATAGTTAAGAAAACAAAATACAAATAAGTATATAACACATGAGAACACAAACATTTTAAGCGTGTTATTAAAAGAAACACGTACATGTTACAAGAAACAGTTTTAGAACAAACTACATTTCTACGGCCAGGTCAGTTCCTAAGTCACGTCACAGGTTATGTGTAATATAGAACAATGCTCACGTTTCCAAACTTTTTCATATGCGTGATAGTTGGCTCATTAGTATGGGGTTTACAGACGTTTCCGCGTTAACCCCTGCCACTTGTGAGTTCGTTACGTTGTCTAGTTACTAAACGTTTACCTAATCCATATGATGGACGACATATGCGATAAACGAATATGTGGAGGTGCTATTTTATTTATTGTATTATGTGGTGCAATTCTAGTAAGTGAATATCAGTTCAGAAAATTTGTACGCAAACAGAATTAGGTTTAGTGGTTTTTTCGTTTAGAAAAAATGAACGACAAAAGAGTGAAAAAGCAATCATTTATTTATTTATTTATTCTTTATTGTCACACCTTACAACTAAGGTAACAATGTTTGGACTTAATGCCTGTCGACATTCTCTGCTAGTCAAACTGTAGCGTGGTGAGCTATTATGGCAGGTTTATACTTACTGATCTCAAAAAAAAATATTATGCAGAAGTGGATGGCAGAGTCTGCAACGGCCGCTCTAGTCGAAAGTTTATCAACCAAATTATCGATATATTGAAGATGGGTCACATTGAGATTAGTAGGTATGTGGACGTGAAGGAGGCGAAAGAGGTGAGTCAGGAATTCAGTTGTTGGATTTTTCTGTCAAGAAATTATCTACAGCCCAAAGTCCGGGAGTTGACGGTGTTTTACCCTCAGAAAGTACATAATACCGTTCCTGTGCTGATCTCCCTGTGATAGTGCCGGATTTAAGTCACATCGACTATGAGTGATACGGAATAGAGAAAGATCATGTGTTTGCTCACACACACGTGGACTATCATCTTGTCCATCACAGGTGGTTAGTCTTTATTGAGACTGGTAATTTTTGCATGCTGCAACTGTATTGTGGTTGTAGCACGAATTGGTCGGCTCAACCGCGTAAAATCTACTATTTCGATACTGCTGTGTCACGTATGGTGAGTGTAAAAAACCGGAGACCACTTTTACTGGAAACGAGGCATTCCATCTTAGTCCTAAGAGTGACATCACATCTGCATTTTGATTCTTAATCGAGGATAGATGTAGATGTTTATGGGCCACAACATCCACTTTCCATCAGGATGGCTGTGGTGCTCACTTGTTACCCTTATTTTACATTAAAATAAAACAAATTCGCTTTGGAAGACATCAATTACCGTAAATGCGTAGACTTTTTACGTGGTAGAGCCATGCTGTAGCTATATTAATAGTATAGTTGTAGCACGAATGGGTCGGCTCGACCGGGGAAGGACCACGCTCTCACAAAATACCAGCTTAACGCTGCTGTGTTCCGTAAGGTGAGTGTAGAGAACCGGAGTCCCATTTTACTGGAAACGAGGCATTCCATCTTAATCCTCACGGGTGACGACGCATCTGTATTTTGATTTGTAATCGAGGATAGATGCAGATGTCTATGGGCCGCAGCAACCACTTACCATCAGGTGGACTGTGTGCTCGTTTGTCACCCTTATCTTATAAAAAAATAACTCTTATTTAATCTAATCCCCATCAACATAAAAATATCAGTGTAACTTTGTTATTCTGTTATTCTTCTTTCTTACACTTGACCCTTATAATTCGCAATGTAGGAAAAGTGCATGAATTATATTCTCTTACTTCGCTACCACACGATGTACTTGTAATATTTGGCTTTTACCGTTACCGTTAGGATAACGGTACCGTTACTTCCTATTAGAAGTCCACTGCTGAACATAAGCCTCTCCTATATATTGATACATACCTAAGGGGGATATTTGCCACACATGGCAGGCGAGTTATTATCATGACACTGCTACTCATCTCCTGATTTGTTTTCCTCTGTCGTCTCTTAATATGGGGTACTGGATATTCTTTTTATGGGGAAATGGATATTCACTACACGGTATGCCTTTTAAAATACTCACAATTTTCTAAAGAACAGTTTAATATCTTCATAGTTGAATACTTTCATAACAATACGTCATATCCATAGCCTCAAGATTAATTCACATACAAAAGCTCTCTGTGTTAATTTCTCAGTGTTACGTCACCTGCGATGCGAAAATCCCTCCATCGCACTCACCCATTGTAATGTGGGAATGCAAACTTTCTATTCAGGGATACTTATAACATATTATGTATATTTGAGACAAGCCTCTTAAGTTAAGCTCAGTAGATGAGATAACTTAATAATTAAACAAGTGATAGTACTTTAAAACAATTTTAGGCGAGTTAAAAAAATAAGGGGGTTTACAATTTGACTGTATGTTTCTTTTTTTTCTTTTTTTTTTTATAGGAGAGGGGGCAAACGAGCATGCGGCTCACCTGATGGTAAGTGACTACCGCCGCCCATGAACAACTGCAACACCAGGGGAATCGCAGATGCGTTGCCGGCCTTTTAAAAAGGAGTACGCTCTTTTCTTGAAGGTCCCTAAATCGTATCGGTCCGGAAAAATCGCTGATGGTAATCGATTCCACAAGGAGGTCGTGCGAGGAAGAAAACATCTTCTAAATCGCACAGTGGTGGACCGCCAATCATCCAGATGGTGTGGATGGTATCGGGAGTTCTGCCGCGATGTGCGTTCGTGAAATTTGGCGGCTGGGATTAATCCGAACAATTCCTCAGAGCACTCCCCATGGTAGATGCGAAAGAAAATGCAAAGGGATGCAACATCTCTTCGCAGTGCCAATGAATCGAGCCGATCGGAAAGGGCTCGGTCGTCGACAATTCGAGCCGCTCTGCGTTGGTTGCGGTCAAGTGGAAGGAGCTGGCACTGGGGAGCCCCTGCCCAGAGATGGGAACAGTATTCCATGTGAGGCCGAACTTGCGCCTTGTAAAGTTTCTTTCTTTCCGATCGGCTCGATACACTGGCACTGCGTAGAGATGTTGCATCTCTTTGCGTATTTTATCGCATCTATCACGGGGAGTGCTCTGAGGAATTGTTCGGACTAATTCCAGCCGCTCAATTTCACCATCGCACGTCGCGACAAAACTCGCGTTACCATCCATACCATCTGGATGATTGGCGGTCCACCACTGTGCGATTTAGAAGAAGTTTTCTCCCTCGCACAACTTCTTTGTGGAATCAATTACCACCAGCGAATTTTCCGAACCGATACGACTTAGGAACCTTCAAGAAAAGAGCTTACACCTTTCTAAAAGGCCGGCAACGCATCTGCAATTCCCCTGGTGTTGCGGTTGTTCATGGGCGGCGGTAGTCACTTAACATCAGGTGAGCCGCATGCTCGTTTGCCCCCTATTCTATAAAAAAAAAAAAAAAAAAAGGCGGTGTGCCGGCATGAAATACTGTCCCGCTCTGCTGAGCACGCCAAGCTTTTTAGAGGCCAATTTGGCCTTCCCTTCCAAGTGACCACGAAACTGCACGTCACTCGATATGTCGACTCCTAGGATACCGATACTGGCTGAGGCAAGAAGGGGAGTGCCTTGAAACTGAGGAGATACGACAAAGGGGTTCTTTTTAGCGGTAAACGCGCAAACTTGTGTCTTCTGAGGATTAAATTGGACTAGATTTAGTCGCCCCCAATCCGAGACTTTGTTCAGCAAAGACTCGACTTCAGACACAAGTTTGTTCCGGTACTCAGCGACGTTTTCCCGAGAAATATTGGCACGGCCGGTGTATAGAGCATCACCAGTGCTGTCATCCGCATAGCAATGAATGTTACCAGTTAACAACATATCATTGATATGCAGAAGAAACAGCGTTGGTGATAGCACACAGCCTTGTGGAACATCAGCGTTAATAGGCTTGTAGTCAGAGCATGCACCGTCTACAACGACCTTGATGCTCCGATCTGCAAGGAAGCTGGTGATCCAATTGCACAATTTCTCGGGAAGCCCATAGGAAGGGAGCTTCGAAAGAAGCGCTTTGTGCCAAACCCGATCGAAGGCCTTCGCAATGTCCAGACTAACGGCCAACGCCTCCCCCTTGGACTCTACTGCCTCCGCCCATCTATGGGTCAGGTAGACCAGAAGATCACCAGCTGATCGACCCCGACGAAAACCATATTGGCGGTCACTAATCAGCTGGTGATCCTCAAGGTACCGGATGAGCTGGAAGTTAATAATGGATTCCATTATTTTGGAGAACAAGGAGGTGATCGCGATAGGCCTATAGTTGGATGGGTCGGAGCGGTCGCCTTTTTTAGGGATCGGGTGGACAAAAGCTGTCTTCCATGTATTCGGGACTACGCCTTGGGAGTAGGAGTACCGGAAAAGACGCGTTAGGACCGGTGCCAACTCCGGAGCACACGTCCTCAGCACAATTGGGGGGATTCCGTCAGGCCCACTCGACTTCTGGATGTCTAGGGAGAGCAGTGCTTTGCGAACCGAGCGCTGTGAGAACAGCACATCCGGCATGGAGCACTCACACCGCGGGATGGTCGGCGGTGTTTTCCCCCCGTCATCAAGAGTCGAGTTGGACGCAAAAAGGGAGCCTAAAAGGTCGGCTTTGTCTTTTGCGTCATGGGCCAGTGAGTCATCCTCCCTGTGCAGAGATGGTAGTGATGGCTTACAGAAATTCCCTTGGACAGCCTTGGCGAGAGACCAGAATGCACGGGTTCCCTTTTGTATGTATGTCATGGGATACCTTCGCTAATTGAATAATATAAGTAAAATAATATAAATAACAAATAAAAAAACGATTCTGATTATTCTTTTTTTAATAGGTTATACTTTGTACGAGCAAGTATTGGCATTTCCATAGTTTAGGAAATATGCTGATATTGCGCCTGCGCGCGCGACACGTTCAGTGTCATAAGTATTTATATATATATGTTACATTTTATTCATAAATATTGTTAGTGCAATAAACGCTCTCTATGGAATCGGAGGCAGTTTTAATTATCACATCACGTAACGTAGATACAACCAACATCGACATCCTAAACATGAATTATATGTAGAGCGTTACAACTCACAATCCTCCCCCTACATATTTTAGGGGTGATCGCATATAAACTTTGATAAAAAATTCCATCCCTAAGGGTGGCAAAATAGGGGATATAACTATTCAGACAACATTGAGATTGTTATATTTATATTTCTCAGTCCACTGTAAAAGGTAAAACAAACTTTTAACAAAATATAAGCCAACTTCAAGGAACTAAAAAGAATAAAATAAATTCACATTTTGCAGTCGGAGTTTTAATTCTTCAATACAGTGTATCTTAGCACCGACTTCAGAATGTGAATTTATTCCTTTTCAACCAACTTCAAGAAAAGGAAGAGGTTCAATTCAATTCGACTCACTTCTTCAGAACTTTTTCTAGGTGAACCGATTTTGATGATTCTTTTTTATTGGAAATCATGTGCTTTTCAGCATGTAGTCATATTTAAATTTGATCAAGATCTGACTAGTAGTTTTTGAGTTATCATAGTTACATTGAAGATGTTCTCATTTTGTTTATATCGAATTTGGTAGAACAAACTTTTTAATTTTACCACTTGTACTCGTATTCCTTTAAAGTCTGCTTTTAATTTTATTAATTTATTTCAAAGCATTCATTTACTTCGTGGTATATAACATTTTTTATTAAATGATGCGTGTTGACATTTCCTTTTTTAGAATTATACTTTTACTCTGTTTTACGTGGGACAAAAGTTTGAGCAATATTTGCTCGGACCTTAAACAAGGGATCCCTGGAAGCACTTGAGTCAACACGAGCATTACAAATGTTTTAATCAAAGGACAGAACATTGCGTAAAACAAACCAAAGAAATTTAAACTAGTTAATATAATTTAAATAGTAAAGTTTGTTATGAGGACAAACAACTTAGATCTTATGTGTAAACAGTTGTTACCGTAAATGTTACAACCATTCCAAAGACCACTGTTGAACATATGCCTCCCAGTAGATAAACAAATGTAAGACAAAAAATATTTTTCATAACATACTACATAACTGGCTCGTTGGTCTAGTGGTTGTAGTAGTGCGACTGCTGATCATGAGGTCCGGGGTTCGAATTCCGAGTCGGGCCAAAAAAAATCAGTTATTGAGTTTTTCCATCAAGAAATTCTCAGTGGCTGTCCGGAGTCAGGAAGTTGGCGGT
The DNA here is from genome assembly GCA_963668995.1 of Parnassius mnemosyne. Lineage (NCBI taxonomy): Eukaryota > Metazoa > Arthropoda > Insecta > Lepidoptera > Papilionidae > Parnassius > Parnassius mnemosyne. The sequence continues at coordinate 31,500,406 of CAVLGL010000080.1, forward strand.
GTGTCGCCCCCGTGCAGCGGATCTCCCTTCGGTCGCGTCGGTTTACCGTCCCATCGGACTATGAGAGTGAGGGAATAGAGAGTGCACCTGTACTTGCACATACACTGCGCCGATGGCTAGTCTCCGTTGAGGCTGGCCATCGTGACTGAAATTCTGCCTGGAGGACAATTTTTTACATAACCGACTTTGAAATTAGGCAACCTATCAAATAAATTATTTAGTTAAAAAACATTTTAAAAGTATAAAAACTTGTGCGTGAGTTATTGCACCCACGAAGCTTACTCGAAATCTTAATCGATTCTACAATTAGTAATCGTTTTATTCCGTTTGCCGCTATTATTTTGCCCCAGCATAATGAGATAAATAATTAAATTCGTATCTAAATGGCTCCGTAATGACGATTGAGGTGAAGTGTTAATTAAGACAAAATAACGATATCTACTCTTAAACGGAAGGTCTTAGTCGAAACAAGAATACATCATTTTACTATGTAAATTAGTTTTTAGTATTTGTAGTTTACTATCTTTATTGTAGTATCTTGATTACGTCTAATGTTAAATATCAAGAACGTCGACGGACATGGCAGAGTACAAATGTGAGTGGAGAAGTACAAGTTTCTTTTATAACATAATGGTGATAAACAAGCACACAGTCCACCTGATGGTAAGTGGTTGCTGTGACCCATAGACATCTACATTTATCATAGGGTCTGGATCTCGATTACAAGGTCCAATTAAGCATCCATGTCACTCAAATACACACAACAAATTTCATCAGAATCGGTCGAGACAGTTCAGAGTTTTAGCGAGACTAACGAACAGCAATTGATTTTTTTTTTATAGGATAGGGTGACAATCGAGCACACAGTCCACCTGATGGTAAGTGGTTGCTGTGGCCCATAGACGTCTACATCTATCCTCAATAAAGAATCAAAATACAGATGCGTTGTCACCCGTGAGGACTAAGATGGAATGCCTCGTTTCCATTAAAAATGATCTCCGGTTCTCTGCACTCACCGTACGAAACACAGCGGCGTTCAGCTGCTATTTTACGCTGGTATCCTGTGAGAGCGTGGTCCTTCCTCAGTCGAGCTGACTGAGGAAGGACCACGCTCGATACAAGAGCATGGCTCTATCACGTTAGCCAGCAACGCACCTGCAAATCCCATGGTGTTGCAATTGTTCATGGGCGGCGGTAGTCGCTTACCATCAGGTGAGTCGCATGCTCTTAAGACAATTCTTCCCTACGAAGAAGAAGCTCCGTGTTCAGCTTTGGACTTGTACGGGCTGATGAAAATAACTATTGTTTATCTAGATATAAATATGACAAACGCCTAATAGTCAATGTGTAAACACCGTTGCAGATGAGGATAAATATAAAGTTTTCTAAGCAAAGACGTCTGTAGAAGACCGCCTGTTGTACATAATTATGTTTGATATTGACCCACAACATCCATTCTGCATATGGTGCAAAATAAAAAAAAATCGCCATGAAGTGGCTAGTGTGGAATACACCATCCCATATTATATAAATCCCATAGGCCAAGGCAGCAGAGGGAAACTGAAATAGAAGATGCTATCTATGTAGGAGGCTTATGTTCAACAATGGACTTTGGAAGGGGCTGTCACAAACGAATGATTCAAATTAAAAAAAAAATTGTTACAATATAGTAATTAAAATGAAGTACAAAACTATAATTAACATTTAATATAAAATCGATTTTAAATCATATGTAAAACAAATATACCTCATTATGGCTTATAAGAATATGTAGGAAAGAAATTTAAAATAGAATAAATAGTCAGTTAAACGACACTCATTAGCATTCAAACGGTGCCCGACAAATGTCATTGCGACGAAAGAATTTTTTAGCTCCTAACTTTAAAAACGAAATTCGAATGAATGCATTCCGTCCTTTTAAGTATAATTAACTTGTATGCAAAAATTAAATAGAAGCAATAAAAAAGGTTTATTTATATTATTTCTAAATCCTTATTGTTTCTGCTTTATAAGCATAAAAACATGATAAGGGGTATGTTGATTAAAATAGATATTTTATTTGAATAATGCTTTTAATTCAAGCATTACAAAATAATCCTTTTGATTTTTATGGTTTTCAATTCAATTCCGGGAATTCGAATGCTAATAAACGAAATTGAACTTGGTCAATACGAAACAAATTAAACAGAATCAGTATTTCTTTCATTTAAACGCTTTAAAATAAAGTCTTAGAAAAAATAAACGAAAATTGTATAAAAGTTAATTTATATATTAAATAATACATAAGTAATTTACCCTTAGCTAAACGTAGGTGATCGCTACCAAACTGTTTTTAAAATATTTTTTATAATTAATTGCACATCATAATACACACATAAATATTTTGAAAACAAAATCCGTATGGTTTTTTTTTCAGAACAGAGATATTTCTGAACCATAGGTGTCACTAATGACTTCAATAAGTAATATTTAAATCTGTATTGAATAAGAAAATTGTGAACCGTCGCGGGACGCGTGGCAGATGTAAAACATCGAAATTATTTTGTACAGGTAATATGCATAAAATTATAGTTTACGACAGGAAATAAATATGGCACAGTGAAAAATAAAATATTAAGATTTTTTTAAGAAATAGATGATTGTTTATTTAATAAACATTTATATTAATTAAAATGGCCGTGGCCACGCCAACAGTCTGTCTGACCCGCCGCTATAGATGTTTATCTACTCTACTACTCTATCTATCTCTGTCTCTCTACTAGAAAAATATTAGATTTCGAGATTTTGAATTAAACTGAAACACACCTTCGCTTACTTTACTGTCATATTAAGTACAAAAATATGGAAAGAAGTAGTATGTATAATGTGTATGTAGTTCAGTCCAAAATAATTACAAGACATAAAAGAAAGGGAGAATTATGATACATGTGTTTCCCAGAGCACAGAATACATGAATTCATAGATTATTGATAAGTCATCGCGCGATGACTTATCATTAATTTATGACATGAATTATATACAGGCACCCAGGGGTACTAATATGAAAATTGATAAGATCCAGCAGCGGATGTAAAAAGTCAGCTTAAAAGTTTAGCTCAATCAATAAACTCATTTTATTTTTAGAGGATATTCCTTGTTAATTTAAAAGTTTACAACGCACATTTACAATAATAATAAGGATAGTAGAATATGAGACATTTTGCATCCGCATCTATAATATCTTGACGTAAAAGGCATATAAAATCAAAAACGGGATGGCCATCTGTGGCGCTGTGTGAAGTTTTATAGTAAACTAGCTTTTACCCGTGACTTCCTTCACGTGATCTTAAACAAAAAAAAACTTGCAAATCCATAATAGTGGTCTTGGGTCAAGTAGTTCAATTATGGAAAAAACAATCTAACACTCAGTTTTTTTTTTGTTATTTATGAAACCTTTGTGCGATATAAGAACATTTTAAACTATAAATTGAACATATAACGTCTCATCAGCTATTCGTTTTGTTGTAAAGTGGAGTCGAAGTAAAAAAAAATTATATAAAAAACATGCATGCGTGTCATGGAACACTCGGTTGGAAAGAAGTTCCTTTCGTAGTATTTTTTTAAAATACTAGTAATGCTATTAAACATTACTAATACTTATTTCCTTAAACCACTTCTGATAAGCCTAAAAGGCTTGTGTTAGAAGTGGTTCACGACGGTTGTCGAATGGCGGATTCGAACCCACGACCTGAGTTCGCGGTTCGCGCACTGCGCACGCGCATTCTAATGTATTATTATTGATAATCGTATTATATTATTGATTAACAAATACAAATAAATTACTAGTGTCTATTAAAATGAAGCGTCATTTAAAATTAAATAATACTTCTTTCATGACAAGATAAGAAAAAGTGCGAGGGAGACGGATATCATTTCATCTCGCTTCCTTATAGCCGCCCAGACCGTCTACACTACGTCAGAAGGGGTCATGATGGAAAATCTTCACTTTTCTCGCTTAGCCCCCATCCGCCAAATTCGTACCGTCCGATAAAGAACTTCGTTCCAATACATTTTATATCAAAACTTTAAAAAATAAAAGATATGAGTGTTAAGGAAACAGGAAACGGAAAATTGCGTAAAATTGCACTTTTTTATATTTTTACCAGTTTATCGATAAAAAAAATCCTGGACGTTTTCCGGATAAAATGCCTAGGTCACACTGGCACTGCTCTCTATCAGTTCATTAGATAAGTTTTATTACAATCGGTTCAGCCATTCCGAAGATTAGTACATCCTGGACAGACAGACAAAAATTTTAGAAAGGATTAGGTAAAACAATTCATGTTTTATAGCATGCAAATGAGCCTAACAGAAGCCCATTATTTCGAAATTACAGACAGACACTTCAATTTTATTTATATATATATATATATATATATATATATATATATATTAATTAAAATGGCCGTGGCCACGCCAACAGTCTGTCTGACCCGCCGCTATAGATGTTTATCTACTCTACTACTCTATCTATCTCTGTCTCTCTACTAGAAAAATATTAGATTTCGAGATTTTGAATTAAACTGAAACACACCTTCGCTTACTTTACTGTCATATTAAGTACAAAAATATGGAAAGAAGTAGTATGTATAATGTGTATGTAGTTCAGTCCAAAATAATTACAAGACATAAAAGAAAGGGAGAATTATGATACATGTGTTTCCCAGAGCACAGAATACATGAATTCATAGATTATTGATAAGTCATCGCGCGATGACTTATCATTAATTTATGACATGAATTATATACAGGCACCCAGGGGTACTAATATGAAAATTGATAAGATCCAGCAGCGGATGTAAAAAGTCAGCTTAAAAGTTTAGCTCAATCAATAAACTCATTTTATTTTTAGAGGATATTCCTTGTTAATTTAAAAGTTTACAACGCACATTTACAATAATAATAAGGATAGTAGAATATGAGACATTTTGCATCCGCATCTATAATATCTTGACGTAAAAGGCATATAAAATCAAAAACGGGATGGCCATCTGTGGCGCTGTGTGAAGTTTTATAGTAAACTAGCTTTTACCCGTGACTTCCTTCACGTGATCTTAAACAAAAAAAAACTTGCAAATCCATAATAGTGGTCTTGGGTCAAGTAGTTCAATTATGGAAAAAACAATCTAACACTCAGTTTTTTTTTGTTATTTATGAAACCTTTGTGCGATATAAGAACATTTTAAACTATAAATTGAACATATAACGTCTCATCAGCTATTCGTTTTGTTGTAAAGTGGAGTCGAAGTAAAAAAAAATTATATAAAAAACATGCATGCGTGTCATGGAACACTCGGTTGGAAAGAAGTTCCTTTCGTAGTATTTTTTTAAAATACTAGTAATGCTATTAAACATTACTAATACTTATTTCCTTAAACCACTTCTGATAAGCCTAAAAGGCTTGTGTTAGAAGTGGTTCACGACGGTTGTCGAATGGCGGATTCGAACCCACGACCTGAGTTCGCGGTTCGCGCACTGCGCACGCGCATTCTAATGTATTATTATTGATAATCGTATTATATTATTGATTAACAAATACAAATAAATTACTAGTGTCTATTAAAATGAAGCGTCATTTAAAATTAAATAATACTTCTTTCATGACAAGATAAGAAAAAGTGCGAGGGAGACGGATATCATTTCATCTCGCTTCCTTATAGCCGCCCAGACCGTCTACACTACGTCAGAAGGGGTCATGATGGAAAATCTTCACTTTTCTCGCTTAGCCCCCATCCGCCAAATTCGTACCGTCCGATAAAGAACTTCGTTCCAATACATTTTATATCAAAACTTTAAAAAATAAAAGATATGAGTGTTAAGGAAACAGGAAACGGAAAATTGCGTAAAATTGCACTTTTTTATATTTTTACCAGTTTATCGATAAAAAAAATCCTGGACGTTTTCCGGATAAAATGCCTAGGTCACACTGGCACTGCTCTCTATCAGTTCATTAGATAAGTTTTATTACAATCGGTTCAGCCATTCCGAAGATTAGTACATCCTGGACAGACAGACAAAAATTTTAGAAAGGATTAGGTAAAACAATTCATGTTTTATAGCATGCAAATGAGCCTAACAGAAGCCCATTATTTCGAAATTACAGACAGACACTTCAATTTTATTTATATATATATATATATATATATATATATATATATATATATATATATTAATTAAAATGGCCGTGGCCACGCCAACAGTCTGTCTGACCCGCCGCTATAGATGTTTATCTACTCTACTACTCTATCTATCTCTGTCTCTCTACTAGAAAAATATTAGATTTCGAGATTTTGAATTAAACTGAAACACACCTTCGCTTACTTTACTGTCATATTAAGTACAAAAATATGGAAAGAAGTAGTATGTATAATGTGTATGTAGTTCAGTCCAAAATAATTACAAGACATAAAAGAAAGGGAGAATTATGATACATGTGTTTCCCAGAGCACAGAATACATGAATTCATAGATTATTGATAAGTCATCGCGCGATGACTTATCATTAATTTATGACATGAATTATATACAGGCACCCAGGGGTACTAATATGAAAATTGATAAGATCCAGCAGCGGATGTAAAAAGTCAGCTTAAAAGTTTAGCTCAATCAATAAACTCATTTTATTTTTAGAGGATATTCCTTGTTAATTTAAAAGTTTACAACGCACATTTACAATAATAATAAGGATAGTAGAATATGAGACATTTTGCATCCGCATCTATAATATCTTGACGTAAAAGGCATATAAAATCAAAAACGGGATGGCCATCTGTGGCGCTGTGTGAAGTTTTATAGTAAACTAGCTTTTACCCGTGACTTCCTTCACGTGATCTTAAACAAAAAAAAACTTGCAAATCCATAATAGTGGTCTTGGGTCAAGTAGTTCAATTATGGAAAAAACAATCTAACACTCAGTTTTTTTTTGTTATTTATGAAACCTTTGTGCGATATAAGAACATTTTAAACTATAAATTGAACATATAACGTCTCATCAGCTATTCGTTTTGTTGTAAAGTGGAGTCGAAGTAAAAAAAAATTATATAAAAAACATGCATGCGTGTCATGGAACACTCGGTTGGAAAGAAGTTCCTTTCGTAGTATTTTTTTAAAATACTAGTAATGCTATTAAACAGTACCATCCACGCAGGCAGTTTAACTGAAATAAGATCTATTTGATGCATATGTGTGAGTGGCCTGTGTTTGGAGTTTAGTTGATGAGTTCGTAATTTCACGTATACATACTACATGTGTGTGTGTGTGTGAACTTGAACTTGTGTGATTTTTAGTTATGCATGTGTTTCGTATGTAAATGTTCTTACTTTTTAAACTTCGTATTCAATATTTCATTATGTTATACCATTTTATATATCTAAAATAGAAAAAGACAAAATTATAAAATATTGTGATCGTATAGCGGTGTAAGAATATCCACTACACAATATCGTATCGAGATTGTCGTGACAACGTATCAACTATGACAAATTCAAGAAGGCGATAAGAAAATAAATATGATGCCACAAAAAGAACCTGAGAGGCAATAATATATGCCCATCCCTACCAAGGCTAATCCTACGAAGCAATCTATGCTTATGCCGATCAAAGCCTATAAAACTCCACTGCTGAACTCTTTAATATGCTTTAAATGAAACTAATTTCTACGGATTTTATCGCATTTAATTTAACTTTTTAATATAAATTAAATCTAATGTAATGTAATGCAGACTTCACTGAAGCACCGACGTTCCGGGAAATCTGCAGTATGTGAACATGTTCAAGATAGTCACCACCATTACATTACATTAGATTTTATTTATATTAAAAAGTTAAATTAAACGCGATAAAACCCGTAAAAATTAATTTCATTAATTTTATTTATTTATTTATTTAACAATTTATGTACACACAGAATAATATTACAAGGAAGAGAAAAAAAAAGATATTCATTTAATGTGTAGTCGTCGCGTAAATATAAGAAATCATTACTTTAATATGCTGTAATGATGATGATTTAGTTTTTCATTAAAAATGCGCATACAATCGAACTCTTTCTAATCAAACGTGTGAATACAAAATAATCTAGGACTATTATACGAAAGTACTTTCATTGACTATTTAACCAAATTTAATCCGTGCGATATTCTATTTTCACGTGCTTTCTATTCATGTGCTGCCTCTTCGATTTGTGATGTCACCTCCACGCATGGTAATATGTATGCAGTGCAGCGATTGAAGACCGAGTTTGTTTATTTTTGTATGTCGCCTACTTTAAAATTGAATTCAATGGCTAGGCATATCAAAGTTTTTCCGTCTCTAAGTAGTTAAAGTTTATTTGCAATTCGTAATTTATTACTATCAAATTAATATTTATTAATATATTCAGTAGAAAGTTTGTTACAATAAATAATGTATTGAAGAAGATTGAGAATAATTATGATTTCTTATTTACGAATTTTATCGTCTTTAATTTTGTCATATTATGTTAAATTCCCGACGGACGGCTGACGATGATGACTTCAGAAAGTGTTAAACGTCATTATTTAATAGTTATCTCGGACTTCCTGTAGGTTGTAAATATTCAAAATTAGTTCACTCTAATATCAATTTAGTGAGGTTTTGGTTAGTTTCTGCAAGAAGTATTAACTGTGCAACTGCCCTTACGTACAATTTTTTATTATATGTGTAAAACTATACTAAGAAAAGATAGAGAGGTCCTAATTGATTGAATCACTAATAAAGAGCTAAATTACTGAAGTTGGAAACATATTTAGTCTGTGGATTTCCTTCGTAAGATAAGCACTCATAATTTAAAATTAAAAATTTTGTACAGCCGACTTCAATTATATATTACTGAGAATAACTCAAAAACTATTGGTCTGACCTTGATCAAATTCATATGGGACTACATGTAGAATATTAACTTTCAAATAAAAAAAGAATCATCGAAATGAGTTCGACCAGTAAAAAGTTATGAGGTAACACACATAAAAAAACATACAGTCGAATTGAGTACCGTCGCCTTTTTGAAGTCGGCAGAAAAGAGGAAGAAGTTCATGTTACTACAGCTCTGAAGAGAAAAATTATTTAAAATTGTATTTTACAAAAATTACCGTTCTACTTAACCTATTATGTTAACTCCGAGGGGAAGATATTATTAAAAAAATATATCACCTCATGTAATTGCAGAATTGTAAAGCACGCTCCATGAGTAAATCTATTCGCTACAAATAGTCAATATTAATTTAAAAAGCTAATCTTTATAAACTAAGGTCTTTATTCCATTAATTATTTTTTATTATAACCTTTTTATTTTGAGGCATTTTACCTACAGAAATTTCCCATGGACGAACATCAAAGCCTGGAACAATTATTATAGGCCTGGAATAATTATTATAGGATTTTTGCGAAAAATGCGGCTCAAATAATTATAAAATAAAAAAAAAGTTAATTTACAACCCACATACGACCCACTCCTGTACACTAGACAACGCTAATTACTAAGAGGGTCTTAGTGCAAAGAAGTGTCCCCCCCGCTGCCCCAATGCGTGTTGGAGGACTTCACAGGTCCTTATTTTTTTTTATTTCAGACATCTAGTTTTTCTTCCCATGTTTTCCTTTACCAATCATAATCGGTACTTAAAATTGCAATTAACAATTTAAGTGGTTTCCCGCGCATTAAACTCAGTTCGATCGCGTTCCGTAGAATTTACAGCCAGCGCTTAGCCATTAAGCTACCACGGCTCGTTGATAATATATGCAAAATAAAAGAATATCAAATATTTAGCAAACGAGCAATGTAGGTCACATTGCTGTACAAATGACTGAACATAAAATTTTATTGAAATTAGCCATAAGCTGTCTTCAAATTTATGCTTACAAACACTGCAATTTGAAAGAATTTGTACATGTTACCAAATGTAGGTTGGTATACGACCATTATAAACCACTTAATACTCATACTATAAATAATATTATCATTACCTTGCATAGCATCATTACATGATATTAAGTCGTCAGTAGTGAAAATTACGATAGTGATTCTTATGAAAGAATAGAGAGATAACTCCTCCTGTTAGGCAACTCGACTAATCAAAATACTTATAATTTTTTTGAGATAATTTTACAATGCGCTCTCTAAAGTACCTAATTATATATGTACGTCGTATGCTGGACACAGGTCTTCCATTTCAGCTATTCCAGTAAGTGTTGTGGACTTTACATGTCCTTGACATATTTTATTTCTCATACATGCATTTATCTAAGGTAAATTAATTTATATGGTATTATTTCTCAAAAAATTCTTATCGTATTATCAAAAATAAATAACCTATAAAACGATATTCAAAACATCTATAAGCACACAACACTTATGGCATCAAAGTTTCCCGTATATAGAGATGTGCTATATACCTAGGCTTGCCAACTCTAAAAAAGGCATTTCCGGGATTACCCAGCTCGACATCCGGGACTTGGGTATATTACGCGGAACACAACAGACCACATACAAATTGGTTAAAAAATACATTGGTTATAAAATTCACTGCATTTTTAATCAAAATTAATGTTAATTTGTAGTTCAGCCTTGATGTGTTCAACAAACAGCTTATTTCTGCTGTCTGTCCATGCATTTCCACAGACAGAAAACACTCTCTCTGCTGATGCATTTCAAAGTGGTATCGAAGCTACGGCTAAGGTGTAGTTGGTACGAGATAGATACTAATATCATATAATCACTGATTTCCGGGACAAAAGGCTTCCCGCAATGGGTTACGGCGGGACGGTCCAAATTTGACCCAGAAGTGGGACGTCCCGGAAAATCCGGGACGGTTGACAAGCCTATATATACCCCTTATATGGCTACTGACCATAAAAACTTGTTATAGAATAATATTATATTTTTCATTAATTTATTCATTACAGCCTGTCAACGTTCACTGCTGATCATAGATCTCCCCATAGATTGACTCATAAGAGAAATTTTTGCCATATTTAACTGGAGTCTTTTAATTTATAGTTGGTATTACTAAGGCGCCCACTACCCATTCCCGGTCTGTTTCCCTTTGCCTCTTACCACATCCACGGCCGACATAGGTAAATCCTTCATACTGAGTTTCGGTCACGGCGGTGGCTGGTCTCAGTTGAGATTTCATATCAGCGCATACTATTCATATTTTAGTAGCGCACATACTCGCGTTGGTGAACTATCTATTCCTTCTCTCTCACAGTGTGATATGGCAATCGGACGATACCGACCTCCTCGACTACTGAAAATTTCTTGTCAGAAAAACCTAATAAATGGTTTTGGTTAGACGCGGCATTTGAACCGGGACCATGACCAGTAGAGTTGACATGATCATTAGTCATATTATGACCACTAGAACGAAGCAGGCTCAATATAGGGTAGAGAATATTCTTACACAGCCACTACACGGTTAATATATTATATACTACCTGTTCCCCGCGACTTCCTCCGCGCGAAAGTTATTACGATTGGATTTCATGGGTTTTAATTTTTTGCGCGGAACCCTAATTCTTTTTCTAAAATAAAAGTAGCCAAAGTTACATCTTATAATATCAGCTATCAGTGAAAGTCCGGTCAAAATCGGTGCAGCCGTTTCGGAGATTAGCCGGAACAAACAGACAGATAGACAGAAATACAGACAGACGAAAATTTTAAAAATCGGGTTTTTGTTATAAGTACCGTATACACTTTCATATGCATATAGTAAAAAGCTGTTATTTCGACATTACAAACAGACACTTCAATTTTATTTATTTGTATAAATAATATAGGTATGTTTATAAAAATTTATATTTTTTTTACAAGATGTTCGGTTTGTTTAAATTCAACCTCCTACTACAACTATTTTTACTACCGTTTTAAGTATAATTTTGAAAACCAAATTATTCCTTACTCTGAAACTAAACTTTGCAAAATCCCAATTTGTTAAGTGTCATTGGTTACCAAGCTTCGCCCGTTGTGAGCAACAAACAAAAAAGAGTTTTCTAACAAGTAACAATTGTCAAACAAATACGTGAACGCGAAAAAGTAAACATAGAACCGTTAATGGCGGGTGAAAGTCACGATGGCTTCCTTTTTCTCACGACAAATGAGTATCTTTTGATGATTGACGACACGGAAATGCGAAAAGATAACGGCTAAGTTGAGTAACATCATGCTTACCTCAGCTTACGAGAAATTATTTCACTAATTAGACGACTCTATTAAATTTGCTGCTAAATGTCAACTCGTCTGTGATACGTTACACCACAATGGCTCTACATTTTCTTTATACAATTGCTAGTGTTGTCAGATGCTCAAATCATTTTTAACTATAATATATATAATTTTATAATTTATTTATTTACATTGTTAAAACATAGTATGAAATTAAATCTAACTAAAAGGTTATACACAATATTAATAAAAAAAAACTATAATAAAGAAAAACTAAAACATAAAAATAAATAAATATTGTTATAATCTAACAAAATTTACTAAATTAATCTTCGGTTTTATAATAACAGAATCTTAACAGTGGTAGAGCCACGCGGCAGCTTTTGCTGTCGCACGGATGGGCCGGCTCGTACCGGGGTAGTACCACGACCTCACAGAAAACCAGCGTGAAATAGAGGTTTACCTCAGCGTTTCGCTTGGTGAGTGCAGGTGGCCGAAGGCCCTTTTTACTGGAAATGAGGCATTCCATCTTAGTCCTCACGGGTGACAACGCATCTTCATTTTGATTTGTAACAGAGGATAGATGTAGATGTCTATGGGCCGCAGCAACCACTTACCATCAGGTGGACTGTGTGCTCGTTTGTCACCCTTATCCTATAAAAAAATCTTTCACCTCGTTCGTACCGTGCTGGGTAAAAGGTGACTACGGAAAAATAAACAGAAAGACCTCGTAGCCTCCGATGGAGGTGGTATAATATAGTCGTATATAACACGTCCAGGTAAACAACGTCAAATGTGTGAGACGTCTGATAATGTGATAAATAATCCGCCAGGCAACAATCATTCTTTCTACAGTGGGAGAAACTCATTGCCATCAGAAATGCCAGAAGAGGGGAAATTTAAGCCGATAAAAAAGAGTATTATATTTTTTTTTGTTTTATAATATGAGTGACAAATGAGCACACAATCCACCTAATGGTAAGTGGGTGCTGTGGTCCATAGACATCCACATTTATCCTCAATTAAGAATCAAATTGCAGATGCGTTATCACCCCTGAGGACTAAGATGGAATGCCTCGTTTCCAGTATAAGAGTCTCCGGTTCTTTACACTCACCATACGAAACACAGCAGCATTAAGCTGATATTTTACGCTGGTAGTCTGTGAGAGCGTGTTCTTACCCCGGTGAAACCCACCCATTCGTGCTACAACCAAAATATAGCTGCAGCATGGTTTTATAATGTAAAAAATACCTATATATATGAGATGGATATGGATGGAGGATGTGTGTATATGTATATAAAATCGTTTAACTCAAAATCTATTAATTTGATCGATCATCATGAAAATTGGTATATATAATATGTATATTTCAATTGAGAAAGTTTATACTTATAAAATAAAAAAAGTTAAAAAAAAGAAAAAAATAAGAAAGGAACAAAATTTTAAAGTTTCGAATTTATTTGCTTTTTTTTTAATCAAGCGAGGCAATTAATAAATTAAATTGCATGCGCTAAAATAAGAAACGTTGCTGAACACAACCTATGATAGGACAATGTCTACCGAATTCATCTAGTATTACTTGAAAGGTATAGTTACATGCCATTACAATATACAGTAAAAGTAAATAAATATAAGTCTAGTTTCTCTTACAGCTTCATCGAACTCAGAACTTTTTTTTAAAGCCAAAGACTTGGATTATCATACAGTCGTACTCCCCGCGGTATGGTAACGTTGGATGCATTTACTTACTGTATTTCTACACTAAACCTTTAGAGAAAACAACCTTATTACCAGCAGCGACAAGTACGACAAGTTGCGTATACAGTTCCTTTAGAAATTTCACCGCACGTGGACGCAACGGACCGATAGTCTTTAAATACTAGAGTTTTAAAATAAATCAAAAGTAAATAAATAAATTTCTTTTATATTTAATGGGAATGCTGCAATTGAATTAAGAAATACGCTTTTTTCCATTAATAAGATTGCCATTTGACCGTAAATATATATTTAGATACACTGATTTAATTTGTCTTAATTTCAACTAATTAATATTAATTATTTGGATTCCATCTAAATAAAGTATGCAATCTAACGCGACGATGTCACACATACATAAACATAAGATGCTATGGCAGTGCGAGTATGCAAATAAAGTTTAATTTACCGATGAATTGCGGTTATGTTGTTTCTAGCATACATCAAACTATATATATATATACAAATAAATAAAATTGGAGTATGTATCCGTTTGTAATGACAAAATATCAGCTTTGTACTAAATGCATATGAAAGTATACACAGTATTTATAACAAAAACAATTTAATTTTTTTTCTGTCTGTCTTTTTGTTTCGGGTTTGCCTGTTGTTTCCGATTTTGACGGGACTTTCACTGGCAGAGAGCTGATGTTATAACGAGTAACTTAGGCTACTTTTATTTAAGAAAAAGAATTAGGGTTCCGCACAAAAAATTTAAAACCCATAAAATTGTGAACATAATCCGATTCAAATATGTAGTATAATAATAAATTACTACTAATAAAATATATATACATATATCTTAATTAAATAATAATTTAATATAATTTATGTTTAGATTTTTAACAGATAGCTAAGATAATCACAGCGAGAATATACATCAGCCTGTTTCGTCCTGTCCCTAGGTTGTCTAGTATGTCGTTCGGGCACAGCGCATCAGCAATAGATCATAAACTATTCCTGCAGCCCAGATATCTTCTTGAATTCTGATTTTACTTTGTTATTTACGTTAAAATCTATCACGATGACAAAATGTATTCATCTAAACTAGAGTCGGTCCAAGGATATATCATGTACAGAGATGTGAGAAGTGAAAAATAATAAATTACAAATTCAACTAAATGGCAGAAGTTTATCGACCAAATTGGTGATATAAATAAAAGATGAGCCAAATTAAGAGTACTCATACCGATGATCTTTTATAGCTAGATATAATATGAACGTAAAACGGAACAAACACTTATACATACAAATGGAAGTCCTTAATTTAGAATCAGGCTCATAACTTTTTACTGGGTGAACCGATTACGATGACTTTATTTTTTTTTATTTAAAAGCTGGCGCTTCACAACATGTGGTCCCATATATTTTTGATCAAGGTCTGACCAATAGTGTTTGAGTTATAATATTGAAGTTGGATGTAAAAAAAAAAATTAATTATTTTACTTTTAAGTAGTCGGGAAAAGTCGACCTAGACGAAGGTTTATCGACGAAATCGGCGATACATTGAAAATGGGCCTGATTAGGAATACCCTAAACCGACGAACGTGTGTGCGTAGATATATGGATGTAAAGGAGGCGAGAGAGGTGTGTCGGGATCGTGGGAAATGGAAGTCCGTAGTCTCTGCCTACGCCTGTGGGTGACAGGCGTGAGTGTTTGTGGTGTTGTTGTGTTGTTTACTTTTCCCATGGTCATCTCTTACGACACGCAACGATATAAGGTAAACGGTTATATTTTCTTTTTTTTTTTCAGAAAATTAACATTAGAATGAATTACTGTGAATAATAGAAACGTGAACAGTCCTCCAAAATTTATCATACAGTAGTTACCTAGGTAACCTACTTAGGAAACCTGTATAAATTGAATATTAAAACATTCTTCTTTGTTTTTCATAATCATTTATTGAAGAGGGAAGGCCCAAATATAATTACATGCAACAATGTTTATCATTTTATCTTGGTTTTTTTTTATCATGTTTTCAATTTTAACTGACTTGAATTTGGAGGAGGTACTCAAATCGACTGTATGTTTTTTAAGTGTGTTACCTCATAACTTTAGTATTTTACATATTTTAGAGACCCCAACTTCCGAATGGAATGGTTGCCTCAATGATTGGTTCCATCGTATGGAAAAATGTGTCAAATTTCGCGGAGTATACTTCGAAAAGCAATAAATACATTTTTAAATAGTAATGTTGTGTCACTTCCTTGATTCCCGAAATTTTCAGTGCCGCCCTCGTAGAACCGATTTTGATGACTTTTTTTTTGAAAGCTGGTGCTTTACATGTGGTGCCATATAAGTTTGATCAAGGTTTGACCAGTAGTTTTTGAGTTGTCCTTTATAATTTATATTGAAGTCGGTTGTACAAAATTATTAATGTTATCACTTATTCTAAGAACATTACTTCTGGGTGTCACTTTGACAATTATTAGAATTAAAAACAACGACAAATGTTAGGCTAATTTAAAATTTTGATGATTCCTTTGGTTATATTAAAAAAATACATATTATATATATATATATGTGTGTGTGTGTGTGTGTGTGTGTGTTTGTGTGTGTGTATAATAATACTGAAGATTATTTCGCAAAGTACTAACCAACCAATAAAAACCAAAAATTTATAAAAGGTCCATCAAGGCGGAGCCGCGTCGGGTCGCAAATCTTACATACCTATATAATGTCTCTCTCATAAACAATTTTCTCTCTGATCTTCTTTAATTAAAAACGGTTAAAATAGCAGTATTAATAAAGGAAACCAAAGTAACATAATTAAATTCTTGGTTTAATCTTAATTGAATAGATAGGATAATGTTAAGATAGATATTGAGAGTTTAATTGAGAATCGGAAAGCCGACAACCCTGTCGTCAACCAGATACTATGCAAGTGTAAATCGAGATTTCTAGCGAGCGGAGTGTATCGAGATCGATCTTATTACAGGAATTAGTGAGGCGTGACAGCGCGGAGAGGTCGTTACCAGAGAAGGCGACACTATTTTAAAAGAATTTTTGCGAATTTATTTTTATTGTAGGTCAATTTTAAAAACGAATTTTCTTGAATTTAATAAATTTTCTATTTGAAACTTATTATCAAAAGAGCTGATTATGATAGTAAAGTAACCTTTGATTGTAACACCAAGATGAAACTTCCTTAATTATAGAAACAGGCAAGCAATCATACAATATTTTATTATAAAATTAAGTAATTAACGAAAACCAGTAATTTTTTTTCATGCAAACGTACTGGCTGATACATAAATAAATATTAACAATCATGTAACTTTGCTTCCTGTTTTATCGTTTAAATAATGATTGGAATGGAATTTGAAGATTTTGTGTGTGTCTGCGCATGTGAGCTATTATTGGAAAGGACAGAATAAGGGCTGCAATGTTAATATAATTGTCAAGTTGTTTTGTCCGCTTAGTACCTTATAACTTGAGATACTTTCATCATCGACTGTCTGCTGCTGATAGCTTATATCATCAAAATATGCTAATAACCCCACAATATGACGCCTCATCCTATTGTGGGGAAGCTTTTGTACAAATTAATGTAAAACATAATTTCCTATTACTTGACACTGGCAAAAATACAACTGTACATGCCCATTACCAAAAAAAAAGTAATTACAGAAGTAGATTTTCTTTATAAGTTGCCAATAACTATCAAAATATAATATGTCCGAACATGAACTAAGACTAACAACTACGAACAAGAAAACGTTAACATGCCATAATGATCAGTGAAGAACAACAAACAATTCGAGACATTGACACCTAAACCACAGCCGGATCTCAGAACTGGTAGCATAAGGTTATCGGTTCGATCTCTCTTACTCGTTTATTGCGAAGTGATGCGGAGCAACCACGACATAACCTTGAAGTACCTTTTGATTTAAATAAAGTGCTGTGATATTTATATTATTATAAATCATTTTCGATAATTATTTTATAGAATTAATTATTTATAAATTGTCTAAGAACCTCTACAACTCACCTTTTTCTTTCCTTTTTCTTATCTTCTGGTGACTCTTACAAATGTTCGATCATAGTTGTGTTGATACCCAAATTAATTTTTTAAATATCAATCTTCAGTAATTTTTTTCGTAGATATTAATTTAATTTTTTTTATAAACATTTCTAACAACAAAGTGACTTTTTATTAGAAAACGTTTTCATGATACTTGACTGGAAATTAAAACAGTATCAACATCAATGGCGAATATATCATTAATCATCGATTTGTCGACGATAGTCACGACGATTGTCATTGTGACTAAATAGCTGGAGGACCTTAGCACTATGGACAACGACCTCAATAATATCTCCGAACGGATAGATCTTATGATGAACATGGACAACACATAGTTCTTGTGTAACGATAATGTCACACCTATGCCGGTAGCCGTTGGCATCACTACGCTCAAAGTAATTTACGAGTAAGTTTACCTACTGACCGTGTAGTAGCACTGTAATATCCAATACCCCGTATCGTCCTTTGGGTATCGTAAGAGATGACAGAGGGAAACTAGCAGATGAACAGCAGCGTCTTGCTGATTGCAACTAGAAAAAAAAAAGCTGCAGTTGCCAACTCTCCTGCCAAGCGTAACAGCTATGGTAAGGCCTATGTGTTTTTTATAGAATAAGGGTGACAAACAAGCACACAATCCACCTGATGGTAAGTGGTTACTGTGGCCCATAGACATCTGCATCTATCTTTGTTTGCGAATTAATATGCAGTTGCGTTGTCAGCCGTGAGGACTAAGATAGAATGCCTCTTTTCCAGTAAAATGGGTCTCCAGTTCTCTACACTCACCGTACGAAACACATCAGCACTAAGCTGCTCTTTTACGCTGATATTCTGTGAGAGTGTGGTCCTTCCCCGGTCGAGCCGACCCATACGTGCTACAACTATACTATTAATATAGCTGCAGCATGGCTCTACCACGTTCAGGAATGGCCTTTGATAGGCTGTAATGAATGGATAGAAACCTAGAATAAATGGTCTGACTAGTTAAATCCTTCGAATAAGAAGTCAATCATCGACGAATCCAATTTCAATAGGCAGCATCCGGGAGATACGTTGACGACACGAAGTAAATTTTCTGGTTTGTTATTTTCAACACTTTAAGAAAAGATTGTACATCCAGTTCATGTTGCCATTATTATATAGGACTAAACGTGGTATCGACACGAAGTAAATTTACTGGTTTCTTATTCCTCAACACTTTAAGAAAAGATTGTACATCCAGTTCATGTTGCCATTGTTATATAGGACTAAACGTGGTATCGACACGAAGTAAATTTACTGGTTTCTTATTCCTCAACACTTTAAGAAAAGATTGTACATCCAGTTCATGTTGCCATTGTTATCTGAGTCTTTATTGAGGATAGATGTAGATGCCTATGGGCTACAGCAACCACTTACTATTTGGTGAACTGTGTGCTCGTCTGTCACCCTATCCTATAAAAAAAAAATTAAAATCGCAATTAATATATAAAATTCTAGTGTTATATATCTCGTGCATGTTCGTGACCACTGATATGAATGTTTTGAAATCTTAACAGCATGAGATAAGATCGAAGGAAGGGAATAATTCCATACACGTTTCGAGAAACTGGAAATAGTCGATTAAAACACACAAGGCGAGGTCCTTGACCCTTAGAACAAAGCGTTACGTCACGTGTTTGTTTGACGATAGACAATTGTGTTCAGCCTTATAAAGTAATTAAAAACATTTCTATTTGTAATTGCGGGACATAATAGGAAATTCATGAATTAACAAACAGCGGATTTCTCACACTTTTTTCATTCGAATAACAATAACATAAAATTTGTTAATATTTGCGGCAGTAAGTCGAATCAATAACGGTTCAATCTTTTGTCTCTATCGATACAGATACAAACTGATCTCAGATCGACTACACCGGACACTGACCCCCAACACGAAATCTAACAATTTTCCACTTCGAGTAGCATTTCGAAAACATCTGTCGTCTGCACTGCAATATACCAAGATATTTTTACCGTTTTTGTAAACCTTAAGGTTGAGAGCTATAGACTCAATTTCTACTGCATTAAAATAATAAGAAATTTGTTCAATATGCAACTCTGCTTCAATGAATCGTTAAAACGTTTTGTTAATGTAATTTCTTTTTACACTCAAACACTTCCCGTCGGTTCTTTATGTTTAGATTCTGATTCCATTAACTGTAAGTAAGCATTATTATCAATTTAAATATTTTAAACATACTTGAGGAAAGAAACGGAAATTTTAATAAGAAAAATTTACTCAATTAGACATTTCAATAACAAACTTTGGAATAATTAAGTCTTTTAAAATAGCTCTTATACCAAAGATTAAACACAGTCACAGATAAAAGCAAATAACGGAGCGATCAATCACATCTGAATGGAGTGCATTCAAAGTCTAGATTCCAATGCGAGGAGACCCCGATAAGTTTTTACAATAGTTTCTCTTTTATTCAGTCTGCGGAAGTTACCCGCAACGCTAATGTTCCGAGACGACTTAATCTGCAAAATTACTTGGTAGGTCTTGGCCTATAAACATTTTTTCGAAATAAAATATTTCATTCATTGATGTGAAATTTCAATTTTATATAGAAAATGCAAAAGTACTTTTATTATAAAATATTTAAATAAAGAATACAATTTTTTTTAAATTGCTGAATTGTTAATAAAAATAAATTGTATATTAAAAGTAAATGTTTATGTGTATAACAAAAAAAGAATGCGCCAGCTGTGTTACTTGCGTAACATGTAAAAGGTGACCAATGTGATATTGGGCTTGTGATTGAACGAGTGAGTGAGTGAACGACGGGTTAGCCATATATCACTTCTTTCGCAGTTTTCCATCTTTGGCTAAAGGTTCCATACCCTTATCCTTTGGCTAAACGTGGTTCGAGTTACTTTGCTGCTCCTTGGACTCTGCCTACCCCCTTGACGATTACAGGCGTGACGTATAAATGCAACATAATAATATACATGCAACTCTACATACGTTGTAATTATTATCATACGATACAAAATATTTTCGTGGGTTCTATCATAGTATTTTTTTTTATTAGAACCAATCAATGATCGTTGTCCCAGAGCTTTCTCGTAGTCACCGCTGCTTTCCATTGTTGGTCTGGGTAATTAGAAACCATAAAGTAAAAAGTAAATTTGCAGTCCAAATATGACACACTACTGGCAGAGGCGTTTCTGATATATGGAGCTACACAGTTCGTCGCGCTGCTTAAGTCGTATTACCGGACCATTTAAATTCCTTTTTTATATAAAATGGTTATCCTAACCACTTTTTAGGTCACGAAATGTTCTTGGCATTTTCATTAGTCGCCTACTACACAAAGAGTAACCACCCGATACTCATAATATTAAAAGTAATTTGAATCAATTAGAAAGACTTTACGGGCTATTAACAGACATCAGCAGGTCTATCGCTAACTTCTTTGATAGTCACTTTGAAGTACATTGCATATTCTATATGGATTTTATAACAGAGCTACTAAAGTTTATAAAACATAGAAGGCAATGTAATACAAAGTGATTACAGATATAGTTTTCGTTATGATTTCGTCAAGTCGTCGTAATTGTTTGTTATATCTATTATATTTAAGACGAAAATATAATCGTCGCAGAGAAGTCAAAATTTGAATTCATTCAATCTTAAAAATAGAATACTTAGAAGGTACATATTATACTCTATTTGAAAAGTTGGAAATGTACTACTCTAAAAAATATTTCAATTACTTCCGCATGAACGAGGAGACATTTTATTTGTGAAATACAAGTCAATTTCGAGTCAATCTCAACACGTCCATTCTAATTCGGAACGCACACACGCTACAATACGTACACAATACACATGCAGTTTTGTCGACCGGCAAAGAGTGGGAAGTTTGCTGTCACGGCACCGGCGACGGCACCGGTAAGTAGAAAAACATCCCATATATTTCATACATTTTAGACATTTTTGCTTCCCCGGCAGCCGTGCCGTTGCCGTCGCCGTCGCCGTCGCCGTGCCGTCGCCGTGCCGGTAAATGGAAACCGCGCAATGGATGAAACTAATTTAGCGGTCTTAATGTTGTTTATTCTTACTTATTTTAAAATTTCTAATAGGTTTTTTCATCTCCTATACATTAAAGTTGAGCAATATTAAGTATTATTATCATTAATTCATTTTTAATAACTAACTTAACTTGATTTAGACCTATGTCATTTTCATCATACGCTATCGATACTTGTACAAATCTTTAGTACCTACGTGTGCCAAAATATATGGTGCTTCGTCTAGATCCTTTGAATTATTTTTGTTACCAGCAAAAAACGATACTCTCACACTAGGAATGCAGAGCGTCACATCTAGACGCTTAGCCATTACACTAGAAGTCATATTGATTGCCTCGTTGGTCTAATGTTCGTAAACGCGGATTGCTGATCATGAGATCCCGGGTTCAAATCCCGGGTCGGGCCAAAATCAGTTATTGGGTTTTCTGTCAAGAAATTCTCAACCAAGAGCTAGGAAGGAAGTTGGCGGTGTTTCACCCCGTGCCTCGGAAAGCACGTAAAGCCGTTGGCCCTGCGCCTGATCTCTCTCCGATCGTGTCGCATTACCATCCCATCGGACTATGAGAGTGAGGGAGTAATGTGCACCCGTGCTTGCGTATACACTTGGGCACTAAAATCCTGTCCTGCGCCGATGGCTAGTCTCCGTTCAGACTGGCCGCAGTGACCGAATTTGGTCTGGATGCCATTAGAAGTCATTATTTATAAATATGATGGCTGCTTAGTAAGATATTGTATAAAATTACAAATATTTGCGGCGGCCAATTGACAATTGCTGCAGCAGTTTGGGCATTTTACATTTGGCGTAAACGACGTTTTAAGCCGTAACCTATCGAAAACCATAAAAAATTTTCGACATTTCCCATAACCACCTCTAACAGTGAAATGAAGCGATAATTTACTTACACAATCTTCTCGCGATATCCTGTCCAAAATAATTGAAATAATATTTAAAGTATGTCACTGATAGTTAGGAAAATATGAAGAAATCCAGCAAAAAAGGTCATAGCTATTTTCGACAATCAACTATAATAAAATGTGCCTTTCACAACACTTGTGGCAAGTGATTAGGTGCAACATTTTCACATCTTGTGGTAGACACTGTCAGATTGGATTGGATGTTTTACGTAAACTATAATAATATTAATGGTTCTTCACTTTATATAATTATTAGTAAATACAAAATAAACACATAGATAATTATTTAGTGTAATTTTAGTCTAATATTTAGTATTCCAGTAGTTTTTTTACATCTCTCCACCTATACATATTTACTATAAATTTAAATAAAGACATAAAATGTAACGAGATGCAACTCGGGTAACCTGCTTTTGCAAACCCATAAAATGATTTTCATGTGCATATATAATCATAATATTTCCTGCCCATTTCCTACTTTCATATATAAATCTTAATAGACTAGAACTCACCATTCATTCAATCACTGAATTCCATTATTAACATCATAAAAATTTAAGTTATACGTGGTAAGCACCACTGTATTATGACTGCATCACGAATGAGTCGGTTTGACCAGGGAGGGACCAGGCTCTCACGGGATACCAATTAAAAGCTAAATGCTGCTGTGATTTATATACTCAGTGACGAGAAATTCTCCCTTTTCAATTTAAGAAGCATACCATCTTGGTTCTTATGGTGACAAAGCATCAGCATTTTGATTCTTAATCTAGAATAGAAGTAACTGTTTGTGGTCTGTGAGCACATTTCACACGTGTATTTGAATAAAAGTATTGTTATTTGATACATTATTTGTCGAATTTTTAAACATTTAAGCGCGCACGTATTAAAAAAGAACACAAAAATCACAACAAGAGATCCTATAGCTTCATTTTACTTTATACGAAGGGTATACTGTTACTGTAACAGTGCAGTGTATCAAATATCCACTGCTAAATATAGATTGCCTCATAGAGGTGATATTATTCATGCCACACTTGGCAGGTAGATTGGCAATCTGAGTTTTTTAAGTTGTTATCAAGAAGATGCTGCTTTTTTATAGGAGAGGGGGCAAACGAGCATACGGCTCACCTCATGGTAAGTGTCTACCGCCGACCGCCGGCCATATAAGTTGCCGACCTTTCTTTTTTTCTTTTTTTTCTTTTTTATACGTTACCCCCACACTAGGATTTTCTCCTGTGTCGTGGAGGCAGTTAACAAACATAAATTACACAAGGACATCCAGACCCGAAACAATTATTTGTAGGCCATACAAATACTTGTTCCGTGCGGGATTCGAGCCCGCGGCCCCCAGCGCAACAACTGATTGCTAAGCCACTGCGCCACGCAGCCGTCAATTTCAAAAAAAAGTAGGCTCTTTTCTTGAAGGTTCCTAAGTCGTATTGGTTCGGAAAAGTCGTCGGTGATAAACTATTTCACAGAGAGGTCGTACGCAAAAGAAAACTCCTATTGAAACGTGCAGTGGTGGAGCGTCAAGCATCCAGATGGTATGGATGGTATCGGGAGTTTTGCCGTGATGTTCATTCGTAAAATTTGGCAGCTGAGATTAATCCGAACAATTCATCAGAACACTTCCCGTGGTAGATGCGAAAGAAAATGTAAAGGGATGCAACATCTCTTCGCAGCGCCAGTGAATTGAGCCTATCGGCAACAACGACAGAGCGTCGATGATTCGAGCTCTGGGCTGGATGTAGTCAAGTGGAAGGAGCTGGCACTGGGGAGCCCCAGCCCAGAGATGGGAACAGTATTCTATGTGAGGCCGAACCTGCGCCTTGTAAAGTTGCAGACGGTGTGCCGGCATGAAATACTGTCTCGCTCTGCTGAGCACGCCAAGCTTTTTAGAGGCCAATTTGGCCTTCTCTTCCAAGAAACTACGAAACTGCACGTCACTCGATATGTCGATACCGAGGATTCCGATACTGCCTTCCGAACACCAGCGTTAATAAGCTTGTAATCGGAGCATGCACCGTCTACAACGACCTTAATGCCCCGATGTGCAAGAAATCTGGTGAAAGAAAAAGAAAAAAGAAGCGCTTTATGCCAAACCCGATCGAAAGCCTTCGCAATGTCCAAACTAACAGCCAATGCCTCCCCTTCGAAACTACTACCACCGCTCATCTATGAGTTAGGTAGACCAAAAGATCACCAACTGATCGACCTCGACTAAAACCGTATTGGCGGTCACTAATCAGCTGGTGATCCTCAAGGTACCTCATGAGCTGGCAGTTTATAATGGATTCCATTATTTTGGAGAACAAGGAGGTGATGGTGATAGGCCTGTAGTTAGATCGCCTTTTCTAGGGATCGGGTGGACAAAAGCCGTCTTCCATGATTTCGGGATAACGCCTAGGGAGTAGGAGTACCGAAAAAGATGCGTTAGAACCGGTGCCAACTCCGGAGTGTCCTCAGCACAATTGGGGGGATTCCGTCAGGCCCACTCGACCTGTGAATGTCCAAGGAGAGGAGCGCAGTATGAACAAGACATCCGGCATGGAGCACTCACACCGTGGGATGGTCGACGGTGTGTTCCCCCGTCGTCGAGAGTCGAGTTGGACGCAAAGAAAGAGCCTAGCAGATCGGCTTTCTCTTTTGCGGCATGGGCCTTGTCGTCCACCCTGTGCAGAGATGAAACAAATGGCTGACAGAAGTTCCCTTGGACAGCCTTGGCGAGAGACCAGAACGCACGGATTCCCAAAGGAAGGCTAACTAGTTTCTCGCCAATTCCGCCTATTTGCTCTGACTTTGCCTTGGCAAGGACTCTTCTGAGGGACCTGGAGGCTGAATTATACTTCTTTTTAAGGGCGATGGTGTTAACATCTCGCGACGTCAGCGTCAGCCCAGGCCCGGTAGCACTCGTTTATATCGTGATGTTATTTTGCAGGAGTTACTAAACCATGGCTGAGATCTGCCTCCAATGGGACCACAGAGGAAGGAATAAAAAGTTCCTTACCCTGAAGGACCACATCAGCGACGTCAAATATCTCCTGGTTTATTTCTCTTACTACATCCATGAGATGATATGGGCATACTGAAATGTAGTTCTAAAACTCTTCTTTAAAATGATTTAGTAGATTTTATAATATACACTATATTAAAAATAATTTATGAATGACGACATACCTCACGCACTAAATTTAAATATAATGACTACAGTTATAATGTAATATGTGACACCAGTAAGTAATTTAGAATTATGTCATGGATGGACGGACGATTATTGCTTGCGCAATAATCTCTATTGCCAGTGATATTATCTCCGCTGTTCCCATAGATTGTGCACGCTGTTATTAGCTAATTAAGTACCTAGTAACATTAACGTGTGCATTATTGATTCTTTTTATAGACAGCTTTTTATTTTAATAAGTCTACCATTTTCCAGGGGCTTTTTTTTATAAGATATGGTGACAAACGAGCACACAGTCCACCTGATGGTAAGTGGATGCTGTGGCCCATAGACATCTATATTTATCCTCGTTTGCGAATCAAAATGCAAATGCGTTGACACCCGTGAGGACTAAGATAGAATTTTTTTCCAATAAAAAGGGTCTCCGGTTCTCTACACTCACCATACGAAACACAGCAGAATGAAGCTGCTATTTGACGCTGGTATTCTGTGAGAGCGTGGTCCTCCCCCGGTCGAGCCGACCCATTCATGCTACAACTATGCTACTAATATAGCTACAGCATGGCTCTACCACGTAAAACAGTGAAACTGACCTTACTAAATAGAGTGACGACATGGTAAGATATGCTAGAAGTCAATGTATACAAGGTTCTCCTTGTTCAGTAGTTGACTTGTAATGATCTGTAATGATGATGATGATAATGATGACATTAAATAGTTTACATTATGATTTATTACATTTTTGTTACATTATTAAATTTCATTTTATAATTATTGAGTAATTTATAGAATACTTATTTTCATTAATTAGTTAGAACAGATTGAAATTGCGTCTAAATTTCAACATTTTATATCCAAGCCTTACTTGTATATTGAACAAGGCTTAATAGTTTCTAACGGTATTTAATTGCTGTTGGAAAGTGTAAATATAAAGTCGCTGTAGTCGTGCAAAATACTTTAGTTTATTGCAAAATAACATAGCAAGCAACCTGTTAGCCAAAATTGTAATAACTGAGCGAAACACAAATCCACAAGGCCGTATCCAAAAGCGATATGAATGGTTTTACGACATCACGGACTGTTCGGTATCTCCCCTTGAATGTTAAAAGAAATCTTACATCGCACGCGACGTTTTCACATACACCTTATACGACTGCGCGTATCTACATGTATGTTACAACTCACAACAACATAGGGTAACCTGTATCACACCTGTTCTCTGTTTGTGTGCGTGAGTGATTATGCGTCGTAACGACTCGAATATGAACCACAACGCGACGTTGCGAAATTTCGATGGGTTAGAAATTATGATCAAAATTTCAATCAATTATTTTGTACTTTTCTTCGGATAATTTACAATTATGTATTGCTACTTTGAACCTGGTTTTTCTTTCCTTCAGTTCGTGACTAACGCAATGTTAGCTTCTTTTTTTATTGTCTAATAAAATATTTATGACTGCAAATGACGATAAAAAATATTTTATGTAAGATTGCTTCATGAAATTAACATCGAGTATAAAAATACCTATAAAGAACCTTTAAATAATTACTAGTGTATACAGAGATATATGAAAAGGTTGTAATTCAACTATGTCAAAAGTCCGAAAGCTGGCACTTACTTTCATCATCCTACTGTACAGCAACCAGCTGATACTACGTAGACGATAACGGCAAATCTACAATGAGAGTCTTATAAAAAAGGAGATATACGCAGTACGAGCTCAATAATTTTAATGGTTAGTTTATGGCAACATTGATATCAAGTATCTTAAAATTAAAAATAGCTGATTCATACGAATAAAATAATCTCTCCAATCCATTATAATCCTTCACAAGTCAACTACTGATCATAGGCCCAAGGGACGAGAGAAAGAACAGCTCTTAGTTGCCTTCATCCATCGAGTACCTGCAAGTATTACTAGGTCGTCACGCCATCTAGAGGGGAAACAGTGGTAGAGCCACGCGGCAGCTTTTGCTGTCGCACGGATGGGCCGGCTCGAACCGGGGTGGTACCACGACCTCACAGAATACCAGCGTGAAGTAGAGGTTTACCTCTGCGTTTCGCTTGGTGAGTGCCGGTGGCCGGAGGCCCTTTTTACTGGAAATGAGGCATTCCATCTTAGTCCTCACGGGTGACAACGCATCTACATTTTGATTTATAATAGATGATAGATGTAGATGTCTATGGGCCGCAGCAACCACTTACCATCAGATGGATTGTGTGCTCGTTTGTCACCCTTATCCTATAAAAAAAAACATCCTGTACTTTGCTAGATCATTTCTTCTTTTTTCTTAAAATCAATACAACCTATCAAAAATCAAAATTGAGTCAAGCGGAAAACATCGTTAAAAAGGGGAATACAATTTTTAATAAATTTAGACACAGTTTTACTAACTTCGTGATCGGACCGATTCGAACCAATCCAAACATTATCGAACGTATCTACTTAAATAAAAATAATACCTGACATTAGAAACCTAACCTGTCTCTTAAAGTTACTTAAATTAGTGACAGTTCATTTGGCTCGAACCTCCAGAGTCTGCACGAAGTGATTGACATTTACTTGTATTAATTTTAAGCCACCCATTTTTTAACTCTACGCGGTGGGTGTAAGGTCTTTATTCTTATAACACTGTTAATGTTTGTATGTCGTTTGTAGAACGATGAACCCTAAGAGTCAATTCAGGACAATGGACCAGTTTGCCACCTTATAGTATGCTATATATACTTATACACCACATGTTGGACATTGCATAGAAAGCTTTAACTTACTTCTTCGTACTCGTTAATATATGAATTTCAGCCTAAAATTATAAACTATATATTATAATAAATAAATTCCTTAAAATTGTACATTGGTAATGTCCTACCAATAAAGATCCACACGTGGTAAAACTATGCTCAAGTGATATTATGATAGTTGCAGCGCGAATAGGTCGTTTGACCGCGGAAGGATCACACTTTCACAGAATGCCAGCATAAAACAGCAGCTTTTAACGCTGCTTCATTTGGCTCGAATTGGAATTTTGGACTTGAATTTTGGAATTTTGGAAAATTGGACTTTGAATCGGCATTGTGTTCCGTATGGTGAATGTAGAGAACCTGAGGCCCTTTTTACTGGAAACTCATTTCCATTCATTGCCTCAGCATTCTATCCTAGCTTCAGGGGTGACAATGCATCTGCGTTTTTATTCTCAACTAGCTGTTCCCCGCGACTTCGCTCGCGTTACTATTGGATTTCATGGGTTTTAATTTCTTTTTGAGCGGAACCCTAATTCTTTTACTTAAATAAAATTAGCTTAAGTTACTCGTTATGACATCAGCTATCTGTCAGTGAAAATCCTGTCAAAATCGGTCCAGCCGTTTCGGGAATTTGCCGGAGCAAATAGACAGGCAGACAGACAAAAATTTTAAAATTGTTTTTTTTTTGTTATAAGTACCGTAAATACTTT
Organism: Parnassius mnemosyne; assembly: GCA_963668995.1. Taxonomy (NCBI): domain Eukaryota; kingdom Metazoa; phylum Arthropoda; class Insecta; order Lepidoptera; family Papilionidae; genus Parnassius; species Parnassius mnemosyne. The sequence continues at coordinate 31,530,018 of CAVLGL010000080.1, forward strand.
CATATGCATTTAGTAAAAAGCTATTATTTTGACGTTACAAACAGACACTTCAGTTTTATTTATTTGTATAGATCAAGAATGGTCACGTGGGCCACTAAATCATATTTTCATCAGATGGACCCTATGGTCTAACCCTGTGGATAACTTTTGGACATAGTCCTAATTTATTAAGTTCAATTGATAATATAGTACGTAAAAATGTATTACACGTGTGTATATGTATATGTAAGAGTAGTGGTATTAAAGAAACCATCCTCTACTACCGTGGACCCAATGTGGTAATGTTTTCTGGTAAGGTGGTTTTCTGGTAGGTGGTAGAGAGGAGAAAGGGCGTCAAAGAAAGTCCGCGAAAGATATGATGGCTCTTTTTCTATAGTGATGGATGCTGTACTGCCAAGTATAGCATCCATACCAAAGTAAGTACTCTGATTTATTAATTATTTACATTTGAAGTTATAAGTAAGATAAAGTGTTTAAATTTATTCCAACATAGATTAAATACTACTAATATACATATCATCTTCACACCTAATAGTATGTCGATACAGACGGAGCGAATAGAGATATAAAGCGAAAAATATTCACATAGTAGCAAATACCAGGGATTAAACCTGACGGAACGAAACGTGGAGTATGTAAGCGCATGCTCTCACTCACGAATGCACTTGACTGTGAAAATATGTTACAAAGGCAATCCCCTGCAGTATTCTAATCTTGTTATTGTACGATTTCGAAGCGTCATCGTTTTTTTTTTTTACAAATATGGTGTCTCTTCTTTAAAGCAAGATACAGGTGGGTTGTCACCTTTTTTTATATGATAGGGTGACAAACGAGCACACAGTCCACCTGATGGTAAGTGGTTGCTGTGACCCATAGACATCCACATCTATCCTCAATAAAGAATCAAAATGCGCATGCGTTGTTACTTGTGAGGACTAAGATGGAATGCCTCTTTTCCAGTGAAAAGGGTATCCAGTTCTCTACACTCACCATACGAAATACAGCAGTGTTTTTTAGCTGCTATTTTACGCTGGTATTCTGTGAGGGCATGGTCCTTCTCCGGTCGAGCCGAACTATTTATGCTACAACTATACTACTAATATAGCTGCAGCATGGCTCTACCACGTAAAGAGCATGGCTCTACCTCTGATGGAATGCCTCACAGCTTGTAATGATGCTGACTATCTCCACTTCAGACCGGAACACAGCACTGTAGTCACTGCTATTTGTCGGCATAAATAAATCAAGAGGGCAGCCCAATGCCCCGGTATACTGCTGTAGTTAATATAATTTATATATATAATATAATTATATATATATATATATATATATATCTATATATATATATATATATATATATATATATATATATATAATATAATTTATATTTATAATATAATTTATTCGAGTCCTTAGTTATAGACGTCACCCTTAACCTTAACCCGTAACTAACACTTAAAAATGCGGTAAAATTAACTAAATCTAGTAAATGATTTATCTCAGACGTATTTACCAATATACAAACCACTTAAAACCCCATCTATACAAATAAATAAAATTGTAATGTCAAAATAACAGCTTTTTACTAAATGCATATGAAAGGTACACACGGTACTTACAACAAAAACACAAGTTTTAAAAGTTTTGTCTGTCTGTATGTTTGTCTGTCTGTCTGTTTGTTCCGGCTAATCTCCGAAACGGCTAAACCGATTTCGACGGGATTTTCAGTGGCAGATAGGTGATGTTATAAAGAGTAACATAGGCTACTTATATTTTAGAAAAAGAATTAGGGTTCCGCGCAACATAATTAAAACCCTAAATTACACGCGGGCGAAGTCGCTTGGTACAGGTAGTTATAAATGAACACTAAAACGTAGTAGTGGAAAGAGGCTTTTTGATAAGCCCCTTAACATAGTGATACGCTTTAGAGATCTAGCCAGTAGTAAATATTCACATGTTAATACATTATGTAGTAAATCCATCTATGAAGCAATTTATTAAAAGGCTAATGTACAGCAGTGAATTTTGATAGGCCGTATTGAATAAATGAATGGCCCAGTATAAACTGTAACTATTACTAAATACAAATACAACATCGATACAAATATAGTACGTCTCAGGTCGCGATACAATAAAACAAGTAATAGAATCCTACTAGTACCACCGACATTTATAATCATAAATATACATAGAATTATTTCTGATTAACATAGATTGCAAGTGATATTTATTGAAAGTAATTTATGCTTTTACCACTGGTTCGGAAGAATCCTCGGTCTTAAAATCAACCAGCAACAAACTCAGTGGTACTTTTTTTTTATAATAATTTAAAAAATGTTGTACAATTAAGTTATACGTTATAAACACCATGGTAGCGATCTCCTCGTGTTATTATAAGTTATGTTTAATTGAATATAAACCTTCATAACATACAGCTTTTGTTAAATTAAATCTAATGTTTTTGAGAAAGATAGGCCCTGCAATTGCAATTTTTCTGACTCTTTGGTGTCAAGTTACTAGTAGCTTATGATTGATATTAGTATTAACAGAATGTATATCACTAATTTTAATACAATTAATTTTGTTTTTATGTACAATATCTAAGAGAGATTAACTTTGTTAAAATGTATATATATATATTTCTTTAAATTTTTGTCAAAAGTACTCGTTTTGATTCAGGTTATAAATAGCACTTATGGCTCTCTTCTACAAAAAAGATAGTTCCAACGTCAGTCACATTACCCCGTAACAAGATTCCATATGAATAAGGAGATACCATGATGAATAAGGTTTCTAATATTTTTTACAGCATATTCTACAGAACTTAACGTTACTGAACAGCTTGCTAGTTTAAATATATCTGTGCTCTCATTGCGGCTTCGTGGCCAAAGTGATTCTAATAAATCAATGTGGTATCAATATCAATACAATAATCAATTTGGCTTTGGCGTATAATGGCGCCATACTAAAATTCACTACGCTATATCATACTGTAGATGTCGTAAGAGGCGACAACGGCAAATGAAACAGAAGGTGGGTAGCTGCATCTTCCCGATAACAAATCAAAGTAATAAAAAACGCTAAACGTGAGACAATCTAGGAAGGAATATTTACGTGGTAGAGCCATGCTGCAGCTATATTAATAGTATACTTGTAGCACGAATGGGTCGGCTCGACCGGGGAAGGACCACACTCTCAAAAAATACCAGCGTAAAATAGCAGCGTAATTCTACTGTGTTTCGTATGGTGAGTGTAGAGAACCGGAGACCTATTTTACTGGAAAAGAGGCATTGCATCTTAGTCCTCACGGCTGACAATGTATCTGCATTTTAATTTGCAAACGAAGATAGATGTAGATGTCTATGGGCCACAGCAACCACTTACCATCAGGTGGACTGTGTGCTCGCTTGTCGCACTTATCCTATAAAAAAGGAAGCCTATGTTCAACAGTGAACTTTTGATAGTTTGTAATGAATGAAAGAATCACTCAAGTTAACTAATAACGTTAATACTAATATCGTCATCGCCATATGATCTAGATTTTGACTTACAATATAGATACAATTTCCCGACCACATATACGAAAGTAATATATAGTCATATGTACCTCAGCGAGCTATGGAGAGGGCTATGCTCGGGGTGTCTCAGAGTGATAAACTTAGAAATGAGGATATCCGCAGTAGAACCAGAGTAACCGACATAGCCCAACGGATTAGTAAGTTGAAGTGGCAATGTGCCGGCCACATAACTCGAAGGACCGACAACTGTTGGCGAAAAAGGTTCTCGAGTGGCAGCCTCGTTTCGGTAGGCGAAGTGTAGGGCAACCCCCCACTAGATGGAGTGACTACCTGGTAAGACATGCAGGAAGTCGATAGATGCAGGCATTTCTTAGGAGAGGCCTATGTTCAGCAGTGGACTTGTGAAGGTCTGTATTGATGATGATGGAGAAGAAGTACCTTGTTTTTAGTAAATTAAAAAAAACTATTTAAATAAAAAAATATATTTTCAGTCCATAATAGTCTAACAATTGGATATGGGCATCTCCAATTTTAGAAAGGATTTTGCCATGACCGCACCTTTTAACAGTCGGATCGGCGATTGCAGAACCAGAATATCTACTCTCCGTCATCGGTTTGGATGTTTTTCGTCTGGCATATATACAAAATGGGTACTGGGTCCCATTAGAGGACGTGAAGACCTGTAACACATACAGGAAGTCGCTAGGTGGAAGAGTTTTAGAACCGTGTTTTGTGGCACCCTTTAGACAAACCTTTTGTTCAGCACTGCGCGAGTGACGAGCTGTAATGATAATGAAGATGATGATATACAAGATGGTATAATACCATCTATCGAAAGCCAAGAGGTCTTCCTGGAATGTCATAGTATTACTACTTACAACGTCCTCTGGACAAAATGGAGTGTGACTTTAACCACTACCACACAACAAATGAAAGATACAATTAATACAAAACTTTTAATTTACTGAAACTATTTTTTTCGGATATTCCCGTTTTATCATTGTCGTCATGATCATTACAGCCATTCACAAATCTACTATCGAACATAACCTAACACCAGGGTTTGCCGCAAAACACGGCACTGAGCCATTTGCATCCATCGACGTCCTGTCTCATCTAGTCATCGTTCCATGTAGTGCAGGGTAGAGCCATGTTGCAGCTATATTAGTAGTATAGTTGTAGCACGAATGGGTCGGCTCGACTGGGGAAGGACCACCCTCTCAGAATACCAGCGTAAAATAGCAGCTTAACGCTGCTGTGTTTCGTATGGTGAGTGTAGAGAACCGGAGACCCTTTTTACTGGCAAAGAGGCATTCCATCTTAGTCCTCACGGGTGACAACGCATCTGCATCTGTCTTTATTGAGGATAGATGTAGATGTCTATGGGTTACATTAGTGGAAATAAGTAATAAAAGAGACCCTTTTTACTGGAAACGAGGCATTCCGTCTTAGTCCTCACGGGTGGCAACGCATCCGCATTTTGATTCGTAATCGAGGATAGATGTAGATGTCTATGGGCCACAGCAACCACTTACCATCAGGTGGACTGTGTGCTCGTTTGTCACCCCTATCCTATAAAAAAAACTTACTATTCCCGACTTTGAATACAATAACTGATTTAATATGTTTAGTTGTTGTAAGAGATCACTTTTACAAGTGCAAATTATCCCTCAACTTTACCACGCTAAAAATAATCGAGAATCCAAATTAATCGATTCCGTAACGCGTTATCAACAGTTACAATCAATTTGCGATTAGCAACGGCGTGGAAATGAGTTGACGATGTGATACAACTTGTCTTTGTAGTGCGAAAGCCAATTGGATTAAATTTAACTTAGCTAAATTTGAAATTTCTCGTGTAACTAATATATGTAAAGCTTTGTATTCTGTTATATGTTGCTTGTTTTCTCCGAAATTAAAACTAATATATTTTATCTTACTTGACAAATGATTATATTATGTTGTAATTTATTTATATTCTTAGTACACAACTTATATGTCTAATGTGATTTTTAGGTGCATATAATATACCTATTTGACATTATTGAACACAAAATAATTATATAATGCCTAATTATGACTTATGTATAAGAAATAGATATATGGTATCGCGGACTTTTTTAGACGGAGTAAAGATCTATATTTTTCTAGAACATTGTATTTACGTCCATCCTTAACGATAACATCAGCGTACATGGATAAATCATTTCGGGAGTGCTTTTTCTTCTGGCTTGCTTAACAAATATCCATATTTAAGGCTGGCTGAGTGATAAAGCTTAATGCTAGATAGCCTATACTATTCCACATAAATTTAGCTATAATGTACAAAAAGAATTTTTCAAACCGGACAGGTAGTTCCAGAGATTAGCGCGTTTAAACAAACAAAAAAAAAAAACTCTTCCACTTTATTATATTGGTATAGATTAAAATATAATTTAGAATACTTGGCTTATGATGCGAGTGATATGGCATTTTGGATGTCTATTAGGAAGTATTAAGACTGATGTATTGATTAGGAATGAAAATAAATACAAAAGCATTATTTATCAGCAAAGAATTTATTCCACAATAATTTTCGTCGCTTTTATCACAAAACGGTCGACAATAATGGATTTTAAAACCACATGATAGAAAAGCCGAATTGAATAAATCGTGTATAGAAAGCCAATTATTTACGCATATTGCTTTCGAAATTTCACCGCGTTGCGCAACAAACTCGTATAGGCAAAAACGCGTGGATTACTGTCGCGTAGTGTTATCGCGTTAACATACACTTTGTAGCTTTTACTGAAGAACAAACATGAAATCTTGAATACAAATTTTATGGATTTTATTTATATTTATTTTCCACTATTTTATGAAACCCTCTTATTGCTTAGGTCCGGCTGTTGTGTCATAGCTAACTAAATTTCTTACATTTTGACCGTTATGAATAAGAAAATATAGTTACTAGGCAGAAAATTAATTATTTATTTTAAAATCAAACCTGATTGAGTTTCTTCTACTCAGATAGGTATTTTAAAATAGTTATGGGTTTTTAGCATAAATAGTTATGGGCAAGTTAGCCAACGATATATAATAATTAAACGTACTCTCGGCCCCTTCAAACCTAAACAACACAATGGGTACTCTGCTAATTAGTGAAATCTTAATCAGAAAAGAAGCCAGGCCCCGTACCTAGTTTTTTTTTATAGGATAAGGGTGACAAACGAGCACACAGTTCACCCGATGGCAAGTAGCTGCTGTGGCCCATAGACATCCACATTTATCCTCGATCACGAATCAAAATGCAGATGCGTTGTCACCTGTGAGGACTAAGATGGAATGCCTCGTTTCCAGTAAAAAGGGTCTCCGGTTCTCTACACTCACCATACGAAACACAGCGGCATTAAGCTGCTATTTTACGCTGGTATTCTGTGAGAGCGTGGTCCTTTCCTGGTCGAACCGACCCATTCGTGCTACAAGTATACTATTAATATAGCTGCAGCATGGCTCTACCACGCAAATATTCCTCCCTAGATTGTCTCACGTTTAGCGTTTTTTATTACTTTGATTTGTTACCTAGTAGGTTCTAAAGGTTTATAATATGCAATGTTTGTATGTGTCACGACTGATAAAGAGGCGATCAACATATTTGCATTTTATATTGTATATAACTTATATTGGAAAGTAAATTAAATAAATTAAGTCAAATATTCTACCTTACTCAAATCTTTCACCGCGCAGAAAATTGCTAATCAGCGCTTAAAATTCATATTACCAATGAGTGGCAGTCGAAAGCTGCCAGTAAAACTATTTCTTATCTATTATTTTAAAAAGTATAACAACAAAAACAAATGAATGACGCGCTACGTAAATTTCAGTGTATTCCGAAACCTTAGTTCATCTTTTTGACACGCACTCACGCTCGCATCTTTCTTTTTTCGTTTTTTTAACAGGCCCCAAAGTTTCACTGCTGAACGAACACATACTCGTATGCACCTAAATCCATGTCGTTGGTTGCAAGTGATTGAAGATGCGTATGTGTGACTGCATGTTCTTATAATAAGTTGAGCATGATTTTGGCTTAGTCTTTGTTGAGTAAGCTGCATATTTCTTTCTTTGTTGGTCTGAGCATAAAAATGACAAATTTAGCAGTATATAAAAATATGTTATCATTAATATAGACTGTACAAATAAAACTATAATGTCTATATTATAGTTTGTACTGTAATATAGAAAAATAAGTTACAAAAACTGGAGTGAATTGACAGACCTGCCATGCATTCAGATGATATTGCGTGGAGGCAAACGAGCAACACACTAAAATACTTTTGCAGCACAATTACTCGCTTCGTTAAACTCACGCACGCGTGTTAAAGTCGATTTAACGTTTTTAATGTTTTGGATCGTTTTTTTAAATGTACAGATCCGACTGAGCTCGACTATTTGTTGCTTACAACTGTTATTGAATAAATCCCGAATGAAACAATTACATTAAATTAGTTTTAAAATTGTTGTACGTAACAATAAGTGGAAAAACAATTTCAACTAATTCTCAACTTTCTGTTTTTTTTTTTATAGGATAAGGGTGACAAACGAGCACACAGTCCACCTGATGGTAAGTGGTTGCTGCGGCCCATAGACATCTACATCTATCCTCGTTTGCGAATCAAAATGCAGATGCGTTGCCACCCGTGAGGACTAAGATGGAATGCCTCATTTCCAGTAAAAAGGGCCTCCGGCCACCTGCACTCACCAAGCGAAATGCAGAGGTAAACCTCTACTTCACGCTGGAATTCTGTGAGGTCGTGGTACTACCCCGGTTCGAGCCGGCCAATCCGTGCGACAGCAAAAGCTGCCGCGTGGCTCTACCACTGTTAGTTCAGCTTTTAATGACGCGAAAATATTGCCGATACAGAAAAATAACCTCATATTAGTCAACATAACAGTGTCATATTATAAAATAAATATATATATATATATATATATAAATATACCTACCTATATACTTACAAATATATATGAAATGGTCTATAAAGTTACAAATATACACATAGCAAACAACAGAAAATAATAAGTTATAAAAAAATAAATAAAAGAAAAATTTACAAGCATCTCATTGCTAGGCATTGTTCTTCCATTTTTAAGATTATAATAGACATGCAAGTTTGCAGTAAATCACCATTTATTACCGCAATCAACATTATTTGAGATGTCGGGCCGTGAAATAAATCACCGTGCTTATGAAATTTAAGAAGAACAATCGAGTCATGAGTTAACAATTATTCTTTTTTACATTATACAAAATTTTACTCGATTTAAATAAATTACGTGTTTCAATTTCTACTACTTATTCAATTCAAATAAGAAATTTGGTGTCAGCTGAATCAATTAAATGTTAATAATCAAAAAGGATTTAATAGTGTGCAAAATATTTAAAAGCTGCAATTATAGAACTATTAAACCATGATATTTTGTAACAAACCTCTAAAAACTACGCAGTTTTATTTTGTAACAAGGTCTCTAGGACATCACGCAAGAAGGCTCAGACAATTTCCATACAAATTACGGTCACTTTCGAAACGCGTATTGGGATTCAGCTGCGCGAGTGAGTTTTTACCATTGTCTTATCCAACAATCGATGCGTTGTGCACTTTCTTACACCATAGAGGTGCGAAAGATCAGAATATGCGAGCTTGCATCACCCGCTTAGTCACGATTTTATCTGGGTTGCAATTTACTCGTTGTTACGGCCTACGGTTGCTCCCTTAAAGGATCCAATCCCCTGGGGCCCATCAGCAGAAGACTTCCCGAGCAAACGTAGGTCGGGCCTCCTAAGGCCACGTGGAATCTCTCTAATTACACTAAAATATATGGGGGAGCGTTATACTACGGCCAGTCGACCGGAAGGAATTTGGCGGAGTTCACTTACCTCTATCCAAGGCGACTGGTCCCTCCGGAGTCGGTCAGGTCGCATGTGGTTGTGTAGTGCAAGGGAAAGAATGGTGATGTGGTGTGTATCTGGGTGTGGCTGATGGTGATTGAACCTAGACCTTAGCCGTCGGCAGCAGCCCGAGCGTCGACACCGCTCCAACTTGAGGGGGCCTTTCGAGGTTATCCACAGTCACTTTCTTGGTTCACCACGATGACAGTCACTTAACTCTATCGTACTATTAACTAGCTTACCGAAGCCACTAACTATCGCGGGGTATAAGGTTACCGCACAAAACACGCCCGGAGTTTCTGGGTCAAAGGTCACTACCGGTTCGCGTGACAACAGATAGTTCTAAATACGGAGGCCGCACTAGCTTATATTGTCGAATGCACTTATACAGATTCTGAGTCGGACCCAATAAGTCCCGGGAAAGGCTATCCAAACAGGGAATGCGCGTTATAATTCCTAGACAGGATATTTACTAGACGCCCTAACTATTCCGCGGTTCCCGCACAAAATTAACAGCGTGCAAACATTAGCGCATCTGGCCGATGACTGACGCGCTTGCGACCCGCGCGCCACTGCCACGATCGGAAGAACTTCAGACCGGAATCGCGCCGAGCCGAGTGACATCTGGTGTCGATTCCGACAACAGAGTTTTGCGCGAACAAACCCCCGTCCCGGACATAAGGATTTAGGTCCGCGAGCAAACCGGTCAGCGGGACAAGGTCGAGACTGCAAGTTGCAAGACCGAATCTACAACCAAACTAGGCCACCTTAGGCAATCCATTAGGTCTTGCAACCCTAATCAACGCCTCAAAGATATCCCTAATGTGGCAAGCCGGAGGGTCAGCCTCCACTGGATGCCCCTCCTGGGCATCGCAGCACTTTAATAAGTCCTGTACTGGACAGAAGTCCGACGACCTCTTTCAAACACCTACCTGTGCCCCTATGATTAGTTCCGCAATCCGACCGGATCAGCTCTGCAAACAGCGACGCTACACGAAGCTGCCCAGACAAATTTGGTGCCAGCAGTTGCTTCAGTGCAGAGCGCACCCACAAATTCCACATGACCGTCGTCTGTGGAGAGCCAAACTAAACGCACAGATAGTCCCTAGTATGAATTTTCAACAAGTAGGCCTAGCCAGGCCACCCACCATAGTATCATTTACTAAAATAGTGCGGCAGCTGATTTCAATCTGATAATCTCCAAAACTAGCTAGCCTGTTAGGCAAGTAGTCCTATGCTCATATTTCAACTAATTTTTCAAAAGCATCAATGTTCAACTACAGAATTAATTCAACCAAATTAATCACCGATGCGCATAGGTCAACTTGCAATTAAACAAAACAATAACGTAAGGGACAGCCCTACTTCTTCGCAAAGCAAAATGATTAAACACTATCATAAACATAAACATAATTTTTCAAATAGTGCGCCATTCAATTTCCTTTCAGCAAACAGACGCAACGATCAAATACAGTGATTAAATATATGTACAAAACACATGCAGTAGCATTTAAAGGAGTAGATTAAATTCAATTCTTTTAATTTAAACCGCTACAAATAGGAAAATTTCGCGGAAAGCCCAAAGCATTTTTTAATTTTAATTCAAAGTATTTTTTAACTAAGTGCTCGACCAAACCAAATCTAATACCCCTTGACAGCGTGATTCAACGCTCCCGGGGGGCCCTAATCTTCCCACCACCAAGGGGAGGCCACATGGCGTGAACCCGAGATAAATAGAGCACAACCTTTAACAGTTGCCACTCGGGTTGTACGCCTTCACTGAGGCCGTCGGCAACAGAACATTTTGACAAGTGGACTGTTGACGGCTTAAGGCTCAGTGGAGGCGGCCGTGGTGGGAGCTAAGGCGGCAGCTAGACAGGGCCGCCTCCATCAAATGGGGAACAGTGGTACACCAGTCGCGGCCACTCAGCTAACGGGAGTGAGAAGGGTCCAGCGGACCGATGAGTGGCCGTGAAGTTCCTCTCCACACGCTGAGGGGGGGTGATGACACCCCCGCCCCTGGGGGAATTACCCCCCGACTGGTCGGGGGAGGGGCCCCTTTCAAAATTAGGGGCCTGATGGCTGGCCGGCATGCGCCGAGAGTCGCCCGGCAGAGGGCGTGGCTGAGCGCCCCCGCCCGTGGGGGTCGAGGGCCTGGCAGAGCCCCGAGAGGAGACGCCGTTCGCACTGAGGCACAAAACGGCATGATGATTGCCCTGGCAATGCAGACAGGGCCGTCGATGCGGACAGTCTCGCTGGAGGTGCCCTCCCAGATATGACCAGCACCAGCGGCGCTCCTTGGCGATAGTTCGCCTCGCTGGAACCGGCTTACCTAATAATTTCGGGCACGACGTTACCCGATGATCAGATGCTCGACAATAGGAGCAGGGGGGGGTTGACGACGACTTGCCTGGAGGATTCAGCCTCTCACTGGGCACGTCTCGCAAGTCGTCAACGGTGCCCGCCGCGTTCTCGATCTGCCGGCACTGCTCCTCCAAAAACCGCAGCAGGTCATAGAAGGGCGGAATATAGTAGGCCTCGTCCCCGCCGTACCTCTCCTCAAAATGGATTCGCAGGTCGAGAGGTAGACGGGACAGCACGATGCGGAGCAACAAAAAAGCCCATTCGCCCACTGGTAAACCCAGCCGCCTCAATGTATTACAGGCCACCAAGACTGGATCCAACAGGTCCGGACGCAGTCTGGCCCGGTCACTAAGCAGCGGGAGGCTTAGAAGCTGCTTAACATGCTCGTCTGCAATTCGCCGGACGTTGGCGTATCTTCTGGCTAGGAGGTCCCGAGCAGTCTGGTAGGCATCGTCAGACAATCTCAAGTGGCCGACGACGCCCAGGGCCTCCCCCTCCAGTGAGGCCAGGAGGTACGCCATCTTTTGGCTCGGGGTCAGGTCACTCCGGGCGTCCACTAGGCTGTCGAAAAGACCAACGAAGGTCAGCCATTCGGAATGGACCCCGGAGAACTTTGGCAGGTCCAGAGTTGGGAGTCGTCCCAACAGCTCCGGCTGAAGCTGCTTCAGAGAGGACTCGGATAGGTTACTCATCCGAGCTTCACGCGCCTCCTCGGCATACCTGCCTTCAGCCTCGATCAACTCGTCCGTGAGCCACAAGAACTGCTCATAGTCCGCAAAGCAAGAGTCCAGGACTCCCTTCTCCACATCCGAATCCTCGAGCTCAGCGTAAGCCTCCTCCACTGCGGCCCTTCGAGCATCCACCTGCTCGAACCGCTTCATCAAGTTATGGACCCTATCCGGTCGACCTATCAAAGCATGGGCGCTTGTGGCCCAGCGCAACTCAGTCCGCAGACAACGGATCAGTAGCTTAGGCGATGTCATCACTATTAAATACAAATTACGACGCGGCTTGAGCACAGATTACAAAGATAACAAACAAAAAATACAACAAAAATTAACAGTTAATAAATGCAGTTCCTATCAAATCGCGTTGAATAGAAATTACACAAATACGAATTACTACGTATCAACCAAATACAAGTTAGCTCAAAAGAAAAGACACAATCAAATTAACAAATAACAAATACTAGTGCGATGAAATCAATTTAAATTCAAAGTACGCAAATAAAATTACTACTCTTTAGTTCAAATACAAATTACAGTATAAACGAAGATACACATCACGGTCGATCAACAAAAAATGCCTAGCTCGGAAATCGACCCTTCGATAAGTAATCCACTACAACTATCCGACAACAATAATTAACCGATTACGTAAAAATAACCATCTACCTACATGACGTATATCTCTAGAAAAACTCCCGCTTGCACAACCTAGGGCGCGGCTTTTCAAATTACCCTCTAACCAAAAAAAGGCAAGCAACAAAGCAACAAAGGAAAATAATTCTATTATTACGTACAAAAAAATATTTTTACGTATTACGGACGGGCGTGATTGTAGATACCAATTAAACCAATCACACCAACGCTCCCCGCCACCAAAATTGTTTAATGTTTATCTAGCACTATGGTCGGGATCGACCAGGGAATCGAACCCGGAACCGCGCTCTGCTACCAGTTTGTTACGGCCTACGGTTGCTCCCTTAAAGGATCCAATCCCCTGGGGCCCATCAGCAGAAGACTTCCCGAGCAAACGTAGGTCGGGCCTCCTAAGGCCACGTGGAATCTCTCTAATTACACTAAAATATATGGGGGAGCGTTATACTACGGCCAGTCGACCGGAAGGAATTTGGCGGAGTTCACTTACCTCTATCCAAGGCGACTGGTCCCTCCGGAGTCGGTCAGGTCGCATGTGGTTGTGTAGTGCAAGGGAAAGAATGGTGATGTGGTGTGTATCTGGGTGTGGCTGATGGTGATTGAACCTAGACCTTAGCCGTCGGCAGCAGCCCGAGCGTCGACACCGCTCCAACTTGAGGGGGCCTTTCGAGGTTATCCACAGTCACTTTCTTGGTTCACCACGATGACAGTCACTTAACTCTATCGTACTATTAACTAGCTTACCGAAGCCACTAACTATCGCGGGGTATAAGGTTACCGCACAAAACACGCCCGGAGTTTCTGGGTCAAAGGTCACTACCGGTTCGCGTGACAACAGATAGTTCTAAATACGGAGGCCGCACTAGCTTATATTGTCGAATGCACTTATACAGATTCTGAGTCGGACCCAATAAGTCCCGGGAAAGGCTATCCAAACAGGGAATGCGCGTTATAATTCCTAGACAGGATATTTACTAGACGCCCTAACTATTCCGCGGTTCCCGCACAAAATTAACAGCGTGCAAACATTAGCGCATCTGGCCGATGACTGACGCGCTTGCGACCCGCGCGCCACTGCCACGATCGGAAGAACTTCAGACCGGAATCGCGCCGAGCCGAGTGACATCTGGTGTCGATTCCGACAACAGAGTTTTGCGCGAACACTCGTATTTATAAGGAATTATGGCAACTGACCGCAAGTGAGTTTTGACGTAAACAATAATAAATTCAGGCGTTGGAAAGACAGTAATTGGTTTTTATTACCTAATAAAAAGTAGACTTCAATTGAAACAGTCTTTGGACAGATTAGTTATTGTCATGAAAAGTGATATCTGTTTTGGATTGCGTAGCGGTATTCTGATAATGCTGTTATTTTGTACTAGAATTTTTCTATAGTAATTTAAAGTTATATTTTTAATTGTTTTTCCTAACTTTGGATTCCTTTTATAACAAATATTGGTTTACACAGTAAGGCTATTACATTAAAAACATAAATTAGTTATAATAAATATCGCTCGTATGTTTATATGCAAGCATTTTACTTTTTTAAGCATAATATATGTTTGGTATTGTTATAGTAGGTTGGTTTTAAAATTCCGATCAATATATAAATTTTATAATCACAAAATATACTCAGAATAATAAAAAATAACCATTATGCTTTATTATAGCCGGTCTAAGTGTAGGGAAGTTTTGTCTTATTATGCAAATTATACGTGGTAGAGCCTGCAGCTATATTAATAGTATAGTTGTAGCACGGATGGGTCGGCTCGACAGGGGAAGGAGCACGCTCTCACAGAATACCAGCGTAAAACAGCAGCTTAATACTGCTGTGTTTCGTATGGTGAGTGTAGAGAACCGGAGACCCTTTTTACTGGAAAAGATGCATTCTATCTTAGTCCTCACGGCTCACAACGCATCTGCATTTTAATTCGCAAACGAAGATAGATGTATATGTCTATGGGCTACAGCAACCACTTACCATCACTGTGTGCTCGGTTGTCATCCTTGTTCTATAAAAAAAAAAATCTTATTTCTAGCATTACACTGAAAATAATTTTTAAAAATATTTAATCCTCAGAGGTGAAAACGCATCTGGTTTTTAACTTTGATTAGATAGAGTAATCACTTACATATATCAGGTGGACTGTCCGCTCTATTCTAACACTAACTTCTATAAAAAATAAATGTTCAATTAAAATATTATCAATTAGGACTTTGTGTCAATATTGCTGTATCTTCAACTCTTGGAAACAAGTTTTCAGTATTAGATACAGACAAATAGTTTATACAAAATAACATATTAGATACGGGATGACGGCTCCGTGGCGTAGTGGCTTAGCAATGAGTTGCAACGCTTGGGGCCGCGGGTCCAAATCCCACATGGAACAAGTATTTGTATGGCCTACAAATAATTGTTTCGGGTCTGGATGTTTGTCCTTGTGCAATTTATGTTTGTAAACTGCCTCCACGATACAGGAGAAAATCCTAGTGTGGGGAGTAACGTTTTTTTTTTTTAAAGAGAAGAAAAATAGAGAGAAATAGATATACCGACAAATTTCAACTGAACAATATATAAGGTGAAAGAAAGAAAGAAACGGCCATACTACATAGTCTAGATAAATAGATATTAAAAACTAGAGGAACTCGCTAAAATGAGAAAATATTCCATCGATAAGTGCGAAATTATTAGATATAATAAATTTAAAAAAAAACTTATTAATTTATAAATTACATATTTATTCAAGAGAAATCTTTTTGAATATAAAAGTGATTAAAAACCGAATTGTCAATAATCAGATAAAAGTTATTCGTGGGATGAAATAAAACTTAAACTAATAAAAAAATTACACTCGTATGATGAAATAGTTTAATTGTTCCACTTTTGAATTTAGTCAGGTTATAATTTATTTTATGAATAAGTTTTATCTGGCTATTGAAAAACGGCCCTAAAGTAAATTTATAATAAACAGCTTACATAGCTTTAATTTTACTTATAACTCAAACGCGACAGGTAAACGTAATGAATCCTTCAATTAGTTTTCACTTTATGCATTTAAATGTTACATTTTTCCATGTTATGAACGTGACTTGCATTTATTTTTAAATCTATTAATGGCGTGTGAAAATGTCATGGCTATTATGTAAGCCATAAAGCGTTTCGCAACAGTTTTTATACAATTAATTTCGAGGTAATTCACATATTTTTATAAACACAATTCAGATCGTTATCGCAGACTGCTGTTCGTTATATCATTTTCGAATTCATTGTTTGCTTCAAATGAAGTTTACATGCCTTCATAGACTTAAAATATTTGAGAGCAATCTTAAATGCTATGTGGAGATCTGAGTCTCGATACGTCTGAAAGTGTGACAATACAATATGAAGAAAATATAACATTCTAGTAAAAGTAAGAAGATGTAACCTTATTTTCATTTGAAGTATCATGTTAATGCTTTGATTAATAATATCTTCTTTAGAGACTCAGTGGCGCAGTGGTTAAGTGCTTGACTTTAGCGGGTTTAATGCCGCACGAAGGAAACGTTTTTATGGACTTAATTAATTTCAGATGTTTATCCATGTGTATGCCACAGTTTAATTAGCTTTTCAGTCACAGTCTACTCTTTTTACTAAACGGCGCCGTACAACTACCGGCCTAAATTATATTCAGACGATATGTCTAATACAACATTGCACATATCTTGTAATATCAGCGACAGTAGGCTAAGGTGCAGCTGGGATGGCGCCTAGGCCACCCTAAAGCCGCGTACATTTATATAATATAGCACATAGACAGAAACACAGTTTGCTGCTTGGCGTTTGGTGATGCAGCTGTTCATGGGCGGCGGTAGTCACTTAACATCAGGTGAGCCGCATGCTCGTTTGCCCCCTCTCCTATAAAAAGAAAAAAAAAACATAGCGCTAATTAGATACAGACCAGCGACCGTCTCGTTGAATAAAATTAATAGTGTGACCATGCCATGCAATGTTTAGGCTGTTCAATCAAAGACTAGTTAAGTTAGTTGGCTGCGATATACATATATAAATGCCTCCACGATATAGCAGAAATTTATATTTCATTCAATTCATTCATTTTTTTTTAACAACAATAGTTATGAAACCTTTGTTGCTTGACACTACATTACGATATAGAGGTGTCTTTTGTTTGACAAACATTTGTGCAGTGTTTTAGATTACCTAAGTAATTTAAATTAACCATTCGTATCCCTTATCAGTCTTTAATTACACAGCAGGATGACACAAATTGAAAATGAGAAGACAGATTCGTGAGCACAGAACCCATCTCATACCCTCGAAATCGTTACGCTTCAACTAGCTAAATAGGTCATTTTAAAAAGGTTACGTAACTAATAATAATGCGAATAAGTTCAATGCTTGTTTCATTATTATAATGTAGAATAAAAGTCTATATTTGGTGGCGATCGCATTAACTGAACCAATAGCATCGGTGAATGCGAGGTCGCCCCGAGGCCCGGCGCCGCCTCTACACGGACAGAACTTTTGTAGCTCACGACTTTGTAAGGTCCGTCTCACACTAAATAGCCTTGAAGCTGTCCACTTAGATCGCCCGCAATATTTATCGATTCATTTTTAATGTTTACTTTATAGCCCGTCGTTAACTTAGCCTCAAATACTTTTAAAACTCACTCTTTTTCATATTTTTTGTTTTTCATTTAGTGCCACTTTATTTTAAATGTGAGACTTGCCATTTACATTTATGTATGACACTGCCATTTTAATTACTCTGTCTTACTATATTATTTTTAAAGTTCTTTTAAAAAGATTTCAATTTTAATGGAATAATTATAATAATAATACTACATTTTTTACACGATTTACACAATACATACACACATATATATTTAAAAAAAATATAATGAAATTATGTTTCTTTTTTTTAAAGGACGAGAATTAAGATAATAATATTGAGGACGTAAATTATATACATATTACATTAAACCAACAGAATTATACCACGAGGCCCAAGAATCATTGGCGTTGATTATAAATAAGTAATAAAAAGAGTAAATATTTTCTCTTTAAATATCCTGTTACACTATTTTCTACCGACTTCAAAAAGGAGACGGTACTCAATTCGACTGTATGTTTTTTTATGTGTGTTACCTCATAAGTTTTTACTGGGTGAACAGATTTCGATAATTATTTTTATTTGAAAGCTGATACTACACATGTGGTCCCATATGAATTTGATCAAGGTCAGACCAATAGGTTTTTGAGTTACTTAATAATTTATATTGAAGTCGGTTGTACAAAATTTTAAATTTTAAATTATATAATCCTTTAAACACAATATCACAAGAATCAAGACGACTCATCGAGTGAAATGATACCCAGAGCAACGAAGGCGGCCTACTTAGTTTGCCCTTATTGCCAACCCACGTGGGCGAGCGGGTGCTGACCGAGTGGGCTGCTCTCATGTCGCCAATACCAATTAAGTTGCACTATAGCTTTAAGGTAGACAGTTTTTTTTTTAATTTCCTGATAAAGTTACTTCTTGCTGTGTGATGGCGACGTAAGAGAATACAATCACCATAATATATCATCCGATGGATGTATTATGGTGACTGTGAGAAAAGTGAAAAAGATCTTTTGTCCTCTGATAGATTTTTTTATAGAATTTGGTTGACAATCAATCACACAGTCCACCTGATGATAAATAGATACTGTGGCCTAAATCATTTATGACAAGTCCTCCCTATTTCAGTCGCCAAGCAGCAAACTATGTTTCTGTCTAAAGAGTATAGAACATTGGAAGTAGAAGGCAGTGGAGGCGCTGATTGGAGCCATTACTACATAGGAGCCTCCTAATGTGGGCTGCAGGGTAGACGTATCTACCACCATTCGATCTTCCATATTCCTAAGACGCTCCAAGATCGTTCCTAGCGTCTCTTTAATGTTCGGGCTCGATTCTCGTCTTCGTCTTGTCGTACGTTGGGTAGTTGAAGAATGTTCCATGTCGTACACGTCACGTCACTAGTTTCCGAAATAGAATAGCTGATTGAAATAGAACACTGATTAATTTGAACGCAAGCCTATTCCACTTCTGAATTTATAATCTATTACAATTTAATAATAAAAAAATAATAATTGCTCAAAACTATATTGAAATTATCAACGACACTTGAATTTCCATCAATATTTCACAAATTACACAACAATAGAATAAAGACGAATCATGAATCAGACGAGTGTTACAGATTGCGAAGCATTCCATCTCAGTCCTCAGAGATGTCAACGCATCCTCAGCCTTCTTTGTTAGAAGTTAGTAGTAGGTATCTTTGGACTGCAACAGGCACAAACCATACTGTGGACTATAAGTTCGTTTATCAGTTTATCACTTCATTTTTATAATTTTTTTAACTGGCCTTATGGCTCTGGGTTCCAGCCCTTCTGAGCCTGATTTTTATAAAAATGCCACAAGTAAACGTGTATTATATATTTCTTACACTAGAAGCAGCATTAAGATTTTTCTTTCAGAGCACTACAAGAATTACATCGTAACTATGTATTCACGAACAATTAGTTCTACCTTAGATGTTATCAAACAAGATCGGGTATTATCTTCTATCGCAATTAATAAATCACGGTTGTGTGAACAAAAGGTACTAAGGAATTACGCAACTATTTCAAGGAAGCGAAAATGATAGTTTATTGTGTAAATACATAAGTTGCCAAGTACGTTTTAGTAAATGCATGTGGAGTTGGGTCTGAAGAAAAGAAGACTTCCTCCAAAAACACTTATATTTCTTTCCCAATATACACCGTACAAATATAATCGTTATTACTTCTTACAATCGTTCCCCTTATTCCTAATTAGTAGCAAGTCCCCTCCCTGTCCTATCCCGTAGCCCGCTTTTACATCAAATGCCTTAGATAGATACAACACTCTATTCCTATCTTGTCTTTTGTTGCGTTCTAAATTATTAGAATTACAGATTATCAATGTCTCCATTGTGCAATTTTCAAAGAAAACATAGCAAATACTATACATTAAAAATTAAATTCTTACATACATTTATTAGGAAGTATGATTGCAGTTCCCAACATTATCATCATATTAAAGTGACAACCTAAATACGTCCGGCAACCAGGAACATGCCTATTTTCCTTCCAGGTCTGAGTATGATTCAGAGCAAGCTTGTCAGTCATATTCATGTTAGAAGTTTTAGATGGCATTGTAAAAAGTACAAGTAAAGAAGTTAAACATAATGTGCAAAGCAGTGAACTTTTTTTCTCTTTGTAACTCAAACAAATCTTTGTTTACGTTTATAAAGATCTTTATAAAAAGTATCAAAAAGAGTGGACTTATTACCTTTTGGCTCTCAACCAAATTCAGTCAACCCAAGAAATAATGTGATAATTACCAAAAATAGATAATTTAAAATTAAGAATTTTGTACAGCCGACTTCAATATGAGTTATTAAGAATAAATCAAAAACTATTGGTATGACCTTGATCAAATTCATATGGGACCACATGAGAAGTACCAGCTTTCAAATAAGAAAAGAATCATCCAAATTGGTTCACCCAGTAAAAATTTATGAGGTAACACACATGAAAAAAAACATACAGTCGAATTGAGTACCGTCTCTTTTTTGGAAGTCGGCAGAAAAAAAAGCATTACGTTGAGGTAAATCAAAAACCACGACAACAGTATTTTTATTACCTACTAAACGTAATTGCAGAGAAGTTAGAAAACATACAACATACATAAAACTTAAAGGGTTCACCGTTAGAGCCTATCAAAGTCCGCTGCTGAACATATGTCTCACCATAAATTGACATATAAGGGAAGATAATTGCCATCGTCGTCACGCACGACAGGCGGGTTGTCAAACGCTATTTTTCTTTTGGATTTTTTGAACAAATTCCATGGATCATGTGGGGTAGTGAATATTCGTACTCCGCCACTACACTGTCAAATATATATATATATATATATATATATATATATATAATTATTAAGTGATATATAAAAATAAAGAGTTAAATCATTTTATAATATGTAGATAAAATCAGAAGTACAACAAATAATCCTACAACCTAAATTTTTTCCAATCGTCTGATAAATAAAACTGTCATTCCAATTCATCAAATAAATTTTTATAACCTGACTGAATATAAAAGTAAATGAATTATACTATTTTACTCGGACTACGGTGATTTTTCCATTGATTATGTTCTATTTTATCCTACGAATAACTTTAATCCGTTGAATTTTAAAGTCAGGCCTTAGCCTTAAACAATGCAAACAAAGGTAAGCTGTTCGATTTTGTAGTCATTTTGATTTTTGGGTCAAAGAATGAATCATTGTCCTCCTTATGACTTTGAACAAATAAAAAAGAAAGCTGACAGCTGATAACAATAACGAACTTAATATCCGAGGACAGAAAGTCTCATATATTCTCAACCTAACATTAACGCAGAAATTTAGTCCAAATCTTATTTAATTTAGTCCAAAAATTAAAAAAAAATTAAAAAAGAAAAAAAAGAAATCAATTTACGTTAGAACATGTTCAACAATATTTTATAATTTTTTCTTTATTTATTTTTTATACATACATGATATATAGGCAAACTTAATACCTGAACCATTCTCTAGAAATAATGGAATTGATAGTTGTTATTACTTTATTTCATAGTTTTTGGTAATTGATATAAATGTATGTAAGCGCACACGGCTAATACACGTGACGGTTCATCGATTGCTTCATAGGTGGAATATTTCTGAGTTGCCAAAGTTGCCACGCTCGGCTGTTGTTGGTATCAGGACGATTCTGTTGCAAATCCCTTGTTTTATTTCCCTCTCTTACAGCAACCATGGGATAATATGAAATGGTGAACATTCTTACGTCGTTAATACACGGCGGTCTTGGTAATCACCTCTTTTTAAATTAAGTAGCATATAGGTAATAAATTTTACATTGACGTCAAAAACACGAACAAAAATCTGACTCAAACAAAGTTCGTTTTAAAGGCCAACATCCAAGTGTCCTTGTGTTCTTGACCTTTAAGATAGTTTTAATTGTCAGGCGGACGTGTTTAAAAGTAATTCAAGACTTACTTTTGTATCTCTGAATAAACTTAAAAATAAATATCTTTACCACTTTTTGTACATGGTAGAGCCATGCTGCAGCTATATTAATAGTATAGTTGTAGCACGAATGGGTCGGTTAGACTAGGGAAGGACCACGCTCTCACAGAATACCAGCGTAAAATAGCAGCTTAATACTGTTGTATTTCGTATGGTGAGTGTAGAGAACCGAGAACCCTTTTGACTGTAAAAGAGGCATTCCATCTTAGTCCTCGCGGGTGACACGCATCTGCATTTTGATTATTTATTGAGGATAAATGTAGATGTCTATGGGTCACAGCAACCACTTACCATCACGTGGACTGTGTGCTCGTTTGTTACCCTTTCCTATAAAAAAAAACCAATCGACAGAGCAACATTAATCACTTATATCATATTATTAAACCTCGATCTAAATTCCAGAGTATGCGGGCAACCCAAAATGGATCTTTACCGGCATCACTGTAATATTTAACTGCAATTTTATCGCGTGCTTGCTAAATCGGTCTGAAAAACTTACAAAATTTTACATATAAAATCAGATGCACTCGGGAACAACGACGGAGGAGGTTTGCGTCAAGCAATGGGTCGCAAGTGGGTGTTTACTTTAATTTTAATGACTTGAGACATACAAAATTCCTATAAAAGATCTTATTTATATTTCATGATAACAAATTAAAATACTTATTTGAAAGCACCTATTATAATTATAGTAGATAGCGGCAATAAAAAAATACGTTATACTAACACGAAAATTGGATAACACTAACATTAATAACTTTTAATAGCTATTCAAAACTTGATCGGATTCAGTTAGGTTAAATTAGATTGTTAGTATTTAAGAATATGCATATAACATAATTGACTCCATGAACTATGACATTATGCTATAATCTATAAACTTAATGATCCTTCATCTACGCTAAATTCCTATATAATTTCTGTACAAACATTTCAAACTCGTGACAAATATCGAGAACAAAAAACAAATAACCACCTCAAATCTGCAAGTCATATGACTTATTTTGGGCGATGTGATCTGTGTTCAAGTTACAGCACACCTGTTAATGTGGCTGCTTTGCGTGACGATTGCATAGGATTAGGGAGTGCAGTAGGCTATTGACATAATGAATAAAATAAATTATTAAAACAAATTCTTGACACGAGTAGTTGCCTCGGGAGTTTGCTTTAAATTTCATATTTTTTTATAGGATAGAGCAACAAACGAGCACACAGTCCACCTGATGGTAAGTGGTTACTGTGACCCATAGACATCTACATCTATCCTCAATAAAGACTCAAGATGCAGATGCGTTGTCACCCGTGAGGACTAAGATGGAATGCCTCTTTGTCAGTAAAAAAGGTCTCCAGTTCTCTACACTCATCATACGAACACACAGCAGCGTTAAGCTGCTATTTTACGCTGGTTTTCAGTTAGTATGCAGACTCGATCACCGTTGCTGGAAATCTTGCATTAATAATTATAACTTTAAGTGGTAATTTCAATGACTAGTGGTAATGCTCATTGGCATAGTGGACTCTTCTCTTCAGTTCACCAACATTGGTAACTGCATCACTTTATAATACCTTGATCAGACTTTTAACCTTGCCACGAAATGGACGCCAATATGGAGAGTGAAATCGAGACGCGAATCAGAACGTTCTTAAATTATTTAGTACGGCTTCTTATAATCTATATACAAGGTTATTTTGCAATAACTGGCCAAATTTGCAAAGAAGATTCAGTATAAGTAATATAGACAAATGGTGAAGATAATTGATTTAAAAAAAAGTCTCAATAATTCCGTCCTTTTTATCTTTTGAATTCAATGCATTATTTTCACAGATTTTACTGCGCACACATACGTAAGGGTCGATCGGTAGGCAAAAACGTTGTTGCCCATAGATCACATTCAATTTGAGATAATTTCAAATGGTAATGGTAAAAACAGTGGTAGAGCCACGCGGCGGCTTTTGCTGTCGCACGGATGGGCCGGCTCGAACCGGGGTGGTACCACGACCTCACAGAATACCAGCGTGAAGTAGAGGTTTACCTCTGCGTTTCGTTTGGTGAGTGCAGGTGGCCGGAGGCCCTTTTTACTGGAAATGAGGCATTCCATCTTAGTCCTCACGGGTGACAACGCATCTGCATTTTGATTTGTAATAGAGGATAGATGTAGATGTCTATGGGCCGCAGCAACCACTTACCATCAGGTGGACTGTGTGCTCGTTTGTCACACTTATCCTATAAAAAAAAAAAAAAGTAGAAGCCTTATTTACTCGTAATTTCAAAAACTGTAATAATGGTATATCATCCTACTAATATTATAAACGTGAAAGTTTGTAAGGATGTATGGATGTAGGGATGTTTGTTACTTTTCCACGTATTTAACAGTGGTAGAGCCACGCGGCAGCTTTTGCTGTCGCACGGATGGGCATCTCGAACCGGGGTGGTACCACGACCTCACAGAATACCAGCGTGAAGTAGAGGTTTACCGCTGCGTTTCGCTTGGTGAGTGCAGGTGGCCGGAGGCCCTTTTTACTGGAAATGAGGCATTCTATCTTAGTCCTCACGGGTGACAACGCATCTGCATTTTGATTCGCAAACGAGGATAGATGTAGATGTCTATGGGCCGCAGCAACCACTTACCATCAGGTGGACTGTGTGCTCGTTTGTCACCCTTATCCTATAAAAAAAAAACGTAAAAACTACCGAATGCATTTTAATGAAACTTTACAATAATATAGTTCATACATCATACACTCTACACTATACTACACATAGGCTATATTTAGGATATTCAAAACATAACGACAAGTGTTAAGTAAGTCGGAAAATATCTCTCATCTGCAAGCTATTTTGGCGTGCGGTACAAAAACTGTAAGAGTTAGACGAATATAATGTATGGTGGAATTGTTTATCCTAAATACTTCTACATAAAAGTCCAAGACATTATATATCTATATTTTATGTGTAAGCCATTAAAATATAAAAACAGTGAACCATAAATACAATAAAATTTGATATTTTATTTCTAATGCACACATTGCAGTAACAAATTGATTTTATTAAAATAAATACTTTAATCGCAACTGATAGTAAATAGATAAACTTTGTCTTTTAAACTACGTAATTTGGTCAAATATTTTAAAAGCGATATAAAACTGAACGGTCCGGTGGGCGCAGGGTGGTCGGGCGTACTGCGGGCTTGGTAGAGGAAAACATCGCTCATCGCCGCGTGAGTAAATGGACCTCTTCACGCTTAAACCGCTGAACCGATTTAGATGAAAATTGGTATCGAAATAGCTTAAGTCCCGGGGAAGGAAATAGGATAGCATTGATCATGGAAATCATCCCTTAGGAGGGTGATGGAATTTACTATGAAAGTGCGATTATTGATGGATCACCTATGGTTTGAAGTATAATATCTACGCGGACGAAGTTGCGGGCAAAAGTTAGCTATTTATATATTTTAACTTCAGTTTAAAATATGGCTACTCTTTAAAAAATAACCCTGTATAAGTATTTCCCATCACCATCACCATAACCATCCTTAACTTAATTAAAAAAAAAGAATACTAGTAACTAAAAGAGACTGTGTCTCCAAACTCCAAGTAAGTTTAAAATTTCCGTTCGCAGTGGATCATCACAAAATTCGAATGGCGGATTGGAACTCACAACTTTCTAAGTTTGTTTGTTGATGACCTTTAATGGATAATAGAATTTGAGTGCCTCGTTGAACTCATAATCGTAGTGCTCGCGTAATCGCGTGCCAATCACGTTAGAAAAAATCAGTAATTTAGTTTTTCAAACATCCAGACCTGGAACAATTATTTGTAGGCCATACAAATACTTGTTCCGTGCGGGATTCGAACCCGCGGCACCCAGCGCAACAACTCATTTCTAAGCCACTGCGCTACGGAGCCGTCATGGCTTGTCTTCGTTGAGACTGGCCGCTGCGATTAAAATTCGGTCTGCAGAACATTATTATCATGATTATAAACCTTTCAAAGATAACGCCAGCTATCCCGCTATTTAAAGAGTTGGCCATACTCGTCTCGCTAGGCTGGATTGGTGATCACAAATCCCTTCCAATGATTGCCTTCTCTCACCAACCTCCATGTGTAGGTTGCATTTCAGCATTTTTGACGAATGTTGATGCATGTGCCGATAAGGTTGATTATGAGAGAAAAATATCACGTTCTTTCTTTCTACCTAAATTGCCATTAAATCTACCTGTTTTCTCTAATAAATATACATGAATAAATGTCTTTTTTTTTTAAAGAGAAAACGCTAAAGTATTTTTATCTGTTGGCCGATCGCGGACATTTGCAACACCTCGAGACTCGGCCGTCTATTGCAAATTTGCAGTCAAGCGATATTTCTTACGCCACTATTTAAACTGAAATTATAAGAAGGTGCGCAATGGAAACGGTCAAGGCCTTGGCTCTTTGCCATTGCAGCAGCAGAATGCGCAAAACATTGTTCGGAAACTTAACACCTTCGTGACTGTTGTTGTTGGTGGCAATTAATCAATCCTACACGCTTCTAACTTTGAATCAACTCTAATATGTACGTTAGTGTTATGATTAGTGAACCTTACCACAAACGCACCCCCTTATTTATGTACCGTTCTATCTTATCTTATGCCGCGTAGAAACAACGTAAGAGTATCCACCTTCCAATTTTGTTCAGACGTTGTTGTAAGAGGCGAATATGGAAATCTTCCATTAAGTGGCGGTATGATTTCGCCAGGCGTAAAGTTTCCAGACCGGCGCGGCGGCGCATCAAAACTAAGTAAAAGCAAGCGTGGTACGGCAAATCGATCTCGCCACTGAAGAGGCCTTTATCCAGCTGTTGGTTTTTGCGAGCTGATGAAGAAAAAAAAGACAAGATATGTGTGCCTTTGCAAATACACATAACATACAATATATTTAATCATTCATTCACTACAGCTTATCAAAGGTCTGCCGCTGAACATAGGCCTACCCAAATAGATTATAGTTGCCGTGTTTGACAGTTGGGAGAGCACGGAGAAAAAATTATTAGATTCACAATGTTACCTAAAAATTGACGTTGTATGAGACGATTTTAATGTAACAACTGCATCTATTGCTGAGTTACAATCTATCCACGGCAATGTTCACAAAATAACTAACAAACAAAATCAAAATCCACAGATAAAGATTACTTATTGATTCTGTTTGTAGATACAAAATACATCTACAAATATAAAAGTTATTTCGTTAACCAGTTGTGTATATTGTATTCGTTTTGTTTAAGTACTTTTTCAATTAAAATATTTTTTTACTCATTTTATTGATTGTATTAATCGAAACTATCATTATGCTACAATGTGCTATGAATAAACAAGTTTTGTACAATTTTTTTAGCGTTCAATAATTACATTTAACAATTGTATCGATAGGTGAAAACCTTTTGTTTATTTCACATTTTTAAATTTTCTATATTATATGGAGAATATTTTATGGGTGTTACCTGTACGTACAGTTTATTAAATAAAGTTTAGAAGTTTAGTCAATATACATCTTCATAATTAAAGAAAATCCTCTCTTTAATCAGAGAGAGACCCATGACCTGCAGTGGACTACAGACTGATGAAAAAGATGAACAATGTACCTCTAGCCAATTTCGATTACATGTCGTACTTTCGAATATTGTCGTATTATATTATATCTACATTTAAAATAATATGTTAAAATTAAGTATCTATTATTGTTTTTTTTTTGTCCCATAGTTCTCACCGCACTACCAAAGGTTATCTGGCAGAGAATGAGTTTTCGGCATCAAATTCGCCTTTGTACCAATTATTTTGGGTGCACTAAAGAATTTCCTATCTATCTATAATGATTTTGAAATCTTTATAATAATAAAATGAAATACGTAAACAGGGCAATATTCGCTGCGCTTCTGGTAAGACCAGGGACCTAGATACAAGGAACCTAGACCGCAGGATTAAATCAAAGGCAGGAGTCTACCTAGATGTCTACCTAGAACTCTGACAAGGATTCGAACCCTATTGTAATCATATTTACAGCCTATAAGAGTACACTGCTGAACATAAGCCTTGCTATAGTTACCACGATTGCCAAGCGAATTGACAGCTTGTGCGAGTTTTTCTACCGACTTCAAAAAGGAGCCAGTACTCAATTCGACTGTATGATTTCTTTATGTGTGTTACTTCATAACTTTTTACTGGTTGAACCGATTTCGATGATTCTTTTTTATTTGAAAGCTGGTGCTTCACATGTGGTCCTATATAATTTTGATCAAGGTCTGACTAATAGTTTTTGAGTTATACTTAATAATTTATATTGAAGTCGGTTGTACAAAATTTTTATAATTTTAAATTATTAATATTATTAGTTGGTCTCGTTAAGATGCTATATAATATCTCCTATTTCAGTTTCTCTTTGTCGCTTCTTAATTTTGACACACGCAGGATGATATTAAGGTAGTCGATTATTTTACATTATATTGTTTTGGCACTAAGCAATGCCTTTGTACAAAATATCTTTTTTTTTTCTCTTCCTTGTAACATTATTTTGTGTGTACATAAATTGTTAAATAAATAAATAAGCGGCATGTGATTGACCCTTTTTACTAGAAATAAAGCATATCCTCTTAGTCTTTTACAACGCACCTGCATTTTGCTAGTTAATCGAGGATAGATTTAGAGGTCCATGGGCCACAGCATCCACTTACCATCACTAGGGCTATGTGCTCCTTTGTTAACTTTATTCTATGAAAAAAAAATGTAATCAGACACCTGCTCTGACACAAAGCCACGCTTTTGTGATCTCCCATTTGTTCCAATGCTGGACTTCATTCTTGCCAAGTAATTACCATAATCCTTTGTCTTGGATTTAACAGCGTTTAAAGCACATTATTATAAATGCTAGAATTAATTATCCTTAACTTCATTGTTTCTTTGTGGTAAATAAAAATATTACTTATACAAATAATTACAATAATAATAATGTTCTTCTGACCGAACTTAGGCCACGGCGACCAGTCTCAAATGGAGACCAGCAGATAGCTGTGAGCTGTGTGTGTGCAGGAGAGGAATACCTATAGTGCACAAGTCTGCGCGCAAGTACAGGCGTACTCTATTCTCTCACTCTCATAGTCCGATGATATGGAAATCTGACAGCCAAAAATTAATTTTGACTTGACCCGTGAAACGTTTATACATGGTAGAGACACACCGCAACTATTAGTTGTAGCACGAATGGGTTGGCTCGACTGGAGCAACTGGTTAGCAGGACCACGCTCTCACACAATACCAGCGTAAAATAGCAGCTTCAATCTGTTGTGTTTCGTATTGTGATAGTAGAGAACCGGAGACTCTATTTACTGGAAACTTGGCATTCCATCTTAGTCCTCAGGGATGACAACGCATCTGCATTTTGATTCTTAATCGAGAATAAATGTAGATGTCTATGGGCCACAGCATCCACTTACCATCAGGTGGACAGTGTGCTTGTTTATCACCCATATACTATTAAAAAAAAACAACCTTCAGCTGTCACGCTTTGGACTACTAGCGACTCGGCAGTAACTAATAATAATATAAAAGTATATAAAAAATATTGAGACCGAAATTACAAAGTCTTAACTCTAAATGATAACTTGTTTAGTCCAAATTTACATAGTGAACAGGATGTTTGATGAAATTACGAATATTAATTAGAATGTTTGAATTTTATCATCAAAAAATAAAAAAGTTATCGGGCTTAAAACAACATTATAGGCAAAGCTGATAAAATGAGAGAATATACTGTAAAGTGAAACAAAGATTGTATCGGAGAGCAAGGCTACCCCACCCACATGACATAGCACACATTGTTACACGTCTTATCAGGTGCTGGAAGCCTTTACAACCGCCTCATATTTGTACAATAAACTTTCTTCTTCCTTCTCGACCCTTTGCTGTGATAAGAGAATGATTTAAACAGCTTGATAACACTTTAAAGCGACCTAAAGTTGCTATACGAAGGTATACAAGTTGGAAAAAATTAGAGAAACCTGCCGTCAGCGAGCGCTGTATTTACTCAGAGCACCTAAACGAGGGCGCAAACAAGCTTCGTTATTAACACGTTTCGTTTGTGTTAATTGGGTTATTCACTGATAAAAATGTAGTCGGCCATTTATATATATTGCCTGCATTTAAATTTTTTATAAATTTCAATAAATTTGTCATTTTTACATATTCGTTGTTAGTTACGTTATTTAAGTATTAGGATGTAACAATAACATCAAAAAATAAGTACGTAAATGACTAAATATAAAGTCAATTTTATATTTATTTTAAAACCCTACCATGGCAGCCCTACCATGTACCTACTCAGTTTCTTATTACAGTTCAAATTATATTAGTGAAAAGAACTATCAGAAAACATAGTATTGTATTATAGTATGTATGGGTTTATTAATTGCTTAAATTCTAAAACGCGATGAAGCAAGGCTAAAACCATTCAGCTACAGGGATGACATCATAAATAATATAAATTTATATGATTTTGTAAATTAAAAATCAAACGCCACTTCAAACAAATCTAAATCAATTTTCAAAATTTCGATTCGACTTTGTCTAGAAAACGAATATATAACGAAAGTATAAAAAAGAAACTTTCAAAAATAATCACCACAAATGTTTTATTTAATAATGTATGAAATAAAAGTCTACTGTAGAGAAAATCACCGTTTTATGTAGTTATGTTCCATACACTATTATTAGGTAATGAATTGGGACCTGTCGTTATCGACTTGCATAATTAGGCTAATATTTTTTTTAATATAATTGTTTCTGGCCGATCATTGTGTAATTGAATTAATGGACCAGAAACAATTTTAAATCACTGACGTAAATATGAGTACTGTACCGTAAAGAACCACGTTAATTTCCGCAAGCTATTCACATCTACGTACCAACCTGTTCTCCACCATACGCGAGGGATTCATCTATATTTATCTACGCCGTCACTCTCAGAATGTAAAATGATAATTTGACATTTATGATGTGGCATAAATACACTGGAACAGGGAAATTAATGACATTACCTTTACTTTTTTACATAGAGAACATGAATAAAGTGACGTTACTATAAAACATTTTTTTTTGTTATTAATGATGCAAGGTCAATAAATTCTTAGGTGTAAATATTTTTTTTTAGGTTTTAGGAAAAGAAATTTTGAATACACGTTTGTAGCACGAATGGTTGAATTGAATCAATAGTTTTTGAGTTATCCTTAATAATTTATATTGAAGTCGGTTGTACAAAATTTTTAATTTTACCACTTATTTTGACTCAAAGTACTTGTAACTGAATTATCAGTCAACTCTAGATTTTTTTATAGAATAAAGGTGACAAACGAGCACACAGTCCACCTCATGGTAAGTGGTTGCTGTGGCCCATAGACATCTACATCTATCCTCGATTACGAATCAAGATGCAGATGCGTTGTCATCCGTGAGGACTAAGATGGAATGCCTCGTTTCCAGTAAAAAGGGTATCCGGTTCTCTACACTCACCATACGAAACACAGCAGCATTATGCTGTTATTTTACGCTGGTATTATTGTGAGAGCGTGGACGTTCCACGGTCGAGCCGACCCATTCGTGCTACAACTATACAACTAAGATAGCTGCAGCATGGCACTACCACGTACGTTTTAAACGAAACATGCAGTCAGAAGCACTTTGTTACGGGCCTAACTTGATTTGAGAATATTTGCGTTAGCTACGGTAGGTAATGGTGCAGTTAAAGTAGCCCTCGGGCCATCCTAAAGCAGCGGACATCTAGTTGATCATGTCAGGCTAATGAAATATTTGCTAAGCCTAGGAAAACTAGTTTTTACTAAATCAATTAACTATAAAGCTTTTTGTAAAATATCAAACACTTTTTCTTACTAAATCCTCTAGGTCAGAAGCGATTTAAACTACCAGTTTTGGTCAAAACGACTTTTAGCTGTTAATTGTAGTCAAAACCTTCATTTACTAATATTATTCAGTCAAAAGTAGTTTTGGCCAAACTCTTTCGTCAAAAATACTTTTGACTGTTTTCACGATCATCGGTTTGGCCGAGAGAGAGTTTTGGCTACACCAAATCCACACTCAAGAACATTGCGTGTTGCTGAACATATTTCCTGTGACTGTATTCGAACCCAGGAAAAATTACGTTGATTACTGAATAACGTAGTCGCCACATTGCGTAGAAGTAGTAGAGATTCAACCATACATTAAATCTCAGGCAGCATTTATTGGTTAATTTCCCACAACTTTTTATATTATAATATTATGTAATACGTAAACAGGTTAGGAAATTGTTCGCCTTGAGTCAGTTACCACTAGCCTTTTAGTAATACGAATAAATACAAGTGTATCCTTGTCTGTTTTATAAACACAAGTACAAAGTTCATTTAAAGGTAAATTTATTCTGTACCAAAGTCTTAGGCCACAAACGGTGTACGAGAGATGAGTCAGAGAACTTTTCACCCGGTGTATTGTTTATTCTGAACGCAAACCCGTTCCTAAACGGTTTTCCCTTGAAATTTACTTAGAGACTCGGAAAAAAAAACAACTCTACTTGAATATTCATATAGTTGATATGAATTATGAATGATTCAAAACGCACGTACAGCAGTATCGTTTATCATTTCGTGCGGGATGCGGTCTTTAATTTGTAAAACATTTTATATAGTTCTTTTTTAGGTATTAGTTTTTTTTTTAAATAAATTTATAAGTGGTTTACGTATAAGTGGTAAGATCGTTTAAATAATATTTACAGTATTTTTAGCTTGGTTCACCATTCAATACTTATGTATATTAATATTATACTCTATCACAGATAAAAACATACCGGTCTCTGCGCCGGTTATCAATTAAGGCATATAAAGATAGCTTTCTCCTCCGCTAAATTATACAATAAAGCATAACTGTAAACATCCGCTCTTACCTTTTGATTAGGCAAGTCCGTTAAAATTCCGGCGCACTTCTTCAGATATACACAAAACACTTATTCGATTATATCGGGACGATCAAGCGTCAGATCTCGGCACCGTTATACACGTCATATGTATGTCAAATAACGAGAAAAATTCTCGTAATCGAATCGGCACTCACTTGAGATATGGCGTGAAAAACAGTCGAACACAAAACACAAAGCACGAAGTTTCTCTATGTCTATAAACACTGGCTGATACCACGATGTCACTTCGAAGAAAGAAAAAAAATTGAATTTGGAACAGTGCAAGCGGGATCACTGCACTATTTGGTTACTCGGTTCAGTTGCGCGCGCGGCGGAGGCACGAACGAGCATCCAATAGCCGCGCAAGCGTCGTGCGTTTACCGCTCTCTCGTCTAAGCGACTGGCGCGGTGCCTTCACCTTCGCCGCGCGGCCTGCCCGTTTCGCAACGCAACCTCATCGGTTTCCTTGCAGAATATCTAGTTGCATGGCAACTGAAAAAAAACCTTTACCACAATCACGTCCGTTGGTATTTCAAGAACTAAGTCATCGATACTGCATCATCACTAGCAATACCTTCCTACGTCTAGCTTGCCTTACTTATGACTTACTTTCTATCGTCTGGTGGCGTACAAAAACTCACGCTACGATAGCAAAAGATAGTGTTCTATCTATATTTTCTGCTCTTTAATTTGATACCATACTTCACGAGGTGGAGAAATGGCGACGAAATCGACAGCACAATGTCGTCGAGTATCTTAAAACACATCGTGTCATGTTTTCATTTAGTATTTTCTTTGACTCTTGAATGTAGGTTAATCGCCTGAATCTTTTGTACTCGTATTTGTTACTGCTTGCGCTCGCCTTCAAATGTTAAAAGTACTAAGTCTTGAGAAACATAAACTACGAAACAGTCTTATACATTTTAGAGTAGTTCAAAAACAATGTAAGTAAATCTTATAATACAGGCATTAAACTGATGTATTCTTTAAGCTCATTTTTATTTAAAAAAAAGTTACCGCCACAATAGAATTTTCTCGTGGAAGTATTTTACATACATACGTAAATCGCACACGAATACATGTCCAAATCTGGGACAATTATTTTGTAGTCCACACAAACACTTGATTCGTGCGGATTTCAAACCCGCTGCCCTCGGCGCTGCAACTAAGCTCACGCACTGTGCTATCGATTCTTGTACAGTACTCAGTAGCGCAGTATAAGGACTGAGAAACTAAAAATTCATTCGTAATTTCAAATCCATCCATTTGACAACTATCGTGAACCACTACTAGCACAATTACTTAAGCTTGTTTGGGGTAGTTAACCGTAACCGCCGTTTTAAGATTATCCTAGGAGAACATTGTCGTTTTCCAAACTAAAGAAGTGTGATTTCACTGTGAAAAAATTGATTTGAAATTAGCATCACGTTAACAGTCTAACCAAAACCAGAATATTTGACAAGGCTCAAGCCCAACGCATCAGTAAGCTGAAGTAGTAACGGGTCGGCCGTATAGCTCGAAGAACAGCCAACCTAAGTAAAGTTCTTAACCGTCTAATGTTAAATTATTCAGAAATTTTACTACGCATGGTCAAAACAGACTAGTCGGCCTTGCAATAACAAAATTATTGGGTCAGTTTTTTTTTATTTTAGTACAAAAACGTGTGGCGTGGTGAACCGTGGTAGGATAGCAATATCGATAAGCACTGACCTAAAATTGTTTTAGAGTGCGCGAGTAAACTGAATAAGTTTGGCACGTGGCAAATCCACGCTGCAGCTATAATTTAATTGCATCACGAATGTGTCGGCTTCAACGGGATAGGACTACGCTCTCTTCTCTTCTCTTAAAACATGTAAAGTTTTTCGTATGGTGAGTATAGAGAATCAAAAATCCCTTTTACTGGAAACGATGCATTCTAATTTTGCAGTTGGCATTTTGATTCTTAATTGAGGATAAATGTCTATGGGCTACAGCATCCACTTACAATAGGATGGACTGACTTCATTTATCAATTGTATTCTATAAAAAAGTCTTTGCGTAGCTGCATATCCGTGGCTATAGGCTATAATATACTTTTTATATAAACTGATACATTTTTATTTAACGAAAAATTCAACTTTGTAATAAAATCGATACAATACGTTTAACATTCATGAGCATACAAATATTGCTCAAATAAATCGATGCTTAGTTACCTTAAAATACTCGATGTAAAAATAGAGGCAACACGCAATACAAAAACTTCTCTGAAATGTTAAATACGTTTGAAGTTAAGACCTTGCCGTAAAAAAGCCATATTTTGCTTGCTTAAACTACTTTACAAGCTTTTAATGAATTTTTACTAGAAATAAAAATGTATAATGAATTGTAAAATGAATAATTTACGAGTTATTAAGTTTGTTAAGAAATTTACTGCCTACTACGACTTCGAATCACGGGTTGAACCGGTACGAACGGATAGGACAATTTAGTAGTTAATCGATTTTTTTCCATAAAGCTGAATTGAAATACGCACTCTAACAATCCGCCTGATGGTGTGGTAAGTGGACACTGCAGTCCACTGACACCTGACTATAGGTGCATTGTCACCCCTTAGGACTAAGATGGAATGCCTTACAACCTGTAACTATACAGGCTCTCTGTATCCTTAAAACCGTGACACTGCAGTGCAAGCATTGCTATTAAGCGACAGCAATAGGTAAGAGTCCTACCATCAAGTAAAACCGATAATTTGTTAATTCCATTGCTATTTTGGCTTATTAATTCAACTAAAAACTAAAACCCGCTGCTGTGGTGAGGATTTAAATGAATTTAGAATAGAAGTTAGTATTTCATTCCAAAAGCCAAACTTATTCGCACGCGCAACATTCTATTAACTTGCCCTTCATATATTGTATTACTAGCGATCCGCACTGGCTTCGCACGCGTGATTTCTGGATCTCAACAATCTTTGGGTCTGGATCTCGATTACCGGGTCCAAGTGAGCATCTATTACACTCAAATACACACAAAAAATTTCATCAGAATCGGTCGAGCCAGTTCAGAGTTTTAGCGAGACTAACGGACAGCATTTTTTTTTATAGGATTGGGTGACAATCGAGCACACAGTCCACCTGATGGTAAGTGGTTGCTGTGGCCCATAGACATCTATCTCGATTAACCAAAATGCAGATGCGTTGCCACCCGTGAGGACTAAGATGGAATGCCTCTTTTCCAGTAAAAATGGTCTCCGGTTCTCTACACGCACCATACGAAACATAGCAGTGTTAAGCTGCTATTTTAAGCTGGTATTCTGTGAGAGCGTGGTCCTTCCCCGGTTGAGCCGACCCATTCGTGCTACAACTATACTACTAATATGGCTGCAGCATGGCTCTACCAAGGATAAAATGATTTTTATTTAAATGAATAATGGACAGCTGCTTTACCAGTTTTAAGGTATTGATACAATACTAACCTTTCTGCCAGACCATCATCGTACTCATAATCTGGACAATTCCTCCCATATCTCACTGGAGGATGCTTGAAAAGATTTTTACCTAGCAATAGACACAAAATACCAATAAGGTCGATATCGGTAACTAAGATTTTATTGCAGATATGTTACTTCCGTTTATTATCATCAGAAAATCCTATAAATTACCACTAGGGGTAGGAATCAGTCTGTAGTAACATTTAAAAGCCAAAAAACTAGTTTAATAAACGAGCTGTGAGATACTTCATCTTAGTACTTAAATAGCCTTTATTCTTTGCAGTTTATTGCAAATATCAATCAAGCGAAAATATAAAGTGATATACACTTTGACATAATAATAATATATAAATTGTGGCAGCGCTGTCGTCGCGCCACAAGCGAAACACGTCGAAGTCTAAATCGCGCTAACAAAGTCCCGAGGTTAAAGCAGCATATATAGAATAGCTCCGAACTACCAATTAGAGCGTTGGCCGCTCCCCGGGCAAACACCTTATTGGCGGGAGATCTCCCCTTTTTCTTCCACCCGCCACAAAATAATTAATAGAATCAGGCGTACTTTGCGGAAATACATTATATTAAAGTTGAAAAAATTTACTTTGCCAGTATCCGGTCAATAGAATAAAATGATGTGTCTTATCTTGTTTGCAGAGCACCTCCCGCCCTCCCTCAATTACGTGCACTATCCCCGTCAGCACTAATCCCAGCACCACTACTCCCACTACCACTACACTAGGAAATGCTATTACATCTTGCTAAACATCTCTTGGAAACTGGATACAACCTAACCAACGACCACTCCTTTAAAGTTTTACATACTTATAATAAAGGGCTGCGACTGTGTGTGCTGGAACAGTTGGAGATGTTTAAAAATAATAACAGTAATGTTGCACTGTTAAATGAATAAGCAAATGTTTCTAACTCACCTCTCTGAAACACCTTTAAGCCTGCTCTCTAATAACGGACAGCCTTGCAATATGGTCGTTCGTCACCCTCACGGTGATCAGCGATTTGGTGCATGGTTGGAGGGTAGGCAGGCGTTTCAGAATTTTATTCCATTGAACGGATATTGGCCAGTTCAGAAGCGCAACGCTTGAAAATCTATTTAATTTTTGTTTTATTTCTTTATTTTTTACAGCTCGACCGATGGATTTGAAATTTAAATCATCTCGGAGCCTCAAGGTATATCTTTCGAACGCCATGTCGCCCATTTCGATCGGATGGTATATCGTACGATAAAATTTTATTTACACACACACACACACACACACACACACACACACACGCACGCACGCACGCACGCACGCGCGCACGCTCGTACACACGCGCGCGCGCACGTAGGCACGCGCACACACACACATACGCACACACACACACACTCACACACACACATACACACATACACACACAACTCGCGCAGATATGCATGCACACAAATAGAATTAAATTGCTTTATTTACATAAAATAATTTAGCTGTCATTTATATTAGGGAGATCGCACTGACTCCCGAACAGAGATTTTCTTACCTAGCTAGGGAGTCAGGGAACATTTTTATGTTAATAAAGATTATTGTTATTATT
Organism: Parnassius mnemosyne; assembly: GCA_963668995.1. Classification (NCBI taxonomy): domain Eukaryota; kingdom Metazoa; phylum Arthropoda; class Insecta; order Lepidoptera; family Papilionidae; genus Parnassius; species Parnassius mnemosyne. The sequence continues at coordinate 31,568,363 of CAVLGL010000080.1, forward strand.
ATTATATCATTCGAAATATTTACACATGTTTGAAACAGAAGCTAATAAGAAGAGATAATTTTATTCAATAAAACTACTTTTACGGATTTTATCGCGTTTCGGGTGCTTTCCAGCACCCATGGTCGTCGGGAATTTAAAAATAAGTATAAATAATTACGATAAAATCCGTAAAATTAGTTTTATTCAATATGTATATGGTCGCGTAAATAAAAGATATCATTATATAATTTTATTCTTTTATTTCTATAAAGATTAAAAAAATTGACCCTTCTGAGTAGGCTTAGCGATATAACAATCTCAAGATATCGACTAGAATGTCGCCTGAACTAGCACGCATCTAGCATTAAAAATTTCAAACCCTATTTTTCCAATTTCCAATATTTTGTTTCTGGAAATTATATGGAATCATATGTGAAACACCACCTATTTAATAAAAAAAAAAGTAGACATCAAACAAAGTGTTCATAAGTAACATACTTATAAAAAAAGACGGACCTAAAATATATAATACAACTGGTACTCTAATGAGGATTGGCTGATTAGTATGCCTAGAGCTTTTATATCTCATACTTCAATATAATGTAGCGATGTAGATATTTGCAGATCATGCAGATACTTGCCCCGCGCTTACTTTTACTTTTCAAAGGCAATAGCCAGTGCGCTACCGAACCGTATAAAAAACTACAAACAGACTTTAACCGTTTAACATTTTCATAATAACGTTGTAGAGCCACGATGTAAATCTATTATGGTTACAGCACGAATAAGTCGGCTCGACCGAAAAAGGACCACACTCTCACAAAATACCAGCAAAATATTAGCTCAATGCTGCTGTATTACGTGTAGTGAAGAGAAGTGGAGACCCTTTTTACTGGTAATGAAGCATTCTATCATAGTTCTCAAGCGTGACAACGCTTCTACATTTTGCTTCTTAATCGTGAAATGATGTTGGTGTCTCTGTGTCACTGCATGCAATCCCCATCAAGTGACCTGTTTGCTTCTTTGCCAACCATATCCTATAAAAATTACCAAGTCAATTCAAACAAATGAACTTTATTAAATGTAATTTACATATATTTTATGTATAATTTGCTACAGTTGTGCAAACCAGTAGTTAAACGGAATTGAAAACTTTATGGCAAAGTATTTTAATTTTGAATTTTAATGGCGAGGAAATGGAAAAAGTAAAATGTTTATGAGGCCTACGAGCGGATATTACGTATGAAAATGACAAGCTCACGTGGCTGCTTTGAGTTCTAAACATCTCTTTATATAATAACCATTACAGCAAACACGAAGAAGAACTAAGGTGACGGAATGCGCTATCATCATTACGGTGCACGTAAATCATGATTTCGAATAGTGTCGACGTAACAACAACAAAATACTTTTCTTAAACTCGCAAAATGTCAAAGTTAAGACGTTAAACTTTACTAACTACTTCCTAGAACCATATGCTTTAAGCATGTCTAACACCTTTCATAAGCGTGTAATAGAAAATTGACTAGTTACTTACTATTTATGCGCTGTGTGGCAACAGACTAATAAAATCCATTACCCAGACTCATCTAGTGAATATTGTAAGAATAAGTGTCTTATCGACATGACCTTAGGATTGCTAAACCTATTATCTTTAATTATCTCATATTTATGTCCCAGTCCGGTTTAATCAGCCAATTAATTGAACGACTAGGCCTTTAGTTAAACACTTAAAGAAATTTAAGCGAAACGTTTAACATTGTTGAGTCCTCACGGCACTGTCACGTGGTGACTGTATCTATCAATAATAATATTATCATTTAGTAAACCTAGGCTGACCGTGTAGTGGCGGTGCAGAGGGATACAAACCAGGAAATGTGCAGCAGTATAACAACTAGAAAATTTAAATCAGCGGTTGCCAACATAGCAGGTGGCTAATAATAGCCAATAACCCCTTTGTTCAGCAGTGGAATTTTATGTGATGTAATGATGAAGATGATGAAATTAGTTTTAGCATTCCACAGTAAGAGCGTTAATAGATTACTTTATTGGTTACTTACAGGGTTTAGGTGTACCTACCTAACTACCATAATATGTTATTCTAATTATAATATTTAACGTAAATTTTCAGAGGCATAACATACATTTAACATTACATTTCCATATTTTTTTGTAAACTATCGAATAATGTCGATTATGAACTGCTAAACCAAAGTCTGCAGTATACTGCATACATTAGTTTAACAGAACTACAGTCCGTGACCAATTAATTATTTTATTACAAACGGCTAAGATAATAATAATAATAAAGCCTTTTATTTGTCTCAATTCACACATAGTTGTTGTAAAAATGTACAAAAAAGATCATCACAAACTTAACTTAGAAACATACTTAACTAACATAAAAGTTATGAGACAAAGTGGCTTGTGACTCAGCTCACAGCAGCAGGAGCAGTAAAATGTTATTTTATTATTGTATTGATAAGACTACGACACACAGAACACCATAAACACGGCGAGTCTATTGCGCGAGGTGTCTAGAGTACAAGCCGAACATTTATGACCTATTAAATTATTAAACATTGTTTAATATTTCTCTTATACTTGTATACTAGTAAAAAAATAAACTGCATCGTTTTATAGCTGCATTACGAATAGGTTGGCGGGACTAGAAAATCATTACACGTGGTACAGCCACGTTGCAGCTATATTATGGTTCTAGCGGCGAATGGGTCGGCTCGACCGAGGTAGGACCACGATCTCACAGAATATCAACGTAAAATAGCAGCTTAATGCTGTGTTTTATATGGTGAGTGTAGAGAACCGGAGACTCTTTTTACTGAAAACGAGGCATTCTATCGTAGTCCTCAGGGGTGAGAATGCATCAGCATTTTGATTCTTAATTCACAGCATCCACTTACCCACTGTATTTAAAAAATCACCTCGGCTTTACAGAAATTCAACCTAAAACAGCAGCATAACGCTATTGTTTGCGGTTGGTGAATAATGACGAAAACCGGTGAGCCTTTTTACATAACATTCGAAATATTTTCTAATATACATATAATAAGATTAAGCAACTTTAATACTGACACATTTTTGTACACTGGTAACTTTCATTAAGATAATAACTACCTAATGCGAAAATAAAAAGAAAAAAAAACGATAACGAATTTCCTCGAGAACGGAATCAGTCACGCAAGCCGCTAGAAATAAAACAACATCGAGTTCTACTTACGCAAACGCATCAAATATTCAAACAATATGAGGGTAGAACAAAAAACTCGGTATTTTTCTTTCTCTCTTTATTTGTTACATCATCTAATTTAAAAATGCACATGCCACAAGTTTTATTTTCTTTTAAGAAATTTTTACCCCATTTATCGTGTTAAATATAGTCAAATCCTAAAATTAACTAACACTTAATAGAAAGCGACAAAGCCGAAACGACAGACTCGGCTTCTCGCCGTATGGTAGCGGCGTAAAATCTACCACCCCTTAGTTCGCACCATGAGCCAAGTAGAAAAAGAAATGGCCCCGAGTTCCCGGCGCCCCTTTAATGGGGCAGGGGTGCGAAGAATCTCCGGGAGAAAAACCGGCTACGAGGTTCGCCACCCGTCACGTCCTGTCTCCCGGGGGGGGGCGAAAAGTGGATTGCGGAGGCCCCTCTGGCTACGCTGAATGTATGTGGAGCAATGAAGGATAAGATGGATGAAGTATGCGAAATGATGAATGATAGAGGAATAGATGTGTTATGTGTGAACGAGACGAAACGAAAGGGAAGAGATGTCACTGCACATGGCATGTATACCGCTTACTGGTCTGGAGTAGACGAGACCGAGTGGGCATGCTAGGGAGTCGGTGTCATCCTTTCAGAATGAATGGGTCAATGTGTGAAAGAGTATGAATGTGTTAGCCCAAGGCTACTGTGAATACGAATGAAAGTGGGCTTAAAGAAGTTGTTTGTGCTAGGGGTGTACGCCCCAGATATGTCTAAGCCCACTTATATCCGAGAGCAGTTTTGGGACATGGTAAGGCTGGTGTTGATGAAATGTAAGGAAAATGAAAATATTATTATGTTAGGAGATTTTAATGGAAGGGTTGGGGTGAAGAGGTCTGGTTATGAAAGGATATTAGGAACGTTTGGCGATGAAAGAATAAATGAGAATGGTGAAGACCTCCTCACCGTATGTGTGGAAAAGAATCTTTTTGTGGCGAACACTTTCTTTCACCATAAGAGGATTCACATGTATACATGGGAAAGAGGGGATGATAGAAGCATGATACCTTTTATAATTGTGGATGAAAGAATGAGGAGCGCAGTGGTAGATACAAGGGTTTACCGGGGGTCCAACGTAGGGACGGATCATTACTTGGTATTATGCCGAATTAATGGTCTATTCAAACGTTGACGGCATCGGACATCTGTGTCTACCACTGCGTTACAGCGTATAAGAATAGAGAGGTTACAAGATGAAGGTGTGAAAGAGAAGTATAAATGCAGACTGAGGGAAAATATAGGTGGGTTGAATGAATTATGTATGAATGATTTAGAATTGAAGAATGTGTGGAATAATATTAAGAAAGTTTTGGTGGATGCAGCCATCGAAGTATGTGGTGTAAGTAAGAAAACGAATGAAAGGAATAGTAATACGTTGTGGTGGGATGATGAGGTACGGATGGAAGTTGAAGCAAAGAAGAGAGCATGACTAGATTTACTAGCAACTAAAGCTGGTAATTCTGGCGGTATGAATGATGAGATTGAAAGAAAAAAGGCAGACTTTAGACGTATAAATAAGAGAGTAAAAGAAGTTGTTGAAAGGAAAAAGCAAGAAAGGATAGATAAAAATGATAGAAGGATATCTGATAACTTCCAGGCAAATATTAAAATGTTCTGGAAGCTCGTAAGAACTGCCAGGGAAAATTCAAAACAGCCTAGAATGAATGCTATACGAGACGAGAATGGCTGCATGTTGAATGATGAAGTTTCGAATTTAAAGATATGGAAGGAATACTTTAAAAGCGTGTATAAGAGTGAAGAGTAATCTGAAATAAGTGAAATAAAAATTCCGGAAGAAGTGGAGAGAGGTAGGGAGATAAGTGTAGATGAAATAATGAAAGCAATGAAAAGCATGAAAGCAGGTAAGGCAGCCGGATATGTAGAGTATCACTCGAAATGCTAAGGGCTGGTGAGGGTGTGGTTGCAGGCCTGCTGTACACCTTGTTTAATTGTGGATGAGTTTGTATATTTGGGATGTTTATTTAGCAGGGATGGTAGATATGACAAGGATATAGAACGACAAGTGAACGCAGGAAATGGAGTGAATGGGGCTCTACACGCTATTATGAGGAGTCAGAATGTGTCAACTAAGGCACGTATGGCAATTCATAATGCTGTGTTAGTCCCTACTTTAATGTATGGTAGTGAAAGTTGGGTCTAGCAGAAGAAGCATGAGAGTAGAATAAATGCTGTAGAAATGCGGTCCTTAAGGAGTATGCTAGGGCTGAATCTGAACGACAGGGTGAGAAATAGTGTGATAATACAAAAGTGTGGTTTGCAAGATGACGTTGTGACAAGGATTAAGAAAGGAATGCTTCGGTGGTTTGGTCATGTAGAAAGAATGAACGAGGAAAGAGTGACAAAGCAAATTTATGTTGCAGAAGTGAACGGCAGGGTCGGGAAGGGACGCCCTAGACGAAGGTTTATCGATCAAATAGGCGATACATTAAAAATGGGCCAGATTAGGAGTACCCTTAACCGACGAGCGTGTATGCGTAGATATATGGATATAAAAGAGGCGAGAGAGGTGTGTCAGGATCGCGCCAAATGGAAGTCCGTAGTCTCTGCCTATCCCTCTGGATGACAGGCGTGAGTGTTTATGTATGTATGTATGTAATAGAAAAGGCGCACAGATTTAGGTTAAATGTTACCTAGTATAACACTCTGTTATGACTAACACTGTATACACAGTACACTGTATATGTACTGACATTCTGTATAGAAAAATTAAAGCCCCAACTTTTTACCTTTTTTTATAGGATTGGGTGATTAACGAGTACACAGGCCACCTGATGGTAAGTGGTTGCTGTGACCCATAGATATCTACATTTATCCTCAATAAAGAATCAAAATGCAGATGCGTTGTCACCCTTGAGGACTAAGATGGAATGCCTCGTTTCCAGTAAAAAAGGTTTCTAGTTCTCTACACTCACCATAAGAAACACAACAGCGGTGCTATTTTACGGTGGTAGTCTGTGAGAACGTGATCTTCCCCGGTCGAGCCGACCCATTCATGCTACAACTATACTACTAATATAGCTGCAGCATGACTCTACCACGTATAATGTCTTAAACTTAACTTAACTTATCTTCACGCACAATCCCTGACGGGGTAGCCAGAGAGAACAGATCGCCAAGTGTCACGATCCTTACAAACCTCTTTCGCTTCTTTTAGATTCATTATCTTCTTCATGCATGCACGTCTAAGTATCCGAGTACTTTTGACCCTACCCTCTTCGAGCAATTTGCTCACATGGTCTTCGAAAGTTAGTCTTGGTCTACCTCGACACCTTTTATTATTAACTTTCGCGCTATATATTTTCTTCACCATTCGGTCTTCACTCATTCGCTCAACGTGCCCAAACCACCGAAGCACGCCCTTATCAATTTTTGTGATAAGGTCATCTTTCAAACCTGCCATATTGCGAATCTCTTCGTTTCGCTTTTGGTCGGCCATGGTAACGCCGCACATTTTATGAAGAGATCGCATCTCCACTGCATTCAACTTACTTTTATGCTTCTTCTGGCATACCCAGGTTTCGCTGCCATATAACAAAGTCGGTACCAACACTGCGTTATGTATTGCAAGGCGTGCACTCTTCGCTACGCCTTGCCTTTTGACTAACGCAGTCAGGGCACCATTGACTTTGTTCCCGGCAGCGACACGCCTGTCCACATCTAAATCACATCTTCCATCCCGGGGTATGGTGTGTGTTCTTTACTGTGACTGTAAAGCCTGTGTGTGGGTAGGACATGACCTGTCACCCATGTTTAACGTCCAAACGGGCGTAAAGCAGGGTTGTGTCATGTCTTCCTGGCTGTTCATACTGTATCTCGACAGCTGTTTACAGAAGCTGAAAGATAGTTGTTTGGGTGTGAAATTGGGTGACATTAAAGTAAATTGTCTGCTGTATGCTGATGATGCAGTGCTTATTGCACCATCAGAGGCAGAACTGCAGGCATTAGTCACGTGTATGAAAGAGGAATGTGAAATTAAAGGTCTCCGTTTGAATGCTAATAAAACTAAGGTTCTGGTATTTGAAAGGGACGAACAGAGAACGAAGTGTGAAATATGGGTAAATCAGGAATGTCTAGAACAGGTAAATGAAATTGTATAATGTCAGAATTTCAATACGAAATTATTTTATTTTTAGTTTATTAATGCCAGCCTTAACATTTTATCAAAAGATATTTTAAAGTTGACATAGGAATATCACATCTCAATCTCGTCTAGATATATACATTTAAAACTTCATTCCATATTCCACCACGATTAGGGCACATGAGTAATTTACTTAATATGGGTAGATGTTTTTCTCCATATAGGACCAACCCTGACGTTACCTATTTATCTATTTACCTGTTTACATATTTAATAAAAAAGGAATCATCAAAATCGGTTTTCAATGAGGGCATCCACGACTTTTTCTGTCACCAGGGCGGCGCCACTAGAAAGAGAGGTATAATAATTGACAGATTTCGTAGCGGGGAAGTTAATTTGTTCGGAACATGTAAAGTTTATTGTTTGTTTTTGTACTATTAGCTATATTTTACACTAATAAAATTAAAAATAAATAAACCAAACCACAGATCAGATATTCATAAAATTAGAAAAATTAAAAAAAAGTTTAAAATGTGCAAAAAGTTAACGAGCAAACCACTGACGCATTGTTTTGTGTATTAATATAATACTCCAGTAACTGATAAGCTTTTATTAAAAACTAATATCTCAATTAAATTACATTGTGTAACAAAAAAACTTTACCTCAGTATCAAATACTCGTAGCGACATCTGGTGAGCAGAAAATTATTAGCCCTTATTGCCGATAATATCGTGTAACATAATTACAAAAATATACGAATATAGAACCTCCTTTTTTGAAATCGACTAAAAATACAAAAGAAGCGCGTGCAGTTGTAAATCAAGCGGACTGCAGTTAGGTTCCTACAAGAGATCATCTAATTTCTCTTCTTCTATTTGTCTTAGAAATAGTCCACTGATGAAACGGGCTGTACTGTTTAAAACTAGCTCTGTTGTTTGAAATGAGCTCTACTATTCATTTACTCTACGATTTATTTTTGCATGCATGATCGTTTTTGAATTGGCATGTCATGAACATTAATGTCATAATAAAGGCTCAGTGGGATACAAAAAGAAAAACTTAAATGGATTAAAATAAGAGAAATATTTATTCAAACATATTTTTTCTGGACAGCAAAAGTACAGAAAAAACAAATCTGCATTATAAATTGTCACTATAATGGTATACAATAACTCCACAACAGCTAAGATACAATAATTTAACAGACATCTCTTCACTGTAATGCAGGCTGTCCTGAAATTCGATAAAAAGATATGATATAGCATAAAGGTCCGTCATGTTCTTACTTCTACCTTGCTACTACTTTAACCAAGTTGTTAACTTACCTTCTTAGTCTTTATATTCTTACTATACATACTAACTACTCACATACCTAACAACTTACTTAGACTGTGTCTTGCACATAATATGCTGACTTAAACTAAATTATTTAGCATCAAGTCAAACCTCCGTGGTTTTTAGATGTTAATTAGACCTATACATGTATTCTCTTCTTTTGATCTGATAAATAAACTAAAAAAAAAATGTAGCATGATCACATACGAATGCACTATTATCACTCAACAATGTCATAATACGAACGTCATGCTCTGAATTAACCGTCTAGAATCTGTTTTGAAGTGTTATTATTAACGCGTTAAAATATGAGTTTAAACAAGTGATAAAAATTCAAAAAAATTGTACTACTGACTTCAATATAAGTAAAATGAGAACATTATCAATTTAGGCAAGGTCAATTAAATTAGCATTATTTAGGATAACTCAAAAACTACTGGTCGGATATTGATCAAATTTATATGGGGCTACACCAGAAGCACCACATTTGAAATAAAAAGAATCATCAAAATCGATTCCTTTTTTGAAGTCGGTTAAAAAGATTCGCAGGGATGTGTTCAAGAAACAATCACGACAAATGCAAAACCTAAAACCATGAAGTAATTCTAATTCAGTTACTAACTCCCGAGAAATTGTGCAAATGGATCACCAGTTTCCTTGCTGATCGGATCATCAAGGTCGTAGTAGACGATGCATGCTCTGATTTCAAGCCTATCAACGCTGGTGTTCCACAAGGCTGCGGGCTATCACCAATGCTGTTTCTCCTGCATATCAATTATATGTTGCTAACTAGTAGCATTCATTGCTATGCAGACGACAGCACTGGTGATACCTTATATACCGGCCGTGCCAATATTTCTCGGGAAAACGTCGCTGAGTACCGGGACAAACTTGTGTCTGAAGTCGAGTCTTTGCTTTACAAAGTCTTGGATTGGGGCCGACTAAATCTAGTCCAGTTCAATCCCCAGAAGACACAAGCGCGTTTACCGCTAAAAGCAACCCCTTTGTCATATCTCCTCAGTTTCAAGGCACTCCCCTTGCTGCCTCAGCCAGTATCGGAATCCTTGGCGTTGACATATCGAATAGTGTGCAGTTTCGTGGTCACTTGGAAGGGAAGGCCAAATTGGCCTCTAAAAAGCTTGGCGTGCTCAGCAGAGCGAGACAGTATTTCATGCCGGCACATCGCTTGCAACTTTACAAAGCGCAAGTTCGGCCCCACATGGAAAACTGTTCTCATCTCTGGGCCGAGGCACCCCAGTGCCAGCTCCTTCCACTTGACCGCATCCAGCGCAGAGCGGTTCGAATCGTCGACGACCGAGTTCTTTCTGATCGGCACGATACACTGGCACTGCGTAGAGATGTTGCATCTCTTTGCGTATTTTATCGCATCTATCACGGGGAGTGCTCTGAGGAATTATTCGGACTAATTCCAGCCGCTCAATTTCACCATCACACATCGCGACAAAATTCGTGTTACCATCCATACCATCTGGGTGATTGGCGGTCCACCACTGTGCGATTTAGAAGAAGTTTTCTCCCTCGCACAACTTCCTTGTGGAATCAATTACCACTAGCGAATTTTCCGGACCGAACCTTCAAGAAAAGAGCTTACATAATGATTTCTTATATTTACGCGAACACTACACATTGAATAAAACTATTTTTACGGATTTTATCGCGTTTAATTTACTTATTTTATATTCTCGACGTTTCGGTTGCTTTCCAGCAACCGTGGTCACGGGGGACTGAGGTGATTGACGTCCCGATGTCAAAGTTAACCCGGAGTACCTTCAGCTTTTTAATTATTAATTTTGGTCCGATCTACGCAGAATGAACTAACTGTGTCTTGAAGTCTTACAGTGGTATGCTTGGGTTTAGTTTTAATTTTATGAATTACAGGATCCCAAGCAGGTGGTAGTACCCAGCCTCCCTCTCTATTGAAATTAGGATGTTTTTTAATTTCAATAGCCTCACGTATCATCCTTGGCAGGAATCGATGTTCTTTCGCGAGGACTTGTGGTTTATCAAATCTAATGTAATGACGGGGGCCGTCTAGGATATGATCACAAACTGCAGACTTCCCGGAACGTTGGTGCTTCACGTCAGCTATGTGTTCTTTTACGCGGGTTTTTATTGATCGTTTTGTTTGCCCTATATATGAGAGACCACACTCACAATCAAGCTTGTATACTCCTGCATCTTGTAGAGGAATATTGCACTTGACGGATGGTAAGAACTGACTAATCTTCTTCGGCGGCTTGAAGAATGTTCTAATAGAAGCTCGCTTCAAGATGTAGCCAATCTTGTCTGTGACACCTCTGACATATGGTAGTACAGCAGGCACACGCTCGACTGTGGCCGGCTTCACTCGGTCACTGTGACGTAGGCGCGGAACCCGAAGCTTGTTGTCGTGCAGAACCTGCTTGACGTGCTGAAGCTCGGCGGCCAGGTGTTTGCTGTCACAGATCCCTCGTGCTCTCTGCAACAAAGATTTGCCCACGGTAGCTAACTGTGAAGGGTGATGGTGGGATTCACCGTTTAAGTATCGGTTTGTATGGGTCTTTTTTCTATACACAGTGTGACCTACGGTGTTATTAGGATTTCGAATGACTAACACATCTAGGAAAGCTAAAGAATTATTTGCCTCTAACTCCATAGTAAATTGAATTTTAGAGTTTATGGAATTAAGATGTTCTAAAAATGCAGTTACTTTGTCTGATGGTAAAATTGTGAAAGTATCGTCTACGTACCGCTTGTAGAAACTTGGAGTTACTGGTGCAGTAAGCTGTATGGGTTGTATGGGTTACCAAAAATACACAAACCGAACGCTCCATTACGTCCAATAGTGAGTCAGATCGATTCGCCAACTTACAGATTGGCTCAACACTTAGCAAAAGTACTATCACCACTCAGAGGACATACAAGAGCACACACTAAGGATTCATACCATTTTGTCAGTGAGATAAAAGACCTATGTCTTACTGACAATGAAACTATGGTCAGTTTTGATGTTCAGTCTCTATTTACATGCCTACCTGTTGAAGACTGCATCTCAATTATAACTAGGAAACTAGAGGAAAACAACATGCCAGCAGAATATGCAGTATTACTCAGACATTGCCTTACATCTGGCTACCTATTGTGGAAGGAACAGTTTTACAAGCAAGTAGATGGTGTTGCGATGGGCTCACCGGTATCTCCCATTGTCGCCGATATTTTCATGGAGGACTTTGAGGAGAAAGCCCTGCTTACTGCACCAGTAACTCCAAGTTTCTACAAGCGGTACGTAGACGATACTTTCACAATTTTACCATCAGACAAAGTAACTGCATTTTTAGAACATCTTAATTCCATAAACTCTAAAATTCAATTTACTATGGAGTTAGAGGCAAATAATTCTTTAGCTTTCCTAGATGTGTTAGTCATTCGAAATCCTAATAACACCGTAGGTCACACTGTGTATAGAAAAAAGACCCATACAAACCGATACTTAAACGGTGAATCCCACCATCACCCTTCACAGTTAGCTACCGTGGGCAAATCTTTGTTGCAGAGAGCACGAGGGATCTGTGACAGCAAACACCTGGCCGCCGAGCTTCAGCACGTCAAGTAGGTTCTGCACGACAACAAGCTTCGGGTTCCGCGCCTACGTCACAGTGACCGAGTGAAGCCGGCCACAGTCGAGCGTGTGCCTGCTGTACTACCATATGTCAGAGGTGTCACAGACAAGATTGGCTACATCTTGAAGCGAGCTTCTATTAGAACATTCTTCAAGCCGCCGAAGAAGATTAGTCAGTTCTTACCATCCGTCAAGTGCAATATTCCTCTACAAGATGCAGGAGTATACAAGCTTGATTGTGAGTGTGGTCTCTCATATATAGGGCAAACAAAACGATCAATAAAAACCCGCGTAAAAGAACACATAGCTGACGTGAAGCACCAACGTTCCGGGAAGTCTGCAGTTTGTGATCATATCCTAGACGGCCCCCGTCATTACATTAGATTTGATAAACCACAAGTCCTCGCGAAAGAACATCGATTCCTGCCAAGGATGATACGTGAGGCTATTGAAATTAAAAAACATCCTAATTTCAATAGAGAGGGAGGCTGGGTACTACCACCTGCTTGGGATCCTGTAATTCATAAAATTAAAACTAAACCCAAGCATACCACTGTAAGACTTCAAGACACAGTTAGTTCATTCTGCGTAGATCGGACCAAAATTAATAATTAAAAAGCTGAAGGTACTCCGGGTTAACTTTGACATCGGGACGTCAATCACCTCAGTCCCCCGTGACCACGGTTGCTGGAAAGCAACCGAAACGTCGAGAATATAAAATAAGTAAATTAAACGCGATAAAATCCGTAAAAATAGTTTTATTCAAAAGAGCTTACACCTTTCTAAAAGGCTGGCAACGCATCTGCAATTCCCCTGGTGTTGCGGTTGTTCATGGGCGGCAGTAGTCACTTACCATCAGGTGAGCCGCATGCTCGTTTGCCTCCCACTTCTATAAAAAAATACTAGTTTTAGTTTTTTTTTATCTTCATAGATTTCCTCATTGGGGTGATATTTGACATAGTTGCCACGCTTGGAAAGCGGGTTGACAACCACAGTTTTATTTTCATTTTTAGTCGTTATTAGGAAGACTCTGCTGCCCTATCTTCTGATGTGTTTCCCTCTTTCGCCTCTTACGACACCCACGGGATGATATATGGTAGTGGATATTCGTACACCGCCATTACGCGGCACTTTATAAATTATAAAATTAATTATTTATATATTAAGTTAATTAATTTAGAGCGTTCTAGTTTAACTACGTGCGTTCTACTTCTACGTGGTAAAGCTATATTAATAGTATAGTTGTAGCACGAATGGGTCGGCTCGACCGGGGCAGGGCTACGCTCTCACAGAATACCAGCGTAAAATAGCAGCTTAGCACTGCTGTGTTTCGTATGGTGAGTGTAGAGAACCGGAGACCCTTTTTACTGGAAACAAGGCATTCCATCTTAGTCCTCGCGGGTGACAACGCATCTGCATTTTGATTCGCAAACGAGGATAAATGTAGATGTCTATGGGCCACAGCACCTACTTACCATCAGGTGGACTGTGTGCTCGTTTACGCACCCTATCCTATTAAAAAAAAACTATATAATCAGTAAAAATAATTTTGATATTTTTTTCCATTGCATGTTGTGAAACCAAATTACTAGCATTTAAAATAATAGCCTATCTACATGTGTACATATTATTGTAACAATTTATACAAACGTTAGTGATTTTTTTTTAAATTTAATCAATTTCCGTGATGGGTGAATTATCTTCATACGTAATTAAAATTATGCGGAAATTTCAGAGTGCGAGTCCTGATCGCACTTGTCCAGTTTTTTTTTTTTTAGTTTACAATTAAACACATTATCATACACATAAACTTTATAATATAATGGAATAAAAGTATATATATATTATAAGTGGTAGTAGTATATTATAAGTGGTAGAGCCACGCGGCAGCTTTTGCTGTCGCACGGATGGGCCGGCTAGAACCGGGGTGCTACCACGACCTCACAGAAAACCAGCGTGAAGTAGAGGTTTACCTCTGCGTTTCGCTTGGTGAGTGCAAGTGGCCGGAGAACCTTTTTACTGGAAATGAGGCATGCTATCTTAGTCCTCACGGGTGACAACGCATCTTCATTTTGATTCGCAAACGAGGATAGATGTAGATGTCTATGGGCCGCAGCAACCACTTACCATCAGGTGGACTGTGTGCTCGTTTGTCACCCTATCCTATAAAAAAAAGTACATTATCAATGGATTTAATTTATGTACTTTAAACGTTACAATAATACTCACTAAATACAATAACTAATCACTAACATACAAGAAATGACTAATTTATTGAAATAAAATTGCAACAGATAATAAATGGAATGTCTCTCTTATAATTTTAATATTTTATTTTTATTAATTATTATTATTCATCGTATTAATAGAGTAGAGACAAATTAATAATAACTGTGTTTTTCATTTTTTATTGTATGTATATTGTACGTATTATTCATATAAAGCCAGTTGAATTTATAAAATAGCCGTTTTTACTGTTAACGGAGTATTTACATGTGTTAGAGCCACGCTGCAGCTATATTATTATTGTACGAATGGGACGGCTCTACCGGGAAGAAACACGCTATGGTGAGTGTAGAGAACCGGAGACCCTTTTTACTAGAAGCGAGACATTCCCTCTGAGTCCTCAGGAGTGACAACGCATCTGCATTCTGATTCTTAATCGCGGGTAAGTTTAGATGTCTATGGACCACAGAATCCACTTACCGTAGGTGTACTGTGAGCTCGTTTGTCAAGCTTATTCTATAAAAAAATCTAAGCAAACAAATTCCTGAACAAAGCTCGTCTCAAGTACAATAAATGGCTAGACGTAACAACGTATGTTTATATATCTAATGATCACATCGAATTCTTAGTAAACCTGTTTGCGTTACTGGTTTGGTTAGTCTTATAATTATTAAACAATTTATTCTTCATTTGGACAGTCGTGATAAAACTGAGTGGGCAAAAATTATTGGTAACTGTCGTCTTATAGGTCACGTCCACCTTGGTGACCAGATAAATGAAAAACAACATCATTAGCGTAAGACTTTGTTACTATGTTTGCTAAACATGTTTTCATACCTATTACTTAAAAAGATTATGCTGGCCTTTGTAACGAAATAATAATTTATTATTATTACGTGGTAGAGCCATGGTGCAGTTATATTAATAGTATAGTTGTAGCACGAATGGGTCGGCTCGACCGGGGAAGGACCACGCTCTCACAGAATACCAGCGTAAAATAGCAGCCTAATGCTGCTGTGTTTCGTATGGTGAGTGTAGATTACCGGAGACCCATTTTACTGGAAAAGAGGCATTCCATCTTAGTCCTCACGGGTGACAACGCATCTGCATCTTGATTCGCAAACGAAGATAGATGTAGATGTCTATGGGCCGCAGCAACCACTTACCATCAGGTGGACTGTGTGCTCGTTTGTCACACTTTTTCTATAAAAAAAATTTATTAGATAAAGAATTTCATTTTCTAGCTGATAACGGTTATTTTCTCCTTAAGGGCCCGTCTGGGTGGGTACCACACTTGTACCCAATTTCCCCGCGATGATGGAGATGGGCAGAAACGTTCTCCTAATCTATACAAATAAATAAAATTGAAGTGTCTGTTTGTAATGTTAAAATAACAGCTCTTTACTAAATGCACATGAATGTATATACGGTACTTATAACAAAAACACAACTTTTAAAATTTTTGTCTGTCTGTCTGTCTGTCCGTCTGTCTGTCTGTTTGTTCCGGCTAATCTCCGATATGGCTTGACCGATTTCGGCGGGACTTTCACTGGCAGATAGCTGATGTTGAGATATTTGAGAAAAAGAATTGGAGTACTGAGCAATATAATTAAAACCCTAAATTACACGTGGGCAAAGTCGCGGAGAACAGCTAGTATAAGAAATAGTGGTTACCAACCCGTCACCCAAGCGCGGCAACTATGGCAAATATGCCCCCAAGAAGGTAACCTATAGGGAAGGCCTATGTTCAGCAGTAGACTTTTAATAAGCTGTAACAGACTGCATTTTATTCCAGTCCTCATTAGTACCTATATTAAGGTTGCAGTACAAATAGGTTGGTTCAATCGGAGGAAGGCCACGCTATCACAAATTACTAGCGTCAAATATATATTAGCAGCAATTTCATTGTGGTGGCTGTAGAAAATTGGACACCGTTTTAATTATGACGTGGCATTCGATCCTTTTCCTCAACGAATCAAATTTTCTGCATTTGGATCCCTAATCGAGGACTAATTTAGATTTGTCTGTTAATCCCAGAATCCACTCACCATCAGGTGGACTGTGTGCTTGTTTGTCACCTTACTTAAATTTAAAAAAAATACTTATACATTAATAAGGTTGGTAAACGCTGGTTTTCAGAAAATTTGTAAGAAATCACAAAAATATCCGAGATTCATTTTGTGAAAATAAGTTAGAATTTTTTTATGTAAACGAAGTTTTTGATCAAGTCAAGGCAACGTCAATAATTGAGTTTTTTAAAATTTATTTACATAATAATTGTTACGAAAATAGAAATCTATACAAATAAATAAAATTGAAGTGTCTGATTGTAATATCAAAATAACAGCTTTTTACTAAATGCATATGAAGGTATATACGGTACTTATAACAAAACCACAATTTTTAAAATTTTTGTCTGTCTGTTTGTTCTGGCGAATCTCCGAAACGGCTGAACCGATTTTGATGGGATTTTCACTGGCAGACAGCTGGTGTTATAAAGACTAACTTAAGCTACTCTTATTTAAGAAAAAGAAATATAATTAAAACCCTTCCGCGCGATAAAAAGTTAAAACCCATGAAGTCGTAGTAAGTTCCACGCGGGCGAAGTCAAGAAGATATTTAGTATATTGTGTTATTCTGTCAAAACACTTCATAAACTTCATAAACATTAACAACGTATTTTATTTTAGGGATTTGACCTTACTGTTTACAAACGTAATGTTAGCAAAGGTTTATTATTTTTCTACAAAGTCGTATTAAAACCATGACTTACATAAATCATGTTTTAGATCAAAAATTTCAGTAATATTGGGATATTACAACCTGTCTTTTAAACTGAATCTGACCTTTCTAAGTGTCAGAAAGTTGGCATTGTTTCAACCCCATGCCCCGGAAAGCAAAAACGCCGTTAGTCCTGCGTCGTGATCGTATCATATTACCGTCCCATTAGATCAGCGTAGGAGGAATTCAGGCCTCTGACGTCGGTGGCGTACGGTTGGTCGCGTACGCGTACGTAGCAAACTACGCGCCGCTGTCGTCAGCGTCGTAGTGTAGGGCTATATTATAGAACACAATGTACATTAGTACGCGCGACCGACGTACGCGACCGACGTCAGCGTTGGAGGAATTCAGGCCTTAAAGTGAAGGAATAAAGAGTACTGTGCTAACGCACACACTCGTGCACTATATTCTCTTCTGTTGAGACTGGCCACCGTGACCAAATTTGATCCGAAGAGCATTATTATTATTATTATTATTATTATTATACTTGGACTAGCTACGAAGTCGACTATATTAAACTATAATTTTAGTACGTGCATTTTAATAAATATTATAACCGACATTATTTAGAATGAATGTGAAGGTACGTGATTCAATGCGTACATTCAACAAAATCGTTCGAGCGTAATTTCACCGAATGAAATATCAGAAGTTATATTATATGAATTACCTGTTCGCCTTCGGCGTGAGTTTTCAATTCTAGTTACTAACTAGCCTGATTCACGGTAAGTAATACTAACGTGGCGATATCTATGTCGTCATTTATGTAGCTCAAAGACGAGATAAGAAACGTCGAACCAAGGTTTATTTATTTTCAAGTACCTAGTATATATTTTTGTTGGAGTTTATTATTTACACGTGGTAGAGCCATGCTGCAGCTATATTAATAGTGTAGTTGTAGCACCAATGGGTCAGCTCGACCGGGGAAGGACCACGCTCCCACAGAATACCAGCGTAAAATCGCAGCTTAATGCTGCTGTGTTTCGTATGGCGAGTGTAGAGAACCGGAGACCCTTATTGCTGGAAAAGAGGCATTCCATCTTAGTCCTCACGGCTGACAAAGCATCTGCATTTTAATTCGTAAACGAAGATAGCTGTAGATGTCTATGGGCCACAGCAACCACTTACCATCAGGTTGACTGTGTGCTCGTTTGTCACTCTTATTCTATAAAAAAAAGTAAGGATGATAAACTAACTCACCATCCACCTGATAGTAAGTGGGTCCTATGTCCATTCACACCTTAGTAAATACATTTAATTCATTGATTCATTACAGACCTTCACAAGTTCAATGCTGTTCAAACTTGTGAGTTCAATGCTGAACATAGGCTTCCCCCCAAAGAATTTCCACAAAACATGGTCCTTAGCCACCTGCATCAATCGACCACCTTCAAGTCTTACTAGATTGTCACACCGTCTAGTGGCGGGGCCGATCTACACTTTGCCTACCGGTATGAGGCTGCCACCCGAGAACCTTTTTTCCCCTTCCCTTTTCGATTCTTCGAGTGCGTTGCTTCGCTTCGAGTTCATTGCCGCTTGAGCTTACTATTCCGTTAGGATATATCGGTTACGGAAACCCCAAATATCCCGAAACTCCATAGCTCATAGCATACAGTTATGTACATACATCTATCCTTAATTAAAAATCAAAATGCAGATGCGTTGTCACCTCTAACGACTATGGAATGCCTCGTTACCAGTAAAAACAGTCTCCAGTTCACGTTACTCACGATGCGAAACATAGCAGTATTATGCTACAATTTCAAGCTGATATTACATAGTGCTGTGTTTATACCACAGTTGCAACGTGGCTCTACCACGTCACATAACATGGCACGTTGATAGACATTAAAGATCACAGGACGTTAAAATTTAAAACTTTCACCTGGACTCACCTCAGATTCCATCATTATCATCGTCATTTGCTAACGGCGGGGCCCCTTAATAATGAGGTAAAATATTTGACAGATGTTAATTTTTTATGAAACTGTAAGGGGTCTTTCTGTAGTATGAGTTATATTAATTATATTAGAAACTAGCTGTTCCTCGCGACATCGCCTTCGTGTTATTTGGGGTTTTAATTTTTTGCGCGGAACCCTAATTATTTTTCTGAAACAAAAGTAGTCTAAGCTACTCCTTATGACATCAACTATCTGCCATTGAAAGTCCCGTCAAAATCGTTCGAGCTGTTTCAGAGATTAGCCGGAACAAACAGACAGACAAAAATTTTAAAAATTATGTTTCTGTTATAGGTACCATAATATATACTTTTATATGCAATTAGTAAAAAGCTGTTATTTTGACATTACAAACAGACACTTCAATTTTATTTATTTGTATAAATGAATAAACCAAACTACAGTTATTCCTAAAAGTAGAAAAGAAATTAAAAGTGTTAAAATTTTAAGAAGCAAACCACTGTGGCATTGTTTTGTGTTTTTATAATACTCTAGAAACTGATAAACTTTTATTTAAAACAAAACTTCTCAATTATATGACATTGTGTAGTAAAAAAAAACCTCAGCTCAGACCCAATCAGCAACATCTGGTGAACGTAAGATTATTATCCCTCATTGCCACGCTTGTCAGTTGGGTTTTTTTTGCGCCCAGAAGCAATATAAAGGGCTACCCTCCGGGAAGCGGGGGAGGGAGGTGGTGAATGCTCTAAGCATACCACGTCAGCCGGCTGCGTGGTTATGTGGGATTCACTGTGAAACCTAAGTGCCTACCCACTAAACACCACCTGGGACTGGCATTTTTGTGATTAAGTAAACCAAGCGAAAACTAAACATAAATAGTCAATGCTAAATAGGTACCCACGATACAGGATTACCTAGTGTGGGTACCAACGGATACTTCAATGAGTTGTAGTTGTTTTCTGTAAAATAAACATTTTTCATTTTCATTGGCCTGTATGGCCTTTCTGCCGAATCGGAAGCGACCACCTTTAGGGAAAAGAGGGCGCAGATTCAGTTGGGTCGAGAACCACAGTTTTATATTGTTAATAATTTTTTACCCTCCCCGTTGCCTGTTTTGAATCGCCTTTTACGGGATTGACACTCACGGACGGATGATACGGCTAAGTGTCTAATTCTCCAAAAATAGTATGAAATTACACATTATTACGCGATGGAGCCTCGTAGAGATAAAAAATTACAAGGCTGGTTGCTACTAATGTAATTATTACGACGTCATTCGAGGTTACTTCAAGCCACCATGCATGGCTACCAACCAAAACGTTCATTGTATCAGTATGAGAAGTATCTGCAGGACGTTAAGTGGGTCGATCATAACCGTCGATAACAACGGACGATCGGCTGGGTCGTCACAGCATCCGCTACCGGTCAACGGACGCCTGCCATTTGTGTTTCTCCATTGTATTTACGTCGTCATTACGTGACAAGCGAATTTTTATATAGTTCATTTTTACTTACAGCCTTTTAAAAGGTAAAAGTTAAATAAAATTACAGCCTATATTCAACGCACTACTGAACACAGTTTGCTAAACGAGTGAAGTCAAAACTTTTAATCCAATTTAAGTTTGTTTTAAGAACTGTGTAATGGAGGTGTAAGAAAATCTACTATCCCATGTGCTTATCGTAAGAGACGGCAGAGTAAAATGGCAGCACTTGCTGATCACTATTGGCTTTAAAATTTTAGAATAAAAGTGAAGGCAATAATAACTATAAATAAGTGAAAATAAGTAATAAAAGAGACCCTTTTTACTTGGAAACGAGGCATTCCGTCGTCACGGGTGGCAACGCATCCGCATTTTGATTCGTAATCGAGGATAGATGTAGATGTCTATGGGCCACAGCAACCACTTACCATCAGGTGGACTGTGTACGCATTTGTCACCCTTATACTATAAAAAAAATTAAATGAAGTTAAGGCGAATATAATAAAGGCATAAGCCTTTATTATTTTTGCCTTTAATTACATTATTGCCTTGTATTTTATGTAAAAGAATTTCGAATTTTCTTTTTTTGTAATAAAATTTAGTCATCGTTTAAATGCCTTGGTTGAAAGATTCAAAGAACAAGTTTTTTTTTTTTTAATTTTATATTTTACTTCGCATTACCTTTTAACCCAAAATGTCAATAGAATTATCGTTCCCTTTTTGTCATTGAAGGTTACAATCCAAAAAACTCTATGCTTATAATTAGAGTAATTGTTAATCGTTTTCATAATTCTCTATTTGTATTTTCTTAGTCACTACTATACTTTTGTAAATATATGATTGTACAGAACCCTCGATGTTGAAGTCATCCACGCACTTGATCGATTTAACTGTTGAAATTATACCCAACAATTATAAAAATTTATTATTGCTTTAGTTGTAACAGTGGTGAATTTCATGAAATTTAAATTAGGCCCAAAGTAACAAAGCTTCCGATTAAATTACCAACTAGCTTAGATTTAAAATTATCGATCAAAATGATCTATCCGGACGAAGTCGCGGGCACAGCTACTCTAATATGTATTTCTGTATGCTCATTTATTTTTTTGAACTGTTTATTTAACGTAAGTCAATGGAAACAAACCTGAAATGGTAGCCGCCGTTCACCACCTCTTCAAATGTACAGATTTTTTACTCTCTGTCAGATTGCATAACACGACAAATATTTGTTTGACTTGTTGCGCTTACGCTTCGTCTGTACCTTTCATCGTTCCACAACCAGATTGAAGTGACCTCTGTCAATGATAAGATATTTAAGATTGCTGAGGCGATTGAAGATCATCTCACTTTGGTTATATTAACACTATGTTGTCACTATGTTATTATTTGGACAGGAAATAAATTGATGGAAAACATGTGCCTACACTTTTTATTTGTTTTACTTTCCTGAGATGGATATTTGATTTATTCACTCACATTTTAATATATTACTTTCAATGTATAACATACGCGCGCGCGTGACGTGTCCTTGGGAAATCATTTATATATATGATAACTCGGCAATCAACGGATCTTCAGTTATTTATCGATATTCCACGCATTCTACTAAACGGTTTGTCTTTCCTTTCGATTATAATCTGAATGTTTTCAATGGCTTTTGTTACGCTAAGACAGTGCGATTCACCATCTAGGGTTTCATCACCAGTTACTTCTTATACATGTTACGGCTAAAAGCCGAAGTGCGGTTACAACTAGTTCTAGCCGGCTGATACAAGGTGTATTCGATTATGGTTAATGTATAATACATAATAATTTATAAGTTAGATAAATGTCTACGGTTTTAGGGTGGCCCAAGGGCCACCCCAACCGCACCTTAACCTACTGTCGCTGATATTACTTGATACGTGTTTCCACATTTATACAAATTTATCAGTACACATAAATTAAAGGAACTGTTGCAGGCAGCAGCTAGTTCTAGCCGGCAAGAACTAAGTGTAACCGCACTTCAGCTTTTATCCGTAACATATATAAAAATCAATTACTGTCCGTTAGTCTCGCTAAATCTCAAAAACGGCGCGACCGATTTTGATGAAGTTGTTGTGTGTGTTTGGATGGGTGCCTTTAGATTCACATTTGGACGCGGTAGGTGGCGCTGTTGTTGAGACCCAGAAATCAACCGTGCGAAGCCGAGACGGGTCACTATTAATAATTAAAAATAATGCCTAAACGCGAGCTGCACACGCATTTTAATGTATCTTCATAGTTCCAAACAAACTAAGAATCCATCCAATACTAAATGGCTATTGAGCCATGAGGAAACCTACATAAATAAACTTCATCCAACTTTTATCAGAAGGTCACAGATGCTGCTACACCTGGATATCAAGATAAAATGCCCCACGGCCTCTAATTGTACTGACTCTCTAATATTTCAAACCAAAACACGTCAATGAATAAACTACTACTTAACGACTGATAAAAGTAAGAAGACAGTACTAACCCAAACGAACTCCTAGAAGAAGGGCCATGACCTAAACTCTAATGGAAAACTCCGATAGTGGACTCCTTGCTGCTTTTTAGATAATTTATCTATAGTAATAATAATAATAATCAGCCTCCAGTCGCTCCCATCTCATGGAATTGCAAAGCATCTCTTGTGATTTTAGCAATTCTATTAGAATAGAGCGGGGGACGGGTAAGTGTGCGGTCTTATCTATGCCCATCAACATAAGGATTTCTGAGGCTGAAACATACCGATATCAGGGTATGTCACATAACATGGGTAATGATGGGGCGGACATGAAGCAATCAATTTGCGATCTGTTTTTTATGCACGCTTGACCGAAGTGCTTAACAGCCTTTTGTCGGGCGTGAATAAGACACATGTATATAACGGTTGGGTCATGTCTGTCCTCATGTATACATTTGGCATACTTAGGTGGACTCGTACTTGCCGCGGAAGCATGGTGGGCGTGGCTTTTTAAGCGCGCTCACCATGCACAATCGCGAAGTGTGCAGCCTCCGTAATTACTTCCTGGCGAGATCGAATGATTCATTTTATGATGTCAATTCTTGTGATAATGGCAAGATACGATTAACCAGTAAAGAGCATTTCCAACCGTGAAACCGTATGGAAAGAGAAGGAGCTCCATGGGAGGTTCTACAAGGCTCTACATGAGCCTTTTGCAGACATGGTTGCCTCCCTTCACTGGCTACGGTTTCGCGACCTCTTTGGGGAAACCGATGGTTGTGTCTGTGCGATACACGATCAGGTTATTAAGACCAATAAATATTGGAGATACATCCTAAAGGATGGCGCTGTCGGCATCTGTCGAGCTTGTCGCCATCCCGGTGAGTCACTTAGGCATGTCACCTCCGGTTGTTCGGCGCTTTCTAACTCTCAGTATTTGGACAGACACAACCTAGAAGCCAAAATTTTACACCAGGAGCTCAATCTGAAATACAGTCTCGTAGATTGGAAACTGCCTAATTATAAGTACTTGCCGGAAGCCCTGCTCGAAAATGACCGCGCCAGGCATTACTGGGACCATCATCACAGACAGGACTATTCTTGCAAATAAGCCTGATATGGTGCTGATGTACCGGGTGCAGTTAAGGATATTTTTGGTCGACATTACCATTCCTTATGACGATAACCTCGTGAAAGCCGAAACAGATAAGCAGACAAAATATCTTGACCTGGCTCACGAGGTGACCGACATGTGGGGTGGTCTGCCGGTCGAAATTATACCTGTAGTCTTTTCTGCGAACGGGCTAATCCCGATCAGCCTCTCGCCCATCTGAGACAACTGGGATTCCGTGACGGACCGCTCCGGGCCCAAATGCAGAAGTTGGTGCTCCTCGATATCCGCTCCCGCATCGTCCGCCAGTTTCTTTCCCTTTCCCTCTAACCAACGGCCGTTTGGTCTCCCCTGCGAGAGCTTCGATTTGGTTAGGTTTTTATTTATATATGTATATTTATGTATTTATATTTAGTTATTGATATTTATGTATATTTATCAATTTCACTTATATATTTAGACAGCCCAACCATATGAGAAAACTATACAAATATCCCAAATAATAGGAAAAATATATATACAGTACTAATACCACTACTACTAGAGTCCACTACAAGTCCACTGCTGAAATATAGGCCTCGCCCATAGATTGGTACAAAGTATGCTCCTGAGCCACAAGTAGACTGCCTGAGTGTTAAATCACGTCGTCTTCCATCTTTTTAACAGTGGTAGAGCCACGCGGCAGCTTTTGCTGTCGCACGGATGGGCCGGCTCGAACCGGGGTAGTACCACGACCTCACAGAATACCAGCGTGAAGTAGAGGTTTACCTCTGCGTTTCGCTTGGTGAGTGCAAGTGGCCGGAGGCTCTTTTTACTGGAAATGAGGCATTCCATCTTAGTCCTCACGGGTGACAACACATCTACATTTTGATTTGTAATAGAGGATAGATGTAGATGTCTATGGGCTGCAGCAATCACTTACCATCAGGTGGACTGTGTACTCGTTTGTCACCCTTATCCTATAAAAAAAAATGTGTAGGGTCACCCAACTGCACTTACCAATACGAGGTTGTTATTCAGGAATCTTTCTTCCCCATCGGTCGTCGGTTCTGCTGTCTATATGGCCGGCCCATTGCCACTTCTTCACACATTCTTAGTATGCTACTAATCTTCTCTCTCCCTCTCTTGGTCTTCGGTGGATATGCTCGTTACGGAGATACGTGGTAGAGCTACGCTTCAGCTATATTTTGGTTGAAGCATAAATGGGTCGGCTCGATCAGGGTAGGACCACGCTCTCACTGAAGATACTCCGTCTCCGTGGCGCAGTGGCTTAGCAATGAGTTGCTGCGCTAGGGGGCGCGGGTTCGAATCCCGCACGGAACAAGTATTTGTATGGCCTACAAATAATTGTTCCGGGTCTGGATGTTTGTCCTTGTGAAATTTGTGTTTGTAAACTGCCTCCACGATACAGGAGAAAATCCTAGTGTGGGGGTAACGTTTTTTAAAATAAATAAAAAAACAAAATACTACTGTGTTTCATATGTTGAGTGTAGAGAACTTTTTTAATGGATACGAGGCATTCCATCGTAGTCCTCAGGGGTGCCAACGCATTTTTATTTTTATTCTTAATCAAGGATAAATGTGGTAGTAAATAAATGTCTATGGGCCACAGCATCCACTCACCATCAGTTTGTCACCCTTATTCTATAAAAAAAATATCTTATTACACTTTACAATACTTTTTAAATTTATACAATAAGAGCGTTGTTATTATTACAGTATAAAGTAATAGCAAAGTTATTACTTTAAAATGAATCTTACGATATTATAATTAAATTTTGTCCGACGCCCAATAATTTTACTTCGTCCCAATTTTATGTAACACACTTTTGATTCGCCTCAATAAATTGCGTCCATAATTAGGGGCCGTAACGTTTTAGGTTCCGTGATGTTTTTCGATTTCGGGCCTATAATAAAATTGAATAGCAATTTTCTTTTCATAAAATTATCATTTCTTATGTTTCATTCAGTTGTCAATCTTGTTTATATAGAAAAGTGTAGTTACAGCCTATATACGATTCACTGCATGGCACAGGTATCAATCCATTTTCCAGAGAGGATTATGGACCAATATATCGCGGCGCTGTCGTCGCGCCACAAACGGAAATACATCGAAGCCTAAATCGCACTATCAAAGTTCCGAAGTAAAAGCAGTATATACAGAGAAGCTCTGAACTATCACTCGGAGCGTCAGCCGCTCCCCGGGCAAAACTCCCTGGTATATAGTGTATTATCTATGGGCAGAACACTGCCCGGCGGGAGATCTCCAATGTTCCTTTCACGGCAAAAAATTTATTTCTGTTCCAGTTGTGACGCGTCATAATTATTATTAATAAATAATTATTATATTTAATATAAAGACATTTTAAATGTCTTAGAAAGTATATTTTAAACAATTAACATGCAATAAAAAAGTTCAAATATATTCATTTGGAATATTGAATATTGAATACTATAATATAGTAAACGCATAAAATTGTCTTTAAAAATCTCTAAATTTATTAAAATTCTGTTTCAAATATTCAGAATGTATTAAATATATACAAGTACAAGTCGATTATATTACAATAATAAAGATAAATAACATTTGTAATATAATTGAAAAAATGGATGAAAATTTTTCTAAGTTGGTTTTTTTATAGGATATGGGTGACAAACTAGCACACAGTCCACCTAATGGTAAGTGGTTGTTGCGGCCCATAGACATCTACATCTATCCTCTATTACAAATCAAAATGCAGATGCGTTGTCACCCGTGAGGACTAAGATGGAATGCCTCATTTCCAGTAAAAAGGGCCTACGGCCACCTGCACTCACCAAGCGAAACGCAGAAGTAAACCTCTTCACGCTGGTATTCTGTGAGGTCGTGGTACCACCCCAGTTCGAGCCGTCCCATCCGTGCGACAGCAAAAGCTGCCGCGTGGCTCTACCACTGCTAAAGGTGTTTTTGTATTACTCGGAAAATTTCTAAGTTAATGAGGTTGTTCATGTAATGTCCCTTATATGAGAGGCGTTGCCGGAGACACATACCCAAGGTTGTACATATATATGCGATGGTCGGCTGACCGACTACTACTGCTGTTTCACAATGACTAGTTTTACGTTAGGGACTTATGATAGTAAGATCTATGATACAAAAACATTAATATGGAAGGAATCTATGATGCATAAGTATTTTAATAGCAGAGTTACGACTTGAAGTCCCATATGTATAACACATAGTATGGTCTATGAAATAAAGCAAATATGTGCAAGGTATGTAAATTCTATGTCATTATATTGAAAGAAGTGGGACATATATGGGGCGGTCGGGTGACTGGCTGCTAATAGTATTGCAACAACACTATATAAATAATAATTACAAAAAAGAAAATAAAGTCATTCAACTGCCTTAACAATTAAGATCATTTAATTTATCAATTCTACTATCGAAGCTCTTTATTTGCTCAATAAATGTATATTCTGTATCTTATACGAAGTTCAATAAGTTTCACATCAATTAACATACATATTTGACTTTCTTAATTTCTCATTATACGAGTATTATGCAAAAAAAACTGCTTTTCTCTACGGACCCTCAAATTTCCACGCATAGCATTAATCAACTTTTCACTTTCCAAACAATAAAGCAAAGCGTTAATTTTTTAATCGTTTAACCTGATTTAAACAGCGAAGCTATTGTCATAAATTTGCAACAGTAATTGTGTATAATCAATTTGGACATGAGAAAGAGAAATTTAAATCTTTAATGTTTTGTAATCAATAATGTTGATTAATAAACCGAATCAAGTCAAGTAATTAACGCTATTTATGCTGCAGCTATATTATGGTTGTTGCACGAATTGGTTGGTCTCGACCGGGGTATAACCGCGCTCTCACAGAATACCAGCGTAAAATAGCTAGTCGACTCGACTTCAAACACAAGTTTGTTCCGTTACTCGGCGACGTTTTCCCGAGAAATATTGATCATCCGCATAGCAATGAATGTTACCGGTATGCAACATATCATTGATATGCAGAAGAAACAGCGTTGGTGACAGCACACAGCCTTGTGGAACACCAGCGTTAATAGGCTTGTAGTCGGAGCATGCACCGTCTACAACGACCTTGATGCTCCGATCTGTAAGAAAGCTGGTAATCCAATTGCACAATTTCCCGGGAAGCCTATAGGAAGGGAGCTTCGAAAGAAGTGCTTTGTGCCAAACCCGATCGAAGGCCTTCGCAATGTCCAAACTAACGGCCAACGCCTCCCCCTTGGACTCTACTGCCTCCGCCCATCTATAAGTCAGGTAGACCAGAAGATCACCAGCTGATCGTCACTAATCAGCTGGTGATCCTCAAGGTACCGCATCAGCTGGCAGTTAATAATGGATTCCATTATTTTGGAGAACAAGGAGGTGATGGCGATAGGCCTGTAGTTAACACGCAAGAATGCAGGCACGCACGCACGCACACTCGCGAGCACGCACGCACGCACGAATGCACGCACGCAACCTCACACGCACGCATGCACGCACGCACGCAAGCACGTACGCACACACGAATGCACGCACGCACAAATGCACGCACGCACGCATGCATGCACGCACGCACACAAGCACGCACTCACGCACAAATGCTTGCAAGCACGCACGCATGCACGCACGAATGCATGCACGCACGCTCGCATGCACGAATGCATGCACGGACGCACGCACGCAAGCTTGCACGCACGTACACACACTGGACAATAATAATATAATTATATATAATTATATATAAAACTAAAACTAAATAATATAATTAATAAAACTAAATAATATAATTATATATAAAACTTTTAAAATCTCTGAATCCCGAGGTATATTCATATTCAGAGGCTGAATAGAACCAAATTGATCTACATGAGGATCGTTTTGTGATTACACATCGTTATCGAAAAACATTGTACTTACATTTGAGTGTATTCCGGGTGGCGGTTTTCAAAACAAGATTTCACAAAATTCACTCAACAGAAAATAATTGCAAAGTATGTTCTGAAAATACTTAAATTTTCAATTTTCCCAGATTTCCGTAAAATAATGTTGCAATCTGCAGTTGACGGCCCGTATTTAAAGTCATATCAAATAGTTCTTGGAGATGCTCAGCCAGCACACTTGTATGTACTACTATTTGTTTTGTAAATTTTGTAAATACTTTAATATAGGCTTGTGACTTGATGATTTACCTTTTGTCATAATACTAAAATTTAACGTCCTTAACGTTGTTTATCAAAATCTGCATAGATTTTATTCAAATTTAAAGCGTTTTCAAATTAACCCTTTCGCTGTCCCGTGCACTACATATAGGTCATTGCTATTTTCTTACTATTGTGTCTGGAAACCGGACAGTGGAAGTGTTAAATCCATTCAAACAGACAGTCTACAAAAATATTTTATTTTAATAATATTGCTAAACATTTATTAGGAAATAATATGTAAAGCAGACACTTTCCTGTAAATGTTCTAGAATTTATAACATTTAAGAAACTGTTAAGATACTATGAAGGTTAATAAGTCTATTTATACTAATTAATGCAAATATTTTAATTTATGCACGTCAATAGTATAAGTAATTTTAAAATATTTTTTTTAAGATTACACCCGTCCGAATAGATGGAGAGAGAGACACTTTGTTTAGATTTTTTTACTATTCAAAGCCAGTGCTTGACTACCATTACTGTATTTCTTTTTTTTATACGTGGTAAAGCTATGCTGCAGCTATATTATGGTTGTAGCACGAATGGATCGGCTCGACCAGGGTAGGAACACGCTCTTACAGAATACCAGCGTACAATAACAGCTCATTGGTAGTGTGTTTCGTAAAGTGAGTGTGGAGAACTGGAGACACTTTTTACTGGAAATGAGCTATTCTATCTTAGTCTTGAGGGGTGACAACGCATCTGCATTTAGATTCTTAATGAGGATAGATGTAGATGTCTATGGGCCACAAGTATCCACTTACCATCAGGTTTTTTTTTTTTTTTTTTTTTTACATGGCTTTATAGTTTCGTGACCATTTGAATAAACAGATAAGAAAAGAAATGATAACATAATTAAAACCACACACATACACGCGCATCTTATTTGTTCTTACGAAAATCTATTAAAGCTCTATTAAAATAATTTGTTTGTTATTATTAATTATTACTAAAACTGACAAACAAGGTTAGACTAGTTTTCCGATAATTTTTATTTAGTGTTGTTTTTTTGTTTCTTTATATCTTTAACGAACGAGGTAACAGTCCGCCTGACGACTAGTCTACTGAACGTCATCACCAGCCCTTGTGAGGCCTGTGCCCAGCAGTGGGACGTATGTAGGCTGTAACTTTTAAGGGTTTATTATACTACTAAACATTACATGATTGGTAATAACTCTTGACTTCGCAATGGTGATTTCGGGATCTCGTCAACAGTGCCACCTACCACGTCTATTGTTCTGAACCGTCGAATCAACTTAATCACACATCAAAATCAATCCAGCCGTTTAAGTGGAGTTCAATTACATATACACGAACAGAAGTATTATAATATGTATAGTTATACATTTATACCTTTCCCTTGAATCATTCGGTCTATTGATGAAAACCCTATTAAAATCTGCTACGTAGTTTAAAAGATCTAAACGTACTGACGGCGGGAAGTGACATTAAATGTTTAATTTTTTAGCGCCCCCACCCTGATGGAATTTCGTAAAATCCGTTCTTAGCTTACCTCTACTCGGTGTAAGGAATTTTCTACCAAATTTCAAGTCTCTAGGCCTTATGGTTCCAGAGATATAGTGATGAGTCAGTACAGAAGTGAAAATCTCTTATATATTTTTTTTAATTAACGCACCCGCAACCTCCCTTACGGGTCGGATTTCGTAAAATCCGTTCTTAGCTTACCTCTGCTCGGTATAAGGAATTTTTCTACTAAATTTCAAGTCTCTAGGCCTTATGGTTCCAGAGATATCGTGATGAGTCAGTCAGTATATAGGTGGTACTCGTAAATCTCATGTGTATATATATTCCAGAACAGCGGTATTTTTTCGAACCAGTGCAGCGGTAAAATAATATTTTTGTAATCTATGTATATTGAATAAAAATGATTCTATTCTATGCGTGTTGTCACACCTGAGAACTATGATTAGAAGCCTCACAGCCTTCAATAATACTGGCTGTGTTACCCTCTTCAAAGTCAAAACTTTTTGTTCAATTTAGGCTTCTCTTATGAACGACTTTTGTTTAATAATTTCATATTGTATATGACAAAATAAAGAAATGTCAATTTACTTTCTATTGTGTCTATGAAACATACCTAATGGCTTCTGACATATGGCGATATAGCCATCTTGTACACGACAGAAAGCAACGTAAAGAGAGGCAAAAGTATTGTACTGCAATTGCCAATCCGGCTTCTAGTGTATCAAATCAATACAACGGCAAATTCTCATGTGTAGCAGTGGATTTTTATAGACTGATGAAGAAAAAGAAAAATTTGGGCAGTAGTTTTTTTTAAAGGATAAAGGTGACATACGAGCACACAGTCCACCTGATGGTAAGTGATTGCTGTGGCCCATAGACATCTACATCCATCATCAATCGAATCAAAATCACGAATCAAAATCAGATGCGTTGTCACACTGTCTCATTGTCTGGTTCTCTACACTCACCATACGAAATACGGCAGCGTTATGCTGTTATTTTACGCTGGTATTCCGTGAGAGCGTTTTCCTTCCCCGGTCGAGCCGACCCATTCGTGCTACAACTATACTACTGATATAGCTGCAGCATGGCTCTACCACGTACAAGTAAAGCTAATGTGGCAAGAGTTTGGCCATCTATTATAGTGAGATCAACCAAAAGATGAGTCACGTGCTGACATATTAGACATATGCGTTGTGCCGGACAATTGCGCCAACTTTGTTCACTGCGCCGTATATGTATAACTCACTTCTTCAAGATGCACAGCGCAAGACCGATAATTTCGAAAGGTGTTAAGGTGATGAGTTGCCCACGGAATGCAGAGACGTATTATTGAACACTTGTTGAATCTTATTTTATATTATTTTTATAAACTTCAACTCCGTGAAATGTAAAAGGAGTGAGAGTGATAGATAATTTTTATTTTCTACATTTGTCTTACTAAATGTCCACATGGTTTTATTATAACAGAAGGCTGATTTGACGGCTGTGTGTAAAATTTATCGCGCCATGGCGCAATTTTGAGTTAAAACAATAAGCCGTAATAGTAAACAGCGCCTGAATTACTGAGTTAATGCAGGAAATTTCGCCGAGTTACCCATGACTATGACAAACGCAGCGTTCAGCGAATCCCTCGCTTGATGAAATAACGAAGGGTAAGTCATGCAGGGAATCGATTGATTCAGGTGTATTATACGGTCCATGCGGCGATGATGATGAAGTGAATGATGTTACTTTCATGATTTAATAATCAAAATATTTTCCCACCACGTTACGAAACAAAGTAAGTATAGAATATAAATACCAATATTAACCTAATAAAACCTCTCCTCTACATAGTGTATTACCGGCCCTTATCATATCACGTGATAACGTGTTTAACGGTGTCTCTTTTGCTCTTCGCTTACAAATGGCGAATTATTAACTGGTTTATGCACTTTAAGTTGTATTTGTCAAGAGTCAAAAGGCTAAGAGTTCAATGTTGCTGAATCAGGCCAGCCATTAAGCTATGTTGAACTACGTAATACTAGTACTTACATTTAATGGCAGTGTTTAACAAGTACGGCAGTTATCAAGAGCCAATGAAACTAGAATTGGCGGAAATATAGTTGGAGGGTGAAAATTGATTTTGAAAGATGTAATTAAATCGAAAAATGTGTTTATATACGAAAACTTTTATTCATTTAATCAAATTGCCAACAAAACATATAGTCACAATATCGTACAAAATACTAACGAACAACTTCAAAGTAATTACGAGTCTCTGTAGTATATAAAAGTGACAACAGAATGCACAAAAAAGACATCCTTATAATAAATTACAAATTAAATGAGATATTAAACTTGATACTGATGTTCAAGTAGTGACATTTTTCTGCACGTGTAAGATGCATAACCAGCTTATGTTTTCTACTGCACTGCGATACCAGATATTTTTTCGTAATTGCTACATAATAATTCATCCCCATTAATAACCCCTATTTCACTAATCATTCCACGATTTATGTAGCCGACAGTCATTCTAGATGACAGTCATTCTAGGGGTCATTGTAGAAGCGTGCTCGTCGCGACCCCTGCCAGCCCTTTTCAGGGCTGCAATTCTACACAGCTGCGCACCCATGCCAACGAGGGTTAGGGCGTCCCCCCAAGGCGACGCACACCAGCTCGTCCCCGTTGGTGTGGAATGCAGCGCGCAAAGCGGCGATGGGGACCGCCACCCGTCACGCATAGCCCGACACGGCGGTCAAAGTTATACATCGAACAAGAGCCAAATTAGGAGTACTCATAACTGACGTGACGTATATGCGATACTATTTGGATGTGAAAGTAGCGACAGTGGGGTGTCAGGATTGTGCCAGATGAAAGTGCGTAATCTCTGGCTACTCGTGAGAGTATGTTTTTTTATGATAAAGGTGACAAGTAAACACACAGTCCACCTGATGATAAGTGGCTGCTGTGGCCCATAGACATCTACATCTATCGTCGTATGCAAATCAAAGTGCAGACACGTTGTCAGCCATAAGGACTAAGGTCGAATGCCTCTTTTCCAGTAAAATGGGTCTCCGGTTCTCTACACTCACCATAC
Organism: Parnassius mnemosyne; assembly: GCA_963668995.1. Taxonomy (NCBI): domain Eukaryota; kingdom Metazoa; phylum Arthropoda; class Insecta; order Lepidoptera; family Papilionidae; genus Parnassius; species Parnassius mnemosyne. The sequence continues at coordinate 31,602,455 of CAVLGL010000080.1, forward strand.
GCAACACAGCGGCATTGAGCCGCTATTTTACGCTGGTATTCTGTGAGAACGCGGTCCTTTCCCGGTCAAGCCGACCTATTCGTGCTACTACACAATTAATATAGCTGCAGCATGGCTCTACCACGTAGAAATGTTTATGTTAAGCTTTCAGATACCAAGAAACTTACACAATATAGCAGGCGGGTTGGCCACCGAAGTTTTTTTGGTTGTCATAAAAAAAACGCTGCTATCCATTTCCTAGTTTGTTACCCTCTATCGCCCGTTACGACACCTATTGGGCGATATGTGGTAGTGGATATTCTTACACTGCCACGGCACAGTAACATTAAGTCTAGCTATCACACAGATGTTTTATTTCTATAACTACGCTACGTTAATATACTATATTAAATGCATAATATTGTGTTAATACTTGCTACATATTGTAACATGCTGCGCAGTTACATTTCTGATATTACAGCAAACCCGTCAAATCGTACAACGCTTTACAATTAACGATTGGCTCACTGATATAACAAATTGTTTACTTAGTAATATCGACGAATAGGTTACTGTCATCGATTTGCCCAACTTTCTTTTAGGCACATCGTGATATTGCGGGTAAATAATTGACTAAATCATAAAAAGACGGTTTCACTAAATGCCCACGTCGATCACGATCTGCCCACGACATAGATAAGTAATAATTTCATTCGTAAATATATTTTATGCTATGTACAGCGGTGAACTTGCGGCGGCGACGGGCTGTAATCGTCAAAAATCAACTACGTTTCAAAATCTCCCAAGGGCTGCACAATGTGAAGCATCAACATATTGTGAAGCAGTATACTATGAAGAATAATTATTATAATATAATATTGTAACTTCAGGCTCAGAAGGGCTAGATCCCAGAGCAAATAGCGCAAATAATGATATAGTTATTTATTAATGATAGTGTCAAATTTAAATTTAAATTTCTCGACTGTTCAATTCGTGTTCTTCATTATCATCATCATTATCCGCCACAAGTCCACTCCTGCACAAAAGAGGGTTTGCTATAATCGCCACGCTTGCAAAGTGAATTGACTTAAACGAGATGGCTATATCGACATCTGTTTAAAGCTTCGAAATCATTCGCCGTAAGAATATCGATTACTTAAATCTTAGATGTGATATGAGCATCTTAAGCGTGATAATTCACTTATATTTATCCAATACGATATGATTTGTGGTCGGTTCACAAATTGTACTGAATTGTTTGTCCAAACATTCATTTTGCCATACGTATTACAAAAACCAGAATATTGTCACGATCTTTATTATGAACAAATATTACAGACCTATTGCGATGAAAGCGTTGAAAATCGTTTATTAAATGGAAGACTGATTCTGACGAAAGTCGATAGCTGGGTTACAAATCTCTTTTATATTTTTAACAACAATACGCTATCAGGATCTCGGTACTAACTCGCATTTAGTTTTATAATGGGCAACGTAATTGTTATAATGGGAACTGAAGTTTCATTGCATTGTTAATTGTATGTATGTTGGATAGTAATTATAATTATGGGAAATTATTTTGGAAGCTGCAATTCTGTGCTCATATTTTGTGATCGTTTCTAAAAAAAAATTGATGCAGCAAAATATTTATTAATTTGTTTATTTATCTGGGTGATAGATTTTTGATTTTAAGTGTAGCATATTATATGGAAGTAGAATTGAAATAAATCATGAATGTCGATGGATTCAGGTGGCTCAGGACCGTGTTTCGTAGCATTCCTTAGGGGAGGCCTATGTACAGCAGTGGACTTGTAAAGTGCTGTAACGACAATGTTAATTATGATGATATTTGAGATACTTATTTTGCTATCTATTAGAAAAATAATCTTGGGAATTCCCTTTGTCAATTTTACGACGCCTTCACAACTATTTTTCATATTTTCATTTTTGGTTTTACTCGGTGGTGAACGAAAACATCGTCAGGAACTTGCTAGTGTTAGAAACGTAAATATTCCAAGGACTTGTCCTCCACCAATGCCCCCGCATTGGTGCAGTACAGCAGACACTTCCCTACCATAAAAACCCAGTAAGTCTAGTCGTCGTAAACGCTTTAACTGGTCATGATGTCCAGGTGTCCTATCGGGGTTAAGGGTAAAGGGATTCAGTTTTTATTTCGAGAAATTGTCGGTAGCAGTCTGAAATCAGAAAGCTATGTTTAGGCCCCGTACCTCAGAAAGCACGTAAAGCCATTGGTCCTGCGCCTGATGTCTTTCCAATCGGATTACGTCCCATCAGACTATGAAAGGGAGAGAATAGAGAGATGGCTAGTCTCCGTTAAAACTGGCCGCCGTGACCTGAAATTCGTTAAAAAAGAGATGAGAGGAGGACTGTGTCCAGCAGAAAGATGTACGTAGGTTTTTTATAAAATTTAAGTGACAAACAAAAAAGGTTACAAATACGTTTTCACCTCTGAGGACTAAGATAGAATGCCTCACAGCCTGCAATTACACTGGCTCTAGATTCTACACCCTTCAAACCGGAACACAGGTGTTCGCGCACTGCTACTTGGCAGAAATAGGTAAGGGAGTGGGACTGGCCCAGACGAAATCCTGGGCAGAACAAGAGTCCTACCACTTAAACTAGGTATGAATTGTACATTTTTATACTTTAAATGTTTACTGTAAAGTTAGAAAAACAAAACTATGTAAGTACTTGCCAGTATTCTCATGATCATCGTCATCGTCATTACAGCGCTTCACAAGTCCACAGCTGAACATAGGCCTCCCCTTGGAATGTCACAAAGCACGGTCCTGAGCCACCTGCATCCATCGACTTCCTGCAATGCCAGGTGGGGGAGGGGAGGAGATTGATGGATGAAGTGTATTCATGACATTGGATATAAAAGGAAAAATTACAATTTTTTATTTCACTAGTGTTGACATTGGAATGGTATTCACGCCACTTGTGTATTATAAAATTTCAGTCAAGACCTCTTTATCACTTAGCCGAAAATTATCATACATCACTAAAGATATTTTCATAAAAATTAATTAAAATCACAAATAATTTAAATTAAGCATTCCATATTTTGGTATTATTTTATTCATTCCTAGAAGAGCGCTCATTCAAAAGATACAGCATACAGCCACACGATTGTGACAAAAACAAAACAAATGGCTATTGGACTGTCTAAAAAGACACAATGAAAAAGAACGAAGAGTTAAAAAGAAATAGACATAATATATTTTTTATGATGCAATTAATGAGCGTTAATAATTTTTCATTCGTCAGATGTTTGTGTTATTTAATACAGAAGTTGGTTTTTAAATAAAATTTTATCGGTTTCTAGAGTGTTAGATAAATACACAAAACAATGCCTCAGTTGTTCGTCGCCTAATGTTTTTTTTTACATTTTTTATTCTTTTTTTTTTAATTTTTCTACTTTTAGGAATATTTGTAGTTTGGTTTGTTAATTTCTAATCGAATTAATATAAAACATAACTAATATTACAAAAAAAAACACTAACGCTTAAATTTTCCCAATAAATTAACGTCCCCAGCATGTGCCTTTTCAAATATTTCTTCTCACTTCTACGTGGCGCCGCCCTGGTGACAAAAAGGTGTGGATACCCTCATTAGTCAAAGATTATTATGTAATTAGTTCTGCAATTATCGAATAAATATTTCACCTCACGACTGCTCATTGCCAATTAAATGAACATGACAGAGGGGGCCGCGAGGACTAATTGTTGCAGCAAATGAAAGAATGACAGTTGCAAGCAATCATTGCGTCATTATTAAGAACAAAACATAGTGCATTTTTACGAACCAATTATCTTTTTAATCACAAGACTATTATTTTAAAGCGATGGCATGCTTTAGTTACCAAAATCTTAAAATCTAAAAGTCTATGACACAAAACTGATAAATTTGATTTGATTTTTGTCTGTATAATAAATAAAAAAATAATCTATGTGACCCTTAAAAATATGGCAAAAATAATACCTACTTACTTATTTTCGCCGTTTCTTTTTCGATCACTGGACAATAAAGTTATAAAGATATTTCATTTAATTTCATCATTTAATTCGTCATTACTTCTCACACTAAGTAAGCATATATATATAGTACAATATTTTTATTTCAGGCATCACAGATTTAAAAATTAAGAACATTTCGACTTTTGAGATATATCCTTAATCTAAAAATATATAGCCACGCTGTTGATGCTGCCTCTAAAACTTTCCAATGAATTTAGGGCTTAATGCTTTTGAATAAAATTTCAACCATTAGGTGGCAACTGCCACCTCCGTTAATCAGCAAGTTGCACCGTGTTCAGTTGATCGCTGCTGTTTGAAGAAATGCTAACACAGTTCTACATGCATACAACCCCAGTACTTGGAACAAGCGTTCTCATTTATGAGAGGATTATTTTCATTATAACATTTATACAAATATAACGGTATATTATCACCGTAAAGAAATCATACATAAAGTAAAGTAAAGCTGTTTTACAAGTTAAAAAAAATGTTATCACATTAAAACGCACCTATTGTATTTTTCTCAGTCGCACTCCTCAGTTACCAGCACGTTAAACACCAACGTCGTTCAACTAGGCATCTCCACTCAATCATCATTCTTAGCCATTTGAAGGGTGGAGACCAGAATTTTTTTTACAGTTTAAAGATGTCAAACGATCATGCAGTTCCCCTGATGGTAAAGTGGATGTCGTGGCCCATAGACATCTACATTTATCTTTGATTAAGAATCAAAACGTAGATGCGTTGTTACCAGTGAGGAATAAGATGTTAGCGGTTCTCTGCTAACCCTTTTAAACTGCTATTTTACGCGGGTATTCTGTGCGAGCGTGGTCCTACCGCGGTCGAGCCGACCCATTCGTTTTACAACCATAGTTGCAGCTTAGCTCTACCACGTAACTTGAGACTATTAACATAGTGTCATATGAAATCATATGAACGTTTTCCCTCTGCTCTACCTAAAATTTCTAGCTTTTAGAGGTTGTCTGGAGCTCTTCTGAATATATTACAAATATAACATTATATGCTTATTTCGTTTCTTAAGAATTCCAATTAATAAAACTAGTTTTCACAAGTAGATTTACAATTTTACATTTTACATTACTTTATTAATGTCTATGAAAGCTTAATATCTATAAATTAACATACTAGACTGTCTTTGACAAACCGCGTATAAGTCTCTACGTTTAATATCGTATTTCAATTAAAAAAAAAACTATTATTCTAAGGATGCAACACCAATTCGTTTCACTTGGTATAAGGCCGGACCGCTTCCGCCACCGCTCCGCTAGTGTCCTGTATCCTTTGACTGGGGACTGGCGTGACCCACGAGGACAAATTGTAGGTGTGATTACATACTGTTAAAGTTTGCTTCAGTACGAGACGATGGTCGGGACTCGCTCTACCACTCTAATCTTCGTGATGCGCTTTTGATTAAAAGGTGGTGAAAAAAATTAGCTGGAATAATATTAATTTATCTAGTTGGAACATGAAGTGAAACATTTCAATTTTCAAATTTAGTGAATTTCTATTTTTTTTTTAATTTTTATAGTAACTAATTTTACTTAGAAGTGGTATATTAAGTTTTTTTTTTATTTTGTATCCATAAGTGTAGATTTCGAGAATTTTATAATTTATACGTAAGTATTTATAAGTATATCTTGAATTACAATAAAACATTTTGTGAGTATAATTTAATCTTGTAGAAAAAAAAACATAAATTGCATTCTTTTAAAATCGATATATAAATTCAAGTCTACGTCTACAGACATGTATGTTACTTGAGCCAATTGAACTATACACTATACCCAACGAACTCAGACCTTTAATGTATTCTGCCAAATAAAACTCTGTTACCGAATTGCAGAAGAAAACTCATCAACGGGACAGACCAAGTTACACTGGCCGTTTAGCTGTCCAACACTTACGTGTGTATAACTCTGATTCCATGTTTCCGCTCAGTGCCCTATGCGATTGCGAATGTTAATACATTTTGTACCCTAAAACTTTCAATCGAAGGTTGAGATTCTATCAGCAAACCGATGTCCTCTCTAGTAGCAAAGGAAATAGATTTTTAAAAGAAATTGCTCTCTTTATAAAAATTTATATTCATACGACTTTAACTTGTGACTTTTGCAGTCAGATATTGCTTGAACATGATATTGTCTTTTTTTGTAAAAGCAATATCAAGAATAATGTTTCACCGAGTAAAGAATATAAATTAAATAAAATTAAAAATATATTTAAAAAAATTAAACAGTTCCTTCCTAAATTATCCCTTATACTAATGTAGTTTAAGTCTAATAATTAATAAGGATTAAGATATACGAGTATCATATCGTACCGGTAGGTGAAGTGTAGAGCAACCCCCCACTAAATGGAGTGGCCCGATAAAACATGTAGGAGAAGTCGATGTACGCAGATGGCTCAGGACCGTGCTTTGTGGCATTCCTTGGGAAAGGCCTATGTTCAGCAGTGGACTTGTGAAGGGCTCTAATGGTGATGATGATGAGGACATTGGCAAGTTCTTACACAGTTTATGTTAGCTTATTTATGTCCCCGGATATCTACACTCACCATACAAAACACAGCACCATAACTGCTATTTTACGTTGGTATTATTTGAGAGCATGGTCCTACCCCGGTCGAGCCGATCCATTCGTGCTACAACCATAATATATCAGCAGCATGGCTCTATCATGTAAGTAATGTACAAAATTCATTTCCAGCCATGCATTACATCTTATAACTTACTCAGTCCACTACTGAACGTAGGCCTCTCCTATAGATTGCCTTATATTTTATAGAAATACTAACGCGCCAATCAGACGTTATTCTGCCCTTTCCAACGACCCTTCCTATAAAAATCCTTAAAATCGCAATAAAAATTTTTGAGGGTAATTTATCGGGATAAAAACTATCCAACTAACAAACTATCTATATAATTTGGACCAAAATGCACACAGTGTGCAAAATTTCATTGAAATCAGTTCAGTAGTTTAGAAGTCCATCGCGGACAAACAACGTGAGACGTAATTTTTATATAAGATAAGGCAATTATGGTATGAAATATTAACTATGGCAAAGGATTTTGCCATAGTTGCCACGCTTGACAGGGGTGTGGGCAACCGCTGTTTTTTATTATTTTGAGTCATTATCAGGAAGATGCTGCTGCCCATCTCCCGTTTCCCTCTATCGCCTCTTACGACACCCACGGGACGATATGGGGTAGTGGATATTCTTACATCGCCATTATACAAAAGTCAGTTAAATCTCAATATTGCAGCTGATCGGAAGTCGTGAGTCGCAAAATATTGAAATTCATTTTTACTAGAAGTTTAATATTAAGTTATTTGTAAAGTTAATAAATCATTTTTCAAGAGTGGAATAATAGTGAAGCTTATATTTTTATATTACATTTTTAATTACAGATAAATGACATTAATCGAGCAGAATGGAAGTGACGTGGCACAGAAGAAGGATAAACTTAATTGCAATTATGATATTTTGTGGAACAGCTGATGTTGAAAGCAGTTTGCCGGTGGATTTGGCATCCGAAGACAAAGGTATAATTTGATCTATCCATTTTCTCACTATTTTATTTACAAATATCGAAATTAAGAGAGGAATCAAATTTACTGAAATTAAATGAAAACCATGTAGAAGATATCGTCCCGTGGCTGTCAAAAGAGACGATAGAAGAAACTAAAATAAAAGATGGGCAGCAGAATCTCATAACAACTCAAAGTAATAACACAAAAGTAATAACTGCGATTACTCATCCGCCTGGTAAGTGTGGCAACTATGGCAAAATCAGTGGCAGTGTATGCAGGAAGTCTATTGTCTGTAGTGGTAGTATAGTGGAACGTATAAAGCCTGTAACTTTACTTCTATACTTTTATGTACAAAGTGTAATTTTTAGTGTTGATCTGTAAATAATAATGCGACTTAAAAAATGCTTCTAATAAAATTACTTATTTTTTAATTAAATAAAACTGCTAAATGTAACATAAACATTAATTTAGAATTTGCCATGTGGTGATGGCGTAAGGGAATCCTCCATTTCAGTGAATGTTTTTCGTAAAAGGTGACTGTGGGGAATGCCACAAACTCTTATAGCTTCCGATAGATGGCGGTTTATCCATAGACTAATGTAAAATTCAGAGCCGTCTGGTAGTGAAATCGTCAATCCACCACTTTGCTGGTTTGTCACCCTTATTCTATTATTTTAAAAAACCTGCCTAGCAATACGATCAAGGTCCTTCCTACAACGGGCAACGAGAGAGGTCCACAGGTCATCTGTGTTCACACAGTAAATGAGTACCGAAAACTATTTGGCTTCAAATTTTCACTCGGTTCTATTGAATGTGTGTACAATATGCAGTACGAACATAGACTTAGAATTTCTAAGTCTACGAGTACGGATAATAGAATGCACGTTAGTTTTACCTGCAAGAAACTTATTTTTTATAGAATAAAGGTGACAAAGGAGCACACAGTCCACCTGATGGTAAGCGGTTGCTGTGGCCCATAGACATCCCACATCTATCTTCGTTTGCGAATTAAAATTCAGATGTGTTGTCAGCCGTGATGACTAAGATAGAATGCCTCCTTTCCAGTAAAAAGGGTCTCCGCTTCTCTACACTCACCATATGAAACAAGCAGCATTAAGCTGCTATTTTACGCTGGTATTCTGTGAGTGCGTGGTCCTTCGCCGGTCGAGCCGACCCATTCGTGCTACAACTATACTATTAATATAGCTGCAGCATGGATCTACCACGTGATTTCTGAACCAAATCTTTATTGAATTTTTGAATTAAATACAATTTCCATCAGATAGACAGATAAAAAAATCCGATACCACCAACGCTAATTCTTAATTCTATTATTTTTTTAGCATTGCCACAAACAACCTTACAACTATCATCGACAACACCGAGTGTAACAACCGCTAATATTTCTACCTCGACATACGCTACCATCATACCTCCGATACCCCCTAGTGATAGAGACCGCTTCTTGACTTTCGCAGAGTCTGGCCACCATCAGACCTTCATGTTCGCAAAAGACAATACTTTTATACAATTAGATGGAGATATAATTCAAAGATTTCAGCTGAGGTGAGTTCCTGTCTTCTAATTTCTTTCGCTGGGTGTTTCTGTTTTTGTCCGTTTTAAAATTGGTTTTTGATAGCCATTTAGAATCTGACAAAAAATATTTTAGATACATTCTTTCTTCTTACGATTTACTCGGTCAATAAACGATACAATACAATTTTCTTGACAGAAAAAATTACCGAACTACGTTCGATTTGCAGTTTTTTACAAACCAAATTTCATTTTAAACAAGTTCTACCACTACTTTTTTTCTACAAAAAAATATCAATTTGTATATGGTTAACTCATTTTGGAATCAATTTCACACGATCGTTTCTTTTTTAATTACGTTTATTTTTAAAAAAAAAATCGATTATTGAAGTGATTTTGAAAACCGCACGTCACTTGCCAGTGTCCCGCGCAATGTTGCCGAAGTAAGGATCTGCGCCAGATTTTTACGCGCGCATTTCTCTTCTGCTACGTAAAAAATATTTTGGAAATAAAATAAATTGTAAATAACTATAGCTTAATGGAACTTATATAGACTTTAGTTAAACTTTTGTTTGTGTGTTTATTTCTCATTGTGTAAATATTTATTTATAACTTTGAAACAACATTTTTTGATTACTTTGTAAAAATCACGATTATATTCGCGGCCCATCACGATCTTTGCGACGACCGCTTGAAAATACCTAATGCGCTTGGAACACCCCGCCTTAACGTTGTCCCCATGTTAGATACTGCATATAGACACACATCTATTTCTGTTATATTGTGAAGGATTTGTGCATACATAAATTGCACATGAACCTAGATTGTTTATAACCATACAAAAATGTATAACAGCAGTGTCGCACTATGCTGGCAATGCTGGAAAGTGCCACAGCATCTTCTTAATAACAACGCAATAACAATAATAAACTCTAAACTTTAAGACCATTTTTACTGTAAATGAGGCATTTCATCTTATTCGTCAGGGGTGACAACAAATTTGTGGCTGATCAAAGGCCTCCTTTATAGATTATCTCACAAGATTATTTGCCATTGTAGCCACGCTTGGCAAGTGCATTGGTAAGTGCAGTTTTTTTATAGAAAAAGGATTACAAGTAAGTACACAGTCCACCTGATGGTAAGTGGATGCTTTGGCCTATAAAGATCTACATCTATCTTCGATAGTAATAATTTTTTTTTAATTAAAAATATAAAAACGTTACCCCACACTAGGATTTTCGCCTGTATTGTGGAGGCAGTTTACAAACATAAATTGCAAAAGGACAAACATCCAAACCCGGACCAATTATTTGTAGGCCATACAAATACTTGTTCCGTGTGGGATTCGAACCCGCGGTCCCCAGCGCTGGAACTCATTGATAAGCCACTACAGCTGCATAATAATATTTTTTATATGTCCTGAATCCAGTTAAGATTCTATATTAACACTTATTTGAATTTAAAACTTTGAGATGAGTGTAGTATGTGATAACTACATGAACGTACGCAACGGGGCAATAGCAAGATCAAACCACTTAAATGTGTGAATTAACTTCGCACTGCCACTATAATCGCACATTTTAACGTGGAATTATTTCAAATCCCTGTTCAATAATAAACTCAATTATTATGACGTTAGACTCGACCTTTGAGATTTTCTTTAAGTGCTACCTCTAAAATACTTGAATTATAATAAACATTACCTTTCAGGTTATGCAGAGAAATATCATTCAAGTTTCGAACAAGATTGCCTCATGGTCTCTTAGTATACCACAACGTAAAGAATCCAGTTTTTAAAATGCAGCCTTACGCTTTGTATGTTATCGTGGAGAAAGGAGAGTTAAAAGGTATGAATTCCTTATTATTGCAATGAAAATTCGTCAATAGCAATAATTTTTAAACAATTTGATGAAAGTTTACTACACTTTTATTAGTTTATAGAAGAAAGCAGTCCACGTGATAGTGAGTGGATGCTGTGGCCTATGAATATCTACATTTATTCTCAGTTAAGAATTAGTTGTCACCCATGGGTACTTACATGAAGTCCCTCGTTACCAGTGCCTAAATGCATGTTAAGATAATACCCATCTTTCCATTACAGCCCTTTACAAATACACTGCTGAATATAGGCCTCCCACAAGTAATGCCACAAAACACAAAATACTTCACATTATAATGATATACCATATTGCAAAAATTAAGGGGATACTGGCGATAGCTCGAAGTTGATGAAGATAGTATTGTAAGTCACCCAAGCGAATAGAAAAATCAAGTAGTTGTAATATTGTTTCCACTAATAGTTTATATGCGCAGATATTTAATACACAAAATTGCACCACTTATACGTACTCGTATCAAAATTCACTTGAAACCATTAATGAAACGATAATACAGAAGCAACAATCCGCTGGCGGTCAAGTTCCCGCCAAAATACTTCTTTAAATTTGAATTTAGAATACAGAAAATAAATTTTACAGAATAACATTGACACTGAAATATTTTTTTATTAATTCACACATATACCAAGACACTGGTTATTTCATACTTAAGTTTCTTCCAGAAATCCTGGTACCTGGACTTAGTATGTGCTATTACTGTCATTATTAAATTATCATGATTTATGTTATAATGCACACTAAGTCGTACCGCTAGGTGATGTAAGCTTTGGATTTATATTATATTTTTGTTACAAAATGTAAAGGAACAAAAAATTTCAGTACGTGGTAGAGCCAAGCTGCAGCTATATTATGTTTTTAGCACGAATGGGTCGCCTCGACCGGGGTAAGACCACACTCTCACAGAACACAAGCGTAAAATAGCAGCTTGATGCTGAAACCGGAGATCCTTTTTACTGGAAATGAGGCACTCCATCTTAGTCCTCAGGAGTGACAACGCATCTGCATTTTGATTCTTAATCGAGGATAAATGTAAATGTCTATGGGCCACAGCTTCCACTTACCATCAGATAAACTGTGTGCTCGTTTGTCACCCATATTCCATAAAAAATAAGTGTATATGGTAGTGTATTATGCATAAACATATATGTATTTGACACCTGTACTCCATTAAGAATCATAATGCAAATGCTTTATCATCACTGAGAAATAACATGGAACCGATATGATGATGATTCGGAACGCAACAAGGCCATGCTACTATATTACCCTAGTATTTAGTCTTCTGAACTGTAGTCGAGCCGACTCAATTTTAATACATAATACAGCTACAACGTGACTGTACCACGTAAAAGAATTTACAGCATACAACTAAGAAAGACAAAAAATAAATATTAAGAACTTTATTACGAATTCCAGTTGTCCACGTTTTTGGCAAACATCTTACATCAGTAACAGTAGGACGGGCCCTGAACAGAGATCAGTGGCATAGTGTGGTTGTCACCATTGACGTGCATGGTGCAAGACTGATAGCTAAAGTTGACCAACTCAAAGAAGAGGTTTACTTGAAGGTAAGTTTTAAAAGCATATTCGTTATGAAATTGACTAAACAAAGATTATAACGTCCGTATCAAACCTAGTAGTAGTTGTTGGGAGCAGTACATTCGAAGTTTTTGACGAGTATTTGACGAGTTTACCTAAGACTAATTGTGCTACTAAGTAAACCCAACTTCGACCGAGAGGTCAATCGACGACCAACTTCGTCACGAATACCTCAAAACTGCCTAGGCAGTGATGAATTAAGGATCTGAGACGTAGTTCTTTCTGTTGGTTGTATGAGGCTCAACGTCGATCAGCGTACTATGGAGAAATCACTTCTTTTGCTTCTTTTTCTTCTGTTTGCATCAGTACAGCACTGTTAATCTTGGCAGGAAGATTTGCCATAACAATCCCCGATATCACGCATTTTGATTGCGACTTATTAAAAGCGATGACGTCTCTCTGGCCTTTCTCATAGTCGCCTCATATACTCACGGAACAAAATAGTGTGATGGAGAATCAATATAGCGGAAATCACTTCTATATGTGAAAAATTCCTGACCCCTAGATCGTTTTAATGGTCATGATGATCGTCAAAAAAATTCCATGTTCATAATAGTCTATATTGAATAAGTACATACAAGTCATTACGTATAACATATCACATATATATCGTACAAGTCAACTAAAAAGGACGAACATTATGTCACCCTTATCCATCGAGCTCCTGCATCGCTTACCAGATCGCACTCTAGTGGAAGTCCGTACTAAACTTGGCTTACAGGTACGAGGTTGCCACTCAAGAACCTTTCTTCCATACCGGTTGTCAGTTCTTCGACTTACATGGCCGGCCCATTGTCACTTCAGAAAAATTATGTACTGCATATGAATGAGAAAATGATGAATAACAGAATCTAAAACAAGTTTCTTTAAATAATAATGTCCTCCAGACCGAATCACGGTCACGGCAGCCAGCCTCAACGGAGACTAGCCATCGGCGCAGGACAGGATTATAGTGCCCAAGTGTATGCGCGAGCACAGGTGCACTCTCCATTCCCTCATTCTCATAGTCCGATGGGACGGTAAACTAACACGACCGGAGCGAGATGAGGCCCAGGACCAACGGTTTTAGACGCTTCCCGAGGGTGAGACACCGCCAGCTTCCTGCCTCCGGGGAGCTACTGAGAATTTCTTGACGGAAAACTCAATAACTGGTTTTTGTTTCTTTAAATAATAAATTAAAAATCTTATTAATTATCGAAATCTAAAAGCACTCACTAACATTAGTAATAGCAATTTAACGATTTAAAAAAAAACTAAATCATTTTCGGAGATACATGGAATCCGCCAACATGCATCATTTAATTAAATTTTCATTGGTAAATTGTAAAAATCTAAACTAACAGCAATATACATTGTAAGCGCTCTACTTTATAATTTTCGATATTCATTGTAGAGATATTTTAAACCCAATTATTATTTTGTAGAAAATAAACCAGTTTTGAAAAGTAAATTGGAAGCAAGGAATAAAATAACTAAGGGATATTTCTCAAATAGTATTAATTATGTATAATTTATATTTGTATTTCAAGTTTAAAATAATGTAAACTTTGTTTTACTGCTCAGGGTTTGAGTTTCGATACCAATTACGGCATTACGGACAATTTGACTTCAGTTATTCTAATTGGAGGTAAGTTTATTTGGATATTTTCAATGAGTTTTAAAATCATACCTATTAAAATTTTTTTTTATTTACAATATTAAAAACTATTATCATACTAATATCATATATAAAAAAAAACTAAAACTAGAAACTTAATTATCATATAGTCCTACTCCCCGCGTTATCGTGCCAAGAACGCTGGCTGCGTTTCCCCGCTGAATGGCTATACTTAGTCTTTGAGCGAGGAAAGAACCAGCCCTCTTATCACCAGCAGCAACGACCAGCTGCGGATGGAGTTCCTTTAGGAACTTCACCGCACGTGGACCCCACGGACCGATAGTCTCTAAATATAAAATTCATTTATTAACATATCATTCAAATATATACAATATTTATTACCATAATTAAAAAACTAAACCTAAAACTTTAATTATCATACAGTTCTATTCCCCGCGGAACGTTGGCTGCGTTTTCTCGCTGAATGGCTTTACTAGCCTTTGGGCGAGAAAAGAATCAACCCTCTTTTCACCAGCAGCGACGACCAGTCGCGGATACATTTCCTTTAAGATTTTTACTGCACGTGGACCCCACAACAATAGTCAGTAGTAGTAGCCAATAGTCTCCACAACAAATGGCACAAATATATAGGCATCTCTCAGAGACTCATATTGGCGCCATTTACTTAGTTCAGCTACCTCTAATGCCGCCCGGCTCTAAAATAAAATATTACATTAAAATAAAAAGAAATTAATATTAAAGTAAAAAGATATAGAGCCCTAAGTTATAAGGGCCTAAGTTGTATAGATCGCTTAGTTACTATACAATATTAATGTATAATATTGTATAATAACTAATATATAATGTATAATAATATGAATATAGTGTTTTAATATGTATGTAATGTAAAATAAATATATTATTATCAGGACTGAGCTCTGAAGAGAAACTCCATGGGGTTAAATACATTATAGAATCATTCGTTGGTTGTATTAGCGACATGGTTTTAAGTTCGGGAAAAGCTGCATCGGACCTCCTCCCCATTGTACCACTGATTGCTACAAAACATGAGAACGTCAAGGAAGGTTGTATAGACAAATGCCGAACTGTAGAAAATTTGTGTTTCGAAGGTTCTAGATGTATTAACGAATATAATGGATACAGATGCGATTGTTTCGGTACTTTATATGAAGAGCAACTTTGTGATGTTTACAGTAAGTATATTATATACCTTATTAATATATAATCATCATAATCATCATCATTATTACAGCCCGTGACAAGTCTTCAGCTGAACATGTGCCTCTCCCAAGCAACATCACAAAACATGGTCCTCAAACAACTGCATCCGACAACTTTCTGCATGTCTTACCACTTACCAGTACGAGACTGCCACTCGAAAACCTTTCTTACCCATACCGGTTGTCGATTCTTTAAGCTATATCGCTTGCCCATTGCCGCTTAAACTTACTGAAGTAATCCGATTATATCATTTAAAATTAAGAACTAACACTTTTTGTTACTTTAGTCTACATTTTATAATAAACGAGGTTAACCACGTTTGATAACTATAACCCTCTCAAAAAAGGTTTTCGTAGGTTTTTACTTTGTATTTACTTTTTTGCATTTCGAAGAAGAATCGGCAATGACGATCAACATTGAAACAAAATTTTCTAAAAATGGTTCAAAACTGCTAAGCTCCGTCATCATTGCAGTTATCTCTATCTTCGTATAATCGCTTTATTATTATAATTTGTTTTATATTACATATATTTATATATTTGTGTTTATGTATATGTTTACTTTTCTTTAAATGTAAAAGAAATGTAATAAATAAAATGCTTAGGTTTCTTTTCTCTGTAACCACCTTCGTATTGATAGGTAACACTGCCCTTAGTTGGACTTAGTATTCTCTGTTTTAACATTAATTCCGTTTTTTGATCTTGTACTGTTTTTAAGGTTGAATAAAGATTAAAAATAATAATAAATAAAATCTATTTTAAGACTCCACTTATTCTCTTATATCTTAACAGAGATTGGCAGCAGCATCTTCCTTTTAAAAGTTAAATAAAAAAAAACTGGAGTTGCCAACCCGGTTGGTAAGCGTGGCTACTATGGCATTCCCTCCCCCCCCTCCCGGTGAGACAATCTAATCTATATGGCCTATATTCAGCAGTGGACTTTTGATAGGCTATAATGATACTGGTATTAATATTATTAGCTGTGTGTATTCCTTATTACAATTAACATATAAGCATTGATATATGGATGTGAAATAAGCGAGTGAAGTATGTCACGATCCTGCAAAACGAAGCCCGTAGTCTCCGCCTACCGCTCTCGGCGGCAGGCATCAAAGTGTTTGTATGTATGATTTTCTTTTTCTTCTTATTGCCAGTCTTAAGTTCATCATTCGTAAATATATGTTTTCTATCAAGAATGTGCAATATGACCCCCTTTTCCTTAAAATATTTTCTTGTACCATACTGGGCAGGCGAGTTGAAGAGCGCGCAATCCAAATGATGACTATTTTCTTTAACTTAATTGTTAGTCTTTAAGATAAAATTAGACTTAAACATTCGTATAATTATAATTACATTATAAGATAATTAATAGAATCAAGCGTTACTTTGCCGAAATCCATTATATTAAAGTTTAATACTTTCATAAAAAGTTGAATTAAAAAAAACTGAATAAATTTGAAAATAATTAAAGTTATAAGTTATTAACAGTGACATAATAAAATTCTTGGCTAGTTTTCGATTGACTAAAAACAGCAATTTTCAAAAATTTTAAACAATATGAATAGTGAAACAGCACGTGTCACCGCGAATCGAATTCGTGATTGTCTTTCAACGGTTCGGTAAAATTACAAAACATTTAAGAAAAATATGCTTGTTTGTATAATTACAATCCGCTATGTAATTTTCAAGTTTTCAAGTCAGAGTTATAAAAATACTAAAAATATTTGTAAACTTTCACTGAAAGTGATTTCATACTTTTTTATAATTTTAAAGTTGGAAAAATTTACTTCAAGGTTTAAGATCGGTCAGAAATTACAGAGTCTAATACACCTGAAAATTACTCGTTTAGAGGCGAAACACGTGTCGTATTATCATCGGTGGTCTTTCCTAGGGTAGTGGTGGTGCGATTAGTGGTGCTGGGATTAGTGGTGACGGGGATAGTACACACAATTGAGGGAGAGGGGAAGGTGCTCTTCAAACTAAGTAAGACACATCATTTTATTTTATTGAGCGGATATCGGCAAAGTAAATTTTTCCAACTTTAATTATATTATAATTTTTTTTATAGGATAAGGATGACAAACGAGTCCACCTAATGGTAAGTGGTTGCTGTGGCCCATAGACATCTACATCTATCCTCTATTACAAATCCAAATGCAGATGCGTTGTCACCCGTGAGGACCAAGATGGAATGCCTCATTTCCAGTAAAAAGGGCCTCCGGCCACCTGCACTCACCAAGCGAAACGCAGAGGTAAACCTCTACTTCACGCTGGTATTCTGTGAGGTCGTGGTACCACCCCGGTTCGAGCCGGCCCATCCGTGCGACAGCAAAAGCTGCCGCCTGGCTCTACCACTGTTAAAAGTCACAATCACAATTACGAAATGTAAAACAAACATTAGATATAACTAATTTAAAACTTCGTAAAACACCATTATATATGTTTCCAAAATTATGATATCAAATTTTGTTACACAAACAACACGAAATTGTACTTACATCAAATATTTTTCTTTGTTAGCAATTTCACGGAGCAAATGGACTACCAAAATTTTTACGCTCCTATAAAACATGGCAGTATATTCAAAGTACTAACTTTTTGGAATAAAAAAAACGCTGTAACATAAAATATGTGAGGGTTATTGTAATTAATAATGTTGAAACAAGAGAACTCTGTATTTACTTGCTTTAACATTAATGATTTAAAAATCGGAAATTTTTAATTTTAGAAAATATCTGCTGTTCAGTAGGACACAGATACGAGTTATACGCCGTGTCACTTTTGATCACTCCATGTTGGCTGAAGGTGTTGTTAGAGGTGACTGCTATGGGATATACCACAAAGATCTTATGTTTTTTTTTTACTAGTCTAAGCCATCGCTTAGCTACAAACCGACCTGATTGTAAGTGGTGATGTAGCCTAAGATGGTGAAGCGCACTGATTTAACAAAAACCTATTCACTCTTGCTTTGAACACACCCACATTGTAATCGTATGGAAAGACAGATGCTGGCAACGTATTCCACTCCATTGCTGCACGCATGACGAACGATGAAGCAAACCGTTTGGTTTGAATGGGTGGTAAGTCAACAACGAAAGGGTTAAGACTGGCCGAACGTCTGGTTGACCGATAGTGGAAAGGAGAGGGAGGAAATAAATTATGCAATTCCTGTGCATAATCTCCGAAATGCATCCTGTAAAAACCGAAAGGTTGGCTACTTTGCGCCTGATTCTAATAAATATCCAAATCGGCGACGGGAAGTAACGTCAACGTTGTGAAACAACTGGTACTTCGATCGATATTCCTACTGGAAACAGTAACGATTAAGCTAAATTCTATCTGCAGTGGGAGAGGCCCATGTCTATCAGTTGGCTTTTATGAGCTGATGAAGTAGGAAAATTAGAACACATCAAATTGATACATTATAAAATAATTATAATATAATAATGATATATCAGGACCATCCAAATATTCTAGGTTCAAATCCAAATGTCTTCAATACATCTCTCCGTGATATTCTGAAATAACTGAAATAATTGGCCTCATTTATATACTTATACTTATATACCTTTGTTCTAACTTTAAATCTGTAACAGACCTCTTGTAATCTGCTGATGACGTATGGTTGTTTGCAAGATGTAACTCTTTATAATTTACTTCATAAACACATGTTTTGGCTTACAGTTTAGTACTTAATCATTTAATTTTAAGAAACTTTTATCTTCACAACTGTAGACTATATTGAGTTAATAAATAAAATAAATAAATAAGATAAATTATATGCCAAATATAAGGAATAAGGGTATTATCATTTCGCGATTTTCGTATTATTACGTAGTACTATTATTTATTCTGTTGTATTATCCTTAACTTAAAACTAGGGAAAATATATAAATATATACATTATAGTGACAGTGTTAAAATATCCACTTACTCATATCTTCCTGTGGATGTCGTAAGAGGCGATAAAGAGAAAGTGCTCATCTTATGGGCAGCAGCATCTTTATAATGACTACAGGAAAATAAAAACCTGTAAGCGCCAACCCACCTGCCAAGCATGCCAACTGTAGCAAATAACCCCCTTATAAGGCAATCAATAAGGAGGTCTACGTTTATTAGTGGACTTTGATAGAGTATTATGAATGAATGATAAAATATTTATTAAAAATTGCAGCAAAAAAATATAGATAATAAACCTTCTTAAAAGATCTAATCGACCAAAACGCCGCCAGACAACTCGTTAAGTTTTTATATACGTTGTTACGTCTGTTAGTTATTCGCTATAATTAACGGGCATTAACTTTACCTAACCTAATGAAATACTCATCAGGTTAAAATTAAAACAGTAATTTTAAAAAAACGGACTGCGTAAAAAGGTTTTATATCTTATGTCACTTTTACAACTAAGACGATTCTAACATCACCCCATATGTTATGAAACATCAAGCCGTTTAGACTACAGAGCGTGCCAAAGAAATAGACTTACAAACATTACCCTCGTTGTGAGGCAGTCGGGTAAAAATGTAACGTCGCAAGTTGTTTACTATAACACGTACATATACTTTAGACCACTACTAAATATGATATGAGGAAATTTGTAATTTATTTATGTATTTTGGGTAGATATGTAAGTTTGTTTATATACTCTTATATATGTATGTTTATGTATATATTATATGCTTTACTTTATCTTTTATTATGTATTAGTAATTTATATCATTTCACGTGTTAGTTATTTATATGTTATTTTATTGCATTTATTATCTATATATCGCATGTATTGATATTATATTTTGTATAATTATATTGCACCACCTACCCAGTATTCATTGTTTATTCCTTTACACCCTTGGTTGCCTGGAAGAGATCGCTATGTAGCGATAAGGCCGCCAAATTGTACATTTAATTTTGTTGTTATGTGATTTGTTTATTAGTTTGTCGTGTACAATAAAGTATATTCATTCATTCATTCATAAATATTGCCTTGCCCAGAAACTTGCCTAGTACAGTACGGCACGGCAGGTATGGTAGCCTCAAAACACGGACTAAAGCAACTGCATCCATCGCCTTACCATATGTATAAAAGCCAAGGCGCGCAAACATTTCATTCCCGTTTTCCATAATTTCTTCATTCTACTATTTCTAACAATCCCTTTGATTTTTCTGCAGAAATCTATATTATCTTTAAACGACAATTCTAACTTATCCCGCCTTCATCACCACTTGACTGAACTGCACACGTACCTATTATCAAGTAAACACGAAACCTCGCTGAGTCACTACGAGCATTCTTACATTCTTATATGGAATATATAAATGAAAATAACCTCTGGAAATGAGGCGATCGCCACCATGCTGGTTCTATAAAAATTCATTTAGAAATTGTACCAACAAATTTATTGTAAAGTGAAATATGACGGCCCCGTGGTGCAGTGGCTTAGCAATGAGTTGCAGCGCTGATGGCCGCAGGTTTGAATCCCGCACGAAACAAGTATTTGTATGGCCTACAAATAATTGTTCCGGGTCTGGATGTTTGTCCTTGTGAAATTTGTGTACATAAACTGCCCCCACGATACAGGAGATGATAATAGTGTGGAGGTAACGTTTTAAATAAAATAAAATATGTTAAAAAAAGTTCCACGGAGTTTCTTGCTGGATCTTCCCAGGACAGAGGTATTTTCCTAATTTAAAAAATGACTTTCAATAAATATTATGTAATAATCAATATGAAATTAAAAATCATTTTATTCTATTCTATTCTATACAGCCAGTAGTTGACTACCAGATCTTGCACCCAGATCTTGTCTATAAAAGGTCCACTGCTGAACTTTGCTTCCCTATAGATTGAATTATATGTCGCGATGCTTGGTAGGCGAGACGCTGCTAACCCATCTTCCAGTTTGTTTCGTCACCTAGTAGATAGTGAATATTCTTACACTGCCACTACACAGCTACACATTTATTCGTGGTAGAGTCATGCTGCAGCTATATTAGTAGTTTAGTTGTAGCACGAATGGGTCGACTCGACCGGGGAAGGACCACGCTCTCACAGAATACCAGTGTAAAATGGCAGCTTGACACTGCTGTGTTTCGTATGGTGAGTGTAGAGAACCGGAGACCCATTTTATTGGAAAAGAGGCATTCCCTCTCAGTCCTCACGGGTGCCGACGCATCTGCATTTTGATTCTTTATTAAGGATAAATGTAGATGTCTATGGGTCACAGCAACCACTTTCCATCGGGTGGACTGTGTGCTCCTTTGTCACCCTATCCTATAAAAAAAAACATAAGTTAGGTTATTTTTAAAAGAAATTGTTTCATGTTATCGAATACGAGTTAACAAAACTTAATAATTCGATTATCTTTTAATACAGAATTTCTCGCTTGCCTTATTGGACTGACATCCTTAGCCTCCTTCGATCACTTTCACAAATAATTGTAAGCGTTTTAAAAATTTTCGATTACGTCATCATTTATTATTGCAGCGGCGACAGTTTTGACGCTTCGAGGTTCAAGTTACGTGTCTTATCGTGTTTACGATTGGAAAGACCGGGTCCACTCCACCAACACGCGGGTCAGTCTGCACTTTAAGGTAAAAGGTTTTTGTTTTTAACAGTTGTCACGTAATGCAATTACATGGCGACGCCCAGTTCGAAATTTAAAAGGAATCGGAATTTGGCATAAAGTTTTAGCTTACAAATACAATCTGTACCGGCTACTTATAAGTGCCTTCAAAGTAAAAAAAAAACTTCTTAGTCCATGTTATTCTACTAAGTCCAAATATACACATGCTACTCAATTTTAAGATGTCGTTAAATCTCGTGCTGTTTCTATCACTTTAAGTCAAAGTGACTGTGACACCACAAGACTTAACGACATCTTAAAATTCAGTAGCATTTGAGCATTCGGTCAATAGACATTCCAAGAATGCGTTATCGAAAAGAGAAGCGCATTTTCGTTCAGGACCGTATTTTACAGCATTAATTGTGGAGGTTTGTTCAGCAGAGGACTTGTGAACTTGTGATGGGCAGTGATGACGATAATGATACTCCGCTCTATGGGCAGGCATGTGGGTGAGTGCAAAACCGGTATCCTCGCAGCATCGCACTGGTGATTCTGCTCTCACCACCTACCTGTTAGTGTAACCTGGTTCGACCTTATTCAGAAACATTTATGCCAATAACCAACAAATAATTGTTCGGTTCTGAATGTTTGTCAATGTTAAATTTATGGTAGGTGAAACTCTTCGTGCAGGAGAAAATTCTTGGTGTTGGAGAAGCGTTTTTTTTTTAAGTAATTCAGTAAACCGTAATATATTTAGACAGGTTATCTTTTAACCGATCACTTTATTTATTGGTTTTCTATCATCCAAATAGTATTTAATGGTTATAATGATTGCTAGAAAGATTGGGTTCAGCAGTAGAGATTTGATAGGTAATTAATGAATGAATATAATTCATACGTGGTAGAGCCATGCTGCAGCTATATTAGTAGTATAGTTGTAGCACGAATAGGTCGGCTCAACTGGGGTAGGACCACGCTCTCACAGAATACCAGCGTAAAATAGCAGCTTAACAGTACTGTGTTTCGTATGGTGAGTGTAGAGAACCGGAGACCCTTTTTACTGGATTCCATCTTAGTCCTCACGGGTGACAAGGCATCTGCATTTTGATCGTAATGGACGATAGATGAAGATGTCTATGAGCCACAGCAAGCACTTACCATCAGGTGGACTGTGTGCTCGTTTGTCACTCTATCCTATAAAAAAAATCTGTGCATAAATCGATCTGACTCTCTTAAAAATGAAATAATTATTTAGGTCTTAACTAGTTAAACTGCAGACTTCCTAGGTAATCTGTGTAATAACGCCTAAGCATTTAAGTAAATAAGTGATAAGTAAATAAAATTGTTTTTTTGTTAATGTAAAACATTTGCATTCATTGTCAAATTCAAGTCTAAAGTGGTTTTGAGCAACGTTCTTAATCAAAAGTGGTTGTGCCTAATTTAAAGTTCAGACTATCGGTCAAACCTCGCAATATCATCCGTTAATATGCACATTTACTAGGTAAAGTGCAGATATTTTCTACTTTAAGTAAAACTTCGCACATAAACGGATCGCACCCGATAATCTGCAGATTACTCGTATCTAGCTAATGCGTACATTAATGCATTCCGCATTCTAACGGTAACGTACACCACTTTATTATAAAAGGCCGGGAAAAAGTTTCTCCTTACTTTGTTTGTATAAAACTAAAGAAAAATCTCTTTGGTTGTACTGTTTGTATCTGGCTGATTTTGGTATTAACACATAAAGGACATTAAGAAAAGAAAAAAAGAAGAAAAAACACTTTCCCGCCACTTTTCAATTGTTTTTCTGACCGCCAAAATGATTCAACCTAACGAAGAAATTCGATACATTCTGAATTTTAATATTTTACAAAAAAGGGAAAATACGACTCTAGCTGCGAAAAAAAAATTGTGACTTTTATGGACCTAATGCAGTGTCAGTATGAGTAGCACAGAGTTGATTCAAGAGTTTTCAGTCCGGAAATTGTAATGTCAAAGAGGCAACTCGCTCTGGTCGCCCTCATATATAGGATAGGATATAGTCGATGCCAGTTTTGAAAAAGTGGAGCAAAATCGGCATATCAGTATGTCTCTTTCCAGTAAAATGGGTCATGGTTCCATACACTCACCATGACATTCTGTGAGGGCGTGGTCCTACCCCGGACGAGCCGACCCATTCGTGCTGCAATCACTATATAGCTGTTGCATGGCTCTACCACGTAAAAATATATCTGAATATATCTAACTCCACAGAGTATGAAATGTCTTTTTCTCTATATATAGTAGTCACGCACGAGTGATAACAGCATAAAAGGGCCTTTATAAAAGATAATCATATACATAAGTCGAAAGCAGTTACATTCCCAAAGCTCATATTACGCAAATTGTCTGCACGCATATAGAATGAAGAGCTGAAACGTTGCCTTTACATTATTTATAAGTCCCAGAACGACACTACATAATATGTTCTTTTCGGTTTATTTTCTTGGGAATATTTTGTATATCTAATTTTTATACAGTGATGAACGATCTAATATTCCACCGAATGGTATATGTTTCCATTTGGACATCTGCGGAATTTAACAACAGATAGAGAATAAAGGGCTTCGTGTTGTACCCTCACATCGACAGTATGGTCTTAACTTTCACGACCATTGACAATTCGATGAGGCTTGAGATTAGTGGATGCAAATGACTCAGTACCACGTCTTGTAGTATCACCAGCCTTTGGGAAGACCCGTGTCAGCAATGGGTTTGTTAAATAAAATTTTTAAACGCGTTATTTAAATCAACAGAAAGCATTCCTTACTTTCAATCCACTTTTTATGTTAATAATTAGCACCTTCTTGTTTTACCAGTTCTGTTATCATGGTAGAATTTGATAAATTAAGGAAACCTGGCAATAGTTACATCGAATATTTGCATCTTATCTATTAATAAATTTTATAAAAGATAAATGTTGCAGAGACTGCTTCAGTAACAAGAAAATACTTTAATATGAAGCAATTAACTATAAAACAGTAGATAATGCAAGTTTTATTTTACACAGATCGAGGGTTTAATTCCCTGTTGGAGCCAGTATTTGTACAGGAACATACTATTTGTTTTAGGTCTGGATACTTTAGGATAATCCTTGTTTCTGTGTAGATGAAGATATTTTCTAAACAGGTATCATATCACGAAAACTACTTGAACGCTATCGAATTTTATCAGCTGTACACAAAGGCACTCACTAGTCTCAACCCCTAGCAGTGTTCTGTATAATGCTTCTACAATAATATATAGGACATATCCAGATACAGTTTCAGAGCGATATATCGAGCACAAATTGGACAAACCTAGTTTTAACAAGTGGTAAAGTTAAAAATGTTGTACAACATCATCAATGTAATTGAAGTCAATTAAATACGCATTATTGATGATAACTCAGAAACTACTAGTCAGATCTTGATCAAATTTATATGGGACTACATGACACGTACCGGCTTTTAAATAAAAAAATAATCATCAAAATCGATTCACCTATAAAAATGTTCTGATGTAACACACTTTAAAAAAACAGTTGAATTGATCACCTCCTTCTTTTACTGAAGTCGGTTAAAAAATTAGCTTTTTGTTTAATATTTCTTTTAGTCGCAACAATGCTTGATCCGGCCGAGATTCGGAAACAAATAGATAACTTAATTGATTGGGTTACAAACAAGAAGAGCTCTGTTACTCATCTATTAAAACTTAGACATTTAATAGATTTTGAAAATGTTTCCGTGGTCCAAACCGGTCTAGAGAACATCATCATGTCATTAAGAAACAAAATGTTTTTTTTTCAATTTATTATAAGCCAGTGTTTAATTACAATCCTACCTGGTAGTAATTGAATATGTAGTCCGAGATGTTCAATCGCACTTAAAACTAGTCGTCATGACCGAAACGCGATCTGGAGGACATTATTAGACTGTATTTTGTGTAACTGCATTTGTTTCTAATAGCTATAGCGCGATAGGTCCCGGAACAGTGGCCACTTTTGTACAAAAATATGACTGTTTTAGTCAAATACACTTATAACAAACAGCCGTTTTATAGAGTTTGGTAGTTGGTAGAGCCGTGCTGAAGCTATACGATGGTTGTAGCATGAATGTGTCGACTCGACATCGGAACAAACGCGGTCGCATGGTTAATGCTTTTTACTAGAAACGAGGTATTCCATCTTAGTCCTCAGGGATAACATGACATTGTGCATAATGATTTCTTATATTTATGCGAAGACTACACATTAAATGAAATGACATTCTGCATTTTTATTCTTAATCGAGGATAGATGTAGATATCCATGGACCACAGTATCCATTTATCATCTGATGATTGTATGCTTGTTTATCCCCCTTATTCTATTAAAAAACTCAGTTGCCAGTACGGCCAAATCACGACCGTCAACCTGTTCGTAATTTAGCGCGCTAAACAAACACTTGACCTTATACGTACATAGCTACATAGTCACAATTATGATAAACATAGTAATATAAAATTAGCATCTCATTTATTGATTATTTTGCTAAGCATAAACACAAATAAGGTTAGAAGCAACTTCTTTGTTACGTGTGAACATGCGTGTTGGATAGTAATAAAATCTTTTCACACTTTTAAATTCGCCGCAGAAACTGACACGTAATGTATACTTTAATGTACATGTTAATTCGTAATGAACGTAGTTATGCAAAAAGGATCCGACCCAGAAAAACTATTTTTAGGGATATTGACGGTATCTCACTTCGATCTTTTTATATATTTTGTAATTTTTTTATAGGCCGAAACTTTGTTTAAAATCGTTTTTATTATTTAAAACTATTAACCCAAATATTTATAAGTGGTGAATTCAACATATTTTTAAGGTGACTGGCGATTGGATCTTTTTGAGTTAATAGGTTCATTTTGTTTGTGCTCCATTTTACAACTTCTACGCTATATCATTAACAGGCTTCATTATAAATACTCATTCCATTACCGCTGACCATCTGCTACTAACAAGAGTGACTCTTGAGAAATGTAAAATAGCGTTATTCTGTTTAATTATTATTAAAATATTTAATTAATATATGTTTATTATTTTAATTTAATTTAAAAATAATTATATGAGCATTTACATCATCATTATCATCATTACAATCCATCACAGTCAGTGGACTGTTTCCTACAGTAGGCCTATTTTCTATCACTGTATTACTGACACCGGTCTATAAAAAGTTTATATAGGCGTCCCCATAGATTGCCTCATAGGGAAGATTTGACGTAGCTGCCACGCTTGGCAGGCGGGTATACAACCACAGTTTTTATTACTTTCAATTATTATCAGGAAGATGCTGCTTTGCATCTACTGAAGCAAATTCAGTTTCCACCTGTCAAATATTACAATACCCTCTGAATGATATGGGGTGGTGGCTTTTTTTAAGGCACGACTATACCATGATTAGCGATTTACTAAGCTGAGTGAATTTTACTAGAATTTCCAAGATGAGTTGATTCTTTTTTTTGGAATATGGATATGTTTGGTACCAATGCTCGGCAACGCCTGGCCCTTCGGTTTTCGTCGCCTCTCTTACCAGCGCGAATCCTATGAGAGTGAATCCGTATGAATAATATTATAATAATAGAACATTGGAATAAAATTGATTATAGCCCTAATAGGATCTTAAACAAAATTATAACATGTTTGTTACAAACATGTTATAATTTTGTTTAAGATCAGATCATTTGTTACAAACATGTTATAATTTTGTTTAAGATCCTATTAGGGCTATAATCAATTTTATTCCAATGTTCTATTATTATTGTACGACTTAAATGTTTTTTAAAAAAAATTAAAAAACATTAACTAAACCATTATTTTTGTAGTTGTCGGTAATAAAATACTAGGAAAATACTTCCTTCACATTGTATCGGTAGACAAGTGGAACAAACAAACAAATCGATCTATCGCCTTAGTAAATTCTATAATACATTTTTTTATAGAAATGCGGTGACTAACGAACACAGTCCACCTGATGGTAAGTGAATACTGTGGATTATAAACATCTACTATCTATCCTCGATTAAGAAATAAAAAGCAGATGTGTACCTCGGTACCACTAAAATAGGTCTCTGGACCTATCTCACCATACGAAATGAATAATAATAAATTTTAAATATATATATATTATAAGTTCCCAGAAGTGAGACTCAGTACCGTTCCAAACTTAAGAAAGGGCTACTAGTCGTTTTTCTACTAGAAAAGGTCTGTTTCCAATTTCAACTATTACGGATTTACAATGGTAATGACAACAATGCGTAAATATCGCATAAGTCGAGTTTTTTTGAGTCGATTACGAGAGAACGAAAAAATGAAAGTGACACGTTTACTTATATATTTAAAAGCATTCTACATATCCCATATCCATTTGCAATATTTCAATGCTAGTATCAAAAGCAGCGTGTGATTTTCGTAACAGTAATCAAAGTTAACAAATTACAATAAGTACTTCGAAAGTATTATGTATGCTGTCATAAAGAAATCATGACAAACCAAATATTTCCTAAATTTATATTACGCTAAATGAAAAGGCTTTAAAGTAACGTATTGATTTAAATAAATAGATACACTATTTTATAAATGGAATATATTACTTACTTAAATGTCAAACATTTTAGCAGGTTTTGTTCGCACAGCTATTTTGTAAATAACCGAATGACCTTTACAGACTCGTTTTGATGATTCAGCCTTGTTCTACGCCAGTGGTCAGATAGATGATAAGAATCATTATATCGCTTTATCAATACATCAAGAAAAAGTTGCCGTACAAATTGACTTAGGAGACGGTCCCGTTGAAGATTATTTAGGGGATAAAGTAAACAACAATAAATGGCATAACCTCACAGTTATATTGCAAGAAAAAATCACATTTGTTTACATTGATGACGTATCGGCAACATACGAAGTACCAGGAAACGCAAGATACGTTTGTATTGACCCAGAAATTTACATAGGCGGTGGTCCAGATTTACACAAAATGAAAGGATTGAAATCCTTCAACAATTTCGCGGGAAACTTGAAATATGTTTATTACAATGACGTATCGATATTGTATGAGCTGAAGCAAAATAACCCCAAAGTACACTATATCGGTGTCCTGGATCCTGAATTTGAAGAGATTGATATCGAAGTCATACCTATTACTTATCCTTTCGCCACTTCCCACATATGGTGGCCTTTAAATCAAAGCCATAGTATCAATTTGATTTTCGACTTCAAAACTAGCAAAAATATGGCTGTTTTGGCTTACAGTCAAATTACAACCGGACAGGGATACTGGGAGGTAAGTTACGACATGTAATACAAATAACCTGTTTTATTCAATATCGGTGTGCATGTATGATATCGTCTTAAGAAATATGCAATAAAGCCTTAGTAACACGTTCAAGCTGATAGCATAGTACAAGTGGCTCAGTTTTACAAACTTTTTCAATTTGAAAACGTTTTTTATTTAAAATAATCGTAATGAGACACGAAATAAGCATTGTTAGTTAAATGTATTGAAATACAACAAATAGATAAATGTCATCAAAACAATTAGGAAACACAGGGTAGAGTGGCCCCCGTCTAAATAGTGTGACTACCTGGTAATACATAATATGGGAAATCGATGGATACGTTCAGCTCAGGACCGTGGTATTTATGGGGGAGGCATATGTTTAGCAGTGTACATGTGGGAAGCTGTGATTATGATATAAATGTATTTGGTTTTAAATGACAATTAATTCCGTAACTAAAATATTTAATACACCTCTAGAAGCAGAAGGTTTTAAAAGATTTTGTAAGAAATCTATTTTACTATGAAATATGTAAGTTATGATCGACACGTAATTAATCGAATAAAATTTTAGGTGAGAATGGTTAAAGAAGAGATAAGATTTGAATTAGTTCCGGACATCGGAACGAATGTAACGGTGTTGAAGTCAGTTAAATTTAACGTAAGCAATGACTGGCACACAGTCGAACTCGATTACCGGAAAGGAAGAATAAAACTAACTGTGGATAATCACAATAAACATGCACAAATGTTTGGTAAGAGTATTTCATTTTTCATTTTATCAACCGACTTCAAAAAAGGAGGAGGTTCTCAATTCGACTGTATTCTTTATGTGTGTTATCTCAGAATTATTTTCTAGGTGAGCTGATTTTGATGATTATTTTTTATTTGAAAGCTGATACTTCTCATGTAGTCCCATATAAATTTTCTGACTAGTAGTTTATCTTTAATAATACGTATTTTAATTGACTTCAACTACATTGATGATGTTCTTATTTTATTAATATTGATGTCGGTTATATATTTTTTTTCTTTTCTTTAAATTACCAACATGCTTATAAATAAAAAAATGTGGTGCTATCTTTAACCGTAACTTAAGTAAGATTGATAATGTCCTTGTTGTCAATTTTCAGTAATGTTATAATTCGTTAATTTTAAGTCTGTTGTTTTTAAGTCAGAGATACGCCTGCCAAATGTAATTTTAAACAACAAGATCGAAGGTAAACTCAGATGTCGTGTCGTACCCACGGATACAATGGCATTCATTTTTTTTTATAAAATGATTATAATATTTAAAACTTATTTGAACAGGTTTGGATTTCCACTTACAAGATAAAATTGTCATAGGCAGTGGACTAAAATCAGCAAATTTAGGTCTAATCGGATGCATGAGAAACATAAAAATTAACGGCCTCACAATTGAACCAAGGTAAAACTTACATAGTTATTCTATTACATTTTCAATATGATCATGTTGGGTTACCAATCAACATTTGCAAAACCTTATCTTTTTCTTTTTTATCCTTTAAAAAAATCGTTACTCCCACACTAGGATTTTCTTCCATATCATAGAGGCAGTTTACAAACATAAATTGCACAAGAACAAACATCCAGACCCAGAAAAATTATTAGTAGACCATACAAATACTTGTTCCGTGCGGGATTCGAACCTGCGGCCCCAAATGATGCAATTCATTGCTAAGGCAGTTAGCCGTCGCTACAGAGCCGTCAAAATCGCGAAGATGGTTGTGAATGGCGATGTGATTTAATCCACCACGTCATATCATTCCATGGGAGACAACAGAGGGAAACTGAAACAATAGGTGGACAGCATCTTCCTGATAACAAGACAATAAAAAAAACTGTAGTTGCCAACCCGCCTGCCAAGCGCGACAACTATGGCTCATATGCCTATGAATTAATGGATTGAAATGAATGAATAATAAATGAAAATCCCAAAGTAGGTATAGTAAAGATATACGTGGTAGAGACATGCTACAGCTATATTAGTAGTATAGTTGTAGCACGAATGTGTCGGCTCGACCGTCGACCGGGGAAGGGCCACGCTCTCACAGAATACCAGCGTAAAATAGCGGCTTAATGCTGCTGTGTTTCGTATGGTGCGTGTAGAGAACCGGAGACCCTTTTTACTAAAAAAAGAGGCATTGCATTTTAGTCCTCACGGCTGACAACGCATCTACATTTTGATTTGCAAACGAGGATAGATTTAGATTTATTTAAATGAGCCACAGCACCCTTATCCTATAAAAAATACTGTAGTTGCCAAGACGCCTGCGTTGATGGATTGAAACGAATGAACGATGAATGAAAATCCCAAAGTAATGTCACTCTATTGTTATAAAAAATTAAGCAAATAACTTATTGATAATTTTATTACAAGGTTTGTTATCAATACTGAGAGAGTAGTAGGCGAAGTTGCAATCGACGACTGTCGCTACGTCGACCCCTGTACTAGGCCTAATACGTGTGAACATGGAGGAGTCTGTTCCATCAGAGAGGACAGAGTTATATGTAACTGTGATAACACAGGTAAAAATCTCGTCAATCATTAATTAAAATTTCGTTATATGAAACGTTGTTAATAAATATCTGTATTTTTAATATAAATAGACTATTTTAAGTGCTAAAAGAACTTTATTTAAAAATCCTGTTCGGAAAAAATACATAATCTTTGAATTTTCTTCAAAGGTTGTGTTTTTTTTCCGAACTTTCTTTAACTTGTTATACCTCTATGGTAAAAGTTTTAAAATCATAATATTTTATGCTTACTTACTTAAGGCAACACCGCGAGAAAATGGAATCCCCTCCTTTCATCGAATAGTACTCGTATAGGATTATAACACGACTAACGAAACTGGAATTTTGATATAGGTAAATTCATGTCTTCATCTTGAATTTGCTATTTCAAACACACGATTGTATAATTTTGACTCTTTCATGATTATTTGCGAAAACACCTCTTAAAAATGATTTGTTAAAATTACAACGAAATTACTTAATGTATATGCTTGGGAATCATTCAAATACATTCATAACATCAATATTCGTAATTTGCTTGCTCATGGCTTGCTCATTATTTTAGTTATTTAAATGAACAATTTTTTTTTATATTTAAGGATTCTAAGGGATTTCTAAGCGGTCTTATTCATCGCGGGCGCTACGCAATTTTAGACCTTATGTCGTTTTTTTAAAGTTTTTATAAAAATTATGTAATAGCTCGGATCAGTCCGGCGATAGCCCGCTTAAGACGTTTCCCTGACCAAATAACCTTGAGCATGCAGTGCACTGCCGCCCGCACTCTGCGTACGCTCATTTATCATAGAATTCACACAATTTTTGAAAAAAAGAAAAGCTAACTTTAAAAATTAAACAAAACGTGAATAATATAGATTTTTACATTATCTATCCATTAATGTAATCCTCAAATGATTATATTGTTGCCTTTAGCAACAGATGCATGTAATCAATAATTTTAATATTTTTTTTAAATTAGATTTTAAATGTATTAATAACACATAAAAACAAATTAGAACGTGGAATGTGATGATAGGATATCGAACATTAATAATGTTCTTTTAGATGTAGTTTATTTCTCATAACTAATGAGATAATAGTCTCTGAATAACGAAGAAAAACGCACTATCGCAAGGTTTTGGTCGGGGTATCGCCTTAAACTGTTTTCGATGTGTCTTAAGAGAGTACCCAATATGTTTTCAAGGTTATATCGGTGAAAACTGTCACTTCGCAACATTCAGAAAGACCTGTGAGGAGCTAGCACTGCTCGGGTACACAAGAAATGACGTTTATCTCATCGATATCGATGGCAATGGCAAGTTTCCACCAGCGCACGTCAAATGTGAATTTCAAATTGAAGCTGATTCCTCTACCACTGTGGTTGAACACAACCTTCCAAGTCAAGTAGTAAGTTTTTGTCTTATTGATCGATTATTTAAAAATGTTTTAAAGTATACTTTCAACACATTCCTCTTCTGGAAACTTCTCTTTTATATATTATCACAATAAAGAAAAGAGTGAAAACAAATAGTGGTCTGGTGAGATTGTAAATTATTTCTTCGTATTTATTATTACATTATCGAATAATACTGAACTGCGGTAAAAATAAGAGATCCAGTAACTATCATGATATGTGCAAATCGTAATTTAACAAACCTATACATTTATATAGGATTTCATTGTCCTCATGACAAATGTACGTACGTACGTAATCTGGTAAAGAATTCTACCAAATTTGTAAAGAGTTTTTTTTTATAGGATAAGGGTAACAAACGAGCACACAGTCTACCTGATGGTAAATGGATGCTGTTAAACATATACATCTATCCGATTCGAATTTAATTTTTTAATTACGAATCAAAATGCAAATGTGTTGTCACCCGTGAGGACTAAGATGGAATGTTTCGTTTCCATTTAAAAGGGTCTCCGGTTCTCTACACTCATCATACGAAACAGCAGCGTTAAGCTGCTATTTTACGCTGGTATTCTGTGAGAGCCTGGTCCTTCCCCGGTCGTGCCAACTCATTCGTGCTACAACTATACCAGGACTATAGCTGCAGCTACCCTACCTCGTAAAATCTAAAAATTTTCAAATTAGTCTACAAACTAGTTTGAACAATACTTGCTCAAGTTTTGTTCAACCAGTGATACGGTTAAAATAATAAGCAAATATAACTCAAGTCATTAATTGGAAAACGTTAACTCAGCCACAACTAGGGTTGCCAACCATAGTGTTAAAAACAGTGTCATACTTTATTTCACTCTTTAATACTGTTCTATTAACAATGTGAAAAAATATTGTTTTCATCATCGTTGTTATTCGCTATGAAACAAGAAATAGAGCTTCTACTGTTAATAAAAAATTAGGCTGACGAATACTAGAAAAACGATAGTAAATTATTAAATTATGCAAGAAGCTCCAAAAATATGTATTGAAACTCCAAAAATACTCTTTTTTTTTCTTAAATACTGTTTATTTCAGCTCCCTGACCTTAATACACTTCATTTATCGTACAAAAAGTTGGCAACCCTAGCCACGACCATAAAACAAAATAAGGTACGACGATTGCATGTAATATTTTTAACGTTATGTTGGTATTCGTTATTTTCATCTTTTAATATTTAGCTATCGTTTTTATTACTTTAGCGTCTCCAAAGTTTTAAAGGTCAGTTGAGCTCTAAAACAGATACACGAGATTTTATGCACTTTATTATCTAGCCCCGGAAGGCTGAAGGAGTTACTCAACATATATTTCAGATTCTTATATATTCTTATATAAATAGAAATTAATCAATAAAAATGAATTTCTTAAACTATTTAACACTTCATAAAACGAAGCACCAATCACCAGCAACAACGAAATACTGATTTATTAAGAGCTTGACAGTGAAGAAAGAAATTTACAGGTGGCAGAGCCACGCTGCAGCTATATTACGTTTTCACAAAATACCAGCGTAAAATAGCAGCTTAATGCTGCAGTGCTACGTATGGTGAGTGTAAGGAACCAAGACTCTTTTTACTGGAAACAAAGC
This sequence comes from Parnassius mnemosyne, assembly GCA_963668995.1. Taxonomy (NCBI): domain Eukaryota; kingdom Metazoa; phylum Arthropoda; class Insecta; order Lepidoptera; family Papilionidae; genus Parnassius; species Parnassius mnemosyne. The sequence continues at coordinate 31,637,364 of CAVLGL010000080.1, forward strand.
ATTCTATCTTAGTCCTCAGGGGTACCAACGCATCTGCATTTTAGATATATAGATGTCGATGGGCAACTTCATACACTTGTCATCGGGTGGACTGTGTTCGATTGTCACCCTTAGTCGTATCTTTTACTTTTTTACTCATCTTCTGAGCTAGCACAACTTTATCTACTTTTAAAATATAATTTGATTAGGAAAAATCGTTAAACAAATTTTATAAATAACAAAGCAACCAATTTATAATTTGATCATAAATATTAACATTTTATCTCACCAATGACAACAATATTGCAAATGTATCTCCAAGGTTTATCATTTGTATGAAACAAGGCCATTAGCTTGTAACTGACAAACATAACAAAAAGAAAATAATATAATTTCGTTATTTTTAGGATGTTCGCTCCGCGTCAGGACAAGACTTTAGTTTCAAAATAAAATATAGAGAATTTTCAGCGGAAATGATTCAAGAGTTGATCTCGCATTCATTATTTTGTCGTCAGTATATTAAATACGATTGCAATATGGCACCTTTAGAACTACACAGTGCCACGTGGTTCATTTCATCCTCAAACGACACCGTAGATTACTTGGGAAACGTTAAAAGGTAAGATTAATAAATAGCACTGCCATAGAAGATACCTGTATGGAGTTTTCGAGCTATCTAACCGCCATCTGAGCAGGGATGTGAGGACCCAGTCACTAACTAAGCTAAGCCCTTGTCGGGTACGACTCGTCACTTCACATGCGAAATATGGTGAATATGATAATCGCTCAAGACTTTTTTTAGCAAATAGCAATTGTGTTTTGTATGTTCATGAGCGTAGCCAATACTTTCGCACTGATCATGCTGTCCATTTCGCACTGCCTTCAGTGGGATTTGGGCTACATTATATTATAATATATTCATATTTGAATAGCATATTTGAATGGATTTTCCAATATTACTCAGTTAATCTACTTCAGATATTGGTCACGACGGCTAATCTCCGCGGAGACTAGCCATCTGTGCAGGAAAGGAATAAAGTGACCAAGTGCATGCGCAAGAACAGATGAAAGAGATGCACTCTCCATTGCACGTAATCGGACACGACCGGAGAGAGCTCAGGCGCAGAATCAACAGCTTCACGTGCTTTCTGAGGCATGGGGGTGAAACAACGCCAACTTCCTGACTTCAGGATGCTAGTCAGAATTTGTTGACAGAAAAAGCCCGTAGCTGGTTTTAACCCCGGGACCTCATGTTCAGCTGCTGCGTTTACTATCACTAGACCAAGAAGACAATCCATTACTCGGTTACCAGTATCTTGGCTGTCAATGACCATGAATAGAATATCGTGTGCGTTGGCATAAACCCCTTACAGTGCCTATTTGAAATAAAACGCTTATCAGTCCTACACAATGTTAACAATTCAATCGAACAAATTACTTCCAAATTTTGCAGACCATTCAATACTTTTGATTCGGGCGCCCCTATATCCGTTAAAGGACCCTTAACCTTCGTTAAATTTTATCGCCACTACCTTTTTAAGTCCGTAATCACAATTCGATTGGCACGATAATACTTAGCGAAAATTAAATCGAAAGCACCCACATGCCATTACATGTGACCCTTTTTTATTGCTGAATTGTTAGCCTTAAACCTAGCAATCGCTACTCATTGGAACATTTAACTATTTAATAAAACCCTTTTAGTTTATATCGATACATTTTACCGTAAATACAACACACCATAATTACGTATGTTTGAACGCTATACCGTTTGAGAAGAGTGTGTAAGAATACGAATATTTCGTTGGTCTTTCCATCGGGTTATTGCAGTGATGTAAGAAAGCATACCTGTGTTCATGTACACTCTCGTGCATTACAATTCTGTCCTGCACAGATGGCTAGTAACCGTTGAGACTGGCCGCAAGAACAAAATTGGATCTAAAGAACATTATGAGTTTAAATTGACCATTAGCTTTATATCCCCATTAGTAAATCAGGTAGACAGCAGAAAAATTGTAGAATAAAACTACGAATATATACGTATATAAAACCATGGTATCTGACTCAAGAGAAAGTTACGCAACAGCACCTACACCTTTATACTGGTATTGCAATTCCTTTTCACCAGTTTATAGAATTTGACGTTCAACGTTTTTCCGTCTTTAGTAAGTCGCTAGAGCCACGTCTGTCAATCAGCAGCATGCACCGCGTTTTTTTATATATAAAAAGGGGCATGCGAGCACTTGGCTCATCTAATGGTAGGTGATCACTGCCGCTCATGAACAGATGCAGAAAAATTACAGGAGTGCCGGCCTTTGAGCAGGCTTGTGATGTTTTTGAACAGATTCCACGAAATGGTCATCCAATGTAATGTACAATGAAACATGTGGTAATGTGAAATTTAATTTAGGTGTAATTTATGATAATTGAATATGTAATTGACATTTCGGAGAGAAGATAACACTACCACTACATGAAATAACGACCTGACGAAACACGCAGGTTATAGATGGATGCACGTAGCTTACCGTTCTTAGTGGCATTCTAGCAATCTATGGAGTAGGCCTGTGTTCAGCAGCTTTATGATAGACTGTTAAGAATGAACGAATTGATGAATAACCCCCCCCCCCACCCTTACAAACGAGAACAAACATATTATACCAATAAAATTTCTAGAAATTTTCAAGATAGTTTAAGCTTTTTGATTAAAACAAAAATATATTATTGAATATTTCATACGTTTTGTATTTTATCTACAACTTTATTTGTTAATTTATGCTTCTTCTTTTCCTTCTAATTATAATAAAAAACCTAAGTTAAAATATGTATGTTACAGAATATATCTGGGACTAATCTTTACCAAGCATTCATTGAAGACATTTAATTTTCAGAGGATATTGTCCTTGCGGTGTAAACGCTACCTGTGTGAATCCAACGCAATCCTGCAATTGTGATGCAAATGAGAATAAATGGCATTCAGACGAAGGAATTCTGTTGGATCCAAAGAGTCTTGGGATAACCGAGATGTTCTTTTTACAGCAGAAAGACTTAACTGAAGAAGCCCAAGGTAGAATTACATTAGGGCCATTGGAATGTGTGGAAACAAGTAAGATGAGTTTGTTTTGTTTATTAGATAGTTTTTTCAAAAGATATGATAGAATATCCTTTTACAACACACAATATTTAACTTTTCTACATGGCAAAGCCTGCAGAAGACACTATTTTAAGATCTAAAAACTTTTGCCACGCTACGTTTAAAATTATTAAGGTTGCAGCAAAACTAAGAGGGAAGAACCACGCTCTTACAGAATATTAGCCTAAAGTTATTTGGATTTTTTGGAAGCGCTTTTTGTTTTTATTTAAGATTTGGTTACGCAAAAAGGATCCAATGTGATTTGTGTCAAAAATGTTCAGTTGAAAAATAATGTTTGTGGTCTATACTATTATGTGAGGCAACAATTTTAGCGAAAGTAACACAAATAAGAAGAAAAATTACAAACACACACACACAAACCATACAGATCCATTCTTCAAATTTCATAACCTCAAATTAGCTTTCTTTTTAGGGTTGGATCCTTTTTGCATAACCACGTCCATTTGAAGATTTTTCCCGACGGTATCGCCATAATATTTTTTTTTAAAAAACTGTTACTTCCACGTTACCATCGTAGAGGCAGTTTACAAGCAATAATTGCACAAGGACAACAAACATCCAAACCCGGAGCAATTATTTGTAGGCCATACAAATACTTGTTCCGTGCGGGATTCGAACCCTAAATATATATAATATAATAGCTTCAACCTTACACATTAAAGATTTTGATCTAATATTTGTTAAACCATACTCACTTGGCCGATTCCGCCGACGGCAACCAACTTCCGAATATTGCGCAGGAAATATTATGGTGTACACTTAAACATATATATATGCTTGCTTGTATATATATATATATATATATATATATATATATATATATATATATATATATATATATATATATATGGTATACAAACTTGCCCTTGCTATATACAAACTTGCCCCTGCTAGCTTGTTCTTTTTCTTTATCCTCGCCTTTTTCCATTATGCGGGTTTGACTTTCCTAATCCTCAGGAGCCATTTCCTTCTTTCAATAACACAGTCAACAGAGAGCCGACAACACCTTAATGTCTTTCTAGTCATTCGTCATCAAAGTCGTTCCAGTCGTTGTCGTGTTCGCTTAAAATGTCCAAACCACCATAACATGGACTCGGAACGTTTAGTTTTAGTTCTTTAGCAACGAAAAAAAAATAATACGAATAAATAGAAATCCGACCTTAAATTATTTAAAAAAATACCTATAAAAACGAAATGCGTACCGATAGACTCATCCGTCCCCAGCAGTTATGAGTAAACTTTAGTTCACTCAGCCAGCTATGAAGAGCAAAAGGCTTGGATATTCTCTGCGTGATAGAATCCGAATCAAGGATATCCGTAGTAGAACCATAGTAACCGAGATAGTCTAACTGATGAGAAAGCTGAAGTGGCAATGGGCCAGTTATATAACTCGAAGAATCAAAAAGCATTAGGGAAGAAAGGTTCTCTAGTGGCGGCAGAGTGTAATGAGATCTGGATTGATCTCATCGGACTCGGAAGAAATAGAGAGTTCAATTGTGTTTCCACGCACACTTGTACACTATAATCATGTCAAGCACAGATAGCCAGTTTCCGTTGAGAATGGCCGCCGTGTCGGAAATTCGCTCTAGAGGACACTTTTACTGGACTTTTTTATACTAGCGACCTGCCCTGATTTCGCCAGGATATTCTGAGTTTGGGTAATCAAATACCATTTATTTTATCAATTTTTCGGTTTTTTTTTTTCGAATAATCCTCAAGGTTTTTGGATAAAATATATAGCCTAGATTCCACCTGGAATTTCTCCCTATATTTATGTATAAAGTGACACAATCGGTTCAACCATTCCGAAGATTAGCCCAAATAGACAGACAGAAAGAAATTTAAAAAAAATTGTCTGTCTTTTGTCTGTTTTAAAAATTCATTTTTAATGGATGTAAACAGCTAAGCCCCTCAGCTTAATAAAAGACAGTTATTTCAATATTACAGACAGACACTTCAATTTCATTTATATGTATGGATGTATTTATATTATTACGTACTATATTATTACTTACTGGAACTATTCAAAAATTAACTACATGGAACAAACCCATCAAAATTTTTATTGTCAAGAGAGGCTATGAACTCTTTGCTGCACTCCGTGATCCTTTTGTTGTAAATTTGCTGACGTGTTCATTTCCTTTATGCAAATATAGTCTCCCTCTTCGCTAGTCTAGACAACAACGTATGCGTTTCTTGATTACGCAGAGTAAGATTTTCCCAGCTTTCAAATTAAATATGAAGTGTGTTTTGAGTAGATTCTATTGCAATTTTTTTTATAAATAAGAAATATGACTATTCTTTAAAAAAGAAAAAAAATTGATTCCCTCCGTTCCATTTAGCGTTATTAACATCATTACTGTTTTTACATTAGTAGGTACTCAATTAAAGCTTTCACTTCGCCTTCGACTTACGTCCTTTCAAATATGAAGATAGCAACTAGTTTCCCATAAATGTGTTAGTAATCAATTCACGGGTTTGGGTTTTTCTTTTATTGATTTTATCCATAATATGTAAAAACAATACCTCGTAAATAAATATAACTTCCGCAATAAAATAAAACGTTCCGCACAAAACCTTCCGTATTTGATACACCTCTTAATGGATATACGAGTACATACGTATCGTGATCGGTAATAAAAACGTATCTTTATACTGTATTACGACATGAAGATCCAATACGAAGCATAAGTGTATCATCACCATGTCTCATCTCTAGTTGGTTTTTCCCTTGTAATCTATGGATCAAAGAAAAAATTGTTGTAAGTGTGGACTTAACCATATCGTATCAAGTCAGCGTATCGGCGTATATGTGGATAAATAAATTTTTCTAACTCAATAGGGCTAGATGGTCAAAATGGGCGTCCAAACTTAAGATAAAAGTATAAGATACGATGACGCCTGATCAAGTTACGTTAAGACGGTCAAATGTAAACCCAACCTTACGTGATGTTGTCGCAGTACATCCCATTCGTCCATGGAGAGTCCTAACGCTTGAATTGGTGGAGCTGAGTATCAGCGGCTGTCACGCTGCGTAAACTAGAACCACACCGCTAGTGCCACCCAGAAGCTGCAAGCCGAGTTTAGATATGACCTGAACTGTAAACGCCATGTCCTGAATACGTTAGAATATAGTGTTTTCACGAAAACGAATGATTTTCTCATCACATGATAGCTCAGATGCACTCTCTGACACTTTTAGAAATGATTTCCAATTTGGTCATATTAACCGACATAGTCCAACGGATTAATAAGCTAAAGTGGCAATGGGTCAGCCAAGAGTTATAAGAACTGGAGTGTCAACTACGTTAGCGAAGTATAGCCCCCCCCCCTTCCCCACTAGATGAAGTGACCGACCTCAGATGGTTCAGGACCGTGCTTTGTGGCATTCCTTGGGGGAAGCATATGTTAAGCAGTGGACTTGTGAAAGACTCTAATGATGATGATGATGATGACACTTCTATCTCCATTAGAAAATTTGACGATTGTACAATTACTAGCTTTGGTCGGTATTTAAACCCATAAGTCTAGTCAGACTTTTCAACTGCTGAACACTGCAGTTGCTTTTCGTTCTTTTACAAATTTGAAATCAGTACACAAATTAACATTAGTGAATGATATAGTGGATTACGACCTATATGAAATTTTTATATGCGAAGAGATATTAAAATTTCTTGGTCTACGGCTATACGAATACTTTTATCTTTTTCTATTTTTAGTGCCTTACAATATTTTTGAAAAATGATTCCGTATTCTTTACAGACACGCAAAGGTATGTGGTAACCTTTACAACATCGCAGTCCTACATCGAGGTGCCAGGTTGGAGGAAAGGAGATATTGCGTTCAGTTTCCGTACAACTGGTACCAGCGCCATTTTATTGTTCCAGCCCCCTATTCGACCGAACTATCCATCATTCATGGTTGCCTTAACAAGTGGTAAGTTGTAATTTAAAAATTTATTTTTATAGAAGTGCGAGTGACAAACAAGTACGTAAGTTTGTTTACGTAGTAGAGCCATGCTGCAGCTATATTATGGTTGTAGCACGAATGGGTCAGCTCGACCGAAGAAGAACCACGCACTCACAGAATACCAGCGTTAAATAGCAGCTTAACGCTGCTGTGTTTCGTATGATGAGTGTAGAGAACCGGAGACCCATTTTACTGGAAACGAGGCATTCCATCTTAGTCGTCATAGGTGACAACGCATCTGCATTTTGATTATTAATCGAGGATAGATGTAGATGTCTATGGGCCACAGCAACCACTTACCATCAGGTGGACTGTGTGCTCGTTTGTCACCCTTATCCTATAAAAAAAAGTACATTGCCAATCCGATGGTAGTTGGATACTGTAGCAAATTCGCAAATGCGTTATCACTCCTGAGGTCTATGATGGAATACCTCGTTACCAGTAAAGAGGCTCTCCGGTTCTCTTCATTTACTTTAAGAAACAATACAGCAGCATAATGTTTTTATTTCACGCTGGTATTCTGTGTGAACGCGGTCCTTCTCCGGGCGACCCAACATATTCGTGCAGCAGCCATAATTGCAGTGTGGCTCTACCACCTATATCAAATAACCATAAATTTCTTCCCATTAAACAATTACCACTAAACCAAGAGATGGGCAGCATAATCTTCGTAATAACAACTAAAAAAATAAAATAAACTGCCGTAGCCAACCCGCCTGCCAAGGGTGCCAACTATGGAAAATAGCCGCCCTATAAGGCAGTCTATAGCAGAGGCCTATGCCTTCAGCAGTGGACTGTTTACATAATAAAAATAAAGAGGAGGAGGATCCAAAATGCTGTAAGTGAAATCTAAAAAGGAATTATTCAACCAGTAATGACGAGCTCCTGGAACAGATTAGGCCTAGCCTAATTTGTGTGGTACAAACAAACTGCACACTAAAACTACAGGACTGACGCCACTAAAACTGTTTAAATATTTTCTAGCACACCTGATAATTAATAAACTATATTCGGTAAGAATAAAATAACAACACTGACTTTCACCCTTTCTCTCAAATCTCCCGAGTAATAAGGTGTCCCACAGTGGAAACTTATTGAAGCGATAGCGTTGCTTTTTGCCTTTCAAAATGTGCTTGTAACCGGTGGAAGGAAAAGGAGAAATCTCACGCCGGGCAAGGCGGTCTACCTGGGGAGCGGCCAACGCTCTGAGTGGTAGTTCGGAGCTATTCTATATATACTGCTTTAACTTCGAAACTTTGATAGCGCGATTTAGGCTTTGTTGTGTTTTCGCTTCTGGCGCGACGACAGCTCCGCCACATGCTCAACCAATATAAATGAAAATATTTTGTCTTCTACTTTGACTTTGTTACGAAGCTTTTATACGTGGTAGAGCCATGCTGCAGCTATATTAGTAGTATAGTTGTAGCGCGATTGGGTCGGCTTGACCGGGGAAGGACCACGCTCTCACAGAAAACCAGCGTAAAATAGCAGCTTAACGCTGCTGTGTTTCGTATGGTGAGTGTAGAGAACCGGAGACCCTTTTTACTGGAAATGAGGCATTCCATCTTAGTCCTCACGGGTGACAGCGCATCTGCATTTTGATTTATAATAGAAAGAACAGAAAAGAGTTTGCGCCTTCAAGGGTTGATGGTATACTATGAAATTTATTTTTCTTCTTCTTTACTTTAATGGCTTCTCACAATAAAATTTTACCTATGTGAAATCATGGTAGACAACAAAGAAAATAAATGAAACCTTATCTTTTTCTTTTATACTATTTAATTTTGTATTAGAGGCTGAGAAGTTTCCGAACTTTTTCTAATCTTATTAATAAAAGACAACACAAAAATATTAAGCCAGAAAATCTCTAAATTATTTGGCTTGAAAATCAAATAACATTTTGGAACATCTAAAAAAACTAGCTTTTGCATTGTCATCAAGCAGCTAGTTTTTATGGATATATTTTGCTGTAATAATACAACAAATAAAATTATCAAAGCGAATCGAAATTCTATATTATCGATTACTTCAATAAAATAAGAGAGAGTTACATGCATTTTACGGTTTAGACAAACGATGTGGTTGCTTTATATTATAATATATTTCAAAAATAGTAGCTTGATATAAATTCTTAGTGAAAAATATTCTTCAACGAAACCTACAAAAATCCAATATGATATAAAATAAGATAAAAAATTGTGCTGCTAGGCATTTGGAAAAATATTAGTCACCTCGAGGGAATTTCCGTGCGTAAAATATATCGCTTATATTTTAGTTCATAAAATTCTTTTAGTACTAAACTTCACGGGCAGTACCTGTACAGACTCGTTCAAAAAAGCTCTCCAACAAAAACGATTATTCAACGTTTTTCCTTGCGTAATTAACATTTTTTTATAAACTTTATTCCTATATACGAGTAATACGTACATGTTTCTAATTTCTCTTGCTTGATTTATTTCCATTTTAATATTTTTGTAAGTGGCTTATAGTTATATAATATATTAACTTCATATTTAAGAAGAATTTTAAATCATTAATTAATCATTTTAAACAAAATGAAGTATGAACTGATATATGACATGACTTATGTGATGATCTATTTTTTTATAGTGACAAACGAGCACACAGTCCACCTGATGGTAAGTGGTTGCTGCGGCCTATAGACATCTACATCTATCCTCGTTTGCGAATCAAAATGCAGATGCGTTGTCACCCGTGAGGACTAAGATGGAATGCCTCATTTCCGGTGAAAAGGGCCTCCGGCCACCTGCACTCACCAAGCGAAACGCAGAGGTAAACCTCTACTTCACGCTGGTATTATGTGAGGTCGTGGTACCACCCCGGTTCGAGCCGGCCCATCCGTGCGACAGCAAAAGCTGCCGCGTGGCTCTACCACTGTTATGATCTATACAATATGTAACAAAAACCCTGTGGTTCCCGTTAAATACGTTATCAGGATCATTATTTAAACCTATAGAAATAACTTTATTTTTAAAACTCGAACAATATTTTTTCATTTTATTTAAAAAAATAATTGTATGCAAATTGTATGTAGTTTTTAATTTAATTGTCAAAGACCCCGCTTTACTTAGCTTTAGCGTCGGCTAGTGTCAGTAAGAGTCATATCCTATTATATTCATATAATATAATTTATATATATTCACAACTATCGCACAGAATAGCAGCGGTAAGTGGCAGCTCAATACTGCTGTGTTCCGTGTGATACGGTAACGAAGCATTCCATCTTCATCTTTCATTCCTCACAGGTGGACTTTGTACAAGTTTGTCACCATTACTTCTATAATAATAAAAATCAGTACTTTATAAATATTGCGTTATAAAAACTAGGTTGAAAAATAGATAATAAATATATATAATACACGGAATATAAAAAAATATTTCGTGATATAATAAACGAGTCGGAACCATTGAAACCAAACAACACAGCAGGAAATTCAACTTCGGCGGTTCAGGTGTATTTTTCTTATATGTGTATTGGTGAGAACACCGAGTTCTGATAAAATTTTATAATTATTGAGCCGGGCTTCAAAGTCGATGACAAGGGAGACACTTCTTAACAAAGATTCTAAAATTGCATTAATACCAGGACTAAAACGAAATTTCACTTTCTCCACGCTTGACTTTGCGATGTTGAATACGATGTAGCCTACGAAGCTACGTCCTGTCGCCTCCTGTAATTAGTGATCCTCTACCGGACCTCTCATCTATACTTTTTTTAATAGGATTTTTTAAACTCTAATACAAATACAGCTTTTGGGTTTGCGAATAATGGGATTGATTCAATAAGAGTTTTCTTCATAAGAGTCGCAAATTTCAAAAGACATATTTCGAAGGCAAAGATATAATATAATGGTTTTCTACTTTGTCAGATGCAAGTAATTGCCTAAGGTATTTTTTGGGGATATACATATTATCGCTATAATCATTTTGAATTTATCGCACTTATTTTTAATTTGACACTTTACGTTCCAAAAAAAATTATTGTAGTATACGTAGGAGATGGCGTGTGTTTTGGTATATATTAAAATAAGCCCAAATATAAATTCAAAATTTATAATTCATTAGGTTACTAATTAGAATATTAGGTAAATGGCAAGAGTTTTTAACGATGGCGGAAATAAAAATGCGAATAAATAAAATTGAAGTGTTTGTTTGTAATGTCAAAATCACTGGTAGCTATAGCTATTATTATATTACTCCTTAGTACTCCTTATTATATATATATATATATATATATATATATAATAAGGAGTAACTTAAGTTACTTTTATTTTAGAAAAAGAATTAGGGTTTCGAGCAAAAAAATTAAAACCCATAAAATTCATCGTAATAAATTCCACGCGGACGAAGTCGCGGGGAACAGCTAGTTATAAATAAAAATATCTAAGTTTTCTATCTGCCAGAGATGCTTGCGATTTCTCAACATAAACGTATGTAGGCGAGCCACAGAGCCAAGTTAATTATTATTAGTAATTAAAACCGAGCTAAAACTAGTGAAATGCAGCCAATGTGGTCATAATATTAATGTACAGGAAATGCTAACGTATATATATATTAGTTATTAAACTGCACTGGTACTAAAAAGTCTTAAAGGGATGCGAGTTAATAAACATAAAGCTTACAATTTAATAACCGTCAAAACGTTTTGGTTTGCAGATCACGAGTTAACTTTCAACTTCACGCTGAACACGGGAACCACAAGGAAATTGGTTATCAATTCCAAGAGAAAGCTGAACGGTGGAGAGTGGCACAAAATATGGATCGACTATAACTTCTACCATGTGCGGTTTATGTTGAACACGGAATACCAAATGTTGAATTTACTGTTGGAAGAAGAGTTCGGTCCATTTGAAGGATCTATGTTCATTGGTGGTGCAACAGCGTAAGTTTTAAATTATTTTGGTAATTAATTTGGTATTTTTAAAAGTTATATTATGGTAAGTGTTAAATAATTAAATCGCATTCTTGCGCAAGTGTTCCATATTCGAAAATCGTAAGGTATGTCCATTTTATGTGTGTAATGACCAATATAATTTTATTTATGAGTTCTGTTAAAATAATTTGGACTTATTTAAAAGCTCCTTGCTGTAATTGTGGCAATAAATATCAGAACTAACTTGTATACTGAATTCCATTTGCTTTTTTATAAATAACATTTTAGTCTTTAACGACTTAGTGATTTTTGTGCAATATATAAATGTAATGTAATATTACATAAATATTATGTAAGTAAATATAATATTATAATTTCATACAAATTACTAATGAACAAATAATTACTTTGAAAAATATAATTACTTCGATATATTACATGGTAGAGCCATGCTGCAGCTATATTGTGGTAGCAGCACGATCGGGTCGGATCGACCGGGTTAGGACCACGCTCTCAAAGAATACCAGCGTAAAATAACAGCTTAATGCTTCTGTGTTTCGTATGGTGAGTGTAAAGAACCGGAGACCTTTTTTACTGGGAACTAGGCATCTCAATTCTCAGGGGTGACAACACATCTGCATTTTGATTCTTAATTGAGGATAAATGTAGATGTCTATGGGCCACAGCCTTATTCCATAAAAAAAAAATTAATTAAATGTTTCTAAAACTTTCCGTAAAAAAAGTCGAGTTGCTTTTTTATTCGTAATGAAATTTAACTTACTATTAGTGTAAAATCTAACATGAATATTAACTTAAACGTTCCTATTGTACATAGAACACAATACAAGTGCACCGCCATAATATGTTAAATTTCATAAATGTGTTTGTTAACCATGTCATTCAAACATTTAATTACAGGGAACATCTAAAGAAATCAGCAGTACATCAAGGGCTTATAGGCTGCTTTAGAGGCTTAGTTGTAAACGGAGAGGTCTTAGACATATACAGTTACATGTCTGTACATTTGTCAGAGATCATTAAAGACTGTAAGCCTTCTTGTGTACCGAACCCGTGTCAGAACAGAGCGACTTGTAAAGAGCTGTGGTCTACGTACGAATGTATTTGTAAGAACACTTGGGCGCATCTTGGTGTACACTGTGAAGAGAGTAAGTATAAAAGCGAAATGAGCCATGCTAGAACAACGTCGAACGAAAACTGACTTTAAAAGCGGCGTTTTAAAAAAATGCGGTTACGACATTATTATCGTACGTTGTAATAACTTCATTATATGCAATCAGGTTGACGATTCTGCATTATTTGCTAAAGTAAATTATACGTTGATTTATAATGAGTAAAATAGGCAGATACTATCAGTGTACTCACAGTGATATTTACATTAAATGCCTTACACAAAATAATTTTTGTAAGGTTATATAAACATATTAGGTAAACGGCAGGCGATGTGTAGGCCAACCCCCCACTAGATGGAGTAACGACCTGGTAAGATATGCAGGAAGTCGATGGATACAGGTGGCTCAGGACCGGCATTCTTTGGGGGAGGCCTATGTTCAGCAGTGAACTTGTGAAGAGCTGTAATGATGATGATTATATTATATAAATATATATAGCTGTTCCCCGCGACTTTGTCCGCTTAGAATTTAATACAATTGGATTTCATGGGTTTTAATTTTGTGCGCCTAAGTTACTTCTTATAACATCAGCTATCTGCCACTGAAAATTCTGTCAAAATCAGTCCAGCCATTTCGGAGATTAGCCGGAAAAAACAGATAGACAAATATAAGTACCGTATGTACATTCAGATACATTAAGTGAAAAGCTGCTATTTTGACATTACAAATAGACACCTCAATTTTATTTTATGCATAGATTACAAAATTATATTAAATATATGAAAAAAACATACGATTTCCTATACTCGTATTGTACTTAACATTGTACGTAACTTTGGCATAGCAACGATTTTATATTTATAAGAAAATATCAATTTAATTTTAAGTTTCAAGTATGAAAATTGATTTTTGTTGATTGAAAATGTCGATTGACTAGATAACAAATAATGCCACTGAACATGTCACTGTGGCAGCACTTTTCTGCCTAGGAGTTTGCCTGCCGCCAAGTATAATTTTTAACAGTGGTAGAGCCAGGCGGCAGCTTTTGCTATCGCATTGATGGGCCGGCTCGAACCGGGGTGGTACCACTACCTCACAGAATACCAGCGTGAAGTAGAGGTTTACCTCTGCGTTTCGCTTGGTGAGTGCAGGTGGCCGGAGGCCCTTTTTACTGGAAATGAGGCATTCCATCTTAGTCCTCACGGGTGGCAACGCATCTGCATTTTGATTCGCAAACCGGGATAGATGTAGATGTCTATGGGCCGCAGCAATCACTTACCATCAGGTGGACTGTGTGCTCGCTTTTCACTCTTATCCTATAAAAAAATAAATAAAAAAAGTGTTTGTGCAGTGTTTGTTCTGCTGCATTCCGGAATGGAGGGGGTAGAAAGTATAATTAGAGGCTGTGAGGCATTCCATCATGGTCCTCAGAGATGGCAACGCATCTGTAGCTTTCTAATTTTGAAGATAGCTAGGTGTAGGTGTTCGTGGGCTGCAGTAACCACTTCCCATTAGGTGTTACTGTTAGGTCACTTAAGTTTTATTAAAAAAATCGTTACGTAATTATTGAAATATATATATAATTAACATTATATCTTTTATTTTGTACTATTTAGCTGGTTCCCGGTGCGTTATATGTGTGTGTTGTGTGTGTGCGTGTGTGTGTGTGTGTGTGTGTGTGTGTGTGTGTGTGTGTTTACTGTTACTTCGTTTGTCACTTAAGTTTTATTAAAAAAATCGTTACGTAATTATTAAAATATATATATAATTAACATTATATATTATTTTGTCCTTTAATGGGGCAGGGGTGCGAAGAATCTCCGGGAGAAAAACCGGCGACGAGGTTCGCCACCCGTCACGTCCTGTCTCCCGGGGGGGCGAAAAGTGGATTGCGGAGGCCCGTCTGGCCACGCTGAATGTATGTGGAGCAATGAATGATAAGATGGATGAAGTATGCGAAATGATGAATGATAGAGGAATAGATGTGTTATGTGTAAACGAGACGAAACGAAAGGGAAGAGATGTCACTGCACATGGCATGTATACCGCTTACTGGTCTGGAGTAGACGAGACCGAGCGGGCATGCCAAGGAGTCAGTGTCATCCTTTCAGAAAGAATGGGTCAATGTGTGAAAGAGTATGAATGTGTTAGCCCAAGGCTGCTGTGGATGCGAATGAAAGTGGGCTTAAAGAAGTTGTTTGTGCTAGGGGTGTACGCCCCAGATATGTCTAAGCCCACTTATATCCGAGAGCAGTTTTGGGACATGGTAAGGCTGGTGTTGATGAAATGTAAGAAAAATGAAAATATTATTATGTTAGGAGATTTTAATGGAAGGGTTGGGGTGAAGAGGTCTGATTATGAAAGGATATTAGGAACGTTTGGCGATGAAAGAATAAATGAGAATGGTGAAGACCTCCTCACCGTATGTGTGGAAAAGAATCTTTTTGTGGCGAACACTTTCTTTCGCCATAAGAGGATTCACATGTATACATGGGAAAGAGGGGATGATAGAAGCATGATAGATTTTATAATTGTGGATGAAAGAATGAGGAGCGCAGTGGTAGATACAAGGGTTTACCGGGGGTCCAACGTAGGGACGGATCATTACTTGGTCTTATGTCGAATTAATGGTCTATTCAGACGTTGGCGGCATCGGACATCGGTGTCTACCACTGCGTTACAGCGTATAAGAATAGAGAGGTTACAAGATGAAGGTGTGAAAGAGAAGTATAAATGCAGATTGAGGGAAAATATAAGTGGGTTGAATGAATTATGTATGAATGATTTAGAATTGAAGAATGTATGGAATAATATTAAGAAAGTTTTGGTGGATGCAGCCACCGAAGTATGCGGTGTAAGTAAGAGAACGAATGAAAGTAAAAGTAATACGTTGTGGTGGGATGATGAGGTACGGATGGAACTTGAAGCAAAGAAGAGAGCATGGCTAGATTTACTAGCAACTAAAGCTGGTAATTCTGGCGGTATGAATGATGAGATTGGAAGAAAAAAGGCAGACTTTAGACGTATAAATAAGAGAGTAAAAGAAGTTGTTGAAAGGAAAAAGCAAGAAAGGATAGATAAGAATGATAGAAGGATATCTGATAACTTCCAGGCAAATATTAAAATGTTCTGGAAGCTCGTTAGAACTGCCAGGGGAAATTCAAAACAGCCTAGAATAAATGCTATACGAGACGAGAATGGCTGCATGCTGAATGATGAAGTTTCGAATTTAAAGAGATGGAAGGAATACTTTGAAAGCGTGTTTAAGAGTGAAGAGTCGTCTGGAATAAGTGAAATAGAAATTCCGGAAGAAGTGGAGAGAGGTAGGGAGATAAGTGTAGATGAAATAATGAAAGCAATGAAAAGCATGAAAGCAGGTAAGGCAGCTGGATATGATAGAGTATCACTCGAAATGCTGAGGGCTGGTGAGGGTGTGGTTACAGGCCTGCTGCACACCTTGTTTAATTTATGTTGGGAACTGAAACGGGTACCGGAAGACTGGTGCAAAGCCGTTATAGTCCCAATATATAAGGGAAAGGGGTCGCAGCAGGACTGTAAAAACTACCGAGGTATCAGCTTGCTTAGCATTGTG
Organism: Parnassius mnemosyne; assembly: GCA_963668995.1. Taxonomy (NCBI): domain Eukaryota; kingdom Metazoa; phylum Arthropoda; class Insecta; order Lepidoptera; family Papilionidae; genus Parnassius; species Parnassius mnemosyne. The sequence goes on from CAVLGL010000080.1 coordinate 31,654,082, forward strand.
GGTAAACTGTATGCTAAGTTGTTAATTGAAAGAGTTATGGAAGAAACTGATGGAAAAATTTGGGATGTGCAAGCTGGATTTAGAAAGGGGATGGGGTGTACGGATCAAGTCTTTTCCATGCGCATGATAGCGGAGAAGTTTTTGGCTAAAAACCAGAAAGTTTTTTGTGCGTTCATGGACTTGGAAAAGGCTTATGACAGAGTGGACAGGAATGTGTTATGGCAAACACTGAACTCATTTGGGTTGAGCGCTGGCTTGATACAGGCATTAAGATCTCTTTATAGGGACTCTAGTGCTTGTGTCAGGATCAACGGGGTCTACTCGGACTGGTTTGGCATTCATAAAGGTGTCAGACAGGGATGTGTGGCTTCCCCGTGGCTGTTTAACTTATTTATGGACAGTTGTTTGCAAACTTTGAAAGTTGAAGAATGTGGGTTGAGAATGGGTGAGTCAACCGTCAAATGCCTTTTGTACGCCGATGATCAAGTCATATTTGCATCGTCGGCGGCCGAGTTGCAAATGATGGTTACTTTAATGAATTGGTCATTGAAAGAAAGGGGTATGAAAGTGAACGCAAGTAAGACGAAAGTGATGGTTTTTGAAAGAGAAGAAAGTAAAACTTTATGTGAAATAAGAATAGAAGGGGAGTTGATTGAGCAAGTGGATGAGTTTGTATATTTGGGATGTTTATTTAGCAGGGATGGTAGATATGATAAGGATATAGAACGACGAGTGAACGCAGGAAATAGAGTGAATGGGGCTCTACACGCTATTATGAGGAGTCAGAATGTGTCAACTAAGGCACATATGGCAATTCATAATGCTGTGTTAGTCCCTACTTTAATGTATGGTAGTGAAAGTTGGGTCTGGCAGAAGAAGCATGAGAGTAGAATAAATGCTGTAGAAATGCGTTCCTTAAGGAGTATGCTAGGGCTGAATCTGAATGACAGGGTGAGAAATAGTGTGATAAGAGAAAAGTGTGGTTTGCAAGATGACGTTGTGACAAGGATTAAGAAAGGAATGCTTCGGTGGTTTGGTCATGTAGAAAGAATGAACGAGGAAAGAGTGACAAAGCAAATTTATGTTGCGGAAGTGAATGGCAGGGTCGAGAAGGGACGCCCTAGACGAAGGTTTATCGACCAAATCGGCGATACATTAAAAATGGGCCAGATTAGGAGTACCCTTAACCGACGAGCGTGTATGCGTAGATATATGGATGTAAAAGAGGCGAGAGAGGTGTGTCAGGATCGCGCCAAATGGAAGTCCATAGTCTCTGCCTACCCCACTGGGTGACAGGCGTGAGTGTTTATGTATGTATGTATGTATATTTTATTTTGTACTATTTAGCTGGTTCCCGGTGCGTGGCTACCGCAGAAAAAACAATTGTGGAAATATTTTTTTAGAATTTGTAAGAGTTACATTGTTTAATCAGGAATGATAATACATTCATTGAAATTGAATGATATATAACTTTCAAATAGATTTGTCGGTACGATACGCGCGCCACCTACTGTAATTTAATTGTTCTATGCCTATAACCTTCGCACAAGTGACAGCAATAAGTTAACATAGTTTTACCGCAATCTCATGAATGGTGAAGCGCATAAAATACGAACAAACAAACATTAATTTTTATATATTAGATATGTATCTCAGATTACTATAGTTCTTCATCCAATTCAATGTGATTTTTTATAGACAGTTTACAACCTACTATCGTATACACTGCTGCCTATCTCCTGGTTTGACTCCTCCTGTCGCCTCTTATAACACCTACAGAACGAGATGTGGTAGTGGATATTCTTACACTCCCACTTAATTGAAATTGAATGAAATTTATGTGATTACACAATGTTAAATGAATGTAGGCGTAGTGATAGTACCTGTTTTGCTTAAACTCATTATTATTGCAATCTTATTAGATGTAGAACGGCGAGAAAACGTTTGTTATCCAAGAAGAAAACGGACGATTTATTTTTGAAAAAGTTAATCTATCGAAAACCAACCAAGTTTACGAACTAATTAATACCTTGAAAAGACTTAAGGCGAAAGATACAAAAGCTATCACTGCTTAATCGACGTAGTGGTATCCGTTTCGATACCACTACCTGACTAGTTACTAGTTGGCTGGATTACTGGTTTACCGTGTAGTGGCGGTGTAAGAATATCCATTACCCCATATCATTCCGTGGGCATCGTTAGAGGCGACAAAGGGAAACAAATCAGGAGATGGGCAGCAGCGTCTTCCTAATAACGGCTAATAATAAACACTGTGGTTGCCAACCCGCTTGCCAAGCCTGGCAACTAGAGCAAATATCCCCTATGAAGCAATCTATGGGGGAGGCCTATGATTAGCAGTGGATTACTAGTTGGCTCGACAGATGTTGTTCTGCCCTTTCTGGTGGGTGGCGCGATGAGTTTCATTACGAAGTCTCTCCAGACTTATTACATTGTAAATATAAAATTTAATGAATTTAATAATAACCTATCGGATCCAGATTTTACGGTTTATTTTTTGGTATCAAATCAACACATAAAAGTGTTAATATGAATCTGAAAATGAAGAGCATTTAACACAGTTGAGCAACTTTATTACAGCGCCACCTATCGGGTCCTAGTATAACTATGAACTGTCGTCTCGACAAAACAAATATTTTTTTTTGTTTTAATTTGTGTGATTGTGACCGGTCAAGACGTTAAGAAGTTACACTATCACTAATGAACGCAGCAAAAGATCATACGCAATAAAAACATAATCTTATAACGATGAAATTGTACTGCATAAAATAGAGAAACTTACATTATTATTTCAGATCTTCTTAATTTGAAACTAACAGATTTTCAAATACCTACAAATTCCTATAATATAAATAATTAGCATTAATATCTATCCTCAAACTCACTGTAATAAGATATATTACGATAATAAATTTCAACGCTTTTATAAATTAGCAATAGCAATTACATTACGTAAAAGCTCATATATTTTAGGAAGTAAATTGTATGCACAGTAGCAATTATCATCTGCATAACATGGCGTCGGATTTTAACCATAATTGATGTTTCGCATGCACCGTGGTAATGTTTAAAACACGTTCCACAGATATAAACGAAAAGGCACTGACGTTTCAAACAAAAGAAGCGTATTTGAAGAAGAATTATTTAGTAGATAACGAAACCGATGCAGAGAAACACAGACTGAAGAAAATGATGGTTGAGAATGTTCTCATGAATCTGCGAACGTATGACGATAACGCTTTAGTATTATACGCCAATGACAATCTCAATAATTTTATTCACCTATTTATACATAATGGTACACAAATAATCTATCTTTTTAATAATGAAGAGGAAATAGTTCAAATGAATGTCACTTATGACAAAATTAATAAAGGCGAAAGTGTTCAGATCGCAATCATCAGAACAGAAAACACAACAACTTTGCACGTGAACGATAAGAACAGTACAATTGGTAAAGTAGCGAAACTTCTATCCAACTATACCAATAAGCCTTGGATTAACCCAGAATTAGGTAAGTTTCGTTCCAGGAACGTCTGAAATTTTAGCTTATCTCTAATGTAATTGTACTAGTTGTGTAAATAGAAATTGCGAACTTAAACTCGAGTTCGTAGTTTACGTTTATTGTCTCACCTAAATTCGTGCCGTGGAAATTATACTTAGTTTTACAATTAGCAAGATAATTGAAGAGATTACACTGTCAACGACAATAGATTTTCAGGTTGATAAAGGTGGATGTTGAAAATACCTTATTTACACCGAATAAAACAAGTATAGACAAGTTTTGACAAATGAATACTTAATTCTCTTCTACATTCAATTCAGAACAATATTAGACTTTATTTCATTACTAGCGACTCGCCCTGGTTTCGCCTGGATAAGATATATTAAATTTAAAATATTAAAAATGGCGTTATTTAAATTTAACATAATCGAAGATTTATTTTATCAAGTTTTCTTTTTTTATCTCCAAATTTTTCATATAAAAGATAGCCTAGATCACACCTGACATTACTCTATATCTGTTTATGAAGTTTCATTACAATCTTTTTCTTTTTTCTTAATAACTGGCTTTACGGCTCTGGGATCTAGCCCTTCTGAGCCTAAAGTTACAATATATTATAATAATTATCCTTCATAGTATACTGCTTCACAATATGTTGATGCGTCACATTGTGCAGCCCTTGGGAGATTTTGACGGCAACTTGAGCCAGCAGACAGCTGACGGTTGGCGATGGTATCTCAATGCGCCTAAGCAGACAGACACCTTATTTTGAGAATCACATCACCATTAGAGCACTTGTTTCACAGTTTCCACTAATAGTTCACATGCGCAGACACTTAATACACAAAATCGCACCACTTTTACATATCAAAGTTCACTTCAAACCATTATTTAAACAATAATACAGGAGCAGCAAACCACCGCCGGTGAAGTTCCCGCCAAAAAATAACCCTTCATTACAATCGGTTCAGCCATTCCGAAGAGTAGTCCAGACAGACAGACAAAAATTTAAATAATTCTTATTTATGTCTTAATGGCATCTCAGCTATATAATTTTTATAGTTATTTCTATTTTATAGAGAGACACTTCAATTCTATTCATAAATATAGATTTGATAGAAACCATACGTCTTTAAATTTTTGGGCTTTTTTAAATTGCATTAATGTTAAGGTAATCAGTAGAATATCTTTCAATGTTATATTTCTAAGGTCCATGATATGTAAGAATTTCAAAATAAAAATCGCTCTTTTGTCTATAATTTTCGGTAAACACTTTCAGAAGTAATACGCCCACAAAGACCACCTGCACCACCTACAGACTACTTCCAAATGAACCTTGGCGGCTATGATCCATATTCCTTGCACTTGGCCGCAAGAGCAAATCAGTTACCGCAAGGAGGATACGTGGGCTGTGTCAGAGGATTCAAGATAGCCGATCATGTTGTAGACTTATCGAGAAAAGCCTTGCAGAATACTGATCAAGGTAAAGTTTTTTTTTTAACTCAACCGTGACTAATCTGTGCGTGACAGGCTATTCGACACGACCGGAGGGAGATGAGAGATCTGGTGCAGAGTCAAGAGCTTTACGTTCTTTCCGAGCCACGGGTATGAAACACCGCCAACTTCGTTACTCCGGGTTTTTACTGAAAATTTTTGACAAAAAATTCCATAGTTGTTTTTGACCTGACCCGAGACCTCATATCAGTAATCGATTTTACGACCACTAGAAAAACGAGGCAGTCAATTAAGCCAATTAAATATTATAAGCCAGTACTACAAATTACAATCCCACCTGATGGTAAGTGGGAATGAAACCAGAGATGGTAAATCGCATTGGCTTAGCGTGTAAAAAACTAATTCTCTTTCCTCTTTAGTCAGCACGATTCCAGAAGGACCAACGTATAAAACCAGCATAATGCTGTATGTGTAGTATACTGTATGTGTGATAAAAGATAATGAGAATCTGAGGTTATTTTCTGCTAATATTAGGTCAGTTACGAGGTATTCTATATTAGTCTTAGTTTTACGTGGTAGAGTCATGCTGCAGCTATATTATGGTTGCACCACGAATGGTTCGGCTCGACCGGTATAGGACCACGCTCTCAAAGACTACCAGCGTAAAATAGTAGCTTAATGCTACTGTATATCGTATGGTGAGTGTAGAGAACCGGAGACACTTTTTACTGAAAATGAGGCATTCCATCTAAGTCCTCACAGGTGACAACGCATGTACACATAATACAGATTTTGATTCTTGTTTGAACATAAATGTAGATATCTGTGCGCCACAGCATCCACTTACCATCAGGTAGACTGTGTACTCATTTGTCCCCCCATCTATAAAAAGTTCTCTGAGTCTTTATCCTTTTTTCTATATTGAGATAAATCTAGCTGAATATGAACCTCATCATCCAGTAATCCACTAAGTTAGCAGTGTGTAAGTTTGTCACCCTTGCTTGAATAAAAGATAATATTTATAAAAACTTTTTTTACGATTTCTAAACTGAATTAGAAGTTTATACTAAATACCAACATAAACTACACACTATGCCTTTAAACAAAGCCTATTGTTTAAACTTTTGGCCTAGGTCGTGCCAAGATCTATCCTACAACAGAGGGGTAAAGTTAGTTACAGTAAACTACAGATTGTTTTTTATCTGTTTTATTTACGTAACCTAACTTAAATTCAAGGACTTTTCTAACAATGCGTTGTGTGTTTAGATCTAACCGGGGTTCTACCAGAATGCAACATGAAATGCGACTCGGAGCCTTGTAAGAATGGCGGAGTTTGTACCGAAGATTTCACGAATCAGGAAAGCAGCTGTGATTGTGAACTTACGAGTTACTTTGGAGAATACTGTATGGAGGAAAAAGGTGCAGACTTTAACGGCGAAAGCATTTTGCAAAGAAAATTTGTTCTTTTAGGTCCCGTATTAAAAGTGAGTAGGAAATACGAATGTGTGGCAGCGGTTTTCAACTTTGAGTCGTGAACAAATATACATTTGGGTCGCGCGAAGTTCTCATCTTTATATATAAAAATTACGTGTCCCGTTGTTTGTCCGCGATGGACTCCTAAACTACTGAACTGATTTAAATGAAATTTTGCACACTGTGTACATTTTGGTCCAACTTGAGAGATAGGATAGTTTTTATCCCGATAAATGACCCTCAAAATTTTTTATTGCGAATTTAAAGATTTTTATAGGAAGGGTCGTTGGAAAGGGCAGAACAACGTCTGCCTGGTGAGCTATTGTTATATAAAAAGTAACTAGTAGTACTAGTTACTGTTCTGGCTAATTTATTGTTAACATTTATCTTACATAGGTATTCAAATGTGATATAAGAGCTGTAAGTTTCTTTGAATAAATAAATTTAAAAAAATCTATTTATTTTCACAGAACGTTTGTAAATCCCCACTTACTATATCAGCAGTAAAGTTCGGTGCCTATTTATGATAATATCTTCATTGACAGTAGTGTTAAGTACTTCATTTAATTTGTTATCTACAGGATCGCGAGATTATATTTCAGCGCGGTATTTAGGGCCTTCAGTCAAAAGGGTTGAAAACCGCTGATAGATTAGTTTAAGTTATATATGTAATATTAACATATTATTAAGAACTATTCTAACACAAATATTTCAATTACAGGTAAAAATAAAATTGGCATTTTCTAGTAACGACCTAAGACAAAAAAATACTGTTCTTTTGTTGGTACAAACAGAAAACAAGTATGTACAGTTAGCTGTATTTTTTTTAAATATTATTTATCATATATTTTTGTGCATAACCGTTAAATAATTTTATTAAAGGCGCAGCTATTATCTACTAGTAGCAATAACGCAAGATGGATATCTTAAATTCGAAGAAGACAGAGAGGAATCCGCATATGGTGCAGAAGTTAAGAACAGAAACTTTCTTAATGGTAAATACATATAAATTTTTATGTTATTATAGGCTAATTACGTTTTTTAGATTTTAGTGTACATGATATGCAGAGTGTATAATATATTTTCTTTTTCATAAGTTTTTCGTAATGTAGAAATTTAAAACCAAAATGTAAATATTATTTTTAGTTACAACTTATAAGGACACTATTTGTATCATTTTATATATTTTATTTTTTATATTTACTACCTGAATATACCACGACACTAAAACTAAAAATAATAATAAAGTAAAATACTGTACAAAAACAATATTTATTTTTATTTATTACTAGCTGGTAGCCGTGGTAGGTCAGATGGATAGCGCTCGCTGTAAGTTTCACATTACGCGAGTAACCCGGATTCTATCCCCGCCGGCAGCCGGCACCAATGAAATTTTTAATTGCAATTTTAAGTGCTGATTTACCACGTGGTGCTGGTTTACGCTCGGCGGTGAAGGAAAACATCGTGAGGAAACCTGCATGTCTGAAATATAAGAAAAAAATTATCTCGAAGACATGTGAAGTTCGCCAACACGCATTGGAGCCGCGCGGCGAACATTTCCTTCTCCTAAAACCCTATCAGAAATGAGAGGAGGCCTGTGCCCAGCAGTGGGACGTATATACTTCACTTTTACTAGATAGTAGCTGGCGCGTAGCTACCGAAAAAAAAATGTGCAACATATATCATTTTAAATTTTAAACATTCATTGAAATTGAATAATTTATTATAACTATCAAATAGATTTGCCAGTACAATTCGCGTGCCACCTACTGTAAGTTAATTTTACTATGCCTATAACCTCGCGCAACTGCAAGCAATAAGTTGACAAAGTTATTGCGCAATGGTGAATCTGCGCATAAAATACGAAAAAACAAATATTATTTTTTATATAATTGAATATAAGCCAGTGCTCGACTGTAATTCCACCTGGTGGTAAGCGGTAATGAAGCAAAAGATGGTGAATCACACTGTCTTAGCGTAGTAAAAGCCTATTTACTCTTGCCTTGAAGGCGTTCAGATTGTAATCAGGTCAAAAGGCAGACGCTGGCCAATTTAGACTATCCATTACAGCCTATAAAAGTCCACTTCTGAACATAGGCATTTCTCATAGATTGCGATAGTTGTAAAGACGATTTTGCCATAGAGTTAGTGAGCTCATAGTCATGACCCTTCCACTGGTAATAGTATGTAGGTAAGAATATCCACTACCCTGTACGCTCCCGCGGGTGTAGTAAGAGGCGAAAGAGGGAAACTAAAGCGAGAGATGGACAGCCTTATCTTCCCTATAACTGATTTTTTTTATAGGATAAGGGTGACAAACGAGCACACAGTCCACCTGATGGTAAGTGGTTGCTGCGGCCCATAGACATCTACATCTATCCTCTATTACAAATCAAAATACAGATACGTTTTCACCCGTGAGGACTAGAATGGAAGGCCTCATTTCCAGTAAAAAGGGCCTCCGGCCACCTGCACTCACCAAGCGAAACGCAGAGGTAAACCTCTACTTCACGCTGGTTTTCTGTAAGGTCGTGGTACCACCCCGGTTCGAGCCGGCCCATCCGTGCGACAGCAAAAGCTGCCGCGTGGCTCTACCACCGTTAGAATTATAAGAAACTGCTGTTACCAGCCTGCTTTTCAAGCGCTGCAACTATGGCAAAAGCCCGTCTATGAGAAAATCTACGCCAGAGGCCTATGTTTAGCAGTGGACTTTTGATAGGCTGTAGTTTATGAATGAAAGTATATTCACCGCAAATATATTATGTATGTATATATTTATTATATGTTCGTACAGTATAAAGTACGTGCTCGTGACAAAAAAGTACTATAAAAAAACATGCGTGAGTGTCGTGGAACACTCGGTTGGAACGAAGTTCCTTTCGCAGTATATTATTATTGATAAACATATGATATTATTGATTAACATATACAAATAAATGTATTACTAGGGTCTATTAAAATGAAGCGTCATTTAAAATAATATAATATTTCTTTCATGGCAAGTTAAGAAAAAGTGTGAGGGAGATGGATATTAGTCCATCTCGCTTCCTCATAGCCGACAAGGCCTTCTATTCTACACTACGTCAAGAGGAGTCGTGACGGGAACATCTTACACTTTTTCTCGCCTAGCCCCCATCCGCCAAATTCGTACTGTCCGATAAGGAACTTTACGTTTATTACGTTACTGGGTAATAATTCTATAGGAACTTTGTTCCAGAAATTCGTTCCGAAAAATTCAAACGACGTCATAAAACATACTTTTGCGATATTTAGCCATAATGAAATCTTCTTCCAATTATAAAAGGAGCTCTAATTACTTTTTTGGTAATATGAATAATTTAGTGTAATGACATTCATGAAATTTCATGCGGCTTCGTGTTGTAATTCTAGTATTCGTGTAGTATTCTATTTTTTAAAGTTTTATATAAAACAGCCTGTTTAACTCTATTTATAATTTATACGAAAAATACTTGCAGGCGCTCGGCACACAGTATATTACACGAGAGTAGGTCAAGAAGCTAAACTTTTAATAGATAGAATAGAAGTACCCCTAGAGAAACTTCCGCCTCAAGGCCTGTGGGAAGTTTTTGATGTTGGCTCTAATGAAGTGCAAATAGGAGGTTTGAACACCACAGACCCCCGACTCATGATTTACAAGGGATATAACGGATGCCTTTCCAGTAAGTAACTTGACTTTTAAAATTTATTAATTCAAGTTAAATCATAAAACGCAGTTCTAAAGTCTGTTTTATACTTGCACAATAATTTAATTCGAACTCTGCTAAATCAATACTCGATTGCTAATTGAATCATTGGCAGTCTCAGTGGGTCCTCTATTAGACAAATAATAAAACCACTTTCAAGTTTATCTTCCAAAACGTAGCGATGGACGTACCAGATATACCTCTTAAATATTTAAAGGCTAATAGTTTTATAGTATTAGTGTTAGTAAAGAGCCTGCACTCCTGATAAAACTCAGACACTGGAACTAAAAGAAATCTTCAAAAACAAGTAAATTAACCGATAAACTGTCACCTCAGGTAGGCCCAAAATGGTAAAATAAACCGAATAGTAAAATAGCATATCCCTCTATTAACCATTACGACACGCCTGAAAGGTAAGCTGGAATTCCTCGCGGCCTATAATTACTGGCTCTCTTCTTCTTCACTTCCAAACAACAGAAAGTAGATGTTGCTTAACTTAAATTATAAGTATCGTTAGTAAATTCTTAGAAATTGGGAATAATATTTAAAAAAAACTATAATCAGTTATACCAGTTATGGACACCTAGGACCCAGTTGTCCATACCTAGTGACCGACAGTTACCAGTTATCGACATCCAGTCATCAACAAAGAAATGTCATGCAGCAGCTAGCTAGTATTTGGTGTTTTGTAACGAGCAAAAATTAAAATACGATTTAATGTTGTAATTATAATTATTCCTTATACAATAAACAGTTTGAAATTAAAGTATAAAAACATTAAAGTATAAAAAATCGTAAGATTGAGAGACACGTGCCTTAAAAAAATTAGCTGGATTTGGTTTTTACCCTTGATCGGTTTAATGGGTAGTACGACTAAAATTAAAGAATATTTACGAGACTTGCAAAAATCCATTACAATTCATGAACAGATGTTATCAGTTGATTTCTAAACATCTTACAAAAATAAGTATTGGCGTATTTGATATATAAATATTTAGAGCCATGGTAGTTCAGATGGTTAGCGCTCGCTGTGTGTTTCACAGTACGCGAGCAACCCGGGTTCGATACCCGTTGGCACCAATGAAATTGTTAGTTGCAATTTTAAGTGCCGATTTACCACGTGCTCGGCGGTGAAGGAAAACATCGTGAGGAAACCTGCATGTCTGAGAAATAAGAAAAATAATTTAGAAGACATGTGAAGTTCGCCAACACGCATTGGGGCAGCCTGGCGGACATTTCCTTGCCCTAAAAACCCTTTCAGAAATGAGATGAGGCCTGTGTCCAGCAGTGGAACATATATATATATATATATATATATATATATTTCGTTTGAGAATGAAAATGCAGATGCGTTGTCAGCCTTGAGGACTAAGATGAAATGCCTCAATTCCAGTAAAAAAGGTCTCCGGTTCTCTACGCTCACCATACGAAACACAGCAGCATTAAGCTGCTAATTTACGCTGGTATTCTGTGAGAGCGTGATCCTTCCACAGTCGAGCCGACCCATTCGTGCTACAACTATACTATTAATATAGCTGCAGCTTGGCTCTACCACGTAAATACCAGCAATATATAGGCTGTAACTTTAACTTTTTTAGCAAAATACTGCTGCCCATCTCCTATTTAGTTGTCTCTTACCATACCTATGGAATGATATGGAATACTGGGTTATTTTACACCGCCTAGTGTATAGAAAGCCACAGTATAATAACAAGATGTGAGGCCATCCAGTGCAGTCTTAGTCCTATTAAGTAACAACGCATCTGTAGGTATTTTTGGCTAAAATTGGTTGCAGTAGATCATGGGTTATATCAGTCACTTACTATTAAAAAGAGATTAAGTTAGTTTGTCACTTCAATAATTTAAAAAAAATCTCGGTGTATCACATAATACGCGTTAGAATGAAAGTCACTGTGTCTGTGCATACACGTTTAAATGGAACGATGTCGTTTGGTGACTATAGTCACCATGGACAGATAAGGTAAGACTTTTTTTGGGGACTACAGTCACCGTGTACGGTTGAGTTGTTAGGCATTTTTAAATTTCCTGTGCAATTGACAGCATCAGTAAGATGGAGTTGTCAATAGGACGTTTTCTATACCTCATCCATCCATTACAGTCTAAAAAAGTTGACTGCTGAACATAGGCCGCCCCCTTAGATTGTTTCATATGGATTTTGCCATCGTTGCCACGATTAGCAAGCAGGTTCGCAGGCACTGTTTTTAGATATTATCAGGAAGATGCTGCTCCCCATCTCCTGTTTTATTTCCCTTTGCCGCCTTTTGCTACACGCACGGGACGTTTTGGGTGGTTGATATTCGTACACTGCCACAACACAATTGACCGTTGTTAACCGTTGACGATCAACAGACATATTCGTGGAACTGAACGACTACGAGATGAAACCGCTGGAGGAGTACATGTTATTCACGAGGTCGGACGCCGAGAAGGTGAACGCTGTTAACGCGCGCGGTGTGCGTAGCGCTCAGTGTTCCGCCGAATTCGACGACGCGTGGCCCGAGCACGACCAGCTCGCCACGCACAACGGCAGCTTCCTTATCGTGAGTACTCCGCTTGGGATTTTACGTGTGATAAGTGACGTTGAGCCACAGTACAATGTGTTCCCACGAGCGGATGTGGATAAAATGAAAGTAGCACACACAAGAAGCAGTGTCGCGACACTGTAGAAAGTTTAACATTAGTTTAATAGGTGTTTAAATAAAATTGATAGTGAGTGTAAGCGCGCTCCTCAACTCGCCAAGTTTAGTGAGAATGGGGTAACATGACAGCTGGCGGATTCTCCAGCAGTGGACTTCAAAACACTGTAAATAGACTTTTGTATACTGTTAATGGATCAGTAGGCTGAAATCGCAATGTGTCAGTATATAATATGGTCGGTCCATATAGCCCGAGTAACTGACAATCTATAAGGAAGATAATCTTGTCCTGACGATTATAGAGTTGGGCAAACATCCACTAGAAGGAGTGGTGACCTGATAAAACATGCAGAAAGTCGTAGATATGTCCAACAGTATAAAACATAAAGGCAACAGTGTTAATTTCCACAGAGGAATGATGGGATGTAATGATAATGATACTGTTAATATAATGATTGTAATCACTTTGAAATATAGTGTAATTATTTACCTATATCATATAATCAAAATTGAAATGTCTGTCTATAGTACTGTGTATAATATCAAAATAAATGCCTTATATTAACTGAGGGGGTTATTTGGATGTCATTATTACATGAATAACATTTTTTTAAATTTTGTCGGTCTGTCTGACTGCCTGTCTGTCCATCTATTCGTCTGTCCATCTGTCCGGGTTAAACTTCAAACTGGCTGAACCGATTGTAATAAATCTTCACGAATAGACAAAACGAAAAATTGTTTGATTACTTAGATTTCAGAATAACAGGCGTGTTCCTAGTTATAAAATAAAATAGATGCCATTTTCAGTATTATAACATGGACGTAGTTATGCAAAAAGGATCCAACCCGCGATAAGTTAATTTGATTTTATGATATTTGAAGTATCCATACTTCAAATATCATAAACTGAAATTATCGGAATGGTTTCTATTTGTTTGTAATTTTTCTTCTTATTTGTGTTACGTTTGCTAAAATTATTACATCACATAATAGTATAGACCACAAACATTATTCTTAAGTCAACATTTTTGACACAAACTTGGGTTGGATCCTTTTTGCATAACCACGTCCACATATAATCCAATAGCTTGAAGTTGCGCCATCGATCACAGAAAAATTGATCACAAATAGGCAGTAGGGCTTATTTAGTGACCAAGCAGTTCGCTCACTGATTTATCCGGATTTGCACGGTAAGAGGAGACATCACTTAGTGGTGACGGCGTAAAAAAATCCATCACTCCATTTCATCCCATGGCTAAGAGGCAACTATGCACGAGCCCAGAAAGATCTTGATTTCTTCCGATAGATGGCAGTGTCATCATCTCGTTTAAGTCAGACGTAAAATGTTTAGAACTTTGAGATATTTGATACTTTGATCTAACCGCCCTGCCAAGCGATTAAGGCAAACCCTCCCAATAAAAAAACACCCATGTTCAGCAGCCTCACCCCTGCACAATTTTTTTTCATGTGCAACTAAGAGTTTTCTATCTATCGACAATCCACTGCTAGAGACAAGTCTCTCGTCAGGAAGGATTTGGTAAAATTATCACATTTGGCAATCACAACAGCTCCTCGCTGCTTAGATTTCTCTTGTAGGATGTTATTGAATATGTCTGACGTGCTGAAATTAACATTATGGAGATCTCGGCACGAATGGGTCGGCTCGACCGGGGAAGGACCACGCTCTCACAGAATACTAGCGTAAAATAGCAGCATAACACTGCTGTGTTTCGTATGGTGAGTGTAGAGAACCGGCAACCCTTTTTACTGGAAAAGAGGCATTCCATCTTAGACCTCACGGGTGACAACGCATCTGCATTTTGATTCACAAACGAGGATAAATGTAGATGTCTATGGGCCACAGCAACCACTTACCATCAGGTGGACTGTGTGCTCGTTTGTCACCCCATCCTATAAAAAAAATCTACTTCTTTTTGTATTCTTGACATAACTCCCGATTATATTGATGTTCTTTCTTTTACCAGAGCGTTGATAAGGCTTGGGTTGAAGATCCGCCGGCTAGAATCCCTTACGACTCTCTACACCAACAGCCTGACGCCGAAGAAGAAAATACGGACAAAATCTTTATTACTTTAATAGTTATATTCCTGATTGGGCTTTGCTACTGCGGTTCTCACGTATGTATTATTTTAAGGAAAAAATCCTATGTTAAAAATAGTTCGAGGAAATTACATTAAGTTTAATAAAATAAAAAAATATTGGTAAATCCAATTGGGCATGCCTTAAGCGCATTAAAAAAAATTACGTATAACATGATTATACGGAATTTTTTAAAGTAGTTTAAATTCATTTCGACAGCACTATCGGCTTCAACACCCTCGAAAACCATGAAATGACACCCATGATGAAAAAATTGGTACTTACTTCAGCCGCCATCTTGGGTTTACATTTCGACAGCACTATCGGCTTCAACACCCGCGAAAACCATGGGAATGACAACCATGATGAAAAATTTATATCTATTGCAGCCGCCATCTTGGATTTACATTTCGAAAACCCTATCGGCTTCAACTCTCTCGAAAACCATGAAAATGACACCCATGATGAAAAAATTGATACCTATTGCAGCCGCCACCTTGGATTTACATTTGGACAGCACTATCGGCTTCAACACCCCCGAAAACCATGAGAATGACACCCATGATGAAAGAATTGATATCTATTGCAGCCGCCATCTTGGAATTACTTTGCAACAACCCTATCGGCTTCGACTCTCTCAAAAACCATGAAAATGACACCCATGATGAAAAAATTGATATATAACGCGGATATTTGCGAAGTAAATTTTTGTAAAAGCTTTTTTAAATTGATACCTATTGCAGCCGCCAACTTGGATTTACATTTCGACAGCACTATCGGCTTCAACACCCGCGAAATCCATGAGAAAGACACCCATGATGAAAAAATTGATACCTATTGCAGCCGCCATCTTGGACTTACATTTCGACAGCACTATCGGTTTCAACACCCTCGAAAACCATGAAAATGACACCCTAGATGAAAATTTGGTACCTACTTCAGCCGCCACCTTGGATTTACATTTCGACAGCACTATCGGCTTCAATACCCTCGAAAACCATGAAAATGACACCCATGATGAAAAAATTTATACCTATTGCAGCCGCCACCTCGGATTTACATTTCGACAACCCTATCGGTTTCAACACCCTCGAAAACCATGAAAATGTTACCCATGACAAAAAAATTGATACTACTTACTTTTAGTACGTACTTCTATTATTAATTCTGTGCTTTTAAAATATTGTAATAAAAAAAATCTCTTATTATTATTATAATCAAGTATTTAAGAAATTTGGTTATTCGAATATTGTGTATTTATACAGCGATCTTTTTGAGCCGCTGCAAACAACCGAAACAATGTACACTCACGACGGCGATTGACGCCGAACTGAGTGAGTGAGTAAACTACTCTGTGGCTGTAGCTCCCCATTCACAGAAATAATTTACGTACAAGGCTACCAAATCAACGAAAATTTCGCCATTTTGGAGCCGAAAAAAATTAATTATAGCTAAACAAAACAAAATTACACTGCCATTTACATTGAGTGGCTTCCCACATGATAGATGAAGAGATTAAAAAATAGATTGAGTTAAACAATTGATATTTTCAAGAGTTATCGTGTTTACAAGCCTTGGGGACATAATAGATTCACACCATAAGCCACTAAAAGCCGTTTTTTATTTAAAAATAGCAAATAATCGATTAAAAAAAAATTAATAAGTTCAACAATCATTTATCTTTCTAACAATGAGCTTTTTATATCATTTATATGTATAATATGATTGCTAGATACGATTTTATTCGATAAAACGTTGGAATCTTAATTTTTAGGTGATAGTAGAACATACCTTGCGCTTTAGCTTACGGCATGCAATATTTCAATAAACATTTAAACACAAATGCATATTTAATTAATAAGTATATCTAGTATTTAATTATTTCCATTGTTATGCAATATGTTGTATGGAATCTTAGAATATAGGGTAATGCGACTGACAGCTTTATTAGCAATTTATTACCTCGTTCTTACTTACTTAGTCCAAAGGAGTATATTAGAAAAAAATTTAATGAAATAAATATATTAACCACAATATATTTACGTCAAATTGTATGAATGTAAACAAAAATAAAAATAGTGATGTACATTTTGTAAGTAACTATTAGAAACAGCACATGCTAATAAAACCAGTTGCTTGACTTCAAAGTAGTTTATTCTTTCAATAGATAATGTAAATATATAAATAAAAAATAATTGAAAATTGTTATTTCTTCTATAACTCCACCTCCTTTGGAGGTTCTTACGCAGTCTTTACTTCCCGCATACCACTTGTTAGACATACTATTAAGGAATACATGATTGACCATGCTGTTTCTAAATGATATTTAATTGTACAGCATACTAAATTGTAAATTGACATTTTAAAATGGGATGGGATTCTTGTTGATTTTTCCCAATACAGAGGCTTTTTTCATACCAATTGGAAAAGTATAAATGACTATTAAATATCAATATATTATATTCTTTAAATTGGATAAAATAATTATTTTCCATTCTATTATATTACACCTATTTAAAATAATAAATTTTACAGATGTGGCGTACACATAAAGCTCATAAATTGCGTTTGGAAAAAGAAACAGATGAAAACATAATGAGGAGTAAAGAGAAAGCCATCAAACTACAAGAGCCTAGTGTCTCTTTCTTGCAAGAGGTTTGACTACATACTCATAAAGTTGTTGAAGTAATTTAAATTGCATTCTTATAATAAATGCAAAATGATTTCAGCTTACTAACGAAGATCCAAACAAACAATCAAATTTGAAATCAAACGGGGTGACGTTAGACATGATTCCCGCCGTAAAAGTGGAGACAATGGAAGAAAAACCAGTACCCAGAAAAGGATCTTTAAGATTTAGAGGTGATTGAAAATTTTATGCTATTTATTTTGATATTCTGTACGGTTTACTCAAATAAAAAGCCACATTCTCAAAGATTGCACTAGCATGAGTACTCGTAAGAGTGACGCGGTGAGAGTGAGACAGGTCCTGCATAATACCGTTGATTATCGCTTACTTAAATTAACATCAAGTTTGTCTCGATATCTGTCCTTATCTAATATCATTTAGTGAAAAGATAGTGAGCAACTTTAAGCATTTTATAAATTGACATTGATCGGGTAAGGCCGCATATGCACATATTATTACGAAGCCGTTCTTGATGATAACGAACGCGGGACTGCACGGACGTACGCGATGAGCTATTGTTGAGTGTTCTATTTTTGAACTACCTGATATACGAAAATAGTTTTATTACTTAAAACTGCTGTTATCGTAAAATCATTATAAAAATTATCCCCACTACTACTTGACAGATCTGCTATGCGCTAAATTGTAAGGTTGTACGTTGCGACTATATTAAAGGATCGGGAATAAAGTTTGTTCGTATTTTATATACAAATTCAAGGCATTTTTTAATTTTAATTACATTTATATACAATATATATGTGCCATTTTGTTCAATAACTTGTTGCAATCTTGTAGGTAATTACATAATCCCGTTGCTGTTAACATCTTGGGTTTTTGATTAAAAAAACCGACTAGTAGTTTTGACAGTCCTCTCTTGATGTTAACCTAACAATACCCAAATAATTCTGAAGAGTCCGAAACAGGTGAAAATCTGAGGGCGCAAGGTCAAGACTATATAGTGGACGCATTAATACTTCCCAACCAAGCGCTCTTAATTTTTGCTGAGTGGCCAGAGATGTGTGTGGTCTGGCATTATCATGATAAAAGACCACTCCTTTTCTGTCGATGTTTCGGCTGTTTTTTTCTCAATTTCTTGCTTGAGTCTCATTAGAAATCTAAATTGATGGTTTTGCACAGCGGTAAAAGCTCATAATTAACGATGACCTTCCAATCCCACCATACACACACCATCGCCTTATTTAGAGCTTGACTACCCTCTGAAAATGAACAATGATCAATCTTTTCGATCTTTTCGGTTTCATTACGTTTCAATAGAGAATCGCAAATGAGTACACGATTCATTAGGTTTCTTTCAGTGAGCTCGTGTCGTACCCAAATATCAAGCTTTTTTTGTATAGCCAGACTTTTTCAAATGGGTCAAAACTGTTTTGTGGTCAATCCTCAATTCCTCGGCTATATCGTAAATAGTAATAAGCCGATCTTGTTCTATTTTTTCAGTAAGGCTTTATCCGTATCAGAGCGAGCAAAGCGAGCTGCATCTTTGACGTCAAAATTCCTGGACTGGAAAGGCTTGAACCAACTTTGCGCTACTGTTACTGACACTACACTAGATCAATAAACGTGACAATTTTTTTTCGCGGCTTGAGTCTTATTTTCCTCTTTTTTGTAATAAAACTTCAGAATGTATCAAATTTCTTCCTTAGACTCACTCATTTTGGCGGACAAAGAAACAGTAACGGGGAAAGTGTTTTTTATTGACATGACAACGTCTTATAATTCGATGAAGCTGGGCTGCACGCACGAAAAAACATGACTCATGCGACGTTACCTCGCTCTGAGGCGTTCCATTTGCATTTGCTATAAATCCATTTAAGGCTTGCACTGCAAGTACCTAGATATAACTATCTACAAAAAGAAATGACATGCCATCAAAAACATAACTTATAAAAAAAGCCAAGCCAAGTCTCTCGAGATCCATGTAATACCAAGTCGGTTAATTTATTCGGTCCCTACTTAAGGGTCCTCATGTCTTAAATTATTACGTAATTAGCTAACCTAACAAAATCTTATAGTAAACATATCAATATCAATTTTTTTTAGTTTGAAATAAATTGTTTTGGCAATCATACTAAACAATCTAATTTAATATATATGTATTACTTGACAGATACATTGTGTTTTCATACGATAGCCAAGTCAATCTATTTATTTAAAATATAAAAGATTTTTATTATTAATGTGGCCACTATAAGCTGTTGTTAGGATAGCTAATTAGCTGTCGTAAGTTATTACGTAATTACGTAATAACTTAAGACAGAAGGACCCTTAAGTAGGGACTGAATAAATTAACCGACTTGGTATTACATGGATCTCGAGAGACTTGGCTTGGCTTTTTTTATAAGTTATGTTTTTGATGGCATGTCATTTCTTTTTGTAGATAGTTATATCTAGGTACTTGCAGTGCAAGCCTTAAATGGATTTATAGCAAATGCAAATGGAACGCCTCAGAGCGAGGTAACGTCGCATGAGTCATGTTTTTTCGTGCGTGCAGCCCAGCTTCATCGAATTATAAGACGTTGTCATGTCAATAAAAAACACTTTCCCCGTTACTATTACATGGATCTCACAACTTTTACGGTAGAAGAACTGAGTTGCGAGACTTGGTTTTTTTTTACAAGTTATGTTTTTGATGGCATTTCTTTTTCTTAATGTCCCACATGTTTTAATATTAAAACCAGCCAGATACACACAGTACAACCAAAGAGATTTTTTATATATATTTACCTTCATATTTTGTTTGTATATAATTGTGATTTCTTATATTTACGCGGAGACTTCACATTAAATGAAACTAATTTTTACGGATTCTAGCGCGTTTAATTTAACTTTTAAATTCCCGACGTCTCAGGTGCTTTATGACAGCCATACTTGACCGCTCATACACACGTTCAAGCTCATACAAACGCATGACGCTGTAAGCTTGATCAAGTCGGCAGAATCGAAATTCAATTTTTGCTTCAAGTAGACTTGTCATGCACACCGATTGCCATACACCGTCAAGTTTACCGGACGCCGCTTCAAGCGCGCTGCAAACTTAATGGTAGACTTGATCGTGTATGGCTGCCATTACAGCACCCATAGTCACGGGTGGAACTGAGTAGTTTGACGTCCCGATGTCATAGTTAGCCCATTCAGTTTTTGAATATTTTTTTGGTCCGATCTACGGAGAATGAGCTTACAGTATTTTGAAATCTTGCAGTGGTTTGCTTGGGTTGGATTTAATTTTTTTAACATCTTGAAGCGTGCGTCCATTAAAACATACTTCAAGCCGCCAAAGAAGATTAGTCAAAGTTTACCATCCGTCAAGTGTTATATCCCTCTACAAGATGCAGGAGTGTACAAGCTATATTGTGAATGTAGCCTCTCTTACATAGGACAAACAAAAAGATCCATAAAACCCGCGTAAAAGAACATATAGCTGACTTGCAGCACCAACGTTCAAGGAAGTCTGCAGTTTGTGAGCATGTTCAAGATCGTCCCCGCCATTACATTGCTACCAAGGATGATTCACGAGACTATTGAAATTAAAAAAACATCCTAATTTCAATAGAGAAGATGGATGGGTGCAGCCATCTGCTTGGGATCCTGTAATTAAAAAAATTAAATCCAAACCCAAGACTTCAAGATACTGTAAGCTCATTCTGCGTAGATCGGACAAAAAATTACACGCAAGGAAATGGCCGCGTGGCGGACACTTCCTTGCCCTAAAACCCTCTCAGCAATGTGAGGAGGCGTGTGCCCAGCAGTGGGACGTATATAGTCTGTAACTTTAACTTTTAACTTTTTTTAATTCTGCTGTGCTTCATATTATGAGTGTATGGTACCGGAGAACCTTTGTCGTCAGGGGCGACAACGCATTTTTACTTTGAATCTTAATCAATGATAAAAATATAGGTGTCTATGGACCATAGCATCCAATTACCATCATGTGGACTTTGTGCTCGTTTATACTTCTATAAAGTTGACCGTAAAGTCGACTGACATCGACACCGTCCACCGTACCGATAAGTCGTGTTATAATAACACGTTTAATTAAATTACCGTTTGATTGCAATAAATTGAACGAAACAATCGAATAATACGGTTGTTTATCCAATATCACTTATAAGAAAAACAAACTGCCTTTAAGAGAGATTAGCATCTGATTCGTATACTTAACGTCACGGGCATATTAAATACTTCCATACGCTATGGTAATAGAGCGGTAGCCCGCTGCCAAAAAACAATGTTGACATCAAAAAAGTTACTTCGTAAAGCTTCACTTGTGGCCCCATCAACGTTCACCGCTCTGATCTCGAATGCAATATCAGAAGATAGATTTTACGCTTGTCATTCGTAATTACATTTTATTACATAAAATGTTTTATGAAATTAGAATGTAATATAAACTAAACAGTTTTTGCAATTGAGATTTTCAAGTAATTATAATAAAAATAGAATATTGTTACAGATAGAGAAGTAACATTTGAAACCTTGGAGGAAAAAGATGAAACACTAGAGAACGAAGAAGAAGAAAATGAAAACATTTCAGAAAAAGAACCAGGGGATGAAGAGGAAAACGAATTGAACCCGGTAATTTCAATGAAATTTATTATAACTACATATTTAATATTTTATGCCGTCCCGCTGTATTTATCATTTCCTTAAATAAGTTTAATATTACTTTAATGCCCATATTATTTATCAAAATTAATGAAGTACATTTCTAAATTACTTGATATAAGGAGCTCAGAATTTTTTCTCAGCATTTAAAAATCTATGCTGTTATAACATGATAAATAATTTAAAATATGCAATATTTAGTAATTTTTTTGTATGATTGATTTTAATACATATCGTATTCAAATGAAGTAACTTATAAATAACATGTGTTTAAAATAATTTTTAAAATCTGTAGTAAAGAAAGTTTAGTTTACGCACTTCGTTTAGGGTAAAAACTAACATCGACTTACTGTCGTCTATTTTTTATTATAAATAATATTTTGTATTTATTTTTTAAATATAGGCGTCTTTTTATCATTATCCCTTAGATCAGTCAGTATTCTCACTCAAATAGGCACTTCAAACGTAATAGATACAATAATGTGAGAAACGCGCCAGAATTGTTCCATTTTATCTCCAGTCATGTGTCTTTGTACCGTGTTTATTGTTAGGATTTCATACCCAAGGGGTAGCCCTTTGTTAAAATCAAGAATGTCTGCCTTTCCATATATCAAAGTCTATAAGCAATGTATCTAGGCATGTTTTCTAAGTATATGGTATTTTATTTAACAATTTTTCAAATAGTTTTCAACATTTAGCTACGTGCATTTGGTATTTGTATATCACAATGTAGAAATTGAGTGACGAGAGTAATCCCCCTTGGCTGCGTACTGAGTGACGACCGCTCAAATCGGAAACCACATATTTCATAGCCGACAACCGATAGGGTAAAAAGATTCTCGAGTGGCAGCCTCGTACCGATAGCCTAAGTGTAGGGCGGGCCTCCCGCTAGATACAGTGACGACCTGGTAAGACATGCAGAATGTTGATGGATGCAGGTGGCTCTAGACCGTACTTTGTGGCATTCCTTGGGGGAGGCCTACGTTCGGCAGTGGACTTCTAAAGGGCTGTAACGATGATGATGATGTTGATTGATGACCGCTATCCACTGATACCCATAACTAAGGCCAGATTGTCACGCGCGGGTCACGCAATGCGAAGCGGGAGCATCTACCACGCGAAACTAAACGTGCACAATTGCGCGACTACCGTGATGATCGCGAACTTCACATTTTGTCAGGGTAAAATATTTAAAAGGTAATTATGTCATCCTTGTACTTAACATTGGAGCCTGACTTTGATGAAGAAGACCGTTACATAGGATTTTTTGAATCACATAAAAGGTTGTTGCCTCACTTGTTCTACCGGGTGTTACAAAACTACCCTTAAAGCCGAAAGAAGGTTAAATGAGGCCTTATCCATTCACAATATTTAAGAACCGTAGTAACGCTGTATAACATACCCCAAAAAAGTAAAAAAATATTATTATTTTCACTGTGCATGTGCAAACCCTATTTCAGTAAAATTAAAGAGTAAACTACGCAGGATGTACCTACATTTCTACCTAATTCGCGGAACGACAAAAATTTTAAAAGACCTAACCTAACAAAACAACCTAAACGAACACTTACTTTTTCATAATAAACGTCAAATTTACAGAAACGGCTCAAAGTGTGCTCCGCCTTGCTCAATACACAACCTCGCTCGTCGGGATATGGCTTGTGTGGCATTTCGCACCATCGTCGGTGTAATTGATGTGAAAACCGATCTAACACGCTTTTCCATCTCGGTAACCATTGGGCAATCGGAGAAATACACACTTTCCTTCACATAACCCCACAAAAAGAAGTCCAAGGGTGTGAGGTCCGGAGAACGAGCAGGCCATAGCACTGTTCCCCCGCGGCCGATTCATCCTCGTGGAAAGCAAACGTTGAGATGTTCTCGTACGTTGCGAGCAAAATGTGCCGGAGCTCCATCATGCTGAAACACCATGTTTCTTTGGCCCTTAAAGTAATCCCAGTCAGCCACAGGAAAGTCGTCAATCGCCTCTTCGAAATCCGTTTGTAAAAACGTTAGATAGTTGCTACCGTTCAGACGTGATGGCATAATGACGGGACCGATGACATGCCCGTCGTAAAGGCCAGCCCACACATTCAGCCGCCACTGGTGTTGGAATCTGCCCTGACGTGAAGCATGTGGATTCACGCGAGCCCAAACGTGATTGTTATGCATATTTGAAAGTCCTGACCTCGTGAATGTTGCCTCGTCCGTCCAAAGAACATAGTTTACGTAATTAGGGTTTTCCTCTAACTGCCTGAGGTACCTAGCACTCGCAGAAGTTTCTCCTGGGTGCAAAATCGGAGGGTATCAGCTCCTGTGTACGACGATTGTCGTCACGCAGAATTCTCCAAACTGCAACATAGTTTATACCGAATCTTGTTCCGGCTCGCCTCGTACTTGTGGTCGGCTCTTCTTCAAAATGCTCTAACACTAATTCAGCCTGCCTGGCATCGTCTGTGCTTGGACGTCGACTTCCAGTATACCGATGAAAAGAGCCTGTGGAATGTACTCGTCTTGACATGTTCAGACATGTCGCTGTTCAGTGGAGGGTCTACCATCGATAAATCGTTGCCGATACAATTCGCGAGCACGATTTAAATTGCTATCTTCATGGCCTACGCATAACATCATATAGTAATTATTCCTAGTTAGAAAGCATCGTTATTTTGCAAAAAATGTTGAAAAAAAAAACAAAACGAAACAGTTGTAGGATATCGATTAGAAGATTTGAAATTGACAACATATTTTTTTTCCGACTTGACATTTTTTGAAGCCAGTACTTGAGTATAATGACATCCTTGGATTGAGGTAGCAAACATTTATGAATGAAAAATAGAAAAACTATTAAAGTAGACAATTATTAGGTAAAATAGGTACGTAGGCCTTTCTGTTAAATAATCTGGTTCTCCTGACATGAAAGCTTACTAGGGATGACAAAATTTTTGGCTTTGATAATTAATTATATTTTTTACGGGGTATTTTGTAACTTGTTGTATAAGGATCTCCGTAATATCTTTTTTAGTAGCATCATGCAATTAAATAAATAATAAACAAGATTTTTTTCATAAGATAAGGGTGACAAGAGAGCACACAGTCCACCTGATGGTAAGTGGTTGCTGCGGTCAATAGAAATCTACATCTATCCTCGATTACGAATCAAAATGCATATGCGTTGTCACCCGTGAGGACTAAGACAGAACGTCCCGTTTCCAGTAAAAAGGGTCTCCGGTTCTCTACACTCACCATACGAAACACAGCAGCGTTAAGCTGTTATTTTACGCTGGTATTCTGTGAGACCGTGGTCCTTCCCCGGTCGAGCCGAGCTATTCGTACTACAACTATACAACTAATATAGCTGCATCATGGCTCTACCATGTTTAAATATATATACTCGTAGCTCGTACACACACCTCGATCCATTCGCGGTCGCGTGGTTATGGTGTCAGATATCGTGTGTAGCATCCACAGATTTAAAAAAGATACGCGTATGTATGGTGGCGAACGCTACGTGCTTTGATCCCTATGATGGGTGCGGGATCAGTTTACTCGGTACGCTCTGTTTTTCAATACCGCCTTTATTTCATTTAGAGCTCTCGCACGATTTCCTAAAATATTTTAAAGAAGATATTTGTTAAAACTATGGATGTTACGATATTATCCAGCAATCGTCATAACAATAAAACTTGGCCGTCACTCAAGACACTGTCATACAAAAATGTCTGCACGCCGAACGCTCTCCTTCAGGCATTACTTTTAGTTAAAAAATCTTATGAGAACTGTTATTAAAAATAACGAGAAAAATATAGACAAACACATTACATAATATCTAATGCAATTGAAATTTTCAATTACTTTACTTTACGATAAATCACGGTGATAAAACAAAAAATTAAGCGTCAGTAGCCTAATGGCAGGGCATGGACCGCGAACTCGAAAGGTCGTGGGTTTGAATCCGCCATTCGACTACTGTCGTGAACCGCTTCTAACACAAGAGTTGTAAGCTTACCAGAAGTGGTTAAAGGGAATATTAGTAATGTTTAATAGCATTACTAGTATTTTACTAAAAAAAATCACTCAATCAAATGTTTAATTCACAAATAAGACAATAAAAAGTACATTACAATACATACATTTCGATTAGGTAAGAGAACTACATGTTAAAAAATAATATATTAATTTTATTTTTATATTACAGGAGACTGACAAATCAAAACATCCCAGCGATGTATCAGCGGCCACATTAACAACGCAGTTACCATATAAAATTGAGGAAGAGAATTCAATAGAGCTAACCACAAGTGCCTAAAATACACAGAAATTGTCAAATAAATAATATTTATACAAATCGAACACTACTTAAGCGTTGATTAATTTTTGTTTACCTTACTCATAATTGACTATAACTAGCATACCGTTTAGCCGAACGCAGAAAACTTATTCATTTACGTTTAGGTTTAAAGATATTTATTACTAATTAAGACAAATGCATGTCACTTACATGAGTACATAGTTGAAAGTAAATTTCACAGTCGTTTACCAAATTAAATTCACCAAAAATACACACACTTCACCCGCGCAACGCATTCACGATTATTTAAGTCAGTCATTTGCAACAAGATATTCATACAATTGTTTCTTGAATGTGTTGAAGGAGCTAACATTTTTTATGTGTGCGGGTAATTTGTTATAAAGTTCCGCTCCTTCAAATGTTAACATTGTATTACCGTAATTTGTTCGAGTCTTGGGTAGGACGAGAAAACTCGCGCGACGAGAGCAGCAGCGGTTGTAAACCTTTTTACGTTTTACGAATTATTATAAGCTAGTGTGAATATCATTATATAGAACTTTTCTTATAAAAATGCAAGTATTGTATATATACATTTTTTTAATATTAAATATTTTTGTTTCATTATAGATTTTTTTGGTTTTTGTTAAAAAGTGATAATTAAAGAGCACTTTAACGAGTTTATTTTTGTAAAATTTGAAGTTCACTTATCCTTGTCTTTACTGCATTCCCCCAGACTTAGATGAGGTAGGTTAAATGTGGCTTTATTAGCGTATTATATAATGTAAGACGTAATTTATTAGGAATGCATCGGACAATATGACGAAGACAACCACAAAGTGACACCAGTTACGTTTTTATGTGTTCGATGTGGTGCTTCCATGTTAATTTTTTTTTTTATAGGATAAGGGTGACAAACGAGCACACAGTCCACCTGGTAGTAAGTGGTTGCTGCGTCCCATAGACATCTACATCTATCCTCGTTTGCGAATCAAAATGCAGATGCGCTGCCACCCGTGAGGACTAAGATGGAATGCCTCATTTCCAGTAAAAAGGGCCTCCGGCCACCTGCACTCACCAAGCGAAACGCAGAGGTAAACCTCTACTTTACGCTGGTATTCTGTGAGGTCGTGGTACCACCCCGGTTCGAGCCGGCCCATCCGTGCGACAGCAAAAGCTGACGCGTGGCTCTACCACTGTGGGAAATGAGTGTCAATTTGTAAACCAAGGAATTTTTCATGACTTTTCATTTCTAAGGGAATATTATTAATTGTGAGCGGAGAGTGTTGGGGGCAATGAATTTATTTTTGGCCCTAAATAAAATGTAACAAGTTTTTGAAATGTTTATGGTTAATAAGTTATATTGAAACCAATCATATAGGGTGTTTAAATCGTCTTGAGCCTGCGACATTATGTCGTGTATTGATGAACCAAAGTAAAATAGGCAGGTATCATCGGCGTAAAGGTTAATATGGCCATTTAAACCTAGGTCATGTATGTTGTTAATATAGGTCAAAAAGAGCAACGGGCCTAAAATTGATCCTTGAGGAATTCCACAAGTTATTGCTAATGAATTACTTTGAATGTTGCCTATTTTGACTACTTGTGATCTATTTTCCAGGTATGATTGAAACATTTTCAAAACTTTGCTGGTAATACCGATTCTTTCTAACTTTTTAATAAACAATTTGACTGACCGTATCGAACGCCTTTTTTAGATCTATGAATATCTATATTTTTTTGATCTATGCTATGTTTTATTTTAGTTATAAGATCAATTGTTGCAGTAAGTGTGCTACTTTTTGGCCTGAAACCATATTGTCGTTCAGATATAAAGTTAATAGAGTTCAGATACTTTTGTAATCTTGTGTGTAAAAACTTTTCAAGAACTTTGATAAAACTGGCAACACTGAGATAGGTCGGTAATTGCCTATATCAGTTTTTGGTCCTGATTTGTAGATAGGAGAGACTTTGGCTACTTTTAGTGTATCTGGGAAAACACCAAGAAGTAATTTATTAAAGCATTCCGTTATTTTGTTTATTATCAGATTTTTTATACATTTTATAATTTTGGTACTAATTCCGTCTAAACCGATGCTGCAATTGGGGTCAAGATTGTTAATAATATTTAAAATTTCTTGTACAGTACATGGTTTGAATTTCGACATTTGTGAGTTTTGTTCGGTAGATTTGGGCAAGGCCTGAATGTAGTTATCATGAAATTTTAAAGGAATTTTATTTGCTAAATGTGTACCTATTGTTGAGAAATATTCAATAAAGACTTGACAGATATGGTGAGAGTCTGTTGTTTCTCTTGAGTCTACTACAAGCTTTGAAGGAGTGCAGCTTTGTTTGATTTTATTTCTTGACAAATTGTTTACTACGTTCCACATTTTCTTGGCATTGTTACTATATTTGACAAATTCTTTGTGGTAGTATGATTCCTTCGTGACTTGGATTAGTTTTACAACTTGGTTTCTTTTTGACTGAAATTTTTCCTTTAAAGCGTTATCATCTGGAGTTTTCTTGAGCTCGTCCCATAAAGTGTTTCTTCTATTTATTTCAGTTATTACATTTTTATTTATCCAGTCCTTTTACGGCTGGTTAAGGATTTTAGTTTTTACTACTTTACTGTCCTCTGCGCATCTTTTAATATGTTCCTCTAATCTTGTGTAGTCCATATTATATACATTTTTTGTTGTGTTATTATGTGTTTTTGGCTAAGTGGAATAGTTTTTCATAATCTGTAGCTATATACTGGGAATTATTTTCGGTGGAGGTTGCACTTTTTTAATTTCTAAATATATCTGCTTGTGGTCTGATAGTGAGGAATTAACTGTAATCATGTGAAAACTATCATCTTTCAGGTTGGTGCTTACATGGTCCAAGATTGATTTTCTTGTTGCCCCTTCTCTCGTGCAGTATTTCTTGTTAATTTTGTTGAGGGTTGTATAACTTGATTCTTTTAGGAGTTGGGTGTACTGCTTGGTCTTTTTGTCTTTTGTTAATAGATCAATGTTAAAATCTCCAAAGACGATTGCTCTATTTCTACTTTCCAGCTGAGATTCGTATGTTTCGAGAATTTTTTTAAAATCTGTGTGCCCTGGATTGTATACAGCACCCACTTCTATTGCGTATCTTTGTAGTTTTATCCATAAATAGTTATTTCCGGCTAAGTATTTAGACTCCGATATTAATTAAGCTATTGTGGACGTAAGCTGAAACTCCTCCACCACCAGAATCAGTCCTGTAGTTGATTTTACATACATATTACACTGTTCCATTGATTGTTGCAACATAGATTGCCTTTTGGAGGATAATTGCTATAGTTGCCACGCTTGGCAGGTGGGTTGGGAACCGCAGTTTTTTTTTTTTAGTTTCTATCAGGAAGATGCCGCTGTCCATCTCCTGTTTTATTCCCCTTTGTCGCCTCTTACGACAACAGCGGGATGATATGGGGTAGTGGATATTTTTACACCGCCGAAAAAGATACTAGTTCATTTAAAATTCATTTAAAATCCACATAGTTTGTCAGTAAATATAAAACTTATAACCTATGCCAGTACCTAAATTTAATACTTAATGGCATGTGTCCCATTTACTAAACAGATACGGTAACACTACTTAAGAAGAAATGAGTGATATTTTTCAGTTCTCATAATGAAGTTGGAGCTAGCCCGCACCCTGCCAAGAAACGAGGCTGTTCTTTCTTATAATGGCGTATAATAGTCATCTGTATGCGCCTTTGCATATATACCTGATGCACTGTAAAGTCGGAATGGCCCCAAAAATATCCTGAAGCCGTCCGCTGTGAATAATTCGATCACAGGCTGCACATGTAGAAGTAGGCCTTAAATAATGTTATCTTTACTTGTTTACTACATCGCGAAAACATTCGTGTCTGGATATCATCAGAATACCAGCGCCCTACGTTGCTTTTAATAAGATGCCCTAGGTACTTAAATTTACTAACAGGTTCCAATTCAGTGCCATTCAATTTACTAGCAGGCACATTTTCTAGGCTTTTACAATCGATGGCACTAAGCGCCATAGACTCGCTTTTATTAATGTTGTAACTCAAACCATGGTTTAACACATACTTCTCACATATCTTATAAAGTACTATAAGAAGTAATATTAAAAAAAAAATTTTTCGGGTAGTTTATTATATATTTTAACTACATCAAAAAGTATACCCTGTTTACCATACTTTATACGTACCTAAAAAAGGAGGTGTTGCATTGAATTATTATATACTGTACGTTATAATAATACGTACATAATATCTCAATGACGTTTTGGCGGGAACTTGACCGCAGGCGTATTGTTGCTCATGTATTATCGTTTATTTAATAGTTTGAAGTGGATTTGGATACGTAAAAGTGGTGCTATTTTGTGTAAATATTTGCGTATGTGAACTATTTTGGTTTTTATCCGCTTGAAATATGTACTATGGACTATTATTAACTGTCCGCTGGATCTAGTTGTCGTCAAGATCTCCCAATATATTCGCAATGTGAACGCTTCAGAATTTTGTATAAATAAAATACACATCAGACAAGACTGTATGATGTAAAATTTTTGCCTACCTTAATTGGCAAATCGTAACAACAAAACAGAATGTCAAATTGTCATTTGTCATTTTTAATTTCAGAAAGTCTCGGTCAGATTGTCATAATATGGACGAAATTGAAAAAGAAAAGATAGCGGCCCTTCCTTCGCAATTACTTGTAACGACAATATGCCACCCAATGGAATATGCAAAAGTTCTTATTCAGCTTGGATACGAGCCATTGCCACCGCGCCGATCTACTACTCTCTTTGGGCGTCCTGCTATGATATTACCTAATGTCTTTCAATATATTAAATTTATTAAAGCTTCAGACGGCTTCTTTGGTTGCTACAGAGGTCTATCGGCACGAATTCTTGGACTCATAGCTTCCAGTCAACTGACTTCGAAGGTAATCAACGCATGTGGCATTGACTTGGAGGAAATTAATGATCCTCCCAATATCGTTACTGATGAAGAACCGAAGATGGAAGACTATATCAAACTTGGTCGTCGTGATATGATAATGCACACTGCTTCAGTTGTAGTTTCATACCCATTCCATGTAGTGTCAATCAGAATGATGGCCTCGTTTATTGGAAAAGAGGAAGAGTACAGTACATTATTGGGCGCCATTGTGTCAATCTACAGGGATGATGGATTATTGGGTTTCTTTCATGGTATAATTCCTAAGCTGCTAGGAGATTTGACATGTGTAGCAGTCACAGGAGTTTTGGCATACTATGTCAACAAATATTTGGTGAAAACAAAAGACCTTCGTTACTATACCGTTCCATTACTAACATTTGTTACAAGCACTGTGACATACCCCTTGGTTGTGGTCTCTACATGTATGGCTGTTGCCGGATCAAGTCTTAAAGCAGGCAACCCTCCTGCTATGCCTAAACATCCATCGTGGCAAGCTTGTTGGAGAGATTTGCTGAGAAATAAGCAACATAAACGTGGTTCCTCATTAATCTTTAGGTACTACATTGCTCCTATTTCAGCAATGCAGTAATTGCAAGAACATGAAATAGCATTGCATTTATCTATTTGTGTTAATTTGCTAAGTGTTATTCCATAATCACCAAAGTAGAGATTCAACTATTTTAGATGATTTGAATGTTTAAATAGTAATTGTAAATACATTTAGAATAAAAAGTACTACCTGAGTACTCTGCTAGATTGTTGACTAAAGGTGTGGTTAAAATAAAATATATTTTGTTTGTCATAATATGTATTATTATTAAACCATTTACAAAACATAACTACTTTATTCGAGACATTGTTTGATTTTTAATAAATTCATCAACTAATTCCTTTTTCAATGTAGCTACTGCCCTCCTGTATATTGCTGGTGCATTTTGAGCACTTCCACTTTGAATTTCAAAATTTATATAATCAATCCAAACTTGGCCATTTTCCGTGCCATGATGCTGAATTAAACATTCAAAATATTTTCTAATATTTTTTAAATTAGGTTTTTCTTGCATCCTTTCTATTCTTATCATGACCATATGAACCTCTGTTTGTGTAGGTGGGGTTCTTATAAATTCCTCATATAAATCCCTTGCTGCTTTTAGTCCACATTTTTCATACATTTTGTTGAGAAGCTTAGGTTTAATTGCTAGCAGTACAGCATCCTCACATTTTTTAAACTTCACGTAGCAATTTTGCAGCTGAAATATATTTAAAATAGTTAATCTTAAATATTGAATAGTTTTTAACCAACCAACATTCATATAAAATGTATTGTGTATAATCAATAGTAACAATATTATAGACATGATTTTGTAATATAAATCAAAATTAATATGATTTTTCTGTAAGTAAACACTGAAAAGTCTACTGGCATTTACCACATTATCTTTTTTTGAATATTATTAAAACTAGCGAAAAAAATTGCATCCCTACATCTGCCAGTATTACCAGTTGATTACTTCAAAAACAGTATTTGGTAGATGTGACTCTGGTCAAATTGAGTTAGAAGAACAATGTAACTACTACTATATGATACAATACATAACACATATTTTCAATTTAATAAAAGAAACAATTTTTTTAATTTTTTTCACAAAATTGACGAAAATAATAATTAAGCTCTCTAGTGCTATTTTTCTCAGTATATAAAAGTGGGTTATTACTTAACCATCTGTTAAAAAAATTTGAAAAGAAAGGTTAGATTGATATTTGTGACACCTACAGCTTCCTGTGTTTCAATATTATCCAACATTAAATTCCATAGATACAAGTAATCATTTTGCTTTAAAATTTTCGCAGCTTCCTGTAGAATTGATAACTGTTTTATTTCATTAGTTTTGTATAACAGTAATTTTTCTTCCCATAAATACCTTGCATGTGGATTTTTGGCAAGTGCTGTCTCTATTATCTGCAAAAAGGAGACTTAATTATTTTTATAAATATATATTATGGTTTTATAAACTTTTCTTCTTGATTTCTCCTCAGAAAGATAATACAAATATAATCCAACTATGTAGAAATTGTAAGTAACCCAACACAAAAACCTAAAATTCAAAGGCTTAATTAGAGTACAACAATAGTCATGTAATACCTCTCAATAACTTTCAAATATAATATGTATATAATCAAAAACATTATTTATTAGTACCTTCATAAGCTCTTCAGTAGATAGGTCATCTTCTAATTTTAATACTTCTATACCGAAAGCATACATGTCATTTGACAGTAAACCATTCTCATGACCATAATACCATGCATGTTTAACAGCATTAATCTTTTGTTGATCTGTACACAATGTATCATTTAGTTTCAGTAGTCCATGGATGTAGTTTGTACACAATTTTTCATCTGGAAACTAGTCCAAATATTAAAATATAAAAAAAAATGTGAGAGTACACGCATATCTGAAAAAAAATATATATTTCGGGAATGTTTGAAGCTTGCCAACTCAAAATGGCACACTTTATTCTGCTCCAAAAATTGTCTCCGAAATAAGAGATGGCCCGTGGCTAGAAGTAGAATGTACCTACCTATACAAGGTTATTTTTCAAAGAGTAGCCAAATTTTATACATTTTAGCAGTTTTTGAATATACGAGTAATTAGGCTTCTACTTCTTTTTGAAATCATCCCAAATTGAATGTGATTTATGGGCAACAACTACGCGTACGCGCGCTCCTATGTGTGCGATTCAATTCACAACGTTTTTGCCGATCAACCGACCCTTACAAATGTGTGCGTGCGTAGTAAAATAGTAGGCGTTAGGTATTTATGAATGACAATCAGTTAATATAATGCATTACCACGCATTCTGAATTTTAAAAGATGAAAAGGACAGAATGTTTGAGTTTTTTTTAATTAATTTTTCTTCACCATTCGCCTATATTGCTTATTATGAAACCTCTGCAAATTTGGTCGTACATTGCAAACAACCAACCTAAATACAACCTAAATAAAGTGATTTTAAAGCAATTTCACGAAAAATTTAATTTTTTTAAAAGCATCCTAATTATATAATTTCACCGTATAATAAATAAAATAATCATAATAGAACACAGATGACATTATTTATAAACGTATCAGTGCTGTCTGGACTCCTGCGTGTGTGTGTGTGTGCGTACGTGTTTGCGTGAGTGCATGTGTGCATATGTGCGTTGAGTTTTGAAGCCCGACCCTTGTTTGATGAAAAGGCACCTATTTTTGCCGTATTTTCAGTGAGACTCGAAAATTAAGTATCTATTGTACCATTTTGAAGGTTTGGTAATATTTATAAAAAGCCTTATCTAGAAATTTATCTAAAGGTTTGACGTTGACGACATTAGTGTTGATTTATATTCAAAATTAAATATAGAATATTAAAAAATATGTACCATATCATGTACATAATATATTTGTGATTTTTTCAAATTTCTCTAAGATATTCTCAGAGAATATGGTACCTTTAATTATGGATAATTTTTACTGGATATGAGGCATTCCATCTTAGTCCTCAGATGTGACAACGTATCTGCATTTTGATTCTTAACCGAGGATAGATGTAGATGTCTATGAGCCACAGCATCCGCTTACCATCAGGTGATCTGTGTGCATCTTAGTCAACTTTATTCTATAAAATAAATTGGACTGGAATAGAACAGCAGAAACTCTATATTTAATAATAATAAGTCATAAACAATTGATTTCACTAACCTGTTGCAGTGCC
This sequence comes from Parnassius mnemosyne, assembly GCA_963668995.1. Lineage (NCBI taxonomy): Eukaryota > Metazoa > Arthropoda > Insecta > Lepidoptera > Papilionidae > Parnassius > Parnassius mnemosyne. The sequence continues at coordinate 31,689,321 of CAVLGL010000080.1, forward strand.
TCCTCGTATATACAAATATAATTTTTTATTTCTTTTGGGAAATGGTACTCATCGTCAATAAATTCTTCAATCTCATCCCAATGATAACCCTGTGAAAGTGTTAATGAAGTTATTTAATTCAATGTCTCATACACTTATGCATACATGATAGAAATATAATTCTCTTAGACATGATTATTTAAAACATGATATGTTTATTTAATTATTTAAAGATACCCCACCCATACAACATACACAACTTGCTTTAGCTTCATCCTGTTAAATTTTCGTTGCATACTACAGGTGTATTTCCAAATTAGATTCCAAGTTCTATTTTGATTCAGACTATCAATAAGTTCGGGTCTTATGTCATATTATATCTTAATGTAATGTTACAAATTATAACATTAATTACATCGAATAAAAAGCTGTTTCTTAAACACTCCTAGTATCAACAGAGTTATAGTTTCATTAAAAAAAGTAATTACAAAGAGACAAAGTATATTATCTTAGTTATACATACTTCCAATTCTTTAGATGCAATGTACATCCATATCTGTCTGTCATTTTTTCTTGACCATATCTCCTCTTTAATACTGTTGCTTAGTGATTGGTCAATTCCATATTTCATTGAGAGATTACAAATTTTAAACAGAAATAAAATATCCTGCAGATTTTTCATACCATTTCTCCACACAATGTCAGCTCTTTTAAGATACTTTTCCTAAAAATAATAATCTCAAAAGATTATTATTTTATATAAAAAAATAAAAAGAATTAATCCATAGGTAACTGAAGCATTGTTCTTATTAAAATTACACATATTTTTTTGCATAGAACTGGATCCAGCCACACAAGCGGCGTTTTACAGACTACTTACATATTATTTTAAATGAAGCAATTTTTCACATTATTACCTTATCTTTTTCATCTTCTGCTTTAAATGCAAGCATAAGTTCAATTTCAAAAAGATCCAAATACAGAATGTCTGATTCTGGATGTCTATGAATTCCTTTAAGTAAGAAACCCCTGGCATTTTCAAAATTATTCTGTTCTTTGCTTTCCCATTTGCTAGCCATTTGCCACATTTTAGGCTTGTCACCATGAATCTGCAACAAAATTGAGAAAAAGATTTTACAATTGAAATATAATTTGCTTTTATAATAAATACATAAGTTTTAAATTTTTCCGTTTGTCTATTTATTTTTGTATGCATCATCATATTCACAAGGGCAGTACCATTTCGGCTGATTTTCAGTGATGCATTAAGATAAGCTTGCACTAACATTTAATGTTAATGTTTCATTTAAATTGGTTAAGAAATAAAAAAGATAAAATCTCATGCATGCTCCACTGGCTCGTTAAATAAAAAGCACTGCTTGATCACTTGATCTTAGAACCATTAGTACTACTATAAACATTTTGTACAGTATTATATTATCCTTATAAAAATAGAAGAAGCAGAAGACAGACAGTCGACATAATTTATGCAATGGGTTTGGTTTGTATATTATTAATATGTGTATATGAAACATGCCAACATATATAATATGATGTCGACTGCCTATCTTCTGCTTCTTTAGTTTTTATAAGTATAATATTATATTATATATATTTAATTCTTTAAATTTTTCTCTAAGAGACTCTCTCGGTTTAAGGTTGTAAAAAGCTCTTATGGCCCTCTTCTGCAACACAAAAACAGTTTCTAAATCAGCTGCATTTCCCCATAGCAAAATCCCATGAGACATTATGCTATGGAAATAACTGAAATAAACTAATCTAGCAGTCTTGACACTAGTGAGATCTCTAATCTTTTTTACAGCATAAGCTGCTGAGCTTAGTCTGCTTGCTAGTTTGGATGTATGGGGGCCCCACTGAAGCCTCATATCAAGTGATGCCAAGAAAAACAGAGGATTCAACATGGCTCAGTTCTTCCCCATTTAAAAACACATTGGTATTCAGATTTTTAACATTTGTTGTTGTATATTTAATACATTTAGTTTTATTGCTGTTTAAATGCAGATTATTAACGTTAAACCAATGCACTAATTTTGATATAGCATTATTCGTCACATTTAAATGATAATGTTTAAGTTTAAAAATCATAATCAAAGTATCATCAGCAAATAATATTATATCATGATTATCCCCTAGAAGGGAAGGCAAGTCATTAATATACACTAAAAATAGGAATGGGCCAAGAATCGAGCCCTAAGGGATGCTCATCTTTACAGAAGACCCGGAAGAACTTTTACCATTGATAATAGCTTTCTGCATTCTATTACTTAAATATGAATTAATAAACTTAAGTGCTGTTTTCTTGACACCATAGTACTGTAGCTTCCTGAATAATGGCTCATGGCAAACACAATCAAAAGCAATAAGATACATCTGTACTCGGTGAGTATCTAAACGTTTCATAAAATAACAAAAAAACTATGGTTGCCAAACCACCTGCCAAGTGTCTATGGCAAATATCCCTCTCATATGAACATTATTTTACATTTATCACTTTGGAACCATACCTGTAACATCTGACCAATAATACCGGACACCGCATGATCAAAGCCAACACTAATGCAAAATTTAATGTATTCAAAATAAATCTCAACATCATTTTGAAATCTGTAGATAAATTGTTTGAACACCTTGTTTAAGCGTTTTGCTATTGCATATTCTATGTCATTTTTTTTCTCAGTAAGTTTAGCTTGCTTCCTTCTAAGCGAAATATCTTCAAGTAAAGCTAGCTCGTAAGCTATGTAATGAACAAAATCATCTTTGGTTTTTACTCTGCGTTGTATCCTGTATTCAAACTCTTTACGCTTACGTGATATTTCTCTGAAATAAGATAATTTAATAGCAACGAAAAATAGAGCAAATATTAGACCGTAGAAAATCTACGATAGAACATAAATCCGATAGATACTAACTTTATTTCATCGTCTTCATATAAATTCGTCCTTCTCATTTGCTCCAACTCATTTATCATTCCCTCAATTCGTTGATTAACTTGTTCTGCCATTTTTTCTATTTAATTTCAGCAGCCAATAAAAGTTTAATTTCAAATCTATAATAAATTGAAACTCAAGTTCGTTTTGTTTACTTCAAAAATCTCAACAACGTGAATTTTTAAGGTTAGTTTAATTGTTATTACTTGTTACCGTTTGCCAATTAAGGCAGGCAAAGGTTTCATACTATACAGCCTTGGCCGATCTGTATTTTATTTATTAATTTTTTTATATTAAACTGATGCGTCACATTGCAAAGTTTTTGAGAAATTTTGATGACAGCTTGACCCAGCGGCCAGCCTATGACTTTGAAATTTATATCACCATCGCAGCACTTGTTCTCGTTTCCACTATACTTTTTTTACGTTCTGGAAAAATAGGGAGCAACTGGTGAACGGAGTTTCTACTCCTAGTGTCTATGGCACAGGTATTTTACATTTTTTTTCCAAATATGAAATTGGTCTAGCAATAAATTCTACTGATTTGAAACTTTAAACTTAAGTAAACTTTCCATACAAAAAAAAAATACAAAAATTTTACTTTACGAGCGGCAATAATATCAATGAATGTGGAACGCGATTCTATAGTTTACATTAAAAGCATCCGACACTAGACGCACCCGCGGTATGCATCTTTGATGTCCTTTAGCATGCGCAAGTGCTGCCCGCGCATATTCACTTGAGCCACGCGCTCTTATTTCAATTTTCAGTCACCTGCAATTAGCCACGCCGTGACATCGTATTGTTTATGTTTCCGTGTCTGTATCGGACACCCGCTGATAGTAGTTTGTACGAGACGAATGTACGCAAAAGATGAACACCTACACTGATTTAATATTACGGAAGTATCAGAGCTTACGTGATCATGGTCAGTACCGACTTGCCAGCCATACCAGAGGCAGGGGCCGGCCACCCTTGTTCAGACACGTTGAAGATGCCATATTGGACTACTTTCAACGACACCCGAGAAAGAGCACCCGGCAAGGCGCTTGTCAATTTGGCGTAAGCCAATACTGGCTTACGCCAAATCGACAAGCGCCTTACCGGGAACGTGTTATGATAGCTACGTCGTTCAATGAATATACATCCATACCAAGCTTTGCATGTGCCGGACCCCGGACCACACAAGGAATTTTTGTCGTTGGCTGCAGGACAATGCGCAGGTTAACATTTAGTTGACCAACGAGTCGAAATTTAGATCGCGGTGGACCTTTGAACTGGCCGGGGAAATCACTAGACCGAACACCTCTAGACTATTATTTGTGGGCTGAACTAAAACGATTAGCGTTCACAGAAGAAGCAAAAAGTGTGTGATTCAAAGCAGCTCATAATAAACGCATTTAATGTGATAAATAGAAATTTAGACACGCTTTCATGCTTCGGAGTTTAACAAATAATTGACAAAGACTTGCTAGTTTGTGTTTAGAAAGAAACGGTGGACATTTTAAACAATTACTGCGATATCGTTAAAAAGGTATTTTTTTTTGTAAATATCAATAATGTAGTATAATTTTGTAAATATCAATCAGTGTAGTTTGTAAATGAGTTCATTTCAATCTTTTAAATACTTTTAAGATGATGCAGTATACGGTATGCATTAAAATTATTATTAGAAACTGGTCATTACAGCGTTAACAACTTTCATTCATTCATTCGTAGCCTACGCCGTTTAATATCACATATTTTTAGTTTCACGCAAATGCCGTAAGATGAATTGTTTTTATGTAATTTTTTTTTTGATTTTTCGAAATTTTGCCTACCAGTTATATTTTACAAATACTTTCGAGGATAGCTTTTATTCCACTTATTTAAAACACCATATAATTTTCCAGACGTCACCAGTATAGTATATTATCTATGATTTCTACTAATAGTTAACATGCGGAGACATTTACACAAAATCACACCACTTCTACGTAATAAAACCACTCAATCTTATTCTATAAACTTCTCTCCACTTCAAAATAATAATATAATCATAATGTAGTAGCCGTGTAGTGGCGGTTAAGAATATCCACTATCCCATATCTTCCTGTGGGTGTCGTAAAAGGCGACAAAGGGAAACAGGCAAGAGATGGGCAGCAGCATCTTCCTAATAACAGCAAAATTAGAATTAAAAAAACTGCGGCTGCCAACCCGCTGATGAGAGTAACAAAGAGACCCCGCTATTCCTGGCTACGGTGGCGACCATGGTAACGGCGGGGCAGGGGGTGCTAAGAACCTCCGAGGGAGGTTCGGTTGCCACCTAAGACGACTCGGTCTGGCAACATACAACGCACGCACCCTGAGGACTGACGAGAAGATCGTGGAGCTGGAAGAAGAGATAGACACGTTACGCTGGCATATTATAGAATAATCCGAGGTCCGAAGAGAGGGGGAGGACACGGTAATCCTCGAATCCGGTAACTTGCTCTATCACCGGGAGGGCGACCATCTGTCCCTAGGAGGATCTGTCGCATTTATCGTCCACAAGTCTCTCGTTAAGAACGTTGTAAAGATCGAGAGTGTGTCGGCGAGGGTTGCGTACCTTATACTCAGAATCACCAAACGGTATTCGCTGAAGGTTATACAGGTTTACGCACCAACCTCGGCACACCCCGATTAGAAGGTGGAGGAAATGTATGAGGATATCTCTAGAGCCATGCATTCCTCCAAAACCCACTATACGGTGTTAATGGGAGACTTCAATGCAAAACTAGGCACAGGAGGGAACGGAGACCTGAAAGTAGGGAAATTTGGAATAGGGCAACGGAATCCAAGGGGCCAGCAGCTGGCCGACTTCATGGAGAAAGAAGGACTCTTTATGATGAACTCTTTCTTCCAGAAGCGGCCCCACAGGAAGTGGACCTAGTCGAGCCCCGACGGTTCGACAAACAATGAGATTGGTTTCATTATGATGACCAGACGACAACTGTTCAGTGATGTCTCCGTGATCGCAAGGCTGAAAACTGGTAGCGATCACCGAATGGTTAGAGGCACACTGAACCTAAACGTTAGGTTGGAGAGGTCTCGTCTAATGAAGTCAACGCTCCGTCCCCCTCGTGCTCTAATCCAAAGTCCCAAAACCTTTCAGCTCGAGTTACAAAACCGTTTTCAGTGCCTAGAAGACTGCAATGAAGTGAACGATATAAATGAAAAGCTCATGGAAACTGTCCATGCGGTCGGAGCTAAGTTCTGCAAGACCCGCCGCAGAAGAACACAAAAACTCTCCGATGACACTCTCAATCTCATGGCTGTTAGACGGGAGATAAAGCTACATTCTTCAACAGATTTGACAGCATACAGGCAACTGAACAGACAGATCTCCAAATGCATGCGGCGGGACTTAAGCATCTTCAATACAGCTTGTATTGAAGAAGCGATCGAGCGGAACCAAGGCTCCAAAGTCTTTGCACGAGATCTGTCTGCCAGAAAGAACCAACTGTCAAAGCTGAGGACCGAATGTGGCAGCATCGTTTCCGGGACACCTGAGATTTTGAGTGAGAGTGAAAGGTTCTATGGACAGCTGTACACGTCATCGTTGGAGTCACATGCAAGTGTGAGTAACGATCCAAGAGCGAGTCTTATCCGTCACTATTCCGAAGATATCCCGAACGTCAGTCTGAGCGAGATTAGAATGGCTCTCCAGCACCTTAAAAACGGAAAGTCCCCGGGCGAGGATGGAATTACAGCGGAGCTTTTGAAAGCGGGTGGAAAACCGGTACTTGAAGTCCTTCAGAAGCTCTTTAATTCCGTCATGGTGGCACTACTCCGGAGGCGTGGAGTAAAAGTGCGGTGGTCTTGTTCTTCGAGGAAAGCGACAACGCTCTTTTGAAGAACTACAGACCGATTTCCCTTCTGAGCCGGCTCTACGTGCTATTTTCGAGAGTCATTACGACTATGAGAAAGCCTTTGATTCCGTCAAAATTTGGGCGGTGCTGCCAGTCCCTTCAGCGGTGCCAAGTTGACTGTCGGTATATCGAAATGCTGAAGTGTTTGTACAGTAGGGCTACGATGGCTATCCGAGTACAGAATCAGAGTACGAAACTTATCCAATTGCACAGAGGTGTAAGACAGGGTCATAGAGTTAGAATATACTGGCGTATAGACGACCTGACAGCCTGAAAATGTGTAACCAATTTTGATTTGTCGTTGTGTGCTTGATGTGCATTTTATTTACAAGGACTATCGAAAAGTGATTGCTAAGGAAGCGGTAAAAATTAAAAAAATATGGTTTAGTGTACGAAACTGAAAAACCTCAAAAATTAACTGAATTTTTACCTTGATAGTTTTAAAATAATAAAAAAATATTCAAATAACATGTTCCCGGGAATAAGCTGCACGTACCTACCTTTCGTTGTATTTTAATTCAAAATGTACAAATTCCCAATAATCTTTGAAGAGGTGAGTCTATCGATAAACTTAAACAATTTCCTCCAAGAATCAGATCGGGTAGTTGTATTATCGAATTATGTATGACCTTTAGAGAAAACTTTACTGCCTTAACAGTTTCCCCGGGATTTTTTTAACATAACGTTAATCGACTATAAATATGTAAATAATTAACTAAAAACCTAATTATACTTTATAAAATGTTTAGCTGTTGAAATAAAAAACGCGGACACGGAGTACATAATGGCTGCTTTATTTTTCATATAACTATTATTATAATAATTACAAAAACTGTAATAACTATTAATTAAATACATTATAAAAATTAATTTTAACATTCAACTTAAATATGCATTTAAAGTTAATAATTTAAGTAAGGAAACTTGTAGGTATCAGTTAAAATTATTTAGCTCTGTTTAAAGGCCAATATGTTTATGAGGCTACTCTCTCTTTCTTTCATCTGTCCCTTTTTTTTTTTTTTTTTTTTATAAGATAAGGGTGACAAACGAGCACACAGTCCACCTGATGGTAAGTGGTTGCTGCGGCCCATAGACATCTACATCTATCCTCGCTTGCGAATCAAAATGCAGATGCGTTGTCACCCGTGAGGACTAAGATGGAATGCCTCATTTCCAGTAAAAAGGGCCTCCGGCCACCTGCACTCACCAAGCGAAACGCAGAGGTAAACCTCTACTTCACGCTGGTATTCTGTGAGGTCGTGGTACCACCCCGGATCGAGCCGGCCCATCCGTGCAACAGCGAAAGCTGCGCGTGGCTCTACCACTATTTTTTTTATTTTTTTCCCTGAAAAATAACAAACTTATTATCATTTTAATTGCATGAATTTAAAAACATAATGATCTTATAGGGGCCTAGCTACCGCCGTATCAGCCGTATAAACAATACGGCGCCCCCGGGCTACAGGGGCCCCGAGAGTGTACAAGCAAAAATTCCAAGGACTTCTATGGAACAGGAAAGGCTATCACTATTGTCTATAGAAGCATAAAATTTAGTAAAACTGAAATCGTCTTCAGCTATGAATGCCGCCGAATCGTCTTCAACTATGTTCGCTGAACAAAAGGCACGAAAAATGTATTATTGATTTGAATTGTTTGGCTATATAAAATAATTTTAATTCAATGCAATGAAAGTGTACCAGGTATCTCAGGATACAGATGCACTGTCTATTCTCTCAATCTCGGAATGTTAAGAAAACGGTGACCCATCCATGGACTGAATGTGACAAGCGCAACTTAATCTCACAGAACTATTTATCCGCACAGCTGTTAATAAATAACAAGTTCCTCTTCTCTACGCATAACGCCGTAGGCAATAAACCACGCTATTTAGTCCGCGACACACTGTCTTCGGTCACCAACCATAAATGGGGCATCGGGCGTTGTGAGTATCAAATACTATGGAATTTATACTATCCTGACAAACTGAACTACACATCTCATGTGCGGGCACTAGCGACGCTTCAGGAGCATTATTTTATCTTAGGGAAAATAACGTGATGCTATAAATATAATACTAATGAGACCGTGAGTTAGTTAAGTAAGGTTATACATTTTTTGGTTGATGAATAGATACTCAGTTGGGTTCGTAATTGCTGTAATAGGACAATCTCAAGATTTTTTATTTTTTATTAACTGCAGTTTTATAATGTATAAAAATCCATCTCTATTTTTACCTAAAGTTTTAAAGTTAAATTTTTGAAGTCGTACTGTAACAATATTATACTTTCTGGTACCTACAAATAATGTAGGAATGGTTCCTTTTAATAAAATTGTTTTTATTATAATTTTTCTTGTATACTTCTCAAGAAAATGTTTGCTGCAAATTGTTGAGTTCTTCTTTGGATTCCAACCAACCCGTCTAATTAACGTTAACCATATTTGGTAATAATAGAATCCGGAGGGAATCTGATTGATAAAAGGCATAATAAAATTACATTTTAGATCGCAAACCGAGGATTTATTTTCTTGTTGTGTGCGCAAGTCTATCGATTTATTATAAACATTCAAATTAAATATCGACATTGATTTACAATTTCAACTATATCAGTTGAGTCAATCCCTAGCGTACGAGGGCGGCACTGAAAATTTCGGGAATCAAGGAAGTGACACAACATTACTATTTAAAAATGTATTTATTGCTTTTCGAAGTATTCTCCGCGAAATTTGACACATTTTTCCATACGATGGAACCAATCATTGAAGCAACCATTCCATTCGGAATTTGGGGTCTCCAAAATGGCCGTTTTGTATGCGAAAATCTCTGTCCACGCAATTTATTCTTTATTTTAGGGAAAGTATAGAAATCATTAGGGCTTAGGTCGGGGCTGTACGGCGGATGGTCTAATAATGTTTTCTTGCTCTAAAAACTCTTTTTGTTCTGTGTGCGGTGTGAGAACTCGCATTGTCGTGATAGAGGATGATGCGGCGGTTGCAGTTCTCTTTACGGAGTTCAGAAACGACCTGTGGCAAACAAATGCTAGCATACCATTCTGCATTAACCGTTCTTTGTCCCTCAAGAGGAATAGTCGTAACATGGCTGGTTTTGGAGACAAACGTGGCCACCATTTTTTTGCAACACTCCGAGAACGAACAATTTTTGTTGGCTTTAACTCATTTTCGAACACCCAAACTCGTGACTGCTTTTTTGTTTCGGGTTCGTACGCGTATATCCAGGATTCGTCACCTGATACGATGTTGTATACAGCATTTGAGGATCCTGCGTTGAATCTTTCGAAAGTTTTGACGCACCAAGTAACGCGAGCCGCTTTTTACTCTTCACAGAGCGAATGCGGTATCCATCGGGAAAACAACTTTTTTACACCTAATTGTTCATGCAAGATTATTTGTATTTGACTCATGCCAATGTCTAAAGTTGCCTGAATTTCGCGGTATGTCACATGTCGATCTTTCTCAATCAGCTTACGCACAGCATCAACGTTTTCTTGGGTGACTGCAGTTTTTGGACGACCTTGACGGGGATCATCACTGAGCTTGACACGTCTACGTTGAAATTCAGCAAACCAGCGATAAATTATGGTTTTGAATGGGGCTTCATCACCATATGCAGAAATCATCCAGCCAACACACTGTTTTTGTGTTAAGCCACTTCGAAAGTCATAATAAATCTTCGCTCTTGAATTTTCTCGAGTCAATTCCATTTTCTCAACGATTAAACAAGTTTGATAAAACCTTGTGGCAAGACCGAGAATCTTTTTTGAAATAAATAAATGGTATTCGATTTTTAAAACCAAGGAGTTTTTAATATGACAGGAACAGTGGAAATATTCTATTCCCGATACTTTTAGTGCAGCCCTCGTACATATAAAATATTTTGTATTAAAATGTATTTACCAAATTCATGCAAATTATCAACAACGTGACTTTTTTTTGTAAAATATCAAAATTAACAAAATTATTAAATTATAGTATTTTACACAGTATATAACATAAATTTTAACCAAAAATAAACGCGTCATAACATTGACGACGTCTTGAGAGTTTACCTGTGAAAGGTGCAATAATCAGCATTATTTCTATTATTAACACCACAGTCACTCGCAGATTAAGTAACCATTTTGCAAAAAAGTTACTTAATAGAAATAACCGCTGTTACACTAAAAAATTACAAAACATCTAATAGCTATTTCTTGCGTGCCGAATTGTGCCGATCTGTCATTCAAAATCGGTTACAGAGTCATGAGATTTGGTATCCTTTTCTATCTTGCATTTTTGCCATAAGGAATTTTCTTCTCCCTTGAACACTATGTAGGTCTATACGTCAGTCTATAGACAGGGTGACGTCATATCCCCGAAACTCTTCACCGCTGCATTGGAAGACGTTTTCAAGCTAGTGAACTGGAACTGGAAAGGATGCGGTATTAACATCAATGGCGTGTACATCATTCACCTTCGATTTGCCGACGATATAGTCCTTATAGCAGAATCGCTGGAGGACCTAAGCACTATGCTCAATGACCTCAATAGTGTCTCCCAACGGATAGGTCTTAAAGATGAACATGGACAAAACAAAAATCATGTTTAACGTCCATGTCACACCTATGCTGGTAGTTGTTGGGAGCACTAAGCTCGAAGTTGTTGACGAGTATGTTTACCTGGGACAAATAGTCCGACTAGGTAAGTCCAACTTCGACCGAGAGGTCAATCGACGGGCAGCGTTCGGGAAACTACGACATATCTTCTCGTTAGACATACCTCAAAACCTGAAAACGAAATTGTACAACCAGTGCGTGTTGCCAGTGATAACTTACGTATCTGAGACGTGTTCGTTCACTGCTGGCCGTATGAGGAAGCTCAAGGTTGCTCAGCGAGCTATGGAAAGGGCTATGCTCGGGGTTTCTCTGCGTGATAAACTTAGGAATGAGGATATCCGCAGTAGAACCAGAGTAACCGACATAGCCCAACGGGTTAGTACGCTGTAGTGGCAATGGGCCGGCCATAATAGTTGCCTCGAAGAACCGACAACCGGTGGGGATGAAAGGTTCTCGAGTGGCAGCTTCGTACCGGTAGGCGAAGTGTAGGGCGACCTCCCACTAGATGGAGTGACGACCTGGTAAGACATGCAGGAAGTCAATGGATGCAGGTGGCTCAGGACCGTGCTTTGTAGCATTCCTTGGGGGAGGCCTATGTTCAGCAGTGGACTTAAGAAGGGCTATAATGATAATAATGAACTGCCTCCACGATACAGGAGAAAATCCTAGTGTGGGGTAACTTTTTTTCAACAAAATAACAAAAATACTAATACAGTGCATAACACCTCGGTGTATTCTACTATATACCAATATCAAAAAGGTGCATTTTCATTTAATATGCGCGCCACGTAATTTTTTTTCGACGAATTGATCGATAGGCTAATTTCACGAAGGACACTTCAGAGGCGTGCAATGTATTATGAACATTAGCCACGTTGTAACTAAGTTTAAACTCTCAAGTTTGTTATCAGAGAATGATCCTTCTGCTCTTTTAACGATTATTTATTCCGTGTTTATACTAAGGCTCTATACCTTTCGGACCGGAACACAGGAGTGTAAGCTCTGGTATTTTTTGATATAGTTTTTGATATATAGTATTTGTTATCAGTGAAAAGGACGGGAAAATATTGGAATTATCTATACGTCAAAGTAGGCCACTAACTCATAATAGAGTAATTGTGTTCTGTTATCTCTATATATAAAAATTTGTTTGTTCGTATTTTATGTACTGCTTTGTCAAGTTATTGTTTGCACTTGCGCGAGCTTTATAGGCATAGTACAGTTAACTTACAGTAGGTGGTGCGCGTATCGTACCAACAAATTAATTTTAAACTATTATATCATTCAACTTCAATGATGGTATTATCATTCCTAATTAAACAACGTAACTCTTTCAAATTGAAAACGATATTTCCACAATTATTTCTTCTGCGGTTGCAATGCGCCGAGTAACAGCTAGTATGTTATAATAATAATCTTTGAAATGAGGGATGCCACGTAGACAGAAAATATCTTGTCTATGGGATTCCATATATACTGCCCTTAGATCATTTATAATCTAAAATATGATCATATTTAAAAAGGCATGTGCCTAAAGAATTTGCCAGTTCTAGTTTAGTTTATTCACAATACTAACAAGTAACAAATGATAATAAAAACTAAAAATATTTGGCCGTATTGCAGAATTTGAACTCGCGTACTCGTGTGTCAGAACTACGTTCTTGTCGTAAGGCTATCGCGAGGATGATCTCCAACGTGAAATAACCAATCATAATGCACGGTCACATTTAATTTGTTGTTCGATGAGTATGTGCAAAAATCACGGCTTAGATCAATTTTTCGGCCCTTACATTGTAAATTTCATCTAAATCGTTATAGCAGTTTTCGAGAACACAATTACAAACAAACAAATTGACATATAAATTTTGCACGTATAAGAGGATAGCATATTTATCAAAACATTAATAAAATGACAACCTCCAAAATGTAAAAAATATTTATTACCTTATTAATACATTTTTCTATATTTACACTGGGAACAATTTACTATTTTTAAATCCGGTATTGGTCATAAGTTAATAATAATCTAAATATAACAGCAATAGTTAAAGTCTGAGAACATCATCTAGCAGTGAATTTCGTAACACCGCCTTCACAATGCTCAATAACTCCTCTGCCTTTGAAACATGTCAGCCAAGTTTTAGAGAACAATTTAAAGCTTTCCCTTTCTTCGTCCGATTTTAATACTGGTGTAACATTTATTTCAGGAATGCACCTTCCAAAGTCAATAGCTGGGAGCCATACTTGGAAATCGGAGTCTGGTGAAAATTTAAATATGTCATGACAACCTTCCAAGTTTATCTGCGGCACAGGCGGTTGCCGCTGTAGTAATTTCTTTAGTGTGATAAATGTTAGCATATTTTCCTTTAGAGTCAATGATTGCAAATGCTTCACTCGACTCAGACTCCTGAAAGAAAATAATTGTTTAATTAATTAATCTACTGTTTTGTACTGGACTAGAAAAAGCATATATTTTTTTTATAGGATAGGGGGCAAACGAGCATGCGGCTCACCTGATGGTAAGTGACTACCGCCGCCCATGAACAACCACAACAACAGGGGAATTGCAGATGCGTTGCCGGCCTTTTAGAAAGGAGTAAGCTCTTTTCTTGAAGGTTCCTAAGTCGTATCGGTCCGGAAAATTCGCTGGTGGTAATTGATTCCACAAGGAAGTTGTGCGAGGGAGAAAACTTCTTCTAAATCACACAGTGGTGGACCGTGGCCAATCATCCAGATGGTATGGATGGTAACGTGAGTTTTGTCGCGATGTGCGATGGTGAAATTGAGCGGGTGGAATTAGTCCGAACAATTCCTCAGAGCACTCCCCGTGATAGATGCGATAAAATATGCAAAGAGATGCAACATCTCTACGCAGTGCCAGTGTATCGAGCCGATCAGAAAGAACTCGGTCGTCGACGATTCGAACCTCTCTACGCTGGATGCGGTCAAGTGGAAGGAGCTGGCACTGGGGTGCCCCAGCCCAGAGATGAGAACAGTATTCCATGTGGGGCCGAACTTGCGCTTTGTAAAGTTGCAAGCGATGTGCCGGCATGAAATACCGTCTCGCTCTGCTGAGCACGCCAACCTTTTTAGAGGCCAATTTGGCCTTCCCTTCCAAGTGACCACGAAACTGCACACTATTGGATATGTCGACGCCAAGGATTCCGATACTAGCTGAGGCAGTAAGGGGAGTGCCTTGAAACTGAGGAGATACGACAAAGGGGTTCTTTTTAGCGGTAAACGCGCAAACTTGTGTCTTCTGGGGATTGAACTGGACTAGATTTAGTCAGCCCCAATCCGAGACTTTGTTAAGCAAAGACTCGACTTCAGACACAAGTTTGTCCCGGTACTCAGCGACGTTTTCCCGAGAAATATTGGCACGGCCGGTATATAAGGCATCACCAGTGCTGTCGTCCGCATAGCAATGAATGCTACCAGTTAGCAACATATCATTGATATGCAGGAGAAACAGCGTTGGTGATAGCACGCAGCCTTGTGGAACACCAGCGTTGATAGGCTTGAAATCAGAGCATGCACCGTCTACTACGACCTTGACCTTGCTCCGATCAGCAAGAAAACTGGTAATCCATTTGCAGAATTTCTCGGGAAGCCTATGGGCTTCCTATGGGAAGGAAGCTTCGAAAGAAGCGCTTTGTGCCAGACCCGATCGAAGGCCTTCGCTATGTCCAAACTAACGGCCAATGCCTCCCTCTTGGACTCTACTTCCTCCGCCCATCTATGAGTCAGATAGACTAGAAGATCACCAGCTGATCGACCTCGACGAAAACTGTACTGGCGGTCACTAATCAGCTGGTGATCCTCAAGGTACCTCATGAGCTGGCAGTTTATAATGGATTCCATTATTTTGGAGAACAAGGAGGTGGTGGCGATAGGCCTGTAGTTGGACGGGTCTGAGCGGTCGCCTTTTTTAGGGATCGGGTGGACCAAAGCTGTCTTCCATGAATGCGGGACTACGCCTTGGGAGTAGGAGTACCGGAAAAGACGCGCTAAAACCAGTGCCAACTCCGGAGCACACGTCTTCAGCACAATGGGAGGGACTCCATCGGGCCCACTCGACTTGCTGACGTCCAGGGAGAAGAGTGCTTTGCGAACCGAGCGCTGTGTAAATCGCACATCCGGCATGGAGCACTCACATCGCGGGATGGTCGGCGGTGTGTTCCCCCCGTCATCTAGAGTCGAGTTAGACGCAAAAAGAGAGCACAACAGATCGGCTTTTTCTTTTGCGGCATGGGCCAGTGAGTCGTCCTCTCTGTGCAGAGATGGAAGGGATGGCTGACAGAAGTTCCCTTGGATAGTCTTGGCGAGAGACCAGAATGCACGGGTTCCCGAAGGAAGGCGAACTAGCTTCTCGCCAATTCTGCCGATGTGCTCAGACCTTGCCTTGGCAATGACGCTTTTGAAGGACCTGGAGGCGGAATTATACTTCATTTTAAGTGCGCTGGTGTTTAAGTCCCGAGACGTTGATGCGTCAGCCCAGGCCCGGTAGCACTCCTGCTTATAGCGTGATGCTATTTTACAGGAGCGACCAAACCATGGCTGGGATCTGCCTCTAATGGGCACCTCAGAGGATGGAATAAAAAGTTCCATACCCTGAAGTACTACATCAGCAACAGAATCGGTAACAACGCTGGGATCTTCCGGCGAGAAGCAAGCCCACCCCCAAGGGTAGGATGCAAAAAAAGACCGCATCCCGTCCCAATCAGCAGACCTATAGTGCCAAACACGGCGGCAAGCTGCAGATCGCAATTGCGATTGGAGCGTGAGTGGCACCGTGCTCCGGATCAGACAATGGTCCGAAGAGCCCAGAGGGGCATCGACGGAGACCTGATATCCGTCCGGATGAGAGGTCAGCAGAAGGTAGAACAGGGAAGGTACATGGTCTTCCACATCTGGGATCCACGTAGGGGAAGTAACCAGTTGTGTTAGACCATATGCCAAAGCAAAGTCGTAGACAGATCTACCCGCATGATCGGTTAAACGAGAACCAAGCCATTCAGCGTGGTGGGCGTTGAAATCACCGAGTATCACGATCTCTGCGGATGGGACCTGTTGTAGCACGGAGTCTGCAGCCATTTGGACGTGGTAGATGAGTCGGTCTGTATCGGCATTACTGCTATAGGACCTATAGAGGCACCTGTAGACGCGGGGATGGTCGTCGCTGTCTACGCGCAGCCATAGGATGGACACGTCCGTACCTTCAAGGCTGCCGAGGCGTCGAAAACAGATGTTCTCTCTGACGTATACACAAACTCCAGCCCGGGGCACAAAGGAGTGTTCCAATTTGTATCCCGGGTAGGAGAGATATGAAGTATCAGCCGGAGAGGACACCTGAATCTCGGTTATTAAGAGCAAGGCCGGCTTCGCCGTCTCTAGATGGTGATGGACAGCGTTAAGGTTGGAATGAAGTCCCCTGATGTTGCAAAAATTCACGGATAGCGTGACAGGGGTCCGCCTTGGTTGTATTGCTCCGCTTGCCCCGAGCAGTTATGTTTTTGAGCGGAATTTTGCCCCTCCCCCCCCCCCAGAATACGCGGGGCAGCCTGAGCACCCACGCTCAGGAGTGAAGTAGTTTGGTCGTGGATGCTCAGCGAGGGATTCTCCAGGGGTGCTGGTACCCTCCTGGGGTAGTCTTTTATTTAATTCCGCTACCATGTTGATGGGGGGGGGAGGGGATTGGGCCTCCGGCCACCTGCACTCACCAAGCGCAACGCAGAGGTAAACCTCTACTTCACGCTGGTATTCTGTGAGGTCGTGGTACCACCCCGGTTCGAGCTGGCCCATCCGTGCGACAGCAAAAGCTACCGCTTAGCTCTACCACTGTTATCATATGCATATCGATAAAAATTAATAATACCCAAACATAAAAAAGTATATATGTATATGTTTGATACTATGAATGTACTTGGTATCTTGCCGGTGCTTCCCAGGACAGGGTTTTTTTTCGAACCAGTACCATACCATAACTGACGTTCAACTAAAATTATTCTTTTCTATTCTATTTGTTCATTCGTTACAGCCTATCAAAAATCAAGTCTATCAAAAGTGCTGAATATAGGCCTCCCAATCATAAGGGGGATGGATATTTCTATGTTTATTAGACGGGTTAGCAACCATAATTTTCTATTATTTTCAGTTATCAGGAAGAACCTATCACCTATCTCCTGTATCAGTTTCCCTCATCATCAGGTAAGTTTTTAGCTTGTTTGTCACTCTACAGTGGAGTGACAAATAATAGTGGAGTCATTTAAAAAAGTCATTAATTGTACTAAAAAGTCTGTGAGAAAAGAATTTGGATTGACTTCAAGTTTGAAAAGCACTTCAAAAACTTATTTAAATAGTATAAGATTGTTAACTTACCTAAAAACCCTCATAAATTGCCCATCGACTAGTTTACAATTTGATAAGCCGAATCTTCTTATCTTCAATTCTTTGGCTGAATCCATAAACATTGCGATACATCCCGCTACATTGCCCTCTACACCAATATTGTCTAATTCCAAATCTATTATGTGATTTGGACTTAAAGATGTCATGAGAAAACTCACCATTACTTGTTTTAAATCATTATTGCTTAAATCAATTGATTCTATATTATCGAAGTTTAATTTCAAATTATTAGCATCACTCACACTACTGTGAGTTATTCTGCAACTATTTAATTTTAGCGTTTTTAACTTAATATATTGAGTGATTTTGATTATACACTTGAATCCTTCATCTCCTATTGGATTTCCACTTAGGATCAATTCTTCTAGTGCTTGGCAGATAGGGCGAGTAGATTTTTCAAAAATATTTAATAATATTTTCATTCCATCATTAGTGATATTGTTGTAACTGACATCCAAATGTGATAAATGTTTCATAGTGCAGATTGTATCAGTTAAGTACTTCATACCATCATCTCCTAGATTGTTGTTGGCTACCATTATAGCAGTTATATGAGTTTGGTGTGTAAGAGCCCTAAATAAAGGTCGTATTTGTGACGAGAACAGAGTGTTTGCACCCAGTGCAAGTCTACGCGTTGTGTGACTTCTGCCGACGGCTTGTTGAATTTCTTGCGATGGGGCTGGAAATTAAAAAAAAAACTATTAATGTGATACATATTAATACGAATAAAATGGAATCCATAAACTATGGTCGATCCGATAAAGAGCAACATGAAATATAAATCACACTATTGATATAGCCGCCTTTACATGACACGTGCTTTCACTCGCGATAAGGAGTAAAAATATGAAACAGACAAATGACGGTTCCGTGTCGCAATGGCTTAGTAATGAGTTGCAGCGCTAAGGCCACGGGTTCGAATCCCGGACGGAACAAGTACTTGTATGACCTACAAATAATTGTTCTGGGTGTGTTCTATGTATGTAAACTGTCCCTGCGATACAGGGAAAAATCCTAATGTGGAGGTAACTTTTTTAAAAAGAGAGGAAGAGAGACAACTAATGAAATTAAAAATTTTGTACAACCGACTTAATATTAATACGCATTATTAAGGATAACTCCAAAACTAATGGTCAGATCTTGATCAAATTTATATGGGATGTATAAATTTTCACCAGATTTCAAACAAGAATAGAATCATCAAAATCGATTCACTTAGAAAAAGTTCTGATGTAACACACAAAAAAATATAGTCGATTGAGATCCCCCTTTTTTTTGAAGTCCGTTAAAAATGCTAAGTAGGTAAATTATCTGACTTTCAAAGACAGTCACGTTGTTATATTCTTAATTTTCCTCGATGTTGCATATAACCTTCGTCACATTAAACAATAAAGTTTTTATTATCAGCAAATTGATGGCTCCGTGGCGCAGTGCCTTAGCAATGAAATGCAACGCTGGGGCCGCGGGTTCGAATACCGCAAGGAACAAGTATTTGTATGGCCTACAAATAATTGTTCCGAGTCTAGATGTTTGTTCTTGTAAAATTTATGTTTTTTAACTGCCTCCACGATACAGGAGAAAATCCTAGTATGGGGGTAACGTTATTTTAACAAAATAAAAAAATAATATAAAAGAAATACTATCACATTGCATAACACCTCAGTGTATTCTACTATATACCAACTAATATCAAAGAATTCCATTTGTTTTCTCACAATACGTAACCCTACATTAGAAGCGGTCTTAACAAAGGCGTGTAACGGGCTAAGTGATACAGACACTCGCACGCGGATGT